>CM061040.1:163493958-164107292 GCA_030762985.1 Adelphocoris suturalis
TGCTGTACTTACGGAAATTTACGTCACAATATCAATTTATACCTATTTAAATTCCATACATTTAATACTTGCAAGTGTACATCTTTCGATAACCTACCTGGTGAGCAAAATGTCTGATTCTGATGGCCCATCGTAGAACAGCAGCTGGTCCTCCGTGGGACTGCAATCAGTCCGCGTGAAGATCGTCGATTTGTTAAGTCCTGCTAGCGGTACAGACCTGCAACATACACCCAAAATAAAAAATATAGATCAGTACTCCCGTAGTGAGCCACAAGTTAAGTTTTCTTAAAGTAGATCAGTTTTTCACAAGGAATTCCGAAGTAAAAATTTCGGAGGGACGTCCAAAGCTTGACTGGAGAAATTAACATTGTAAGAGCTCATTCATGATTCAGGATTATGATTTATAAATGTTATAAAGATGGTGTTATTTCTCCTATTGAAACTTTAACAAGATCCGCAGCAATCTTATTCCTGCAAATTCCGTTTAAAAAACTACTCTAGATCAAAAATCACTAAAGTTTTACTTTTTCTTCCATATACTATTCGAAAGGTTTGTTTACATATTGTTTAAATTTTGTGAACATATTAAAAAAATTGTATTATTACCGACAACCCCCTCTCGAGCACAAGCTCACAACTTAAATGAGAGGGGTCGCAATCTTTCGAATGAGATAGGTAGGTACTGTACTATATTTTGCTTAGCAATAATTATTCACAGAAGTATTGTATATTTATATTTTTTATTGTTTAATAATGTTCAAGTAATATATTTTCAGTAATCAATAAAGCCAAAATTTAAAAAAAAAAAAAAGTGCTCACACAGCTGATTGGGGTGGTTCGGCAAGTTAAAATCCTGTTCTAACTGTCACATAGAGGTTCTGTTTCAAATGCCACCTTATTAGTTTAAAAGAGCATAAAAATCGGATTTTTCGAATCATGAAATAAGCTAACACTGCTGATTATCAATGACAATTTTTTTTGCCAACTTTATTTTGACTAGCAGATCATATTGCGATCCATCCCGTCAAATTCGGACTAGCGTTTTCGAGTTGAAGCGCTTCTTCGAGGATACACATGTATACATATTCATACACGGAGAAAGTGAATATAATAGCGCATTAAAAAAAAAAGAAAATGTGCTAAAAATTATCAATTAAAGTTTAGCATACTTAAATAGAAACATGAAGGCGAGAAGCAAGCAGCTGAATTTAGTGCTAACAATGTTTTGAACACTACAACTGGAGTTGGTATAGTAGGAGGATTCCCACAGGGCGTTGAAAACGGTTTGAGCCCTCCCGCGAGAAGAGAAGTAGCTAAGGCAACAGCCACGGTGAAAACCTGCCCACAGTTGTCCTTTACAGGGGCTCTGATCAAAAAGAAAGCGAATCAAAGAAAGAAAGGCACTACTTAATGCCCAACGTTGAAAAAAGGAAACATTACGAGGGGGAGAAAATGTCTTCAAAGGAAAATGCTCATTCTGCAAGTCATATTTTCTCTCTTGAAGTTCACTGAGGGACTGGAGAATCGAGGTCCACCCCCACCATACCCCTTCACATCGCCACAGCTGAAAGGTCTTTGAGGTTTAGTGGCAAAAGGCTTTAGTGTCATTTAAGTTGGATGCGACAGCATAACACGGAGGGAGATGCCCGGTATAAGTAAGTCTTCGATAGACGCTTGAAAAATGTATGATTTAAAATTTTATCATTTTATGAATAATGAATATGGAGTAAGGGCTCATATACATTCACCCTTCAGGATAGATTTGTTTTCCTACATTGCTGCTCTAATGACGTCTAATAATTTCCAGATTTTTGGTAGGTCCTTGTCTACAATTCTGATATTAATAAAATTTATGCAGATTCCTCGGTAAATTGATTGAAAATGAATAAAATTAGAGATGTTAAGAAAATCGACGAACACCTAATATTGGCAGCTTTGGAACACACTAGTGATTTTACTGGTACGAAACTGACGAAGCATCCGCAAACGCATCCGTTGTCTGTGGCCGGAAACGTAGTGCCGGTCCTGCACATCAGCCCTTTTACGTTAGCTAACGTCCTGCACTGTCTGATCCCTTCTGCACTACCTCAGAAGTTCCACAGGGTTACCAACAGGGACCCCTATTATTTCATGTGTTCATCGACGACGTCCGTGAGCTGTTTGATGGAGAGTACGATACCAGTTATTTGCTGATGATCTCAAGATTTTTTGTGATGTTGAATCTGTAACTGACTGTCTTGCATCTGAACCTCGAAAAGTACTTAGTGATGTCTTTTTCAAGATCCACGTCGTCCACTCATTACGAATACTTGTTGGGAGGCAGTTTGCTTCAGAGGAGGACAATTATTAGGGATCTTGGAGTGGAGTTTGATGTGGAATTATCCTTCACTTCGCATATCTGGGGTGTATGCTCGAGGGTAATGAGGGTATTGGGCTTCATCTAGATAAATACAAGAGACTTATCTTGTCCTGAGGCTTTAAGACTTCCATTCCTTGCTCTAGTTCGACCCTAAATTGAGGAACCTCCCCTGTCTGGTCACCCATGTATAATAACTGTAGTTATTGTGATGGACTTCGAGAAAACCGCCAGGTGGCTTTTGGTTGCAGGAGAAGAGTGGCAGGAATGGTGTTCCTCCATGGATAAACCTCTGGTCGAATGGATTGTTCTTCCCTACTCTCACGACTTACTTCTATTTCCCCACCTACCCCACACGACTCAACCAGACCTTTTACGTGAAGACGAGTCCAACACAATTATTTACGTAACTGCCCAATTTCCCGTCTTCAGCTCGTGTTTAATCTTTTTTCAGCTGGACAATCACTTGACTTGCTCGACGCATAGCTCTCCACATTCAAGACTATTCGTGCTGTGGTGTAGAGTTGTTTCATTCTCTTCATGTGACCCGTTCATCTTGTGGTTCCGTGCTGTCATCTTATCTTTTTATTATACATTATCAATCTCGTGTTACCTCATCATATGCTCTGTAAATTAATTATATTCTCCTTGCCGTCGTTCCTCTGCCTATTGACTGTTTTTATATATGTAGTTATTGTTTATTTTCACTTATGTATTCAACTTTGAAATCGGCCCTGTGCCCTATTGTTCTCAAATAAATAAATATATAAATAGGTAGGTCAAAACAGGGCTGGACATCTGTCAAGGACATAGACTGTGTGTACAGTCTCTCAGGAGGATCTCCCCAAATTCTGTCTGGGAGAAGACCACAAGGCACGATTGCCTAAGGACTCCCAAACACGAATTCCAATCATTGGATGGAGATATTGGATTCTTCTGGTTGCTTAATCGCATACACGGACGTAGCCTTGCTGGCAGCCTGGTAGGCAGTTGTACATGCTGGTCGTTTGTCGGCGCGGGGTGAAAAGTCTTCCACATTAAAACGTCGTAAGAAGAGATATGCAGAACGTAAGGCAGATTTGTTGGCACCATAGAAGAAACGAATCAGGCCTATTCCCACGTAAGGTAAACGCACACTATACCATATTCAAACCGGGACGACAGTTCGGAACTTACTACTACACTCGCAGGACCGAAGCGTCGCGACGGCTCATGGAAGGGTCAATAGACAAACCTCCCTTGGTTTTACCATTACTAAACCATTACCAAATGAATGCAACTGTTCAGCAGGTTGTTTAAATAAGTTGAACTGAAGAAGAGTATAAGTTTTCACCTATATGTTTGCACTTCTTGCATCGGACAAGGTTGTTGACATAGAGTGCCAATATCTGAATATTCAAACATAAAAGGGCTCTTATTTTGCTATTGGGGCCTCATATTATTATTAGAAAAAGAAGACGAGATATTGTACAGAAAGAAGGATAGGAACTAATTCATGAATACTAGGATTCTACCTACTGTCCCAAGGAGAATATTGCGTATTTGCAAAACAATATCCCTTACCTACTAGATTTACTAAGAATATTCCCAGAAGAGAGAAAGGGCAGACAGTCTGAAGCTTATTATTCACTTCCAAAGTTTAAGGGTACCAATATTTTGGTAAGGTGCCCAATATATGGTCCTTTGCCCCATCAAAAGATACAGGCAACATCAACTATTTATCTTAAGTACGCACAACATCTAAGTAATATGTTTGAAAGTTACGGGGACAGAAGACAGCGGTAGTCTTCTATCTCTATTTTTAAAACAGTTTCATGATTCAAGCCACTCCTCAACCAGAAAGGTCATCAGCAGCAACTCACTCTGCAGGTAACTTAGAATAAAAAAAATCAAGTCCCAATAACCAACACGGTTTTGTGGTGAATTTTTGTGTGAACCAACAATTTTCATTACTTGTTTATCAGTCACAATTGAATGCAGATTTTATGAAGGTACCAACAAGCCGATAATTTTATCGTACAAATATTGATTTTCCAACTTTTATAGCTCATTGTTAAGTTTCAAGGGTACAGAAGATTCAGGATCCACTCAACTCATCCCAGCTGTACCGAACATCACTAAGATCTGTAAAAGTCTTCACCGATTAATTTTCCGTGGTGTTTCAAAGAATGAGTGCTCAGCACAGAAACCTATGGTGGATCAGAGTGGCATCTTTTGCCTCCCATAAATGGCAAGGCTGCTTTCAAGCTGTGGATCTAATTTTCATGTATCACATGCATATAATATTGAAAGAAAGAAGAACTGATTAGAAGGACTCTTATAGATGTTAAAATGTGATGGCCTCCGAGCTAGGATAGGTGAGAGCTATTGATCGTGCAGTGAAAGACTTTCAAAGCTGATTCACTCTCCTAGTTGGCTCGTGTGATGGGGTTACAGAGAAAGTTTCAAGTATTCCTCGAACAATTATCGCATACATCTAGAAGGTATGGCATACAGCCATACTCCCGAGTGTTCAGGCGCCTCTTCTGTTACTAAGAGAATGCTGGGAATGGAAGATAGAGCGGCATAATGTTCTAAATTCAAGTAACAACCTTCAAAAGAATCATCAAATCTTTGATAATACAATTTAATATACATTGATAAGTGATGACTGCATTACAGAAACGTCCCTATGTCTGGTTTGTATAAGATTTTGGTGAGAATAGCGAATAGATCGTGATTTTACTGGATGTCCTCCCTCCATCATAACCTAACATGAATGTGTTGCGAGGAAGCACCCCTCCTCCTCCACATTCATAACCATAATACAGTATGAACAGCTAAACCGTCGAAATCGATTCAATAATGTAACTCTTTATTTTTCGTGGAAATAGACAACGTTTTATCACTAACTTCCGTTAAGAACATCTTTTACAAATTGGATGACAAATTTGGTTCTACCAAAAGACCTAATACTTAAAAAAAAAAAAAAAAAAAATAAATAAATAATAATTTAAAAAAATAAAATAAATAACGCTATAGAACCTTCCAAGGTTTGTTGAATAACTGGTCTGAAATGTGGGTACAACAATGACAAAAAGGTCATGGAAATCAGATGAAAATAGTTGAATTATTATGATTTATCTTTATTAACCCCTCCCACTAATAATGAAATTTGGAAGTCCTGACATATGTTCCAAAATTAGACGGAATCCTTAATTGAATAAAAAAGAATCACGAACATTTGATGAGAATAGTGTAAACGTCAGGATTTAATTTTTCTTCACAACTGTGGAATAAAAGTGGCCATGGTACTAACCAATCAAATTGAGAACATATTACAAAAATACCTTCAAATTCTTCTCAGGTACCTGAGTTGACTAACTGCTGATTACAATTTAAACCGCTTCACTTATTTGGAAGATTCAAACGTTAACTCAAAATTTGATTAACAACCTTATAGGTAGTTCTGAAATTAGGAAGTCTTGCCTGGTGCGAAACGGCAACCTTCATGCGTTGAGTCCACTAATTTGGCATTTACGGCAGCCAAATTGCCTTCCGAGTATTTGACTTTCGGAAACCGTGTAACACGGTTTGAAGGTTTGAGAAGAGAATTAACTTGGTTGGGGCCAGCCGCTGACGCTTACAAACGACAGGTTATTTTCATTCCCTGGACAACCGTTTCCCGGAGCAGTAAATTGATCCCCCCTCCCTCCCTTCTCTGACCCGTCAGACACGCAGATTAGGTTTTCAAGGGAAAACTTCCGTTTTCAATGGGCTGAGAAGAAGAGGGGGAGGGAGATTTTCAAGGGACGGAGTTAGGGGGTAAACACTGCTAATCGGCAGGGAAAATTAATGACGATCCCCATGGCCCCTCACGTCTGGCGCTAAGTCCTCGCCTCTGGTATCAAGCCGTTTACTTTAAACCCCTTCCCCTCAATTTCACTTACCCCCACCCTCCCCGTAACCCACCTCCCTTTGACTCCCCTTTCACTTCCTCTTACTACCCCTTTCCCTTCACTTTCACTTCCTTTCCCATCACCTCCACCCCCTTCCATTCGCCATTCTCTATCAGCTCTACCATTGCAATTAACCTCCCCACCCTCCCCCACCATCACCACTCTTGAACGCTACACAGATTTTCTCAACCTCACCCCAAGGCCTCACTAAGTGGCCCCTTATGAAATATTAATTTGTTTTTCCGCCTGAACGAGTCGGGAGGTTTATTTTGTTTGCACTGCGGGATAACGAGTATTTTGAATCCTGGAAGTAAACCAACGATTTTTCACAACTCCATTCACTTAAATCTCAATTACTCCTTTAAACCTCGTAGGTTTGAGAATGATCTTCTCCTTAACTCGTAGTTTAGTTACAGAATAAAAGTTAAAATGAATCGAGCACAAATATAGTTATTCAAATTAGTCGGCTGCATTAGCCTATTTTACATTATTCGACTTATTGGTCTATAATCGGGGTTAAGCCAAGGCGAAAATTGTTCTGTTGTCACATTAGAAATTCATTTTGACCTATTGAGTACTGGTCAGGTTGGGACTGGTCTTCAAAACTCGAAATATTGAAACAAACCTATTGTGACAACACAGTTACTGTCTCTCTATCTGAAATAAAAAGGATATTTCCAGAGAGTTGCCTAACTCTTCGGTCAGCAGATACCTACCAGCATCTGTATTATATACCTGTCCATCATTTAGTAGGTCAGATTGGAAAGGTCCAATCACCCTTCCTATTAACGACCCACCACGAGTAGGTCTCCCCTCACGGGTCGGTGACCCTCTCTCATTAGCCGCCGGCGGATACAGAAAATATTTCGTGAGATACAAATAGAAAGATAGTGGGAAATGTATGCAAACTTTCCTGTAAACCGGAAAGAGCTGTGACGGGCTGCGAATAACAGTAAGGGCTGAAAGGCATCTTATTGGAAAGATACACTTTGTTTCTTACCCTCAATTCTCACACTGGTGAACAAGTACCTAATGACGTGATGTCAGATAAAGGCTTGTGCTGGCCGAATAGTGGGCGGGTGAGCAGTTTCTAGGAGATATACGTACCATTCGAAAGAGCCTGTCGTCACTTTTTTTTTTCTTTTTTTTTTTTAGTGAGAACAGCGAATAGATCGTCATTTTACTGGATGTACTTCCTCCATCATAACCTAATGTAAAGGTGCTGCGAGGAACCACCCTCCCCCTCCACACTCACAACCATAATAAAGTAAGAACTGCTTTTACATATTGAGTGAAAATATCTCGGTATATCGTTATTGCCCCTCTTCATCACTCCTTTTCACAAAAATCCGTCATCAAAATGAAACCCCCGATTTTAGTTCATCTAAACCAAAATATTAAAAAATGTATATATTAATAAAAATAAAGAAAATAAATTAATAATAAAAAATGTATATATATATACATATATATACCTATATATATATATATATATATATATATATATATATATATATATATATATATATATATATATATATATATATATATATATTTACTTTTACAGTCTTACGGCACAGGTTAACAGATCCAGTATTAGGGCACAGGTGCCTTAATACCGCTTCTGTAACATCCGTCTTTTTATACAATAACACCGATTACAGGATTGCGGCGTCAACGTTGTCCCTCTCTGTCTTGCGCTTTCGTATTCATCTAAATCAACATGATCGTCCCTCGTGTAGCCAGAACGAGAGTAGCTCGGGATTTTTTACTTTCCCAACATCCCAAAAGAGTGGAAAGTAATGTCCACTTTTACTTTCCTAACATCCGAACAGAGTGGAAACTTATGTCCACCTTTACTCTCCCAACATCTCAACAGAGTGGAAAGTATTGTCCATTTTTACTTTCCCAACATCTCAACAGAGTGGAAAGTATTGTCCACTTTTACTTTCCCAACATCCCAACAGGGTGGAAAGTAATGTCCATTTTTACTTTCCCAACATCCCAACAGAGTGGAAACTTATGTCCACCTTTACTTTCCCAACAGCCCAACAGAGTGGAAAGTAATGTCCATTTTTAATTTCCCAACATCCCAACAGAGTGGAAACTTATGTCCACTTTTACTTACCCAACATCCCGAAAGATTGGAAAGTATTGTTCATTTTTACTTTCCCAACATCTCAACAGAGTGGAAGGTATTGTCTACTTTTACTTTCCCAATATCCCAATAGAATGAAAAGTAATGTCTATTTTTACTTTCCCAACATCCCAACAGAGTGGAAACTTATGTCCACCTTTACTTTCCCAACATCCCAACAGAGTGGAAAGTATTGTCCATTTTTACTTTTCCAACATCCCAACAGATTGGAAAGTAATGTCCACTTTTACTTACCCAGCATCCCAATAGATTGGAAAGTAATATCCATTTTTACTTTCCCAACATCCCAACAGAGTGGAAGTAATGTCCATTTTTACTTTCCTAACATCCCAACAGAGTGGAAAGTAATGTCCATTTTTAAAATCACGGCTAAAGCATGTTCCATGTTTCTTGAATTTTAGACGAAGGTTCTAAGCAGTAACCATTATGGGGTCCAGAGGGGGCTTGTCCCCTGGCAAGGTCCGAAGAACCGAGTTTTTTTTTTTTTTTTTTTTTTTTTTAAGCCGCGTCTCAAATGTTCTGGTATTGTTCCTTGAATAATCCACTTCCGTTTTTGCAACTTGAGAAAACATTTAATTTGCTCAATATACTGTTTCTGCTACGTTTCAAGTACCTAGTGCTTATTCCAAATCAGAATTGCAATTCGGCCGAGAGAGCCATTTACCTTAGTAGAAAAATCCCAAAACACTTCTGGATGACACAACAATCGGATTCCAAAAACCTTCACTCGCCCTAAATAAAATGCGCTACATCTCGAGGAATTTAACCCCATCCGTCATAATCACAACGCTAAAAGTTGAAATAAAATCTGCTATCCACCCAGCAAGCATTAATCTTGGAGAAATCGGCTTTGATCAAGCTCTCGGTCTTAGTAGACAGACTCGAAAAATTTGACACACATGCGCTCCACGCGGATGACTGGAAAAACAGAGGGCAGTGCCTGTAAGCTGCCTATATATACTCATATACCTTGGACAATGGAGGAAGTAGACAACATCGGCTCTGCGCCTCCTAAGCTAGGGTTTGGAAAAAAAAAAAAAAAAACTATATATTTTGTTATTTTGTAACAAAAATACTATTTTTTGAGCATTTAAATAATCTAAATTCGGTAGTGATATTACCAGGTTTTTATAGTAGAAGTAAGTAGGTACCTGTGGAATATTATGCCCCAATTGGCTGGCCCATTGTGATTAATTTGTTATTCTCAGTTACCCGCCTATGGGAATGTACCTTGAATTGTCATATTTTCAAGCAAAGATTGAGGTAGGTATGTTCTACAGAATCCCTTTCGAGCTGTTTAAAAAAGTAGGTAGTTCAAAATTTATCTAGGATCCCTATATTTCCAGTTCCTATTTTCACGATAAATCATGCATCTTCGTTCCTCATTGCATGATTACATTCATTTCAATTTGTTATATTTATTTCAATTTATATATTTATTTAAATTTGTTTAGTAATTTGGTAATACGAGTGACAAAAATTAAATTTTCGAATGATATTTATTTCTATATATTTATTTATTTTATTGAATTTTTACAAAGAACACTTTCAATTAATTACAAGGCATATATCTCAATATACCTAATGCTAGATGGAAGGCAATAGCCCTTAAGTATCAAGCAAGCTTCGTTCCGAGCTGAGTTTCTAACTATTCACATCTTATACATGGGAGAATTACAAAAATTAAGATACTTTTAAAATGAATCTCTATCATCATGTACATAGTTAATAATTAATACTGATTAAATTTATACAGTGTAGGTACTACTGAATACAGCTTCACGTTTGCTGTGTCCAAGCTTGACCCACCTTCATTATATTATTTTTTCATAGAGCGCGGGAGTGAAGTTGCGGAGATCTCAAATTTCCGTCGATAGACCGGTACAAAATATACAAAATAAAGGATGGGCTCCTCGTGGTTGGCGTCATAGATGGCTTTGGGTTAAATACATTTCCCTCCCATCTAAATCTTGTTTCATAATCATGGTCACAAGCATTCCTATTTATCATGCCTGGATTCCGATGGAACACTGATAGAAGTGATTTTACAAATAACTGATGAGGGGTAAATAGGTATTTTAAATTCTTCATAAAGTTGGATGTTCGGATATCGGTGTGGCTTTCTCATTATTATTTTCATAATAGACCTTTGAATTATATTTAACGGTTTAATTGTAAGACTGATTGTACCAAAGAATAATATATGAAAGACTAAGCTTATCATTCCTGAATACATTCCTCACATTAGAAAACAAAAACGAAAATCTCCTTAGTTTTTCATGTATAATGTCTAAATGTGATTACCACGTTAACTTATTATCAATATGTACACCCAGATAACGATAGGTAAATGCTCTCTCCAAAGTCGCACATGTACAACACGATTTTTCTAAACAGTAATCCATGATGGATAAACTAATTTTTCAAACGGATTTTTCTAAACTAATATCATATTATGACTCATATTTTCTACGATTTAATTTTTACTCCCTACTTAAATGTATTTAGTTTTGTTGGCATTTACATTTAGCGTGAGGTAACTGTCCGAAAACCAGTTATTCAATGAATCCAGAGCGTCATGAGCTTTAGTGTATACCTTCATTCCAGGACTAACCAGAAACCAATGTCGACGTATCATAAGCCAAGAGATATGTTTTAGCGTCCTGCACGTGAAGAGGTAAATTATTATACTAGCCTAGTTCTCTCGCTCGCTACACACGCTCGGTATGGCAGTATAGATCCCATGGTCTTTACTGTTGAGTGGGACATGTAGAATCATTGGAAACGGTGTATCACTAAGGGTGATTTGAAATGTGTGGGGAATGTTGCTCGCTTCGCTCGCTCTCAGTGGGATGCATAGATGCGATTGGATATAGTTAGTCCCCATACCATCGAGACCAACAGCCCATGGTTCAGGTGGGGGTGGAACATTTGAAAATTACTTACAAACCCTTTCTATAGACAATCCCAAGGGAATGAAATAAAAAATATCCTCATAACATATCCATAATTTCTCCCTTGATGGGAAAAACAATAGATCATGGATATGTCTAGTACCTACTGCTTACCAGTAGGTACCTACTACTCAATTGTATACCAACCATGTAGGGCCTTCTTTTCACAAGATTATTCCATTATGGTTACAAAACAATATTAGTTTATAACTTGGAGTAATAAATTAGCATTCCTTTACACTACAATGTCCTAGAGGTCATGAGATGTTGTAATAAAATGGGAGCATTCCAAGAAGTGGCGAACGATTTTCCTACTATGAAACCCGACGACTACGATTTTCCTAGCCTTCACTTTTCGAGTTAATAATAATCTAAAGTGCCAGGTCATCACAAATTTTGGTGTCGTTACGCAAATTTTAGAATGAACCCCAGCCCAAAAACATATCCATGTTAAAATAATGAAAATAAAATACGTAAATAAAGTTTATAAAAGGGGCAAAACGAAAATAATAAATTGCTGTGTAATAATTTGCTGCGTTTTCTATGTGGTTCCACGAAAAGTTTATTAGGCTTAATTATGATAGGCCATTTATCTGCGAAGAAGGCCATAGAGATCACGTGGAACCACAAACATTTTAGTATTATGCTACAAAACTGCCCCCCCAACCTGACAGACTTTTTTTGTTTTTGAAATTACTTTCACACCCGTCACCTCCATTGATGTTTTTCAAGAGAGACCACGAAAGATTATGTGGAAATAAGAAAAGGTTAGTTTTAAGAACATATCAGTACTATTTATACTGCAGACTGCTGTATAATAATTCGGTGCGTTCTCTATGTGAGGAAGTTATACCTCCCACCCAACTTGGCAGACTTTTTTTTCTGTTGGAAATGACTATCAAATGCGGCACCTTATGTGGAACCACCAAAATTTTAGTTATAAGATCATTTACTAACAGAAATGTCGGATATTAAATGTTTGCTCGTATTTGTTTTCTTCGTCTATTTTTGTAATGGTAGGCCATAATTTAATCTGCGTAGAAGGGCTATCCCTTTCCCTTTCTATTCGTACATGTTACAATATGTGAGGAAGTTATACTGCCCACCCAACTTGGCAAACGTTTTTTTCAGTAGGAAATTACTTTCAAACAAATTAAATCTTATAAAACTATGTGGAACCACAAAAAGTTTATTAGGTTTAATAAAGATATGTCATTATTTCATCTGCGTAGAAGGGTTATCGTTTTTACCGTCTATTTTTCTGTTGGATGTGTCTTTTAAATCAAGAGACAGGTTCGAAATCAAACTTCAGACCTACATAACTTTCGACGAAACAGGAAGAGCGCGTTAGCTCAAAATGTAGCTTGTCTACTTTTTGTTCACTACAATCGGAAAAGAATATTTCATGTATCTGAACTCGCATGTGACCAAATTGGAACTTCAACGAACATTTAAGGACCAACCCGAACCAAGACCGTCAAACATTTACTGTGTCTATGGCGGGAAAAAACATAGCGGGGAACACTTTTTTTTTTTTTTTTTTTGTCGTTTCCCGCCTACTGTCGCTGATTTATCCAGCAAGACATCATATTTCGGCAATTTTGACGGCACCATCGCGTTCTACTGATCCAGAAACGCAATTTTCTCGCTGACGTACGAAGTGCTCTCGATCAAATTTTAATGTGGCAACGGATAGAAGATCGAGCATCGAAAAATATAAGGATACTAATTTTGGTGAATTTTAGACAATTTCCAAGGGCGTTTTGGGGAGATATTTATGAAATTCATGAAATTTCGTATATCCCGTGAACGAAGCGTCCTAGCGCAAGACGGATTTCAAAATCGGATTCAGCGACTCAAAATACATACCGTCAAGCATTTTCGTCGAATTTCCTGTGTGTTTTAATGGAGAAATTGCGAATTTAAGATAAAGAATAATTTTTTAAAACAAACAGTTTCTTAAGAATGAAGTCCAAGTAGTTCCAGTAAGTGCCCGCTCGGCTTTTTTGGAAAATTCATTTTCGTAAAATTTTTTTTTTTAATTTTCACCCACCATACAGGGGTCAATCAGTGGGTGGGGTTGGGGGAAGACCTGAAATGTTTGATATTTTTAGTTGTTGCTTATGGAGCACCTGCTTGTGATGGGGATATAAAATTTAGTTTTTCCCATGTGAAATCGAACAAAGAAACACAATATGAAGGAAATTTGGGAAATTTCATGAAATTGTGTTTTTTGTCACTTGCCGGTGAATGGAACGGCGTAGAACAAAACGGATTCCAAATTCGGATTCAGCGCCCTGATTTCCATAATGTAACACAAGTTGATGAATTTTGAACAATTTCCAAGATGAATCTTTGGAGTTTTTCATGAAATTCATGAATTTAATATATCCGAAGAACTAAACGTCGTAGAACAAAACGGATTTCAAATTCGGATTCAAAGACATAATTTACCTACTAGAACACATTTTGATGAATTTTAATCAAATTCCAGGGGCTGTAAAGGGGCCTCATACAAAATGGTCGGATTCTTTTTTATACTATTCCGAAGCACCTATGTAAGCTGGGGCCTCCAAATTTTGTATGATGTACCCTTCAAATACTCTGTAGAAATGGCGTGAAGAATTAATTTCGAATTTTCATGAAATTGTGGAATCTGGCGAACGCAGCTTCTGAGAGCAAAATGGACTTCAAATTTGGACTCAGCGCATCAAAAAATATAAGGATACTAATTTTGGTGAATTTTAGACAATTTCCAAGGGCATTTTGGGGAGATTTTTATGAAATTCATGAAATTTTGTATATCCCGTGAACGAAGCGTCCTAGCGCAAAACGAATTCCAAAATCGGATTCAGCAACTCAAAATACATAGAGGAAAGCATTTATGTCGAATTTCCTGTGTGTTTTAATGGAGAAATTGCAAATTTGAGATAAAAAATACGTTTTTAAAACAAACAGTTTCTTCAGAATGAAGCCCAGGTGGTTCCAGTAAGTGCCCGCTCGGCTTTTTTGGCAAATTCAGTTTCGTAAATTTTTTTTTTTTTTAATTTTCACCCACCATACAGGGGTCAATCAGTGGGTGGGGTTGGGGGAAGACCTGAAATGTTTGATATTCTTAGTTGTTGCTTATGGAGCACCTGCTTGTGATGGGGATATAAAATTTTGTTTTTCCCATGTCAAATCGACCAAAGAAATATAATAAGAAGGAAATTTGGGAAATTTCATGAAATTGTGTTTTTTGTCACTTGCCGGTGAATGGAACGGCGTAGAACAAGAAGGGTTCCAAATTCAGATCCAGCGCCTCAATTTACCTACAAGAACACATTCTGATGAATTTAAAACAATTTCCAGGGGCATTTTGGGGAGATTTTCATGAAATTTCAGAAATGCGGTAAAAGGAGCTTCCTTCAGCAAAACAGATTACAAATTCGGATTCAGTGCCCTGATTTCCATAATGTAACACAAGTTGATGAATTTTGAACAATTTCCAAGATGAATTTTGGGAGTTTTTCATGAAATTTATGAAATTTAATAAATCCGAAGAACTAAAAGTCGTAGAAAAAAACGGATTTCAAATTCGGATTCAAAGACATAATTTATCTACGAGAACACATTTTGATGAATTTTAATCAAATTCCAGGGGCTGTAGAGGGGTCTCATACAAAATGGTCGGATTCTTTTTTATACTATTCCGAAGCACCTATGTAAGCAGGGACCTCCAAATTTTGTATGAACCCTTCAAAAACTCTGTAGAAATGGCCTAAAGAATTATTTTTCGAATTTTCATGAAATTGTGGAATCTAGCGAACGCAGCTTCTGAAAGCAAAATGGACTTCAAATTTGGACTCAGCGCATCGAAAAATACAAGGGTACTAATTTTGGTGAATTTTGGACAATTTCCAAGGGCGTTTTGGGGAGATTCTTATGAAATTCATGAAATTTTGTATATCCCGTGAACGAAGTGTCTTAGCGCAAAACGGATTTCAAAATCGGATTCAGCCACTCAAATTACATACTGGTAAACATTTCCGTCGAATTTCCTGTGTGTTTTAATGGAGAAATTGCGAATTTAAGATAAAAAATACATTTTTAAAACAAAAAGTTTCTTCAGAATGAAGTCCAAGTAGTTCCAATAAGTGCCCGCTCGGCTTTTTTGGAAAATTCAGTTTCGTAAATTTTTTTTTTAATTTTCACCTTTTAGGTAGGTTATCTGCATATATTATTGAATATTTCTAGTGCATTTTCATCACCATACAGGGGTCAATCAGTGGGTGGGGTTGGGGGAAGACCTGAAATGTTTGATGTTTTTAGTTGATGCTTATGAAGCAACTGCTTGTGATGGGGATATGAAATTTAGTTTTTCCCATCTTAAATATACCAAAGAAATATAATATGAAGGAAATTTGGGAAATTTCATGAAATTGTTGTTTTTGTCATTTTGTCATCTGGTAAAGATCTAGGGTGTATCAATAGTTGTGAACATCATATCAATGTGGGATATCATCCCCCCCATTCGTCAGCCTCCACGAAGAATCGCACCTCAAAAGTTAGAGGAAGTTGAAAGGTTAGATAAGAGAAATGGAACAGATACAGGTGATTGAGCCATCAAGAAGCCCCTGGGCATGTCCTATTGTATTAGTTCCCAAGAAAGATGGTTCCACTCGATTCTGCATTGACTACCGCCAGCTGAATGCTATAACAAGGAAGGATTCTTACCCATTACCGAAGGTTGATGAATTAACAAGTGGGCTTGCTGGGAGTTCTTGGTTTTCCACTCTAGATCTTCAGAGCGGATACTGGCAAATCCCAATGGCTGAGGCAGATCGAGAGAAAACTGCATTTTGCACACCTCGAGGCCTTTGGTAATTAAAACTATGCGATTTGGATTGTGCAACGCACCTGCAACGTTTTAACGAGCGATGATCGATATCCTTCGAGAAGAGATTCAGCAAGGTCGAGTCAAGGTGTACCTTGATGATGTGCTAGTGGACAATTCTGAGTTCGTATGGCTTGGTTGATGAGAGTCCTGCTTGTTTTTTGGAAGGCTGGTGTTAAGCTGAACGCACAGAAATGCCATTGGTTTTCTAGAGAGGTCTCTTACTTGGGGTTCATTATATCTGGACAAGGCATAGCTGCTGACCCTCAGAGGAAAGTTAAAGTTGCTGAATGGCCTATACCATCCACTGTCAAGGAGGTGCGAACCTTTGTAGGGTTTTGTTTGTACTATTGATGTTTCATCTCAAACTTTGCTCATTGGATTGCGCCTTTGTACAAACTTCAAGATGTCTCTGGTAATTTGAAATGGGACAAGGAATGTCAAGGTGCATTTGATGACATTAAGCAGGCACTTACGAATCCTACTATGCTGGGCCATCCAATACCAGGAGCTGTCTTTATATTGGACACAGATGCTAGTGAATGAGCAGTAGGTGCAGTGTTGTCCAAGTACAATATGGAGAAGAAAGGGTCCTTGCTTATTTCAGCAAGCGTCTATCAAAGCAGGAACGAAATTATTGTGTGACCAGAAGATAATTGCTAAGCCTAGTCAAAGCACTGCGTTACTTTCAGTCATATGGTCTCCAGAGTGGTGCTGAGTTCTTGGTGAGAACAGATCATGCTACTTTGCAATGGTTACGCAGTTTTATGACGCCTTGTCCAGAAGACCATGTACTGATTCTGGCTGCCAACATTGTGCCCGACTGGAACAGAAAAATCTAGCTGCCATTGATGTGCAAAGGGTATGGGTGGAGTCAGAAGGAGAGCAGTGGGCCATATCTCAGCAAGCCGATCCAGAACTTCCAGTGCTCAAGTGGACCCAAGAAGGGAAACGATCATCTTGGAATGACATTTCCCAAACTAGTGCAACAGCTAAAGGCTATTGGGCAATGTTTGGAAATCTGAAAATATCAAACGGAGTCCTTGTACGACTGGAATGAAACTGAAACAGAGACAGTGGAGCAAGTTCTTGTGCCACAATACCGGCGGCAGGAAGTTCTGATGGCAGCCCATAACATGGGACACCTTGGGAAAAGGAGAACACTGAGTGAGATACGGATGAAGTTCTACTGGCCAGGTCTTCAGGGAGCTGTTCAAGTTCATTGTGCAAATTGTGAAGTTTGTAGGCGCAGAAGAAATACCAAGACTAGAGCTCCTATGCAGACATATGTAACTGTTACCCCATTTGAGAGGGTAGGAATGGATATCATAGGGCCCCTACCACTGACAGACCAGGGGAATAGATATGTGGTGGTGCTTATTGACTATTTTACAAAATGGCCAGAGGCTTTTCCAACTAGTGACATCAAGGCTGAGACATTGGCTCGTGGACTGGAAGAGACAGTTATTTCACGTTTTGGGGTACCAATAGAGCTGAACTCTGATCAAGGCACAGGGTTTGAATCCGAAGTTTTCAAGGAGGTTATGAGAATGCTCAGAATTTATAAGAAAAGGACTTCTCCTGGAAGACCCCAGAGTGACAGACTGGTTGAGAGGTTCAACCGTTCCTTATGGGAAATGTTGGCCAAGATGGTGGATGGAAATCAGCGAGACTGGGATATATGGCTACCTAATGTACTTTTGGCATATCGAGCCACAGAACACTCTTCTACTGGATTTTAACCAGCAAAGCTCAACCTGGGGCGTCGGTTGACCCTGCCATTACACTTATGGTGGGTAAGATTCCAGAGGAGGGAACCCTTGCGTCGACTTATGCCCACGAGCTTCGAAAAAAGTTAACGACCTTACATGGCATGGCTCAAAAACAAATAAAACATGTTGCAGATCAAAGCAAGGTCCGCTATGATGTCAGAAGCAGAGCTCCACGATTTACAGAAGGAGATAAAGTTTGGTATTACTGGCCACGCCGCCAAGTTGGATTCTGTCCCAAACTTCAATTGGAGTGGATAGGACCCTGTAAAATTATCAAGGCAATAAGTGACGTGGTTTTCCGCATTCGGATCCCTCGCGGAAAACGTCGAGTGGTGTATGCAAATCATCTAGCTCCTTGCAAGAGCTCGGTGGGGAGGGAGAGTGATGTAAGGGAATGACTACAGTGATTATTATTTCTAGGAAGTTGTATTGTAATATGTTACAGTTATGTTATTGTGTTACTAATAAAAAAGCATAGTTGTGCTTTGAGTCTTGAACCAAATACTTGTTTTCGTATAAGTTAATTTAGTTTGTAGCCTAAACTCGACAGTATGTTTTGCCACTTTGGAAGGCACCCTCGTGAACTACGAGTTCAGTAACGTAACTTTGTCACAGACATACGAAGTGTTCTCAATCAAATTTTGATGAGGCAGTGGTAGAAGAACGAGGGCTTGGGGGAAAAAAAGCGCATAAAAGGGGCTCCACCCCCTTCCCGCCCTCCACCCCATGTTTTGGGTGGGATTAGAAAATTTTAAAATCGCTTATGCCCCCTTTCTGAAACATCCAAGAAGATCCCCCCACTCATAAACACCCCCCACTCAGTTGTTCGGCCATGCATAGCATAGGCAGACAAACTGACAGACAAACACGCGGAGTTTCATTATTATAAATAGATAGTCTAGTTTTCTCTATCGCTTCACTGGCTCGGTGGCTGTATAGATCCGATAGTCTTTACTGTCGAGTGGGACATGTAGAATGATAGGAAACGGTGGTTCAGTAAGGGTGATTTGAAATGTGTTGGTAATGTTGCTTGCTTCGCTCGCTCTCTGAGGAATGTATAGATGCGATGGGATATAAATAGTCCATCCCGAGTTGGTAGGAAAAACACCGTTGAAATCCGACCTGTGTAGGGAATGTTGCTCGCTTCGCTCGCTAGGGGTGGCTTTTCACGCTCGCTCGTTGTGGGATATAGCCCCTATACCATCGAAACCTACAGCCCTTGATTTGGTTGGTGGTAGAAAATTTGAAAATTCGTAGGATTCGTATTTTTACAGTTCCTATTTTCACATGAAATCTTGGAAAGCAATATTCATAGGTATTAATTTTACATTTTTTATATTTATTTTAATTTAGATAGGCCATTCATATGCGTAGAAGGGCTACCAAATAATGAGTATGTGGAACTAAAAAAACTTCATCTAATTCTATACTTCCATGTTAAAATATGTCCCACCCAAAAAATTGCCCACCCAACATTTCGCCACTAACAGAAATGTCGGAGGTTAAATAATTGTTCTTCTACTAATCCGTCCATGTTACAATATGTG
The DNA here is from genome assembly GCA_030762985.1 of Adelphocoris suturalis. Taxonomy (NCBI): domain Eukaryota; kingdom Metazoa; phylum Arthropoda; class Insecta; order Hemiptera; family Miridae; genus Adelphocoris; species Adelphocoris suturalis. The sequence goes on from CM061040.1 coordinate 163,513,560, forward strand.
AGGAAGTTATACTGCCCACCCAACTTGGCAAACTCTTTTTCTGTTGGAAATGTTACTGTGTCTCTAGTTTTCCTAATAATGTATTTCAACTTATTTCAATATTTTTATAGTAATCTTTTAATCGTTTACTGTAGGGTTGTTTAACTAATTTGCTAAACTTGTGTTTATCGCGTCTTGTAATAGAAATCGTTAGACCATTCGTAATCCACGGAGTATGTCTATTGAAGGTGGAAAACTTTCAATTTCAACTGTAGTATGATACTCAATAACATTTTTCAATAAATTAATAAATGCATTTGCCGACTGATTCAAATCTTCTTCATACACCGAAGACCGATCCATGTTAGAAAAAGAAACTCCTACTACCTCAAAGCCAATTTTTTTCTTAAATTTTAAGGCGTTTTTGTTATCATTCAAGATTTCATTGTGTGAATCAACAATAGTCACCACCGTGCTAAAGTGGTCGGTAATCGCTCTCTTTATTTCAGCAGGGTTGAGCTGTGAGTGCTTTGATCGGGCAATTATATGATCTAAGCAACTAGTTGACAACCCTTGAACTCGGGTGGGCTCAGTAATTAGAGAAAGAAACCCCATGGAAGAAATCATATTCAGATGATCATTACTATTATCTTCTTGCAATAAAACGATATTGATATCTCTTACAATGTAAGTAAAACAATCTCGATCAACATTTTCAAGTTCCGACCTCAAATCTCGAATAAACTTGATAAGGATTGGTTGTAGGGGATCTATAAATTCCATAGACCTTGTCACACACAAATCTAATTTTAAGTACCTACTGTTGCATCACACAATGTTGATTCTTCAATACTGTAATCATATTTATCATTGCCATAAAAAAACCCTGTCATTATTATTTCTATTATTCGATGATTTTGAGGCCCTGTACCCATTCATAAGTTGCAATAGTACGCAAAGTCTACCATAGACTTCATTAAGAATAATAAAATCTGGCTTAAAAGTAACAGTTTCCAACAATACTCTCATTTCATCAAAATTACAATTGTAGCTCCTAAAGTGCATATGAAAAATAATTTTTTGTTCCCAATAGCAAGTTCATTTTAACTCATGTAATCATTGAAAGATTGGTAAGACATTCAATTAGACTCACTACCAAATTACAAAAACGTCTGCCAAGTTGGGTGGGCAGTATAGCTTCCTCAAATATTATAACACGGACGTATAGAATTAGTTGAAGAACAAAGTACGAGTCAAAATGATCGATAAATCGTCGTTATAAGAAATAAACGTTTGCGCATTCGCGAAAACTACCATTTATCCAACAGTAATGAAATTCATGAGGGAACGTCTAGGAGCTAAATTCCATAATCCTTGAAAATTTCATAAATATCGGTCCATTAGTATCGTAGTTATTTCTGTCTCGATCAATTTTAGTTTTGCGCATGCGCTATAGTTATTACTCCACCAATCTTGATGTAATTCATACGACATTCCTTAAACAGGCAGATAGACAGACGGACACGTAACCAAAATTGATCAGCAAGCTCTGAAACGCAAAAAGCAACAGAACATTTTGATTTTGGAGGACAAAACTTTTTTTCGACTTCAATCACGAACACATAGCTTTCCTAACTTCGGTAGTGAGGAAGCAAAATTCATTATATCCATCACTGAAATTGTCTACATGTGGATCAACCAATTTTCAAAAGCAAATATCACGTTTCGAATGTTATCTAGGTCGTCGAGGGTACGAATTACCTTCACTGGCTAATTTTCATTTTTCCTCGTATGGACTAGAAAGTTCTTAATCCAGACATATTTGATGCTTCTTTTCTCTGCTTTCTTCTTGATCATCCGTAGTATATCTGCTCTCAGTGGGGTCAAGTTTTCCGTTACGAATACTCGAGTGTTCGGCCAGGCTGAGACGAATTTATCAGCAGTTAAACTTCGAACATGAAAAAGTCAGGTCTTTTTGCCTTTCTTCTTCCGATCCCAATAAATCCACAACTTATTTACACCGATATAAATATATTTTTCCAACATACCAACTATATTTTTTCGAAATTTTGTGCAAAAATACCATATATAAAAAGCCCGTGAAGGCAACCCTACCTAATCAATTAAAAAATTATCCACCCATAGTTCATCTTCAACGTTAACTATTGGCCTAACCAGTCGTCAAAGTTAATAACACATCCTTATAAAATATCCCCCCCCCCCAAAAAAAAAGTCTGCTAATTTGGGTGTGGCACATAGCTTCCTCGTTTGTGTATCATGAATGTATAGGTCATTGAAAAGTTTTGAAAAATTTCGAAAAATTCCATAGCGGAAAAGATTAAATCAAGAATTAGCGTGAAATGTCATAACTGGTCAATAAAGAAACGAAAAAATGATACTCAATGTTATTCACATTTGCTCATGCGCAGAATGAACTGATGAGTTAAGAACGATGAAATAGGTACGGGACCACCTACAACCTACCCGCGCATTCAATGACAATTTCATCAAAATCGGAAGAAAACTGTGGAAATTAAGGTCGTTGCAAGTATTTCACATAGGCGCATGCGCAGTAGCTATTAGTGATACAATAATGTTTAAATTGATATGGGATGATCAAATTGTCATCCCCCAACTATCATTCAAATTTGAGCGAGATCGGATGACTAGGGTGTGGGAAATGATGCTTGGTAGAATTTACGTTTTCGCATGAGCAGAGTGAAGTATTGAGTCAGAAACGAGATGCAACTACTCCTGATTTACTATATAACCTCGACTTCTTATCATCTAGTGGTACGATTTTGATCAAACTCTGGCGGTAGGTGGTTATACGTAATATTGAAATGAATTCATCACGAATTTTACTACTGAAAAACTTTTTTTCCGATTTTAAAAAGCTGAAATAAAACAATCTTCACATTTACCCCCTCCCTGACCGCCCAGGTCCTCGGGACCATGAAAAATGAATTCATCGCGAATTTTACTAGTGAAAAACTTTTTTTCCGATTTTAAAAAGCTGAAATATAACAATCTTCACATTTGCCCCCTCCCTGACAGCCCAGGTCCTCGGGACCATGAAAAATGAATTCATCGCAAATTTTACTTGTGAAAAACTTTTTTTCCGATTTTAAAAATCTGAAATATAACAGTATTCACATTTACCCCCTCCCTGACAGCCCAGGTCCTCGGGACCATGAAAAATGAACTCATCACGAATTTTACTAGTGAAAAACTTTTTTTCCGATTGTAAAAATCTGAAATATAACACTCTTCACATTTACCCCCTCCCTGACCGCCCAGGTCCTTCGGACCATGAAAAATGCATTCATCACTAATTTTACTAGTGAAAAACTTTTATTCCGATTTTAAAACGCTGAAATATAACAATCTTCACATTTGCCCCCTCCCTGACTGCCCAGGTCCTCGGGAAAATGAAAAATGAATTCATCACGAATTTCACTAGTGAAAAACTTTTTTTCCGATTTTAAAAAGCTGAAATATAACAATCTTCACATTTACCCCCTCCCTGACAGCCCAGGTCCTCAGGACCATGAAAAATGAATTCATCACAAATTTTACTAGTGAAAAACTTTTTTTCCGATTTCAAAAAGCTGAAATATAACAATCTTCACATTTACCCCCTTCCTGACCGCCCAGGTCCTCGGGACCATGAAAAATGAATTCATCACGAATTTTACTAGTGAAAAACTTTTTTCCGATTTAAAAAAGCTGAAACATAACAATCGTCACATTATCCCCTCCCTGACCGCCCAGGTCCTCGGGACCATGAAAAATGAATTCATCACGAAACAAAAAAAACAACAACAAAATTTTTATACCAACCCTCCAATTTTATATCATCAATCGCCGATGCACATATTTTATTTGAATCCCCAACCCATAGGAAGGTTTGTCTCCACCCCGGAGGTGCGGATCTAAAATAATCGTTTGTACCAATCTTTCAATTTCAAAACATAACCCATGGTGAGCCCCACGACAAGAGGATAGCTGTGCCGCTAATGAACCTTCTGTTTGAGGTGCGGCCGAAAAGAAAGAAAAAAAAGAGAGAGAAAAAAAACACGGTATGTGTGCCACAATCCTGCATTTCACGTTACTCACTTGAGCCCCTTCATTGGTTTTGGTTATACCTCGCCTTCAAGACAAGTGGTGCCGTATGCCTGTTTGTCAAGTGAATTACAGGATTGTGGCATCGTTTTGTAGCACTGGGAGGTGACGCCGTAAGCCTGCGCCTCACCTTATAACGACGCCGTAAGTCTGTGTCTATATAGCTATATATATATATATATATATATATATATATATATATATATATAAGTATATATATATATATATATATATATATATATATATATATTATAACATAGAAAAACGAAAATATCATGATTGATCGAAATTACCGCGCCCATTTACACAACCGTGAGTAAGTCTGAACCTTCCAAGGTTTATTAAATAACTCGATTGAAATTTGGATAGAACAAAAAGCAATCACGAAAATCAAATAAGAATAGTGAATACATTACAATTTATCAGTATTGCTCCCCTCCACTCATATAAGAAGCCTTGCTTATATGACCTAGCTTTAGAGAGACGTCCTAAAAATCAGAGATGAAAACAATGTCTAATAGTTTTTTTTAAGATAAGCCTCTGGTAACTTTATAAATTATTCTCTACATTGCATACCTTGATTTTACCTTAACTTTATAAATTATCCACTATATTGCATACCTTGTTTTAAGGGGAAAAACTAATATATTGCACCAGTGTGTTCCTAGTACTTTTTTTACGGATGTTGTTTTGTTTACACACGATTGGGACTTGAGATCAGACCACTTACCTAAGTAGTAGGAGCCCGCTGAGTGAGATGATGTTTATATCTAGGTGCTGAATAAAGGATTTATCTTAATACCCACCATTTTTAGTGAACTTCGATTTTTGAAGTTTTGACCAGGAACACAGGTTGAAGGCATATGCGTCTTTTACAGTTTGTTTTCATTTTATTCCTAAATGAATACACGTTATTTACTTATCTATATTAAAATCGTATGAATGAAACCATTAGCCAACTGGAATTTGAAAGTGCAAGCTGAGCGAAAGATTCTGCAACAGATTCCTAATCACGGTCTCTGCTACTCTAACCATGGACGGACGGGAAATGGTTGGCTCAGTCCACCGAAAAACTGAAGGTAAAGCCGAGAAGTTGCAGAGCTCCTTACTTATGCATGGAGCCTGCTTTGAGAACCTTTTGAGCCGGGACCCCTCCACCTTTTACCATATTTGCCACAGATGAGCCAGCTCCTCCCCCTCTCACCCTTGGTATATTCCCTTTCCGCGTGTTCGCCGTACGGCTTCTTTTTGGCTCAGCTCTGTCCCAAGTTTCATCCCTTACCTCCAGCCCTTTGTCAAAGTTAAACTGCCAACAGAAGGGTCTTTTTCCCCCCTAAGAAGGGTTGAAGGCTTTCTTATGCTTTTTTCCGGCTTCTTGTGTGTGACGGAGATGAGGAAATGCCGCTGAAGGAGGCTGAGTTTCTTCTTTTATTTTTTTCTTCAAAAACTCCAGCCCTGTGGTTTTGAGAGTAGCGTTGCGCGGTGTAAATGCACGAAAGGGGTCGGGAACCTGAAAAGTCGGGAAACTCGAGATCATGACAAACTTTTCCTGGTGTACGAAGCTCACTGTCGCCAACAATTCGGACGCGCAAAAAGCCATGTAAGGGCTCCCCAGAGTAGTCCTTTTGTGTTGAAGGAACAAACTGAATGAAATACGATCCTGATATTTTCGACAAAGACTGCTGTGACAGAAGTTATTAACGTATTAGTACCTACATCAAAAATTCAGAGACACTGCCTTACTACGTTGATTAAAATTAAAACTTAGAAACGTATTTAACACACAATGTGTTTTTGCTATCACCAACCGGTTAAAAACTGAAACGAAATTATGTAACGAAAAAACGATGCGGTACCGATTAACTTTGAACCTAACTTTCGCTTACAATTAATAACGGTTGCTATGCGTAGGATTACTATAGACTCCAAGTTATTTCTTACACATTATTTTTATGCATTACTAGCCCCCACCCTAGGACCCACCTGTATGGGTTAGTCGGTGCTTAGACTACTGAAAAAACCATATCCAGGCTGTGTTCGTAACAACAGAGACAACATGCCAAATTGCAGCATAAAAGTACCAAAATCAGGCCCGAACTGATCAGGAAAGAGCTAATAATTTCAATCGTCCCTTATTGTCCCAAGGAGTCTCCCTATAAAATTTCAACTTCCAAGGGTGAACAGGAGAGAATTTAGGTCACTCAGATAATCATGAAAGAGCTCATCATTTTAATCGTCTTTTAATGACCCAGAGAGTCTCCCTATAAAATTTCAACTTCCTAAGGTTAACAGGATAAAATTTAGCTCACTCAGCTGATCGAAATCGTAAAAACCAAACGCGCGCGAAGAAAGGCCGCGAACCGCCTGTTGGTAACCATAATAACGAAAGTTCGGAACCAAACAAATCGGTTGCAAAAGGTAGCACCGTTTATGAAGTAGAAGGATGTTTTGGAAATTCAGACCTAGCCAATGCAGTGCGCCGAAATTTGCTGATAGTTTAATGACCGCTACCGTCAGAATCGGTCCAGCAGTCTAGCCGTCTATTGGGAACATACATACGTAGATAGATAGATAGAAACCAACTTTGAGTTTTATGTATAAGGATTATTAAGGTTAACCGTGCGTTGGACGGACCCACCTGTACTGGTTATTCGGTGCATAGACTGCTGAAATAACCTTATCCAGACTTGTTCGTAACAACGGAGGCTACATGCCAAATTACAACATACAAGTAGCAAAATCAGGCTCGAACTGATCAGGAAATAGCCCATAATTTCAATCGTCCCTTATTGTCCCAAGGAGTCTCCCTATATAATTTCAACTTCCAAGGGTGAACAGGAGAGAATTTAGGTCACTTAGCTGATCATGAAAGAGCCCATCATTTCAATAGTCTCTTAATGACCCAGAGAGTCGCCCTATCAAATTGCAACTTCCTAGGATGAACAGGAACAATTTTACCCATGCTTCACTCAGAACACCCGTAAAGCAACCCGCCAAGGCTTCTCCTCTTGACACGAATTTCCGCAGCTAACTAACTGCCTCTTAGGAACCATAATGAAGACATTTTTTCAAAAGTTTTGATTTTAAGGTTTTCCGACCCATTGCAATAGTTTAATTTTTCACAAAAAGTCGTGAAAAAACTTGTGTCTGTCTCGGCTGCCTATGTAGGCAACAAAGGAAGAGCAGATCGGTAAGGTTCTTGTGTACGTGCTGCGCTCTACCTCGAGCTTCTCATGTTCGGAGCCCCGTTCCCGCAAAGGGACTGCTTAGAATTTCGATTTTCGGCAATTCGATGAGGGAGCCTCTGGAAACCATCACTTTCCTATGAATTCGAATTCCAACGATCGGATTTATGAGAGGGACCATGAATACTAGATTGACAACGAAAAAAACGAAAGTTCGAATTTTTAAGGGGTCAAAGCTCAGATGATTGCATCTGATGCGAGGAACAACTCCTGAAAATTTCAGTCCAAACCGATAACCCCTTGAGGTCTCCTAAACCCGTTTTTTGATATTCGAATTATCAATTTTAGAACACTAGACGCTTAGGACAAAAAGACGGTTAGGACATGAAAGATCCATGCGTCTGGACACTTTTTATACTCTATTCCTATGTTTTCGGTGTCGCGGAACACGATGCCACCATTATTGCAAGCGCAGAAGCTGTATTTCTTTTGATATTCAAGAAATCAGTCCAAATAAGTGATGGAAAAAGGCATTTTTTGCCGTTTTTACCTAGTTTTGACTGGGAAAAAAATTGTTTGCGGGTCTTTTCTGCTTCGGACCTTGTTTCCTGGCTTGTTTCGAATGTAACAAGACCAATTTCGTCCTATAATATATTGTCCTTTTGGAAATATGTGCTCAAGAGCCGAGTTGGCTTTTTTAATGGTAACCGCTCTATACTTACCAGTAGCTACGAAATCAAAATTTAGCGCCCTGTAGCCCTTTTTATCCAATTATTTTATGTTTTTGGGCTCGTTGAACATTACATGCTAGTAGTGGAGGCGTAAGATTCGTATTTCGGTTAATAATCAAGAGCCAGAAGTCAAAAATCGGTGAATAGAGTGGATTTTTCTTGATGTTCAAAAAATCAGTTGACAAAATTAATAGAAATAAGGGATTTTTCACAGCGTGAAATATTCATTTTTTAGCCGCTATTGAATACAGAACGGTTACCATTAAATAAGTCGACTTGGCTCTTGAGCTGATATTTCGAGAAGAAAGATGTATTATGCGACAAACTTAGTCTTGTCATATTCAGAATAAGTCACAGAACAAAGTGCAAGGCAGAGGAGACACTCGTAAATAGTTTTTGCCAATCAAAACTAGGTGAAACCGGAGAAAAATCCCTTATTTCTAATAATTTTGTCAACTGATTTTTTGAACATCAAGAAAAATCCACTCTATTCGCCGATTTTTGACGCCTAGCTCTTGAATATGAACCGAAATATGAGTCCTACGCCTCCACTACTAGCACAATAATGTTCATCGAGCCCAAAAACATAAAATAATGGGATTAACAGGGCTTCAGGGCGTTAAATTTTGATTTCGTAGCTACTGGTGAGTATAGAGCGGTTACCATTAAAAAAGCTAACTCAGCTCTTGAGCAGATCTTTTCAGAAGGATAATATATTATAAGACGAAATTGGTCTTGTTACATTCGGAACATGCCAGGAAACAAGGTCCGAAGCAGAAAAGACCCGCAAACAATTTTTTTCCCAGTCAAAACTAGGTAAATTCCTATTTTTCCATCACTTATTTGGACTGATTTCTTGAATTTCAAAAGAAATACAGCTTTTGCGCTTACAATAATGACGGCACCGTGTTCCGCGACACCGAAAACATAGGAATAGAGTATAGAAAGTGTCCAGACGCATGGATCTTTCATGTCCTAACCGTCTTTTTGTCCTAAGCGTCTAGTGTTCTAAAATCGATAATTCAAATATCAAAAAACGGGTTTAGGAGACCTGAAGGGGTTATCGGTTAGGACTGAAATTTTCAGGAGTTGTTCCTCGCATCTGATGCAATCATCTGAGCTTTGACCCCTCAAAAATTCGAACTTTCGTTTTTTTCGTTGTCAGTCTAATGAATACCCTTATTAAGTAGGTCTGGTTAATCATTAGATGCAATGCGAGGATGAACTTGTAAGATATAGTTACCTTTTCAGTCTTACGTAGTTGTCCTTTATTTGGATCATGGCGTGTTTGCACGTGGGCACAGCCTTTTGTCGGATCTGGTAGTAGCAGGTCACGTTGCGGGGGTAGAGGCCAGGAAAGTTAGGACTTTGCACCTGGCACTTTTTTCTGAAACAAAACCCAACGAGGACGAAAAGTTAAATATGGTGACGAAGGAGAAACGGGGATTTCAGCAGTGTTACTAAGTCGGGAGTTCCTCCCCTAGATTTAGGGGTTTTTACCGTTGAAGGGGGAATTTGGGAGAGGAATCGTTTAGAGGATTTCTAGGGGATTTTCAAATTATGAAAGAACATGAATATGCTATCAATTTCATACAGCAAAAGCATAATATTCTCTTGTTTGAAGGTCGTACGTAGATTAACAACGTTAACTAATGTACATAAGTTAATCAGCTGGTCTAACAAAACGCTGTAACTTTTCAATTTAATGTATTTTTGCGTTCAAAACTTCTCTCGGTACTAACATGAGTGACGTATTTTTAATTCAGTGTAGATTGTTGTTCCTCTTTTACAGGGTTTTTGGGCGTATTTTTCTGTACTTGTAAGTTAGTTGGCGACACTGGACTTCATTTTGTCTTCTTGTCATCTTGTGAATTAAACTAAGTCAGTGTTGTTTTTAATCATGTATGTCATGATCATAATCATAAATGGTAAGCTGTTTTAGTTGGGACTCATGATACAAGAACGATTTATAAACGATCTTTACATCTAGCCATTTACGATAAAAAAAAAAAAAAAAAAAAAAAAAATCTGCTACAACAACAAATATCAATATTATATCTGCATTATTTGTTTATTGTGATTATACAGTATTTGGGTATTCTTGGTGCACTAACATTCTTTACGGCAAAGTTGTGATTCAGCATATTAGTGGAGCGTTGTTGCTCCATTCTCACGTAGTGAACTTTTAGGTATCACTAAACGCACAACATAGATCAGAGATATTCGATTATGCCTTATGATGAATAACTCTTCACAGTGCAGTATTACCATTTGTTGGAGACTGACGTGGCAAAGGAGACCAATAATTGTGGTTCGGAAAGGCCTTGTGTACACACAGGATTTGGAGAATGCGAATTCACCTATTGACACCCCGTAGACACATTAAACCGGATTTCAGCCGGCAGCTCTCCAACCATGATATTGTCCACGACCGCCAGGGGCAAGAGATGATCCCTCAGATGCCCAGTGATAACCTCCCGACATTTCCCTCAGTGCCTCAAGGACTTTCAGGCAACACATTCTATTGCTAGCTGGTGCACTAACCACTCCAACACAATGAGCGTTGCCCATTTTTGCGAAAAAGGTATTTTGACTATTTTTATACGGAAGAAGATTCCATCTTAAGAAGTTTGGAATCAACCGACGATGAGTAGTTTTCTTTCTATGATTTTTCTAAGTTTCGCGCACTGGTGACATCAAAGCCCCCCCCCCACCTGGGCGGGGACCCCTCCCCTCCGTTGTGACGTCACCAGTAAGAACTTTGAAAAATCATAGAAAGGAAACCACTCAACGTTGGAGAGTGCGTATGGTATCAAATTTCTTAGAATGGAATCTACTTTCATTTAAAAATAACAAATGAATACGTGGGTAACGCTCATTGTAACTTAGTTGCAGACACCCTCTCAAACCTGGGAAGTCATCATGGCACACCTTTAAATTTAAAAGTCCCATATACAGATGTGTATATGCACCTCTAACGACAACTGAGAAACCAGTGGCAAGTGCTGTACGACAACCCTGAAGAGGGAATAAGATATCGGATGGAAAACCCTCAGATTTCTATGAAACCATGGTTCCACAAGATGGAAATGGATAGAATATCGATCCGGTCGATGACTCGTCTCCAAATCATGTGTTCATCATATATGAATCGAATCGGACAGCGAGAATCACCAATATGCACAAAATGTGGCTCCCAGGTTGAAACGCTGGAACACATACTTATGATATGCCTTACCTACATCGCAGCTAAAGGTAAAATGTAAGGCTCAATCGCCCAACATACGGAGAACCCCATACATTACCACCAAATTATTCATTCGAAATCGCAATCAATCTACAGAACGATGCGCGCGCATATTAATGACACTAAAGTGAAAATAATACTGCTTAATTGTAATAATTCGTGTCAAGACCACGTAATGTTTATGAAATAAAGGTCTTCATGGCTGTTGCCCCTGGCTAATTAATGTCAACTGAAGAAAAAAAAAAAAAAAAAAAAGCTCATCGGTCTCGGCTAGTGAACTAGGACGTAGCGAAGTCCAGTGCGGTAAGATGGATCTGTCATTTTTTGGTGCAGGGCAGCAACATAGAATTGATCAGGGGATAAAAAGATAGCCGAAATATACAGAAAAATCCCAACTGAATCGTTTCTCATAAGTACGAATTAATTATCTAAGAGTGCCGAACATCGCGACTCACTGGAATCCACTTTTTTGTACGATTTAGTCCAAAAATCCCATAGTTTCGTTGAAATGTTCAAGTGATTTCTAACGTATTATCATGTCAAGTGTAGTAAGCGAGGGTACGAATTGGCTTCAAGAGATCGTCATCCTGAATTCGAATATATGTCAACTCATCAAGGATCATGGCAACTGGTTTTTTTTATACAGGGTGAACACTTAAGGTGGCACCAACGAGTAGAGTCGATTCTGGAGCCCATTACTGACAAAAAGTGCCCCCGAGGTTTTGTTTCCGTGTTATTCACAATTTAAGATTTTGCTTCCGAGTCTACCAAAAGGTAGCGGAAGCATTGTTTTCACTTTCGAGGGAGAAAAAAATTTTTTTGGTCTCCAAAATCAAAATTTTCACTCGCATTTTACGTTTTAGACCAGGGGTGCTCAAACTTGAACTGCTGGCGATCTACCTCAATATTTTTAGACTACTTACGATCGACTCTGAGAGGCTGCAAGTATGTGTGATGCAGGGTTGTCGTACATACACGATACACCCTACCTACCTAGGTAGGGTGTACCGTAGCATATATAGATATTAGCTTTCCGCACAATTTACATTATTTTAGTCAAGGTTTGGGTTAGGTTTACTTAAGTTCTTCTCTACAATATCAATGAAAAAACTCCTAGTTATTCAAAATTGCGAGTTTATTCGTTGTTACAAAACAAAAGAGTTACATATGTTGTTAAACTCAACTAAGGAGTGACTTTGGATGTTGAAGCGGGGCACTGCATGTCCTCAGCATACTTTTCATAAGATGGTACGTAACCACTGAGTGCCAATCGCAAGCATGATGACATATGATCGTCAGTTAGTCGATTGCGATATTTTGACTTAATTATCTTCATTTCAGAAAATGCAGACTCGCACAAGTAAGTTTACCCAAACATTGCCGTCAGTTGAAGGGCGATTTGCCTTAGATTCGGATATTTATCTTCAGATATAAAACACCAGAAATTTGTATCAGATGCTGTAGCTTTGAGATGTATATCTGATATAATCTGCACCAACTCATTTTCAACAGAACATGAGTTCATATTAAACAGACTTGCTACTTCAGTAGCTAATTCCTCAATGTTTTTACATGAAAAAGGATAACTCATAAATGATGCTATATTTGCCAATTTACTGCAATCATAAAAACGCATTCCATGATATCATGTTTTAGTTTATCTGCGATGTCCTGACTATTCTAGAAACAACGCGGCTTTTCTTTGACAAGTACCTACCGCGCGTTCCTTTGATAAAGCCGCCTTTTGCCGCAAGCAGTGTTATTACGTAATAAACTTTTGTAGTTTAGTTACCTTTTCTTCTCGAGATCTACTCAAAAAGCACTCGCGATCGACTGGTCGATCGCGATCGACCGTTTGAGCACCCCTGTTTTAGACCATTCCGAACAACTTTGTTTCCGTGTCTGTCCGTCTGTAGTGTGTGTCTGTATCGTGTGAGTCTGTCGTGTGTCCGTAATCCTTGTTACAAGCTAATTTTCCACAGCTTTCATCCGATTTGGATGAAATTTTCAGAGGATGTGCGGACTAGGGATTAGACCGTCCCCGATCAGTTGCATTGTTCTTGATTCAATACCTCACTCTGCGCATCCGATAACGTAAATTCCATTATGCTTCATTTTTTTCACGCCCTAGTCGTCCGATAGTTGGTGGATGACGATTTGATAACACCACAATAATGTCAAAATGATTGTATCATTAATAGCTACTGCGCATGCACCTATGTGAAATCCTTGTAACGACCTTAATTTCCACTGTTTTCATCCGATTTCGATAAAATTGTCAGAGAATGCGCGGGTTAGGTTGTAGATGGTCCCCTATCAGTTTCATTGTTGCCAAATCAATACTTCAGTTTGCGCATGCGCAAACGTAAATTCGATTATGCTCCTTTTTTTACACTCTAATCGTTCGATTTCGCTTAAATTTGGATGATAGAAGAAGATGACTTGATTACTTCTTATCAATTTCAAAACGACTGTATCATTAATAGCTACTGCTCATGAACCAATGTGAATCACTTGTAACGTCTTAATTTCCACAGTTTTCATCCGATTTTGATGAAATTATCAGAAAATGCGCGGTTTAGGTTGTAGATGGTCGAGTACCTATTTCATTGTTTTCAACTCATCAGTTCATTCATTCTGCTCTTGCAAAAACGTAAATTACATTGAGTATCATATTTTCGTTTCTTAATTGACCAATTATGACATTTCACGCTACTTCTTGATTTAATCTTTTCCTCTATGGGATTTTTCAAGATCATTTAAAACTTTTCAATGATTTATACAGTCATGATAGGTAAACGAGAAAGCTATGTGCCACACCTAACTAGGTAGAAGTTTTTTCGTGTTTTCGACCTTACTTCACAAAATCGACTATAACTCCCTTCCGTATCAAGTAAATTCAAATCTGAGGAAACCGTTGAAAAGAGCATTTAGTTTTCTATCTCTATAAAGTATTTGAGTTCTTTTTACAGTGGTTCACGTGGGGAAAAAAATGGCCCAAACACAACAATTTCTCACATTTTGATAATTACTGGTTTTGTAGGTGCGTTAAGTATTAAAACAAAATCGTTAAAAAACGTTCGCGTTACAGGAAAAACTTGCCCCAAATCTAAGCTTTCAAACAGCATTACGTAGTTTTATTTTACTATGTTAATTGGGGGAGAATAGTATGTTTGTATGTTGAAAAACGTGTTTTTTCTATGAAATCGAGGGTTGATACCCTAGGAATATAATAGTTTGGGGTCGGTTTCTGAATATTTTGTCACACTGAATCGGATGGTAACACTGGCAGATCTCTCCGAATACGTTAAACAGAATTTCACACTTTAGTTAAATAGTTTTTAGTTTATTTTTCACGCTCATTTTAATGTGTTTTTAAGGGTAAAACTTGTTAGTTAAAGTGTAAAATTCGGTTATAACGGAGTTGGAGAGATCTGCCAGTGTTAAAATTCGATTCTGTGTTAAAAAATACTCAGAAACCGACCCCAAACTAGTATTTTCTTAGGGTGTAGTTTTCCACAATAACCCTCAATTTCATAGGAAAATCCACGTTTTTCAACATACAAACATACTTTCTCCCCCAAAAAACATAGCAATTTAAAAATTGATTATACCGTTGGAAAGCTTAACTTTGGGACAAGTTTTCCTGTAACGCTTACGGTCTTTTACAATTTTGTTTTAATACTCAACGTACCTTGAAAAACAGTAATTTTCAAAAAGTGAGAAATTTTCGTGTTTACTCCATTTTTTTCGCCCACGTGAACTACTGTAAAAAGAACTCATATACATTGTGGAGATAGAAAATTTATTGCTATTTCCAACGGTTTCCTCAGATTTGAATTTACTTGATATGGAAGGGAGTTATAAAAAATTTTGTGATGTAAGGTCTAAAACACGAAAAAAATCTTAAATCATGATTAACCCTAAAACAAAACCTATAAAAAAAGTTGAAGGGACACTTTTTATCGGAAGAGCTCCAAAATTGACTGTACTCGTTTGGGCCACCTTAAGTGTGTTCACCCCGTATACGTACGAACATAATTTCTACAAGACTATATTGTGGAACGAAAAACGTATAAAACAATCCAAACATACAAAACTCGAACAAAAACTTTACGAATTTATAGTGAACAAATTCCTGATAGAGTAATGATTTTTAAAAGTGAGTTGTTATGTATTTTTGGTTCAAGATTTTTTGTCCACGGGTTGAATGTATAAGAAGATATCAATCGAAATCTCGAAATGTATAAAGGGCCATGTTACAAACATGAATAATAACTTGGGTTTACACTCGCAAAATAAATATGTGATACAAGACAAAGTTTACGAGATAAATATCAGACTAGGTTTTTAGATAAAACTGAGTCACTTGATGGTTCTGGTTTGATAGTGAAATGAACCAAATCAGTTTGGATAACTTGTCATAGTGGCCAAAATACCTACATTACACAATAGTTGAGTGCTAAGATTTAAAAAGATGGGTAAAAAGACGTGAATCTGTTGGCACTGCTGAGCTAGCGGGACCACGCTAAATAGGAGGGTCTAGTATAATATGTCTATTTTTGCAAGCAAACCAGATTTTTTTTTTCTTTTCCAGTTGTGAAGTAGGCAGATGTAATCAATTCCAAGCACGTATTGTAAGGTGTGGAAATTCATCAACAGTGACAGGAAATCGATTCATAGGAAAAAAACAAAGGCAGTGGAAAGCTTTAGTGGTTTATGGGGTTGCATACAAATGTGAAGGTATTGAAAGCTCCAACAACAGACAGCACGTATTTCAGCGACGTCTGAAAAAGCAGGAACTTAAATTGTAGTCATTGAGCTGGACGCGATTTGGAGAATTTAGGCTCTAGTATGGTATGTTCCCTTGTCTTGGAATAGGTACAACCAGGAATTATGGATTTAATTGTTGGAGCAAATCTGTTTCACGTGGGTTCAATGAAGGAGTGAAACGAAAGGAAATGTTATGGATGGGTTGGAATAGGAGTTTAGACAACCTGCTTAAAGAGGAATGGATACGAGTGATCGCGTATTCAAGTTTCACAATCGTGTTGCAGTAGTTTTGTAAATGCTGTTGCAAAAAATGAGTTATTCACTACTAAAATTATCAGGGATACTATGAACAAGAAAGTTGACCATGGAGTGGATGGCACATATGAAGCATTTAGCGACATGGAAATGTGGCATCTATTCGAGGGCTACACCAGGTAAGACACCATACGAAACATATAGATGATTACTATGGAAAAGTTGACGAGAAAAAGTTCCAGACTTTCAGCATCATCAAATGTATGAGCGAATTTTTCCAAATTATCCTAAGTATAATATTATAACGTTACATTGTTTTAAAATTTGAACACTTCGTGTGTAGAGATATTGTTAAACTACCTACCAATTTTATGACAAAAAAAAAAAAAAAAAAAAAAAAAAAAAAAAAAAAAACCGTTCTAAATAATAATCTACTGTTCATAATAGATTTTCAACTTTTTTGGTAGTTTTTATCATTTTTTCAGCAAACGATATTGAAATTGAAGTACATTTTTAGCATTATTTTGTGCATAAATTTTTTAATGTTCCATTTAATTGTTAACAAACTTCTTTTGAGTAAAGTTCTGCTAAAGATTTCGAATGATTTTTGAGCACATTTTTTGAAACTTTACCAATTTAATGTGCTCATAAAGTCTTGGCCGACAAACTCATCCTTTCGACTAACGGCTAACGGAATTTTTATCTCAATCTTAAGTAGAGTTGAATGTCTGAAATGACACATACGGGTCTCGGGTTATATCCGGAAAATGTCACCCAAGTATTCTGGAACTACTTTCCAATCGAAAGTGCCCCATAGAGATTTTTTTTAAAACGCTTTATTTTCGAGTTACCTATAAAATGTTTAAGACGTTTTCCGTGTTTTCGAATTTGAGTAACTAAAATGGCCTTAACTACCTTGATCTTTAGAGTAAACAATAAATTGAGGTTGCCTTTGGAAAGAGCGATAAATTCCCTTTCGAATTGGTCACCTAACGCGCTAGATTATACCTTTAACATAGTAAAAAATCTACACCGGATTCAAAAAATTTCCAAAAATGAACTGCTTCATATTTTTAACTCGCTAGATGGCGTGGATAATCCCACGGAATTTTCGTGCCTACTACTGGAAAAGCTTCCTCAGAGTCTCAACTTGTGAATGGTCTAGTTAATTTTACTTTTTCTTTGCTAATTGGTGAGAAAAGTATGTTTGTATGTTGACAAAGATGGTTTTGTTCCAATGAAATAAAATTGTGGATTTTTTTGGAACATGACCCCCTAAGAAAATACGAGTTTCGGGCCGGTTTTTACGTATTTTTTCATGCTGAATCAAATGGTAACACTCGTAGATCTCCCCAACTCCGTTATAACCGAGTTGCACTCTTTAACTCACGAATTTTCAGATTATTTATTACGCTCATTAGATATATTTTTAAGGGTTAAACTAGTGAGTTAAAGTGTGGAACTCGGTTATAACGGAGTTGGGGAGATCTGCGATTACGGCCATTCGATTCAGCATGAAAAAATACATAGAAACCGGTCCCAAACTCGTATTTCACAAAACCCGTCGATTTCACTGGGAAAAAATGTTTTTCAACATACTAACAAAATTTCCCCCCCTAATTATCAAAGTAAAAGTAAAATTAACTAGACCGTTCAAAAGCTGACAGTTTGCGGACGTTTTTCTGCAAAAGAGCTTCCACTGCCCAAAAAGAACAAAGGCCACACATAAATTATAACAGCACAAAACCACCGCACATATCAAACGAAAGGAACAATAAAGCCACATAAATGCCTTGAGCTAGGACTTCACCCCCCTCCCCCCACATACATCACGTAGATCCGAAACAGATAATGAATCAAATTATTCAAATTGTCTGTTACATGCACACCACAACGGCGGCGCACAGATGGCAGAACAGGAAGATTCATTATAAAAGGCCTTCAGCATTGCCACACCCTGTAAATTAACTAATTAAAAAGTCCGTATCAAACTAATTTGTTAGAGCCGTATTTGAGCCTAGTAAAATTCAATTCAAAATAGGTCAACGCAGAGTATGATTGGTAAAAATTTCTTCTCATCTGGCCGTCCTAAGGTTTCCGATAATCCCCTAGGGCCGACGGAGCTTCGCGGGAGACCCTGCAGAAGTTCGAGCGAAGAAACTTGTTAGGCTCTCTGATCTGTTTTTCCGTTTTGGAAACAGATAATAAATTTGCCGGCTCATTTCCAGTTTCTGAGACTTCCTTCAAGCAGTTCCCTGTTAAATCCGGTAATGGATTTAATTTTCCGGCTCCTTCACTTAATCCTGGAGGTCTTCTTCGAAACTCAATCCTCGAAATCCCCTTTCCCGAGAAGGAGAAAAACGCTCCAGATTGCAAGCTCAACACATTTCTTCTACACTCCGTACAACTTTGCGACATTTTAAATCGAACGGAATAAGGAATGCATCCTATAGCAGAAAACGAGGTACCTACATATCGGAGAATGGTAAGTGGATTAGAAAACTCGTTTTCTGTTTTCAGTAGATAAGTGATAAGTGCATTGTAAGAATTCATGGAAGCATCTAAGACAGGGGTGCTCAAACTTGAACTGCTGGCGATCTACCTCAATATTTTTAGACTACTTACGATCGACTCTGAGAGGCTGCAAGTATGTGTGATGCAGGGTTGTCGTACATACTCGATACACCCTACCTACCTAGGTAGGGTGTACCGTAGCATATATAGATATTAGCTTTCCGCACAATTTACATTATTTTAGTCAAGGTTTGGGTTAGGTTTACTTAAGTTCTTCTCTACAATATCAATGAAAAAACTCCTAGTTATTCAAAATTGCGAGTTTATTCGTTGTTACAAAACAAAAGAGTTACATATGGTGTTAAACTCAACTAAGGAGTGACTTTGGATGTTGAAGCGTGGCACTGCATGTCCTCAGCATACTTTTCATAAGATGGTGCGTAACCACTGAGTGCCAATCGCAAACATGATGACATATGATCGTCAGTTAGTCGATTGCGATTTTTTGACTTAATTATCTTCATTTCAGAAAATGCAGACTCGCACAAGTAAGTTGACCCAAACATTGCCGTCAGTTGAAGGGCGATTTGCCTTAGATTCGGATATTTATCTTCAGAAACATTTGTATCATTTAACACCAGAAATTTGTATCAGATGCTGTAGCTTTGAGATGTATATCTGATATAATCTGCACCAACTCATTTTTAACAGAACACGAGTTCATATTAAACTGACTTGCTACTTCAGTAGCTAATTCCTCAATGTTTTTACTTGAAAAAGGATAACTCATAAATGATGCTATATTTGCCAATTTACTGCAATCATAAAAACGCATTTCGAATTGTCCCAAAATATTTGATAATTCAGCCTCATACGTATCATAATTCAACTGAGGAATCCTTGCTTTCAAAGACGGAAAATGTTTCAGATCCTTTCTTTTCAGTTGATCTATGGCGCCGCCCGAAATGGTCTAGTACAGTCTAGTCTAGAAACAACGCGGCTTTTCTTTGACAAGTACCACGCGTTCCTTTGGTAAAGCCACCTTTTGCCGCAAGCAGTGTTATTACGTAATAAATTTTTGTAGTTTAGTTACCTACTTATTAAACATTTTTTTCTTCTCGAGATCTACTCAAAAAGCACTCGCGATCGACTGGTCGATCGCGATCGACCGTTTGAGCACCCCTGATCTAAGACTACTTATTGACCCGAATCTTTTCAAATACTCAATATTCGTTTCTTTATACGTATTAACTCAATACAGTCTGTATGTGAACATGACGTAGAACCCACTTTGCTACACTCGCACTTTCATAGTTTCTCAGTTCTGCAGTGGATTAGTCACATAATAATCGTCACAAAAATCCGTTTATAATTAGACAAATATATTTTCATGTCTCAATATAAAAGTAACACCAATAGTAAAACAAAATGAATTCTTTGTGATGCTGACAGTGATTTAATCTAGATAAGATTGGCCGTGTACTTCAATATTTCAGTGCTCCACTACTTTTTTTTTTTTTTTTTTTTTAGAATTTAAGCCGCGTCTCAACCGGAAGGGTCATTAGCGGCAATCAAAAAGGGGTGTCAAAAGGACACTGCAACGGGCACGATTCTAAGGGGAGCCATGCTGACCGTCCGTCACTAAACGGATTGCCAACACGGACTCCACTGGCAGATCGGAGGGGGAGAAATAATAATAATAATAACCCGCAAAACGAGGCATCGCTGCACTCTGCCTCAAGGGATACAGCGATGACCGCTTTATAACCCCTACAGCGGATAAAAATACCCCGTACTAAAAACTAAACTACGACTAGATGATCCTTACAAATACATAAATATTATCGATAAATATATAATAATAAATACTATTCATCTTGGTTAAACAAAGGTATGAGTAGATGTACATAAATAAATAAATATATCACAGGTCAGAATATCATAGTTCGTTGTAAAGCTCAGTGGCTTTCAGGTACAACAACAGGGACTGGACCTTGCCTGGTCCTGACAGAACATCCACCCACTCAGGGGGTGAATGCTGGACTCTGAGGTCCACGAGGGCTGGACAATCCTCCAAAAAGTGGCGGATATACAAATCACCCCCACATCTCCCACACACAACATCTCGAGCTACTGGATCTAGCAGGTGTCTATGAGTAAGACGGGTATGGCCAGTGGCTACCCGATTGACCACTATTCGGTCCCTCCTTGGAAGGTGGGCCACGAAAGGATCAACCGGGTAAAGGTCCTGAAGGACTCCACGCAGACCAGTGACCTCGCCCTGCCATTGCTCGAGCCAGATAGAATTGGCTTTATGCTGCATGTAGGAGATTTGATCCTCAATGCGCAAAGGCAGCATTTCGATGGAGTCATCACCAATGGCTCTCCTTGCTAGGGCATCAGCTCCACTATTCATTTCAAAGTTTTACAGAAACTTTTCTGTAAGGCCTCTACTATTTATATCACTATGATATACAACATCATTAAGCGTTTGGCCATTAAATCTTGAATACCCTCTTGATTACCGAAGGAGAATATAGTCCACACTCAATGCAGTATCCGGGCTCACGTAAATGGAAGAGACTGGCCAGGACAAAATATGTTCAGCTGGGCCGAACTGCAAATCCCAGAAGAGGTAAATCTAGAAAAACTAAGAATAGAACATTTCGGATCGATGTGGTATATCTTCGCTGCATGCACCTGTCATATAACAAAACGAATAACCATTATAA
Source organism: Adelphocoris suturalis (assembly GCA_030762985.1). NCBI lineage: Eukaryota > Metazoa > Arthropoda > Insecta > Hemiptera > Miridae > Adelphocoris > Adelphocoris suturalis. The sequence goes on from CM061040.1 coordinate 163,535,101, forward strand.
TTTTTCCGTGGTGCAAATTATTTAATCAAGCCTTGATAATGGGGGGGGGGGGGGGCGATAGTTTGAAATGGAAAGTGGGAAAGAATAATTTTATGATGAAAATACGATCGAATTAATTGATGACCACGCGAAAATAGGAAAGAGGACTGAATTAGCGATATACAAATTGAGAAGAATTATATACTTAGAGAGCAAATATTTTAGTCATTAATTACACTTTACTTCATAGCAGCAGCAAGTAATTATAATTCCTCACCCCCCGATCTTTGCAAAACCTAGGAGTGTTTTCAGGATCGACATTCCTATATTTGAATTTTTCCGTTGATGTTACGGTAAGATATCAAAATGCTAAAGAGCTAAACTAAAGAAAAATATACTTATCTTCCCAATTTTTAGGCTTTGTATAGGTACCTATGTTATAATGTTAGTCACGAGACTCTGAGAAGTATGGAAAAATAGCTTTATAAAACACGAATGTAGAAGAACAAAGTTGTTTTGTAACTTGGTAAGTAACTTGGTTGGTAACGCTCCAGTAAAGAAAGAGTTGCCGCTCGGTTTACACCCTTCACCGCTACTCCCGCGAATACTGATGGGACTTTTTAGAGGTTAATGCATATTTATACACTCGCCCATGGAAGATTTGGCTGTGGCCATCAATGTCTTTTCGGATTCGTTTAGGCACTCGGGAAAGATGATTATTAGGAATTCGGGTTGAAAGACCAGTCCAGTCGTTGGGCGTAGATGTATATTGGGAGCTACATTGCAGTCCTTACAGCTACAGTTGGTTCAAAAGTGAACATTTTGAGCGACGTTTCGGTGCCGATGATGGTCACCCTTGTCAAGCTCAGCGAGTGAACGTGTTTACATCACTGTCTGGTAGGTATATTTCGCGTGAGGTGACCATCATAAAATAGATTTTGTTGAAGTATGGGTCTGCACCATGTACAAAACTGAGTTAGGTTCTTCCCCATTATTTCATTGATATTTGTTGCACTGTTCTGTGATGGTGGCACCTTTTAGTCACTTGTAGCTATTAGAAATGGTTTAAATCACAGTCTTTTGTCCAGAGATGGAAGAGAGATGCTAAAAGTTATACAAGTTCCAGGTGGAAGCCAATGTTTACATAACTACTTATGATTATTAGGGAGGCCTAGGGATGGGTAAGGGGTGGCTTAGGCAGTAGGGAGGAGATGAGAGTGCAAATGAAGCTGAGGTTTAAGTTGATGTGTAGAAATGCATATAAGGTAGAATCTCATATAAGGTAGGGAAGTTGAAGTTAGGAATGTAAGTCTGTTTATAAGAATTCACTCACCTATAACATTCGTCGTATGTTCTGCTGCAGTAAGAACCAGGGACGTGTACGCCGCGCTCTATCGGCGCCTCTACACTCCCCAGCCTCGTAATCGCTTCAATTTCTCCAAGGAATTTGTACCTTGAACAAAAATGAATCAAGATTATCATTAACAGAAAAACACTGCTATTTTTTTAAAACAAACAAAATGTTCGACAGAAACTACTTCTTCAAAATAGATAGCGTATGAGAGAAAATAAGAAGCACAACTGATAAAAACGGAAAAACGTGGAGTTATTGGTTCTTCCGTGATTTTGTCTCCGTCATACCGCTAATCTGTATAAAACTTCCGAATTCATTAAAAGAGAAGGCCAAGAACGCGGCACATATCATAGTTAGTCTCCGTATGCTACCATTTTGACTCGAGGCAATAATGAATTCACGTTCAAGTAGTAAAACAAGACATATAAACTTCTTTAATAATGAATGAGAAATTGAGTGAATACAATAAAGGTGTGTCATATTACATATTAGAATCAAGCCAGAATGTGTAAGAAGATGATAGCCTCACTAGTGCTAACTGAACTGTGACTGTAGAAAACTAAGCACTGGTCGAATAAAGGGTACATCAACAATCTGAGCCTTTGTTAGCTGAGGTTATCCATTTCCGAGACTAAGACCACATGGCATGATTACTTTTGAGAAATAGTACTAAAGAATATTTATCATGCTGGAGCTAGACACAGAAGGATTACCAGTTGTCCATAATATCAAGGATTAAGAAAGCGCCAGCTCCTCCCAAGAATGTTTGAGAAGATGGATGACGTTTTATTAAGACCCTACAATCTGGAACTTTCTCTCACATCCGGAGCTGAGTAAATATTAATGAAGCGGGGGTGACAAGCATTATTCATTTCAGTGATTGAGTGTGGAGCATCCCTCGCGGTGAACTCCGAAAGCGTCTGAGGGTACAGCTGCTGCTCTTGTTTGAGCAATGAAAACACATGGTATTAATGATATGCTATGAGGAGACCACATAGCACACGGTATTAAACAATTTTTTTTAAGTTATTCTTTCCAACCACTACGATTAAAATATAAACCGCTGTTATCGATTTAGGAAAAATGAATTTGCTTAAAGATTACTTATGTTTATATTGCGGTACGTGTACAATCCAAAATAAGAATAAAAACACTACTTATCCCCACTCAGTGGTTTATTGTTTGCGTTATACAGATCGATCTGAAGTCCCATTCATGTAAGTTTACTAAGCTAGTAAAGGCAGCTCCGTACTTTACCATTGTCACTTAGCCGTCTCTAAGAAGCGTCATTCCGAATTACAGTATTGTACGTTGAGTACAAAAGAAACCAGCCTCAGTTCGCAGTCACCTGACCAGAGCTGATTCGTTCTTGGTATTAACACACCCAAAGAGGGGCTTCGATTGAAATGTATGCATTATACTAATCTTAATCTAAAGTGAAGAGTCTGATTCGATGTACCTTTGTCGTAACCATTCAAAATGAACACTCCACGACTAAGACGCCTGATTCGATGTATCTTTGTCGTAACAATTCAAAATGTACACTCCACGACTAAGACGATGAGGGCTGGAATTGCTCAAGGCAGCAAATTAGGCCCATACCTCAACTATATTTTCACGATATGCCTCTACCTAACAGTGGTGAAAGTGATGATTTCCAGGGCTTTATGCCTACCGAACCAGCATATGCGCCTTATAATATTGATCCTGCAGGGGCTACAAGACGATTACAACAATATATCGAAGTCTTGGGAAAATGGTGTTCAAAGTGATGAGTTAAAGTATGTAGTGGATTTATATATGTTTTACTTGGTGTAGGTAGACCAAGTGAGACATTTATATTCTGATTATGCGGGTTAGTCCCTGAGGTATTCCCGTAAGGAATGTGAGCGAAATCGCCAAGGTCAGCTTGCTTGGCGGGATGAACTGAGGGGTAGTTCGTGTCGCAGCCGAGTGGAGCACTGGGCTCGCATAGTGGGTGCTGGGTTCGATCAGTTTGGTACTGAGCCGTTTTGTAATATTCCGGCCTAAGATTTATATCTGTAGGAGGAATATGTTGAACTTGGTTGAGGTACTGAAAAGTATCCTTTGTTTTTTGCACATTTGGAGTGTATTTGACACTCGGATCGGCCGGGTAGCCTTGTGTAGAATATCGTGGATATTCGGAAATCTTTGTCGAATCATGATGATTGACTTCAGAGCGGGTCTGAAAGGTATCCTCGTACTTTTGTGTGTGTGAGGCTTGATCTAACGTTTCCTTCGTGAATACGTTAGGTGAGAAGGCGATCTCTTCGCGAGGATCGAGCCTTGGGCTGTCGCTGGGAACAGCGGACTGGTCGAGCAGCGGGTGAGTAGCGCTGCGTGGGCTAAGAGGCCCGGCCGCGCCGTGTTCCGCCTCCCCTTGCATGAGGAAATAGGACGGGCGGCGCTCCATCGAAATATCCGAGTTTATTGACTCGTTTTCGATACCTCTACGTATAGAAATAGAGGGTTTGGAAGGTGGACTCGCTTGACAGAGCTTCTTTCCTTTGCTCGGATGTCAGGGTCCTACCTTGTAGTCTTGAAAAAGACTTCCTTGGACGATAAATTAGAGCAGATGAGCTGTGTAATTTATCGGCGTGCCCACAGCGGTCGGTGACGAGCCTAGTGCTACGAAACCCGGGCGACACGTCTCGGAACGTCCCAGCGGGCGTACGATCTAATGAGAATATCAATAGATGTACCGGGTGGCGTCCTGACAGAAGAACTACGTTGGGCAATGAGCAGGATGAATAATCACTGGACTCGTAGATGCCAATGCGAGATCTGTGTGGAGAGAAGGTATGCCTTGTAGAAAGCAGTAGGAAGCCGTTCTTGAGATGAACTCGGGAGCAGAAGGTTCGTCAGCGTAGAGCGTGTAGAAATCTTCGTACTTCTAAGTGTAGTCGTCGAGAGCGGAGAGTGGAATGAATTCGGAGGGCTCCGAGCGGGGTAATTATAGGGAGGTGGCCGCCTCCTGCCGCCTCCTGATTGGTCCGCTTAATTTCGTTAATTCAACTGTGTAATCTCATTGGCTCGCACATTGTTTTCTCAGTATCTGCGAGTATGATAGCTGAGCTGGTCCTCCGGGGTGGTTTCCCCACGTCCGTCGCTGCGACGGGGTCCCCGGGGGTGGCTTACGAGCGTCCGTCGCGGAGCCGACGACCTTGAGTTTAGACGGGGACCTCGGGTGGTCTCCCTGCGTCCGTTGTTCAGACGGGGTCCCCGAGGTGGCTGCTGGACCAGAGGTGGTTGCTTGCCGCCTCCTGGTTGGTTCGCCTATTGTCTCTCGTGTAATCAGTGTTTCTGATTGGCGAGTAGGCTTGTTTGAATTGTCCTTGTTAGTTTTAGAGGACGTTTGATTTTCTGTTTGAGTTTTCTCATTCAAGGCGAATTGGTTCGAGATACTTGTCGCGTCTCTCTCGCCCAGTAAGTGTCTAGGGAGGTCGCCTTGTATGTTATTAGTTAATATTTCACTTTTGAGAGAGAATTTCGTATTTTCTCTCTGGTGAAATATTTTGTTTGACGGAGTTATAACTCGACGTCTTATAAATATTTTTGTGTTGTGTCTACCTCTTTTTGGTAGCCCTGAAAAGGGCTGTTGAAAAGAGGGGGTGGTTTTCACCACAGGCGCCCCCCCAAGACGTCGTGTTACTAACGACGACGCCGGCTGGGGAGAACTGGGAGGTCCACACGGAATTCTCCGTAGGAAACCCTCACCAGTTGGGGCGGAGGCGGAGGTGCAGGCCTCGCGTCCCGCGCCTGGGGTGCGCCCCGGCCTCGCCGGTTTCGACGAGCGCCGCGGGGCGGCCGTGGCCGGCCCGAGCTTTGCCGACGGGAGCCAAACCCGCGAGGGCTTGGCCCGCGGCCGCGGCTGGGCTGTTGCGGAGGTGCTCGTTCCGGCTCCGTCCACCCCGCTGCGCTCATCTCGTCCCACCGAGGCACGGGCACGTCGCCCGAGCTGATCCACTTTCGTGGAACCGTGGGGAGCTGGTGAGCGGGTGGAGCCCTGGGCAGCTGCGGAGCGGGTGTAGCCGTCGTCGCGTATGCGGCTGGTGTTTTCCACACCACCTCCCTCGGAGCGCTGGCGTCCGTCAGTGCCTTCTTTTCTGGCGAAGGCGGTAGCGGGCTGATGGTTGCCGGAATTTCCTCGGCTAGGAGGAAATTCTCCACTTCTTCCGTGATCATCTGTTCTGCCGTTGTAGGAGTGGAAGCTGCCATGGTCAAAGTTGGTATGAGCTTCTGGCGTGGGGTGTTCCATATTTATATCTCCCACTGTTCCTACCCGAGAAAAGTGGGCGTGGCCTGCTTTGAGTGCAGTCACCCACTTCTCGTCGAATTTGGTAGAGGGGACGCGCCCTCTGGCGGATTTTCGGGGAGTTTTCTCCTTATTTTCTGTCTGATTTTGGCTTCGTGACACAGCTTCGTCTGAGTTTAGAGTGTAAGCTGGTTTTATTTGTTGTTTGGGAACTTTTTTTGTGTGTTCGCCAATTTGTACTGTAACCGAAAACTTATCTCTTTTAATAACTTTGAATGGTCCCGTGTAAGGACATTGCAGGGAGGAGAGCTGTGTGGGCACTCTGATATAGACATGTGTACATGTATCCAAGTTTTTGGGCATGTTGACGGCATACTTCGTATTATTATGTTTAATATGCGTAGGCCGGAAAAAGAGAGGCTCAGAAAGGTTTGTAGAAGTTACGAAAATGTCTCCTGGGAGTGGTACGTCAATTCCGTAAACTTTTTGGAACGGTGTAGTTTCCGTTGCTGGGTCTACTGCCGTACGCATGGCGAGTAGTACTTTTGGAAGGGCGTCGAGCCAATTTTCGTTTTGTGCTTTGAGGGCCTCTTTCAAAGATCTATTTCTGCGTTCTACCATTCCGTTTGTTGACGGTTTGTATGGTAACGTGTGAGTATGTTTTACTCCGAGACGTTCCATAATGGAATTAAATAGATCTGATTCGAATTGTGTGCCTTGGTCACTTGTGATGTATTTAGGTACGCCTTTTGAAGCTACCCAAATATTGATAAAGGCGTTTGTGATCGTGGCTGTTTCGATGTTGTTAAGAGGGACTGCCTCTAGCCAACCCGTTGCTCTATCGACCATCATTAGAATGTAACGTTTCCCTCCTTTAGCTAAAGGTAAGGGTCCGGTAATGTCAACGTGTACATGTGAAAATTTGTTAGCCGTTTCAAATTCGGAGTAAGGGAGCTTCACGGAGCGAGTGATTTTTGCTCGTTGGCAAGTCTCGCACGCTCGGACCCAGTTGGAGACATCTGCACGAAGTCCGTGCCAAAAATATCTTTGTTTAACTTTATACACTGTAGAGTGTATACCTGGGTGTCCCAAATTGTGAATTTGGCTGATTATTTCGTGCCTTATTTCGTTTGGAATATAAGGTCTTGGGTGTCCTAGGTCTAGGTTACACCAAATTTCTCCTTGAGGGAATTCAACTCGTGTGAGTTTCAATTTGTCCTCTGTGTTAGGAGGAGAACGAATTTGTGCATTTGAAATGTGCAGTAGAAGATTGCACTCTATTGCAGCCGTAATTTGCAAAATTTCGGCTATGGGTGGACCCTCGTCAGTTTGGGTTGAAATCGATTTTGTTTGAATTTCAACTGGATCGAAGGGTCTGGAGAGTGCGTCGGCGACGACGTTGTTCTCTCCGGGTATATGGCGAATGTCACTTGTCATTTGAGAGATGTATGTTAGCCATCTCAATCTCATTTTAGAAAAATGTGCATTTTTCTTAAGCACCGTGCCTAGCAGAGGCTTGTGATCTGAACAAATATGAAAAGATCGGCCGTCCAAGTCATTGTGCCAGTGAATGCAAGCTTGGTAAACGGCGAACATCTCTTTGTCGAATGATGCTTTATTCTTCCATTGTTCTGGAATTTCTTTACTGAAAAATCCTAATGGTTGGTAAGATTTCGAGCCGTGTTTGTCTGTAATTTCCTGCTCCAGTGCCGCTCCGATGTGTGTGTCGGATGCGTCGCAGACTATTCTCCACTCTGCTGTAGGGTGTGGATGAGCAATATTATGCAATGTAGCTTTTATCATTGCTTGTTTTAAGCTGTTGAAAGCTTTTTCTCTCTCTGATGTCCATTCGATAGGTGTTTTGTCATTTTTTTTGTTTGACTGAATGGAGTCATACAGAGGCTTGCTCCGTGTGAGCGAATTTACTTGAGCAAGCTCGGTAAAAACCACACATACCTAGGAATCTGCGTAGACTTCGTACGTCTATTGGCCTAGGAAATTGTTCTATGGCTTCTATTTTATCTCGTTTAGGAATTATCCCTTCTTTCGAGATAGTGAAACCTAGGAAATCGACGGTAGGTTTTGAAAAAATGCATTTATCAAAACCTACTCGAAGTCCGTGTTCTCCTAGCTTGTCGAAAATTTGTTTGAGGTGGTTCATGTGTTCTTTATAATTTTTAGAAGCCACCAGTATGTCATCTAGGTATACAAATGCGAAATCAAATTTTCGCATGATGCTGTCCATGTATCTTTGCCATGTTTGAGCCGCTCCGGCCAAACCCATGCTCATTTTCTTAAACTCATAAAGACCGAAAGGTGTAATAATTGCAGTTTTATGAGCGTCATCTGGGTGCATCGGAATATGGTAATATGCCGATTTTAAATCTATTGTCGAATAGATTTGTGTATCATGTAAATTCGCTTGGAAAGAGCGAATGTGAGGAGGAGGGTAGGCGTCTTTCTTCGTTTTCGCGTTCAGGAAACGGTAGTCGCCGGTGATCCTCCATGACCCGTCTTTTTTTGGCACACAGTGTAACGGGGATGCCCATTCGGAATCTGATGGTGCAATTATGCCTTCGGAGAGCATTTTGTCAAAAGTACTTTTGACTTGAGCCCGTTTTTCGCCCGCCATGGGTCTTGCACGGAAGTGTACTGGTGTTCCTTCCGTGGTTATACGGTGGTAAACCCCGTTGTTTTTCCACTTTCCTTGAAGTTTGCTCATTTTATCATTGTATTTCTCAATGATAGAGCGAATGTTTTCGTCCTCCGTGATTTGCACGTCCTCTGGTTGAGGGCTGTTGTCACGATGAGGGATAGTAGCTGCTATTTGTTCGTCAGTGAATTTTTTGTTCATGACTGCAGCTATTTTTTGATCGGCATAGCTTTTTATTTTATCTTTATAGATGTATTTGTGTTTGACCCGTATTCCGATATCCCAAGACTCGAGGAATGGTATACCGAGGATCGCTAGATCAACTTTCGTGATCATAAAATCGGTGGTCATGTCTCCGAGGCCGATGTTAATTGTCGTGTCAGCACGCCCTAGTGTGTCTATAGGGGCTCAGTTAGCTGCTGTGAGCTTAACGTTGGACTTACGAATTTTTAAGCCCAATTTTTTGGTGACATTGTGGGGCAGAATGTTCACTTCTGCTCCCGTGTCGATGAGAAATTCAGTGCCATTTAGTTTGCACTTGAAAAAAAGCCTTTTATACTCATTAGTCTGCCGGTGTATAGGCTCAGATACACTGGCAGTTATTCGTTTTCCGAACTCTCTACGTCGGAGGTTGGAACGGTACTTTCTTGTACCGATCTCTGAGTATTTTCGCTTGAAAACCAGGTTTTAGGCTGGCTTATAGGCGCTGCCTTTTTGCTAGGTTTGGAAGCAGTGTTTGCCTTCCAAGTGCAGTGTTCTGGGTCTGCACACTTGCGAGTTTCGTTACCGAAACGTGCGTGGTTTCGACAGACATAGGCTGTCGGTTTGTGAGGCTTACTCTCTATTTGCTGGGGTTTGAACTCAGCTTTTTGTGAGAGGGCCTTTTTGAAACCAGTCTTCATGGGTTTCGGAGTAGATTCTACTCCTCGTATGTTGAGAGAGGGGTTCTCTGTTTTGTACGCGTGGAGCGTATCAGCTAGGTCGAGCCGGGCGGTCGTGGTAGGCTGTGCTGCGACCATACCTCGGGCTTCGATAGGTAGAGTTTCGATCCACTTTTGAGTGATCAGAGCCTCTGAGAAGTACCCAACAGCTTTAGAGTACATTTCGTGGTACTTGGTGCTGGGTTTTTTGGCGAGAGATGCGGGGTCCTCGAGTGCGAGGAGCCTGTCCTGTAAGGACAACCCGTATTCTCGTTGTAGGCGCTGTTTGGCCTCTTCATAAGGTGCGTGGGGTGCCGTGAGGTAAGCTGAGTCGATAGCTTCCCTCATTTCTTCCGGTACCCACTTGTATATAGCTGAGAAGCATTCGTTCTGCGTTCTCAGGTGTTTTCGCACGCAGTATTGATCGAACTCGGCGAGTGCACGATCGATATTCTTCTTTTGGAAGAGTGGTCTTTGATAATCTCCCATTTCCTCCAAAAGTGCTCGAAAGCCACTTTGTGTAGAGGGTTGTTGAGTGAGATGTGGGGCGTATAGGCCCGGCGGGGGTCGTACGCCCGCAGTGGTTCCCTGAAATCCACTAGCTTCATAAGAGGGAACGAAATGCTCCGTGTTAAGCCTGTTCAAAGGCGGGGTCACCATTTGTAGTGGATTTATATATGTTTTACTTGGTGTAGGTAGACCAAGTGAGACATTTATATTCTGATTATGCGGGTTAGTCCCTGAGGTATTCCCGTAAGGAATGTGAGCGAAATCGCCAAGGTCAGCTTGCTTGGCGGGATGAACTGAGGGGTAGTTCGTGTCGCAGCCGCGTGGAGCACTGGGCTCGCATAGTGGGTGCTGGGTTCGATCAGTTTGGTACTGAGCCGTTTTGTAATATTCCGGCCTAAGATTTATATCTGTAGGAGGAATATGTTGAACTTGGTTGAGGTACTGAAAAGTATCCTTTGTTTTTTGCACATTTGGAGTGTATTTGACACTCGGATCGGCCGGGTAGCCTTGTGTAGAATATCGTGGATATTCGGAAATCTTTGTCGAATCATGATGATTGACTTCAGAGCGGGTCTGAAAGGTATCCTCGTACTTTTGTGTGTGTGAGGCTTGATCTAACGTTTCCTTCGTGAATACGTTAGGTGAGAAGGCGATCTCTTCGCGAGGATCGAGCCTTGGGCCGTCGCTGGGAACAGCGGACTGGTCGAGCAGCGGGTAGGTAGCGCTGCGTGGGCTAAGAGGCCCGGCCGCGCCGTGTTCCGCCTCCCCTTGCATGAGGAAATAGGACGGGCGGCGCTCCATCGAAATATCCGAGTTTATTAACTCGTTTTCGATACCTCTACGTATAGAAATAGAGGGTTTGGAAGGTGGACTCGCTTGACAGAGCTTCTTTCCTTTGCTCGGATGTCAGGGTCCTACCTTGTAGTCTTGAAAAAGACTTCCTTGGACGATAAATTAGAGCGGATGAGCTGTGTAATTTATCGGCGTGCCCACAGCGGTCGGTGACGAGCCTAGTGCTACGAAACCCGGGCGACACGTCTCGGAACGTCCCAGCGGGCGTACGATCTAATGAGAATATCAATAGATGTACCGGGTGGCGTCCTGACAGAAGAACTACGTTGGGCAATGAGCAGGATGAATAATCACTGGACTCGTAGATGCCAATGCGAGATCTGTGTGGAGAGAAGGTATGCCTTGTAGAAAGCAGTAGGAAGCCGTTCTTGAGATGAACTCGGGAGCAGAAGGTTCGTCAGCGTAGAGCGTGTAGAAATCTTCGTACTTCTAAGTGTAGTCGTCGAGAGCGGAGAGTGGAATGAATTCGGAGGGCTCCGAGCGGGGTAATTATAGGGAGGTGGCCGCCTCCTGCCGCCTCCTGATTGGTCCGCTTAATTTCGTTAATTCAACTGTGTAATCTCATTGGCTCGCACATTGTTTTCTCAGTATCTGCGAGTATGATAGCTGAGCTGGTCCTCCGGGGTGGTTTCCCCACGTCCGTCGCTGCGACGGGGTCCCCGGGGGTGGCTTACGAGCGTCCGTCGCGGAGCCGACGACCTTGAGTTTAGACGGGGACCTCGGGTGGTCTCCCTGCGTCCGTTGTTCAGACGGGGTCCCCGGGGTGGCTGCTGGACCAGAGGTGGTTGCTTGCCGCCTCCTGGTTGGTTCGCCTATTGTCTCTCGTGTAATCAGTGTTTCTGATTGGCGAGTAGGCTTGTTTGAATTGTCCTTGTTAGTTTTAGAGGACGTTTGATTTTCTGTTTGAGTTTTCTCATTCAAGGCGACTTGGTTCGAGATACTTGTCGCGTCTCTCTCGCCCAGTAAGTGTCTAGGGAGGTCGCCTTGTATGTTATTAGTTAATATTTCACTTTTGAGAGAGAATTTCGTATTTTCTCTCTGGTGAAATATTTTGTTTGACGGAGTTATAACTCGACGTCTTATAAATATTTTTGTGTTGTGTCTACCTCTTTTTGGTAGCCCTGAAAAGGGCTGTTGAAAAGAGGGGGTGGTTTTCACCACAAAGTACATTTGAAAAAATCAACCGTCATCACTTATACGTACAAGTTCCACTCCTAAGCATCACCACTAAGCTATCTAGGTCAGGTTTTGCTTAACGCTCAGGCGCACAAATACCAAGGAGTCAAGTTGGCCTTTCATGGCCATACTTCTGATCTAATTGCCAAAGTAAGGACTCAAGTGCCACAACTCAGACCCTTCCTGGACAGTCCAAATGTATCTATCCTAAATAAGATAATAATATATACCACCCTAATCCGTCACATCTGGACCTATGGTATTGGAATATGGGGAACGTGTTTACGGCCGCAGTTTAAGAGAACTGAACAGTAGCGAAATTCAATATTTCAAAAGATAATAGTTCGCAGCCCTCGCACTCCATGAGTTAGAAACCAAATCCTCTACGATGGATTTAAAATAGAAATTACCACGGAAATTCCATTGGAGTAGTCACTGAGATTCCTACACAGCAATGATGATCAACATGTATTAGCAGCTGGCTGCTAGTGGAAATGAAGTGTAGGTTCATAACATAGAAACTGAACAAGTGACACTGTCCGCAACATCTCCCCAATTTGATGGTATATAAATTAATATCAAAATATATAAGAGTTTGTATAAACTCTCCAATCTGGAGTGCTTTGTAAAATGGCTCAAACAAATAAGTAAAATGAAAAAAATTAAAAAGAGTCTTCGGAACTGCTAGTTTACGATGTCATAATAGCGGACCACATTGATCTGCGTGCGCTTGGAAACTAATTTTTATTCTGTTTAGCCTTCGGTGCTGAAATTAGAATTGCAGTTTCTTTGGGACTCCAGGAAATAATGTCGTCTTACGGATCCACCCAGATATTCTGAGTGAAGTTTGAACCTGACTATTTTGTATTTCACTTATGATGATGAAATCGAATCAACAATTATTCATTCAACAAGAAGAAAAGAATCAACAAGATATGCCCACATGCAACGGAAGCCGCGAAGACTTGTTATATTATTGAATATATCCATTGAGTGTGGAAGTCTGGGGAATTGTGTAAAGTATAATCTAATTTTTCATGAAATATCAGGAACCCTGCAGTGCTAGTGCAAGGCTGCACCATCATTGAAGCCAAAATATTCTATGGTCCGCCAACGCTGCCGTGCTCCGCGAAAGTACTCGTACATGCTACTCGCACGACGTACACAAAGACCAGACGTGCCCATAGCCATGTATGTATTATGCACTGAGGTCGCTTCCAGATGTCAGACTGTCGTTCTGCTAGCACTTTGATGAGGAACGTTGCTTGTGGGGTCCACATGGCGTCTACTGATCTCACAAGCATGCCTGAGCATTGTTACACGCCTTTCTTCACATGCGGAGGCATATTTGCGTCTCTTCTCCTCCTCTGCTGACGTTAAGACAGCCGGTACGGTACGGGTAACGTACGAAAGAGTGTCAGTGTCAATGACACGGATATCAAATAAAACATCCCTCTCTGTTCCCATACACAATGTAGAAGACGTTAATGTAGCCTCCTTGATAATGGTTTTTGATGCGACTCCCCCAGGCTGTAGACATCAACTCTCCAAATACATCTCTGACCTCATTAGTCTGCCGAAAGATCAGACCGAAAGATTTTGCGAGGGGATACTGGAAAACTTTCTCCACATTCCTAAAATACCCGCTTCTATAGACTCTGAATGCGATGTATTGGATAATGTTTGATCGACTAGAGACTTAATTCTTGGTGGGGGTCCCGCAAAGGCGTATTTGGTGCGATGATATTAAAAACTACTTAGTCCAGAAAAGGGACTTTGGAAGGAAAGGAATTGGCTTCTATTTAAAAATGTAAAAATACGTTTTTCAACCACATCACTACCGCTCAATGTCTTCAAATAGAAGTTGCCGCTAATGTTCTGATTCTGATCATGTGGACATTCATCCATTTGTATTATTACATTGAAACAAAATCACAATTAAACATCAAATCATGAATATTCAACATTCCAATTCCTTGTTGGTAACAGGTTCACTAGGGAAAATAACAAACAAAACAGCTTTCCGTCTCTTTGGTTTCACTTTGTTACTCCAGGAGAAACTCTTCTTCTTCTCCTCTCCGAGGAACCTTTTGGGACGCTTGAATTAACTTTGCTTTCCTTCTCCCTCACCACCATCTTAACTCTCGGGTAAGTTTGCGGCACCGCCCACCAGAAAGACTGATAAGGGGGACCTGGCGTTGGGGGTTTATTCATAAAAGCTGAAAGTTTCGTACAACGCTAATGACAGGGTCGGAATCGCGAAGTCGCTTCCCTTTTAGACGAGAAAGCTTCCTAGTGAATAAAACTCTATTTTCCGCCGGACCCTCCCGGAGTGTTGGGCATCCAAAGGAGCCTTCGGTAGTTATATTAAGTGTTTTTCAAGTGTCTCAAAATTGAATTTCCGATCCCTTTTCGGGGCATTCGGTGGGTTAGGAAACCTTCCCATTGGGCTGAGGTGCTGGAACCACACAATCAATCCCTTTCATCAGGAGTATCGCTTGGAATATAAAACTAGAACCACAAAAAATGCATTATTCCACCGTACAGACACGTAACTTGTATAAGAAAACTTATATAACTCATAAAATTTGTTGGATAGGCAGAATATTACAAATTATAAGGATTTCCAAGACTTATAATTAATTCTTTCTGATCTCTATAGTAACCGAGTAAAAACGCAAGAATCATTTTTCATTAAATAGTTGAATCGTCATTTCAGCATTCTGGCCTTTGCGCCAATAATACGGACCTCCCATGAAATTTACAGTTTGCACCCAGTTGGGCAGTACATCTGGAGGAGATGCAGTGGGTATTAAACTAAGAAGATGGAATCCAGCAAAATCTTCACCCCAAGGAACGAGCCAACCAGATCCAGGATCATGTTAGCTTGAGAGTCACGGGAGAGCGAAGTTTCTTTTATAGTGTGTAACATTTTTTCAAAGAGAACGGTAAACAAAAGCGTTATCTAACAGCAGTCAATGGTGATGAACCCTTGGCGCCAAGAGAGGTATGATGAACTCTATAATGGGAAAATCACGTGTGATTGACAAATTCAAGAAGAAAGATCATATTGACTGAGGATAAAGATCACGAATGATCAAGAATCAAAGAGAGATCAAGAATTTTTTTTTTTTTGCTACATGTGGGGAATGGTAGGAATTTATAAGCAATGTCACTGATAGTTACTGGTCAGAAGAATCCAATTACTCCTTCTAAGAATGGAATTCGCGTTTGGGAGTCCTTAGGCAATCGTCCTTTGTCGTCTTCCTCTTGACAAAAGCTGGGAAAATCCTCCTGAGAGGAGACTGTACACACAGTCAATGGCCTTGACAAATGTCAATTACCCATTTTAACCTACGGGTAGAGGCATGAGTTCTAGCTCGCATTACCAGCTAAGCAGGTTGGTGCCCGAGTTTATGGATATCCACGTAACTCCTAATGCCGAGGTCCGTGTCAACTCCCACCCTCATACGTGTCAACTCCAAAGGACCTCTACCCCACATCTGGAGAATGGATCGCATGTTTGGGGTGGTGAATCCATTGCCCCCGTGAATCCAACCCTCAACGGTGGGGGGGGAGGGTGCAAAGGTGGTGCTTCGGCAAAGGTGGTGCTTCGGCTAAGTCGCTAAGTCTATGCACTGAGATTACTGGTCAGCCAAAAGTTCTTCATCTTCATGGATGCAGAAGGGTCAAGCAGTGACCTTAAGATCTAGAAACGCAGCCCCTTTTTTTGAGATCTGGAATACAATTACAAAGTATGGATGGACTCAGATCAGCTTCGGAACCTAGGAGGCTAACTTTCCTATTCGACTCAAGGTTTTGTTATTTACATGGAGCTCCTCTGGTACTCCTCAGAAACAATTACGAGGTACGGAGGCGCACTGATCAGCCCTTTTATTTAACAGTTTTACTGTAAAGCTCACAATTGCTGGGTCTTGGAACTGTAAAAGTGTGAACCCTCCTCAGAGGCACGATGCGCCATGTTGTGATCATATATCACATTCTGGGTTTAATCATAAATTATAGGCCAATGATCTGCGCAGAAGGGCCATCTAACACAGATATAATTAACTATTTTGTGATTATTTACAGCGCTTTTTTTATGCCCTACAAATTTGTTGAGCACAAAAAATTCTTTTCTGGCTCCAAGACTATCAGCACCTCTTCATTTGTCACCTTATGCACTCAGAGAGTTTTCAGCATTCGGTGATAACACCAAAATTCAGAAGCCTCAATTTATTGTCCACTTTTCTCCTCCTTGTTAGGCCTACGTTTAACGCACATACGGTTTACACTACGGACAAAAGTGTTTACCAAGTAAACTTAATGTTCATGAAGTTTATTTAGTTTTTCAACAGGGTTGGTTAAATGCTCTACGTTCTGAATCTAGGTTGGGCTTACTTGTCCTTTATGTAGGTCTCTCCACATAGCGGCCTACCGACTGAAACACCCGTCCCCTCCCTTCTTACAGGGAACTTTTCCGGAACTACTTTTAGTATTAGTTCGGGACAGTTCCGTTGATAGCCTGTTATTCTGACTTTGTTCCTATTCTGTTTCCCATTCCCTGTTAGTCTCTTCCGTTTTCAGGACTGCTATTACATATCCCACCACAGCGTCCCATTTTCCTCCAGACTCCGCCATCTTTCCTATAACAGTCTGTCCTATTGTACTTAGAAAATGTTGACTTATAGCCCGATGCGTTGTGTACTTAAGTGTCAAAGGTACCTAAATACCGCCTACTTCACTTCCATCTCCCGAAGGCGGAATTCACGGCACCTTCACTTCATACCGCGAACTTCTCTGGGCGCCATTCACACCAGTCCAACGAGCTTAATTCAATTACTCCGCAGGTAAAAAGTCCTGTGGGTGCAATTTATGCACTCCCCTCAGGCTCAAACCGCATTATTCCTAAACCTGATTAAAAGGGTGAGGATAGTCGTTTTGTAGGTTTACTCACTGGCTATTGGCTATGATGAAATTCGCAGAGAATAATTTAACATTCTATCGCTTGTGTTGCGAGCGATGTCGTAACAATAATGTTATATCAAACTTCCTAATAAAAAAACGTCTGCACATAGCTTCCTAGGTGTGGCACATAGCTTCCTCGTTCACCTGAATGTAAAGATTGAAAACGTTTTAAATTGTCATGAAAAATTTCATAGCGGAAAAGAGTAAATCAAGAAGTGGCGTGAAATGTCATAATTGATCAATAAGTAACGATAAATACTCAGTATAATTTACGTTTGTGGAAGCGCAGAATGAACTGATGAGTTAAAAACAATGAAATAGGTATCTACATCCACCAGGGACCATCTACATCCTAAACAGCGCTTCGCTGACAATTTTAGCGAAATCGGATGAAAACTGTGGAAATTAAGGTCAATAAAATTATTTCACATTTGCGCGTGCGCATAAGCTATTGGTGATTCTATCACGTTGTAATTAATATGAGGTAATCAAGTCATTTTCTTCCAACTATCATCCAAATTTAAGCGAAATCGAACGACTAGAGTGTGAAAAAATGGAGCATAATGGAATTTACGTTTCTGCAAGCGCAGATTTGAAGATTTGGCAACAATAAAACTGATAGGGGACCATCTACAACTTAACCCTAAAATTCTATTACAATTTCACCGAAATCGGATGAAAACAGTGGAAATTAGGGCGTTACAAGGATTTCACATAGGCGCATATGCAGTAGTTATTAAGGATTGCTATCCTTGTTACAAAACTTCGTTTTGAATGATTGCAGTTTATTTTAACATATTTATACAATTTCATTTAGTACCTACAAGATCTCTACAACAATTTTTGTCTCTACAAAAAGAGTGGTCCTTCGAGTTATCTATGGTAACTATTCTAGATCCAAGTCAAGGAACTCCGGTAATTGGTACATTTAGGTACCTATTCATCATATCTCACACTTTAGGCACCTACAGTTAATTACCACCGGGTCCAAACAAAGCCAAAACTTAGTAATTGTGCTCCTCATTAGTGCACTTACGTCTTGCCTAAATGAACAATGTTTCTACGTCTACCTTTCAAGTGAAATGTCGTGATGGTGTGAAAATCTCTAGCGCGCCAAGAAACAAGTTCAATCCCTTCAACTAGTGACTTGCAGTTAGACTGGCAGGTCTTCCATTTGAATCCACAAATCTTACCTAATTCTTTGCCGGAGGAACCTACTATTTTCCACGACCGACAACTAAATCTTCTTTCAAAGCCTCCAGTAAGTACTTAACTGATGGTTGACAACTAGCAAGTTTTATTATAGGTAAAAAAGAGTGGTGGAACGAATCAGTGGACTTTTTCTTCGAGGATGGTATCGTTCTTGTAGGAGTGACGGAGGAAGTCTAGTCAGTTGTCAAAATCATCCGCCTGTCTTCACTAATGATTGAATGAACTGTTCTTGTGACAACTCCTGTTACTTTACTCGTCAAGTGATTGATATTCACCTTGGAACTTTCCCTTTTTTTACTGCAAGATTGTAAACAAACTCCCGAGCTTGACGTCGAAAAACTCCGTTTAGTAAGGTTGTTGTCATAACGAACAGATGAAATTACTTATTACTGTTGAAAAGAAGAAAAGTAAAGGCAATCATTCACGTCACGCAAAAATAATAAGTAAATAAGTAGTATTCTATGACAGCAGTCAAAATAACAACCAACAAATCAAAATCATGACCACAAATTCAGATTGGCAGGGCAGCCAGAACTCAAATGTGAAATTTTCTTTCGACCACTTCTTTGGTAACTTTACCCATGAAGGCTGTCACCGAAAGGTTGTGTCAGCGAGTAGTTCAACATCGAGACAAATTTTTAGGTGAAAAATGCCCATAATTGACCAAATTTCGAGTTCGGCTGCGTGTACCGAAATTTCCTTAGCGACTTCGTCAAACGGCTGTCCAACATGGAAGCCTCAATGACTAGAATTTAAGTGGCTTATTTAGTGTTATCCACAACTTTTCTTTGCAAATTCGCTCTATTAGTCATGCTGCATGACTGAGTACTTTTTATTACAATTAGAACCTATTGCGTACGAATACTTACAGATTTTGGGAAAAGATGGAAAAGAATCGTGGTGATAGTGGCTGCAAACATTTATGTTGTGAATTTAACTTTGAGACACTTGAGATTGAGGTTGCATGGTTGCATATTCAAACTGACAAGGGTAAGACCGTGTACCTGGAGTCAACATAAGCTTCGTACTCAGAGCGCGTTCAGTGTTCTCGAACTCATCAGAACTGGGACGGAAAATCCCGGGGCGTTCCGGAATTTGTGGAACAGCGTTCTACTCTGCGAACAATATCAGAACTTGGAAGTGGAATAACCAGTGATGTTGTTTGTAACCTCACTCAACTGGCCTGACAACGGTAGGGTAACTCCTCCACGAGCCCACGGCTTATTCTAAAATGGTAAACAAGCTCTTCGTCGTAAACATTGGCACAATTTCGTCGAAAAAATTCGAGTTTCGTGGGACTACTACTTCAATCTCATCCTCATCGTCTACAAACCGTGAAACGTCACCACCAGCTACTAGTTGACATTTTGATGAAGAAATTCAAATGAAGAACAGCGAGCAACAGAACAAAGCGAAATTTTACAGGGAACGCGGCAACCAAAGCCAAACGGAGAGTGAAGTTGTGAAATGTGTTAACTACGTCCTTGCGTTCGAGTTCTGACAGTTCAAAAAAAAAATACACTGCCAAGGAAATGGCACATGAGCTTCCTCGTGACCTTCACAGTACGTCACCATTAAATTCCAGAACCGTACGATTCGTATGGCACCTCAAGGGACTCTACCGGGATCATCTCTGAAAATTTGAACAAAATCCGATAAAATTAACTAAGCTGTAACCGTAACAAAAACATCACTTTCGCGCATGCGCCTAGCGTACCGCTGCTGATGATCGCGAAGAATGTCATTAAATATGTACCTTATTATTGTCATTATCGTACAGTTATTGTGTAAACAATGCATGTTTTCTTTCATTCATTCATTCACTGGCCGTTCACGCTGTGCAATTAGGGTAGACGTTAGTCACCAGAACACTGATGCAGCACCAGCCAGAAGCACTAGTCACAAGGTACAGTAGAACCACCAAGTGTGTGGACAGATAAAACCAATCCTCCATTCGCCACCAAGTGTGTGTGCAGATAAAACCAATCCTTCATTCGCTATTCCTTGTGAAGTGCAGGTTATACAACTGGCGGCCTCTCCAGAGGGAGATAGAGCGAAGCAGTTCACCTCCCAGATTAGGGGTTCGGAGCTAATTGGCACAACTACTATTTATTTGAAGGAGGAGGACGCCGTGGGTGGAAGTAGAGAGGCGAAAGTGGAAGTAGAGGATGGAAGTAGAGAGTGGAAGGGAAGCGCAGCCCTTCGGTGAAGGCATTTCAAGGGCTTGTGGAGGAGGTCGGAACGTCAATCTACCTTCATCACGCAATCTGTAAACTTGGCGCTCCTCCCCCCCCCCTCCCCTGTACTTCCACCTTCCCTAACTACGTTACCGACCTCCCTCCCGCCGCGTTACCTTTGCCTCCCAGAGCCAGTTTCACGTAATTCTCTCTAATCCCGAGGTCTTCATTCAGCCCCATCTCGTTACCTACTGCCACAAAGCGGAAAATTCTCTTTCTCCTAAATTTAACTATTATCGCATTATCTCCACACCAATTTTTTGTTTCAGCAAAATAACTTGATCATATTTCAATGAAATGAAAGGTTGAGTTCGTTGGCAAACACTTTTTGAGCACATTGAACTGGTCAAAGTTCAAAAAATGTGCTAAAAAATCACTAAATACTCGTAAACGAGTTCCACTATCTGCTTTACAAGCAGATACCATGTTACATGGATATGTCTTTGATTGGGGATTTCATAACGGTTGTCCTCGAGTTGTAAGCAAATCTTTTAACTTTGGGCTATAGGCGACGAAATGTAGGATAAAGAATTTATTTTATTATTTTTGGAGGCATAAAAAGCATACTATACATACTATTAAAGTTATTTCGCCAATACAGACGCCATCATTTTTATGTTCATGATAGCCTGATTTTTCAGTTTTGACATGGATATGTCTTTGCTCTGGGGGGTCAACCAAAAATTTCCGTCACGCAAAATTTGTGTCTCAATTTCAGTGTTTTTCACGTACAACCCAGCCGTTGCTAGGGGAATGGAACTTCCGCAGTTTTCATCGCACAAAAATCGTTCGCCACTCGTTGGAAAGCGCTAAGTTGATTGGACTATAAACAATTTTAATAAGCCGGTTACAATATTCTTAACGTAAAGCAATAGCATCATTTACTCCACTCCATAGGAAACATTTTCATCCTCTTGACAACAGTCGACTGTTAACAACAACTCATTGTAGTGGCTTCTCTCCACAGTATTATTTTCAACATTTCTATAAGTAAACCGTTGTTTTGTTGGAATTAGTCGGGATGCGGCCATGCGGCTCAGGGATTTGTTTAAAGTTAAAGGATTTGTTTACAACTCTCGAGGACAACCGTTATGAAATCCCCAATCAAAGACATATCCATGTAACATGGTATCTGCTTGTAAAGCAGATAGTGGAACTCGTTTACGAGTTTTTTTTTCCTTCAATTCAACTATTATTGCATTATCTCCACACCAACTTTTCGTTTTAACTTGATCATATTTCAATGAAAAAAATTAACCTTAAGGGGTACCAGCCACCTTTTTATATTAACCACAAGGTATTGATTATAACTGATTTAGCCAATATTTGACGTATTTAACAACGTTTCACAAAATTATGCTGAAAAACGTACTTAAATTTCATTAATATTTGCTGAAAAATCAATAAAACTGCGAAAAAAAACCTAAAGATCTAAAATATCTTTCTCTTTCTCTTAAATTCATCCACACCATTTTTTCATTTCAGCAGAATAACTTGATCATATTTCAATGAAAAAAATTAACCTAGTAATTAACTGAAGGGGTACCAGCCACCTTTCTATATTAACCACAAGGTGTTGATTAAAACTGATTTACCCAATGTTTGACGTAGTCAACAACGATTCACAAAATTATGCTGAGAAACGTACTTAAATTTCATTAATATTTGCTGAAAAATCAGTAAAAACTGCAAAAAAAGGTCCAGTCATGCAGCATGACCCCATGAGCGAATTTTTGAAGAAATCTTCGACATTTCAGTCTCTATTGATCGTGTAGAGAAATTTTAGTTTATGATTTTGATAGACAAACATGGAATCAAATTCTATCTGCAGCATGGTTCTTGCCTTAAACAGCATGGTTCTAGGATTGGTTATACAGGGATACTTCCATAAGAGTAGTTTAATCTGAATTTGGACAATGTTTCATGCAAATATTACCGATTTTTACAACTAGCGAACGGCATTATTTCGATTTTTGACTGATTTTTCAACTTTGAAATTTTTGAAAACTTGATTCATATTATTTTAGGAAATTTAACGCTGATTCCGAATATACCACATGTTAGTATGCTGAAAAAATTATTTCGCACAACAAATCGCAAAAAACAGGCTATTTTGAAATTTTTGACTACATTTTTGAAAATTTCAACCCGAAGATGTAATCCGATCATGCTGGCCAACGAACTTGAACTTTCGTTTTGTGTCCTTAACATTTGAAAATTTGTTTGCAGTTTCTAGCACAATTCTACGGACAGTTATCGTCTGGAATGACACATACATACATACATATACATACATACATACATACATACATACATAAAAAAATGCATTAAACTTCAGAATATGATTCAGAATAGCCTGAAACGGATTTCTGCATAAATTTTTTTCAAAAATTCACATTCTACAAATTTTGAGGCGAGAGCAATAGCTTAATTTTCTTCAAAAATTCGCTAAAAACATGAAAATCCAAAATATCTTTTTCTTTCTCTTAAATTCAACTATTATCTCATTATCACCACGCCAATTTTTCGTTCCAGCAGAACAATTTGATCATATTTCAATGAAAAAAATTAACCTGAAGGCGTACCAGCTACCTTTCTATATTAACTGCATGGTATTGTTTGACGTGTTAAACAACGTTTAACAAAATTACGCTGAAAAGCGTACTGAAATTTCATTAATATTTGCTGAAAAATCAATAAAAACAGAAAAAAACCAAAAATGCAAAATATTGTTTGAACCACCGAATTTAGATTAGGTTGAGTTTTTTGCCATAAAATTGGTTTTTAAAGATTTCTTTCCACTGAAATTGCTCAAATTTCAATAGAATTTAAAATATTATAACAAGAGGTAATAGTTAATTTAAGAAATTGGCTTCAATGATCATGCTAGATGACTGAAAAAATTTCTGCTGTCTTTCTGCACTTAATACGCACTATTTTGGAAATGCACTCTACGGAGAAAATCCCTTCAAATCTGTTAGTTCCAATCTGCAGTCTCCTTTTCCCTCAGATGGTGATACGATTTTCTGTTTTCAGTGTTCTTAATCCTTTTATACCACAGGGACATGGGAACGGAGGATATGGAAGGAAGTTGTGGATTCAAGGAAAATTCGCGAGAACATCTGTTTGGTTGGCCGAGCGCGGGCAGTGTGAACGCACCCTACTTTTTGCGTTAGCAAACGTTCTGCAAGCTCTGAAACGCCAAAAGCAAGAGGAAATTTTGATTTTAGAGTACAAAAATGTTTTCGACTTCATTCACGAACACAAAGCATCCCTACCTTCGGTAGTGTGGAAGCAAAATTGGCTGAGGAATTCAATCCCAGTTCTTACGAATATCAAGATTGGTCAAAATTAAAAACACTGAAAAAAAAAAGAAAAAAGAAATGTTCAAAAGGAACTTTTCTCGACGCACACGATAGCCTTTACGTCACAGGTGAGTAAAGTTGAATATTACCCACCTTCTCTTTTATCTCGTCTACTTTAATATTCATTATTCTCGACATTTGATATCAAATGAAGTTGTTAATATTGTCTTTCTGTTGAAAGAGGTGGCAAAAAAAATAAAATAAGAAATCAAAATTGACGGGTGCTAACCGTATTTTGAGAAAACAACACACTTGCACTTAGAAAAATCAAATTACTTTATTAGGTATAGTTTTACAAAAAGAAAATTCGGAATTGGAAGAACTCTATCGAAAAACACTAAATTCATACTGAATAGTTGAAGACGATTGATTACAAAAGAAAACAGAGAAAAACAAGGAGGAGAAGAACATCTGAGTCACCACGGGGACGCCTATTATTGGCGGAGCATTAAAACAAAAGCTAATCCCCATGGGGTTGGGGTTGGAGGCGGCGCGTAGGTAAATCAGTGGGAAGTAGGTACTTGATGGTGAGCCGCGACATCCTCCCCCACCGTGGAAGCGGGAGCTCCACTAACATCTTCTGGGAAGGGGCATAATCTTCTCACTGGGCGAGAAAGTGTTCCAGATTGGGTTTGTACTTCTGCCACACGTGTGACGCCATCAGTTCCGGGATAAATGCGTATTATCTTCCCCATTGTCCAGGAGAGTGGTGGAGAGTTGTTGTCAACGATCAAGACAAGGTCACCAATCAGTGCAGGTCGATCTGTAGTATCCCATTTGGAGCGGCTCTGAAGCTCTAAGAGGAATTCCTTTTTCCAACGGTTCCAAAAGTTATGCACAACGTATTGCGTAAAACGATGGCGATCCTTTAGGGATTGGTTGAGGAGATCTGGATCGGGTGCTGGGATTGTGAGAGGACGAAATATGAGAAAATGGGCTGGGGTGAGTACCGATAAGTCGTTGGGAGAGCTGGACATAGCTGACAATGGCCTGGAATTCAGTATTGCTTCAACTTGGGTGGTGATTGTGATGAAGCTTTCCAGACTCGGGACTTGGTCACGAAGGCAGTTCTTCAACAAGCGCTTGGCTTGTTTAACGGCAGCTTCCCATAGTCCTCCAAAGAAGGGAGCAGATGGGGGAATAAACTTCCATGTTGTTCCATGGTTTGCCGTTTCCCGTGCCAACTCATTCTGGTGAGAAGAGTTCTGGAGAAGCGAGCGGACACGGCGGAGTTCGTTAGCAGCACCCAAAAAGTTCCTTCCATTATCTGACCATATTGTGTGAGGATGGCCTCGTCTTGACACGAATCTGTGGTAAGCTTGCAGAAAACCAGAAGTGGAGAGGTCCATGACTACTTCTATGTGAACTGCCTTGGTAGCGAAGCACACAAATATGGCAAGATAACAGCTCAATATTCTATTGTTCCGTAACTTAGCTATGCTTACTGGGAATGGGCCTGCATAGTCCACTCCTGAGATACTGAATGGAGCCGAGATCTTTGTTCTATCCAAAGGTAATTGACCCATTTCAGGATTGAATGGACGCGGACGGATGGTGAAGCATTCAACACACTGAGCAAGCTGACGCCGAACAACGCTTTTACCATTAACTATCCAGTAATTCAAGCGGAGATGATGTAAGGTGGATAAAGGACCTGCATGCATCAGGGATCGGTGGGTTTTGTCAATCAACAATTTGGTCAATTGGTGTTGGCTAGGTAAGAGAGGGGGATGTTTTTCTGAATCTGGTAATTGAGAGTTTCGGAGTCTACCACCAACCCTGAGGATACCTTTTGAGTCGAGGAACAGTCCAAGGGATCGACTGATCTTCATTCTAGGTCGTTTGGATTGCACGTCAGCTATTTCTTTGAAAAGAGCCTGGGCTTGAGCCCGACGTATGAGCACCTCCATACTTGAAGACAATTCAGCTGTGTTGAGTGGTTCGTCCATATCAGACCAATCATACTCGATCGACTGCAATTTGGAGTGAACTGTTCGTAGTCGAGTTAGCAGTTTGGCGCGTTGATCAGGGGTGCGTTTTTGTTTCAGTCGACGAATATATCTGAGACAGTAAGCTACAACGTTTTGGAATGTCGTTGCAGATGAAAATCTTTCTTCCAAACTGGAACATCCTTTAGCCAATGAAGATGTTGCAAGAGAAATAAGACATGAGGTTCGAGCTTCGGATAAAACTACAGGATCCTTGAGAGTTGGGTGAATTGATCTTACTGGCCACTGTTGTAGAGGTTTATGCATCCATTCCGGGCCATTCCACCAGTTTTTGCACTTTACTAGATCTCTGGGACAAAGACCTCTAGATGCATAGTCAGCAGGGTTGTCTTTGGAAGAAACATGAAACCATTGACGAGGAGAAGTATTCTCTAGTATATTCGCCACTCGATTTCCTACAAAGACCTTCCACAGAGGAGCTTGTTTTGCAGTTATCCAGGAAAGGGCGATTTCACTGTCACTTAAGGCCAAAATCCTATCATTTGGGACGTTCTTGAGAGAGGGTAGTGTCTTGGTAAGGGTTCTAGCCAGGAGCTGAGCGCCGCATAACTCTAGCCTAGGAAGCGTCATTGCCTTGATAGGAGCCATTCTGGCCTTAGCAGTGATCAGGGTTACAGTTACAGCTTGTTTGGACACCGAAACTAAGTATAGCACAGCTCCATAAGCACGTTCAGATGCATCACAGAAGCCTACTAGCCATTGAATCTCCCAAGCAATTGGAATGAATCTGGGAATATGAAAGCCAGCTAATTCAGGAAGCTGAGCTGCTAATCGAGACCAGTCGGAAGTTACAGATGGAGGGAGAACATCATCCCAGTCATGGTGGTTCTGCACTACGGTACGGAAGATACATCGCGCAAAAACTGTGAGAGGCATGAGCCATCCTAGGGGGTCATAGACTCTGGCTATTTGAGAGGCTAATTGACGTTTGGTTTGGATTGTCTCCAGTGGTCGTAGCACATAATGGAATGTGTCTGACTGAGGTTGCCACGAGAGACCTAATATTTTCAATGATGAACTTGATTCATCTTCCAGGTCGACAGAGGTCATTGCAGGGAGCAAATGTTCCTTGGGGATCCCCGTTAGAAGTCTCTCATCATTGGCCGCCCACTTTCTTAATTCTAACTGTGCTGAGGACAGGACATCTTGAAGTTCTTGTCGAATGCTGAGAGTCTCTTGAATTGTTCCACTTCCTCCATTTAGATCGTCCACATATGTTCTATTAATTAATATTTCAGCGGCCCGAGGATGTGTATGGTTATGGATACAAGCTAGCTCTTTTAAGACTCGACCTGCTAGGAAAGGAGCAGAGGCAGTTCCATATGTGACTGTACACAGCCGGTACTCAAGTAATGGATCTTCTTCGTTAAACCTCCAGAATATACGTAAAAAGTCTCGATCAGAAGGAGGATGTAATATTTGCCTAAACATTTGTTTAATATCTGCTATGAATATCCAACGATCAAGTCTGAATCGGGTGAGAACGTCACAAATATCCAACTGTAGTTTTGGACCAGGGAGCAGAATATCGTTCAGGGAAATGTTGGACAGTGTTTTTTGTGAACCATTGAATACGACCCGTATCTTGTCTGGTGGATCGTCTGGACGCTGAACAGCGTGGTGAGGCAGAAAGTAATGTGGGTTGCCGATTTGAAGGGGAGGAGCCAATTCCATATGATGCATATCTAGGTAGTCCTGCATAAATTTATTGTAGGCAACTCTCTTTTGAGGATACTTTGATAATCTGCGCTCCAAAGATTTCATACGTCTCAAAGCAATAGATCTTGACTGGCCTAGACTAGTTGGATCACTTTTGAATGGTAATGCTACTTGAAAGCGACCATCAGGGAGACGTGTGATTGATTTACGGAATGTTTCTTCCGCAGCAAGCTCCTCTTTGGTGAGAGGCGAATATTCCTCAACAGACTCAATCCTAAACATAAGCTCCAAGAGTTCTGCGTACTCTGGTGGCTGAGAAGGAATGTTGGTTGAACTAACTGCGGCCAAAGTTAAAACGGTAGGCTTAACTTTGGTTTCAAGGGGTAATCTGTTGCTCGGTGACACGGATTTATCTTGGTTCAACTTGGTTGTGCAGTTGCGGAGGCCATGCCAATTGCTTCTTTGAGGCAGAGGTGCAGAAATTGGATGGTCATCGGGCTTAGAAACAACAGGGTTGGCTGGGATTTCTCGTACTTGGATGACTTCACGAAAATGAACATTAGACTGATTAGCAAACGAATAACCACCAGAAATCAACCATCCCAGAGTGGAGGAGGCTGCTACTGGAGATCCTCGAAGACTTGGTTTGATTTCATTGAGCATAACAGAATGGAGAACATCGCCACTGAATATAATATCAACAGGGCGGGGACAATCATAAAGAGGGTCAGCAAGATCTAGTTCATCAAGATGAGTCCACTGGGAGCGTGGAAGTTGATTCGATGGAAGGTCGAGTGTTACTTGGTTGACGACAAACATTGGAATTAGAAGATTTGGGTACCCGTACCTTTGATAAAGCAAAGAACATGTGCAACCTAGAACTTTTGTATCAGTGTTACCTCCGACTCCTGCAATTCTACTATTCATGGATGCGATTTGAAGACCAATTTTTTTAGCACAAGCAAGAGTGATTAGATTAGATTCACTGCCTGTATCCAAGATGGCCCGTGCTTGGTGCCAAGATGACGAATCAGCTGATAAATGAACCACAGCGGTTGGGATAACTGAGTATCTAGCAGATGACTTTCTGTTAGATTTGAGACTTCTAGTACATGGTGAAGGACATGATTGGGAAAATCTGAGCTGTGATTGGGTGGCACCAAGCTGACCGGAACTTCAATAAGGAGGGTTTTGAACTGAAAACGGGAGTGAATCTATATTAGTCGAGACGGATCGGAAAGTGTTCTCAGTTGGACAGGTAGCATGGTTGTGATTGAAACAAATTAGAGTTGAAGGAGGAGGGAGGTTCATAGAAGATATATTGTCTTCAAGTTGTCTTGATCCGCTTAGAGCATCTGCTGCAGGACTGCTAACGTAGTTGCTGTGCCTTGGGGCATATTGGGTTGACCGAGAGTTGGGAGAGTATGCACTACGTTGAGGGGACAAGGAGCGAGAAGCATTAGGATTAGGAGAATCTGGATGGAGTAAGTGATGATGTTTTTCACCACAAATCGAACAGCTCCGAGAAGATGGGCACTGAGACGTTAGGTGCTTAGGTGACATGCACACTCGACAAAGGTGATTCTGATCTACAAAATTTGATTTAGCTTGCCAATCACATTTTTTGAACTGTCGACAGTGGTAAACTAAATGGTCTTCATGACAAAAATAACAATCAGTTGCTCGTATCGGGCGGTTGGTAACTGGATGAGACCTGGGCACTAAAGATCTATTACCAGCTGATTGGAGTGTCTTAGGCCGAGCTGGGGGCGAAGTACGATTTGATTGAAAAGTTTTAGGCAAAAGTTGAGCTCTCAGAACTGTTAGTTGACCACTTAGGAAGTTGAGTAGTTGATTGGTGGTTGGTATTTCTTGGGTGAAATTTGGTTGGTCTTCTATAAATTTATCTCTCAATTCACAGGGAAGGAGATTGAATAAGATACTGTACATGAAATAGTTTCCGAGGTCACACAGTTTGAGATTTTGAATAGCAGTGGTGAGGTTGGTGGATTTTGAGTAAAAATTCTCTAGGGCACTCAATTCAACTCTCTCAATAGGTTTAAGCTGAAAAAACGAATTCATAAGATAAGAAGCTGTACGATTCTTTCCAGTGTAATAGTCGTTCAACGTTTTATAGGCCATCTCATAGTCATTCACACCAGCCCCAAGGTGCTCAATAATAACAGATGGAGTTCCACTAAGTTTTGAACGAAGGGCCGATAGTTTTTGAATAGAAGAGATATTTCTATCATGTACAGCGTGTTGAAAAGCGTGAATAAATTCAGCAAATTTCGATAAGTCTCCATTGAATACCGGAACAGACGGGAGTAATGCAGTGTGTAGCCTGAGCTCTTCCATTTCTCGTGATTGTAAAATCACAGGATCAGGAGTACGAACTTGAACTTCCTGTTTGCATTGTGACATTTTTGATTGATCTATAAACGAAAGAATATGGGCATACGATTGATTACAAACGTCGATAATACCCTGATAAGCATCACAAGTAGCTTCAAATAATGGTTCGTTCTCTATAATGTCTAGCAATGATTTTAATTCATCCATGCTTGGTTGTACAGAGACAAAATAAGTATGCTGGAGAGTGAGAGCATCTCCAAACATACCTCTGGTAACTCGGTCAAATAGGGTACATTTATTGGAATAATCTGTTAGTGAACAGAATATGCTTTTCTGACGTCTAAAAATACGTCGGTCTTCAGTGGAGACTGCATTGGAATTTGACTGTTCTTGAAAAATTTTATTCAACTCACCAATTAGTTCTTGTACCTTCTTGGAATCACTTACTGCTGTCTTCTTTTCCATTACCGTCTCTTCTGAATCTTCTGAGTCGATGGATTCTCTAGAGGACATTCTGCTGTTTCAAAAACGGCGAAAATCCACCCGCAGATTGAACTGTTCAAATTGGATCCCGGGTTTTCGGCACCAAATGACGGGTGCTAACCGTATTTTGAGAAAACAACACACTTGCACTTAGAAAAATCAAATTACTTTATTAGGTATAGTTTTACAAAAAGAAAATTCGGAATTGGAAGAACTCTATCGAAAAACACTAAATTCATAATGAATAGTTAAAGACGATTGAATACAAAAGAAACAGAGAAAAACAAGGAGGAGAAGAACACTGAGCCGCGACAAAAATAATGAGAAAAAAACCCCAAGCAAGAGCTCTTGTGCCATTAACACTTGATAAATTATAAACGCACAAAATAATAATATTAATAAAGTTAAATGAAGAGCATGTCACGTCACGCTGGTTCATTTAGCTGAGTCATTTCTCCTGGAGGGGCAACAGTCAAGAATTTCATTTCATTATATAGTTTTAGTATTCATTTCTAGTACTTGTTGAATATACGAAGAAGGTATAATAGACTGCCATACGTTGATATAAGTAGATATTAGAGAGTTCCTAAACGATAAGTCAATTGGGATAAGGTGCTTGGGGATTTTATCATCTGGGGCGAGCCACAGCGGATGGTAACCTGATAACATCAAGAGGGTAGAATTACCATTTCATCTTAGAGTGACGCTACTTATCTTCAAGTAACACTGATCCACCAAGGGGATTTTCCCGCCTATCCCGTGTGTTCAGTTTTCAGCATTTTCAAGTTTCCTAGTTCTTTTCTTATTCACGAAAAGGTTTTTCAATGGCAGATTTTGAAAATTAATGAACAAGAAAATGAATATAACTTTCATTAATCATGAATACCAACAAGAAATGAATATCACTGTTATCGATGTGTAAGGTTACTTTGCGATAGGGAGGAAGAGATGAGATAGGTTGGTTCGGGATAAAGCGTCTTATCTTTAGGTGAAATAAATTTGTCCTATTGGAGATGAGGCGCCTCATCTGCCCGCACATGCGCAGTAGTGTTTTCCGTTCACGATAAGGCGTCTCATCTCTATCTCCCTATCGCTTTAGGAACTCTCTATTATGTGGTTTTTCGTAATGATTTGGAATCACGTACGCTTTCATATTCACAAATCTACCTATGGATTATTAAAGCATACCAAATACTATTTAGAAAAAACATCATCCAATTAACTAAGTAATGATCAGAACGTGGAAAACTACGATGAATACGCATACCTACGGATGAACTGAGGAGCACTATGCTTATATACTATGATTATACTAGAGTTACTGCCTGCGAAATCATATATTTATACCATTACAGGTTTATTCACAATTGTTAATTGTTGATCTGGACAATATCACACAATTTTATTATATAAGTACCTGGAAATAAAAACGGGCATGAAACCGAGAACGACAAACAACAAAATGTAAACTATAAACAAAACAAACTCAAACCAGCAATATGCTACCTAGGTTAGAATAGAAATACCTACCGCTACAACAGATTTTTTAAATCTTTTCTATTAAACTATTTCAATCACCAAAGAATACTTCTGTTTTTTATTTCTCTATTTTCTTAACGAGTATTTTAAGTGTGATTTAATTCGTAAATGGTATAATACAAACGATATATATATACTAACAACAATAAAAAATTGATAAAAGAATAAGGGAAACAACCAAGCTTGATCAAGTAGGCAGTGAAAAGTAGGGAAAGTTCGTAGGAGAATTTGGTGGATACTTAACAATGGATATTTTTCTAGGGTGAAATCGCATATGCGCTAGTCCTAGAAGATAGAGGAGAACCACTTGATTTCAGTGTGCAGTCTCCACATTTTCGTTTCGTTGACTAGGTGATTTTACTACTCTCCGAGGGGCTGTAAAATATCCACGCGATTTCGCCCTTATGGGTGATATTCTCGAGACTTGGACACTAGCGCATCCTTACATCGAGGCAAGCAAAATCGAAGTTATTTCACCTTGTTGTCATGGTGACGAGTAAACATATGCGAAAATGCCCCATTTGTAGTCACAGCTGGACAACAGCATAACATAGTCTCACCTAGTTCCGAGTCAATATTTTCATTATTTGTAATATGCAAGGTGATAAATTGTACGCAAATTACATCAAGTTATTATCAGGTGTTGACCTCAAACGCTACGAATGCAAGATTTAATCTGTGGGGTAGAGATCCATATGAAATGTGTGTTGGGGAGTTGACATACAAGTGTTCTAGATGATCCAGACATCAGCCGCAAAAATGTTGTGGATTACCTATCTAGTTTTAGAACTGTTCTTTGAATCAATTGAAACTAAAAATCTTTAGAGTACTGTGAAAGTGGTCTTGTGAAAGGATGTGTTATGAGAGCTCTGTTAGGCGGGAATAGTAAGTTGTATCACATGTGGAAAGGTAAGTACCTAGAGGTAAGGTATACCTACATACTTTCCGTATATTATTACTTGTTCATGTAGGTACTTCATTGATCAAAACGAAAGTAGGTACCTAATTACCTTTTGTGTCCATACAATTTGCGTAACTGCAAAACTCGCGCAATAACTGCACTGCCAATGCCGTCTTTATGAAATCTTACCGTCAGAAGAATGCATTTCAAGGTTTTTTCCTTGCAGCTGGTTTTTAATTCGTGTTGCATATTCCCTGATTCGATATTTGACAAACTTACTAATCAGCGGTTGTATTCGTCAGCAAAGCAACGACCCACCTACTTTGTTTAGGCACTTTAAACCAACAGCAAATCTGGTAGGACGTACGTAACTACCTAAGTAGTTTCGTTTCTTGGTGTAGCAACAACCTGGCTTGTTTATTTTGACAAACTATCAAAGCTCTCCTTTTATTCATTCAATATAACAAGTAAAGCTTCCTCAGTTAAGCATAGTACTACGAACTTATAATAAAACGCTGATGAAGCTACCTGAGCAATGGCTAGGTACCTACACTGCAGTACAGACACCTGAGGAATTTTCTATCATCTTTTCTATACCTACAATTTTTCAGGTTAATTATTCTCAAAGCCTAAACGAATGAAGTTCTTTAGTTTTCTGACACTGATTAACTACTATAGTTAGTAGGCTCCTAGTCCAAATAAAAACTCGTTCACGTTAGATTGGTATTGTTGACAGCAATCTACAATCAATTATTGCGCTGGCAGGCATGATTATTATAACATCTAGTCGAATTGAAACTTTGTATTGCTACAATATTATACTTTTTCAAAACAAAACTGTTGAAAAATGGCCTTATAACCACGAATTATGTTGACGTGAGACGGCAAACTTCTTGTGAGAAATAGGTTGGTTGAGTAGCAATTCATTGACGTAGGGCGGTATCATGGCCGACTTTGGCTGAAAAGCGAACCTACTCCAGGCGTGACGTCACGAGAATATGGGCCATACAAACGAATCTTATACGAACGGTAATAAGAATAATTTCTTTTTTCTAAGAGCGTCTAAAGTTGCTAGGCAACCGGATCGTATAATAATAGTAGTACCTAATTGAATTTTACTAATTACATTCTCCAATTGAAGGTGTTAGGTACTGAAGTTAGAACGGTAAAATTATTAGTTTTGATTGTTTCAAACCACGCACTTCTGTGCCACGCTTCTTCTTTGTACCACGAACTTCTACGTCCTCTGTAATTAATGGAGTTGCTCCGCCCACCCTATCCCTCCT
Source organism: Adelphocoris suturalis (assembly GCA_030762985.1). Lineage (NCBI taxonomy): Eukaryota > Metazoa > Arthropoda > Insecta > Hemiptera > Miridae > Adelphocoris > Adelphocoris suturalis. The sequence goes on from CM061040.1 coordinate 163,568,835, forward strand.
CCAACTACGCCACTGCGCTGTTTGATTGGAGATCTGCCTTAACATCCATGGTGAAATCCAATGTTGAAGATGATCTGCGTTCAATAGTCAAACTTGGTGAAACCGGCCCTAAATCGCTTGCCTTTAAATAACTTCATTCTCAAAGAAAGTAAATACATAAGTTCGAACGCTATCGAGGTATAAAATATTTCTAGGCCTTTACATAATATTTAGAACCTGAAAGATGGCTGCTCGAAGAATATGGACTGACGCCCTGCTTAGAATGGATGTAGGTAAGACGAGTTACGCACTGGGACAGAGTATCCAACCACCCTTAGGGTGTGGAAGGGGTGAGTAACCAAGTCAACTTGATAGTAATAAAGTTGCTCACAAGGGCGACGTGTCAGTCTGTCGGTAAAACGGCTCAACACCACACACATCAACATTAACTGCCTGGTGTAACAATGAGCTTGGGGTAATATTTTTTTCAACGTGTATTCTGCCCTCCTAAGAAAGACCACCGTAATTACAGTAAGCAGAGTTTTTGTTTTTCCCGTACGATTTTCTCACGTTAATGCGTAAAGCAGCGTCTAGAGCAAGCAACTGCAGATGCTAGCTCTTCCCGTATTTCTACTAGGGATGGGCATCGGCTAACAAATAATCGATTATTGGAATCGACCATTATTTCAAACAGATTAATCGATTAACCGATTAATCGAGACCTAAATAATCGATTAATCGATTAATTTAGAAAAGGCTGAGAAAAGAGAGGGTACAATAAAAACATCGAATTTTTAATATAATAATGTCATTGTGTACAAGGAAAAATTAATTCACAATTTAGAACAGTTGAAAACGAGTTAAAAGGAAAAAACTTTAATGCAAAAAAAAAAAAAAAAAAAAAAAAAAAAAAAACGGACGGTAGACCTACGGTTCTACAGTCAGATCATTTAATAACGATTAACGTTTGTTTTTTAATTTAATTTAATCTCATTTAATTTCACCAATGAGAATGTGATTCGGGTTTCTATCGATCTCGATATGGTTTAGCTCGTTCAGCAGCTGTAGCGTCGTAAAGTTTTGAGTTTTTCCGCTCTTCACTTATATCTGCAGGCATAACGAAACTATTTTTCTAGCCTCTTTATTTATATCGTTTTGTGACGCTCGCAACCACCATAGTCACGTGACGCTCGCAACCAACATAGTAACGTGATATAATTTCGATCGTTATGTGACGCTCAAAAACCCCACCGTGACGTGACGCTCGTGACGTGACGAAAACGTCCTGTTAATCATTATTAAATGATAAAAAGTTAGTACCTAATCCCTCTCAAATTTCAGCTTCCTGCGTTGAATAGGAAAGAAAATGGCTTAGGAGCTCACTCAGCTGATCAGTGATTACCCAGGCGTCTTCAGCATTCTCCCTTGAACCTCCCTCCCAAATTTCAGCTTTGGTTACATAGTTTACACCACGTTACACGTTCCTTAGCTTATTTAACCACCGCTTCACAAATCACACCGTTCTCGCAATATTCGGATCACCTGCTATGAATCAAATCATCGAAACACCAGCTCAATGAAATCATCAGAAATTAACAAGCAGTTGCAATCATGTTCACAATATCAATTATTGAGAATGATCACCTGAGTGTACACAATTATTCAAATAACCATGCTCATAACTCAGCTTGTTGGCCACGCACTTCGCAGTAGTTAACATAATATGGTTGGATAAATCGAGAGCTTTCGAACGAATGGTCAACGAATTTCGGGGGATGAAAAACGACGAAGTACCATTTCCCTAGCAACGACTCGGTTGTAAGCGGAAATCATCAGAATGTTGTCGTCACAGATTTCGTCCCACATTTCGTTAGCTTTTTTGCCTAGTTAGTCCATGGCTAAAACACATTCTGTGTTCGGTAAAAAAAAAAAAAAAAAAAAAAAAATCAGTCTTAAAAGACTCAAAGTAGCCAACAGACCTCGATTTTCAAAACATGTCCTATGATACATATCCTACAGTAGTACCTAACAATCTTTGCGACCAAATAATCTTTTGTCTAACTGAATTGCATTACATTTATTTGGAGGCAACCACATTTTTGCCAATTAAACAATTTTCGAGTTAGTGTGGCAGCGTATTCAATTAAAAATAGGTAGGTACCACATAGATCCTTCTTGTCCTTCTATAAAACAAGTGCTTCAAACGCGGTATTTGGGAGAAATAATGGAACAGTGTCTTAAATAGCTTCCGCATGTTGAATTTCTAACGAAATAATTAGGAGGGTTATTTCCAATTTGGCTGGGGGTCAGAGGTTTCATGACTCTTAAAACCACGAGACTTATGCACCGTCCATTCATTAGTTGTTTAAGTCTTGAAATGCTCAAATTTTAAAACAATGTAACAGTATACAATATGATAATTTGCGAAAATTCGCTCATATGTTCATGCTGCAAGACTGGAACTTTTTGGAACTGTAATTTATACAGGTCATTTACGCAATGCAGGGTTAAGTTTAAAAGAGAGCTAGCTTATGTATAAATTTCCCATCAATAATAGATTTGCTCGTGTATTAGTTGATATCTAACTACACATATTTTCACCTGGGGAAATCTGTTGACCAGGTGTGAGCAAAAAGTCTCACTCTTGAAGAAAAATACGGTCTCTAGGTAACTTCGGCATGAGGTCCTGAATAATTTACCAACTATAATTTAGGTCCTTCCTCTTTATACCCACTTGTGTACTTGTCCCTCTAGTCCACCATCTTTTGCATAATGGACGCTGATGACTCCGTCGAGGAAGAGGGTCAAAGGGCAGGTGGGTCTCGCCTCCGTCCTCTGGGGATCGACGAGGTGGTTATGTAAATGACTGCGTTACATTTACGATTTCATACCTGGAATCGAGTGTTGGGCTCGGCTGATTGCTGTGGCTGATGGCAGCAGGAATAATAATGACGTGTCCAGAAGTACCTAATCATACTCAAGTCCGGCACACTTAATGCATGTTTGAATATAGCTCTGACTTCATGAACTGACGATATTTCGCTCCAAAAACTAAGCTAGAGTTTGTTGTGTAGCGATTTACCCACCTTTTCGTAGAAAACGGGGTATTACAGCCGTCGGTACGGCGCACAATGCTTCGAACATAATTTATTTATGTGCCTTATGCAATATGCGGGAAAAGGAAGACACCCTGCACTTCCTTGCAAAATGCCCAATACTAGGATACCTCAGATGGGGCTACCTTAGCAAAGAAACTCTAACTAAGCAAGAGCTCATCGAAATTCTAAATGGGAAGGACTGGAAGAATCTTTACAAATTCACAAAAGCGGCCTGGACTTATAGACGTCCATTGATTACAGAATTCAATGATAATTAGAAAAAATAGGAACACAACAGAATACCTATATATTTATAATATGAGTGAAGTATAACTCAAATAATAATAATGAACATAAGAAGAAAACTATTTTAACATAACAAGAAAATAAGTTAAGAGGATTATGTACAAATGAACTAACAATAATACATATCTGTACCCCCAAAAAATTACATATGGCAATGGTGGCTGTTCTAACAATTAAGATAACAAATAACTAATACGAGAATAAATAACTAATAACTAACTAAGAGAACAAATATAACAAATATATTAACAAAACTATTCATTCTAATACGGATGAACTCTGGCTGACGGTAAAAATACCAGTAGCCGTTCATGTTTCTTTCATTAATTTTGCATTTAAAATTTATGTAAAATAAAAACATGTATTTCATTCATTCGATTTTGCATCGGGTTGGAAAAAATTATATTCTTGACGGATTCTTATAGGAAATTTCACGCTGATTCTGAATATTCCCTCATGTTTGGTTCGCAAACTAGTCTATTAACGTTCAAATAACAAAAAATGGCAAAAAACTAGTTTTTTAGGTCTGAATTTGGAGAAAAATAAATAATATTATTTCTGTTGGCATAAAAAATGATCTTCCTAGAATCATTTTAGGGCGTGACATTAGGATTTTAATTTAAAATTAGCATGATTTTCAATATTCCAAAACAAGACGTACATAATTCATTTGTCAGTAAGGTTTCCTGGTGGTTTTAATGAAATTACTATTTAATCAAGGAAAATCAGAACTAAAACTAAAAATAACTAACTACTAAACTAAAAAGACTACAAAAACTACACTACGCTACACCACCAGTACCACCAGTAGTCTAGTACTACTGGACTAAAAAGTTCCAGTCATGCAGCATGATCGTATGAGCAAATTTTCGTAAATTATCGTATTGTATAATATTAAATTGTTTTGAAATTTGAGCTTTTTGAGTGCAAGAAATTGTTAACTATTAATTTTAGGGAAAAAATTTATTCTGAATAATAACCTCCTATTCAAATAGAGGTTTGGAATTTTTAGCTTTTTTGCAGTTTTTTTAAATCGATTTTTAGCAAATTTTAATGCATTTTGAGTACATTTTAACATGGATATATTTTTGGACTGGGGTTCATTCTAAAATTTGCGACCAAAAAAAAAAAAAAAAAATGCCACGCTACAACCGACAAACAAATTCCCGCAGCACTCTTCGATTGCGTTATTATGGGTCCATGAAAAATTTTGTTTTAACAAAACCTACTACCCATCTTTGGTGTATGACACTCTCTCCTATTCACCGTAGGACGTCGAAATTTGATAGGGAGCCTCTCTGGGACAACAAGAGACGAATGAATTGACGGGCTCCACCCTGAGCTCCAGCTGACCGACTCGAAAAGTTGGTTCTGCTTACGCAAACTGCGTAAGTGTTTTGGTTTATTATTTTCAATGATGAACCTAACGGGAGCTTGATGGACCTCTCAGGAGGTAACTCTGTTACACTCCTCCCCTTAAAGACATACTTGATTGAAGATCAAGTATGGTAATTGGGTGGAATAGTGAATAGCTGAGAACTGATGCTCATTCAATCATAAATAGCTGCATTGGCGATTTGGATGGGGAGATAGAAATTAAAACTGGATTGTCAATGAAGCTTCATAAGAATTATCTTCATTGAACAATCGGGACAAAACGGATGCTCAACGATGGAGACTTATACCTTAGGAAATCAATATAAATATAGAAATTGAATGAATGAAAATCAAAGAATGACGACTGGCTTATTAGGCACAGACACTGGCTGACTAAGCACAGTAAGATTAAATTGCCCAACTATGGGGACTTACAATGTGCACTAACCTGGTAATTGGCATATAGCAATACTCAGGTGGCATGAAATTTAAATAATATAAAATATAAATGGGGAATAAAAGAGAGAAATTATAAGTCAAAGACCAATGAAATTATTTATTACCAAAGGGTGATAATGAGAATTCCTTCTGGAACCCTGGGCCATGTTTCTTCTGAAACATTAACGCTCCCAAAAATAGTGGATTGGACTACTAGGCGTCAGCCATGCATAATCCAAACCACGCTCTGCTACCATATAAGGAATTTAGGTGCCCCCCCCCCCCCCCCCCCCGAGGTGCAATGGGGGCCTAAATCCTCATAAAAAGGTAGAGGAGAGTAACAGCATCCCGTCAGAGAGATACCACCCCTACTAATAGCTTTTAATGAGCCATGTTCGGGGAAGGTTGTTTTTCCTGTCACCTGGAAAACCATCCAACGCCAAACCAGCTGCCAAAAATGATCGAGAACAGCGCGTGGTTTCCACTGATTCCTCAACGGGACGCCGACAGCGCTATCTCTGGTGCTATGACGGGAGCTTGATGGATCTCTGAGCAGGTAACTCTGTTACAACCTATGTGACTGACCAAGAAAAAATTTTGGCTGGATCCGTTTGAGCTGTCGGTCTCATCTTTTCGCTTCGGCAAAGTCGCTGCTTATTTAGTGTATAAAGAAACGCTTGCATACGAGTCTGCAACACATTGGAGCATTTTATCTTTAGTTGCAGACTCGTATGCAAGCTCTAAGAGTCACTCAGCTGATCCGGACCCTGGGCATCGTCAAGTAAATGTCCTAAAGAGGCTACATACGAAATTACAGCTTCCTAGAGTGTAAAGCATAGAAATTAGCTCTAAGAGCCACTCAGCTGATCCGGACCCTGGGAATCGTCAAGTAAATATCCCAAAGAGGCTACATACGAAATTACAGCTTCCTAGAGTATGAAGTATAGAAATTAGCTTTAAGAGCCACTCATCTGATCCGGACCCCGGGCATCGTCAAGTAAATGTCCTAAAGAGGCTACATACGAAATTACAGCTTCCTAGAGTGTAAAGTATAGAAATTACCAATTAAAATGATTTAACCACCGCTTCACAAATCAAACCGTTCTCGCAATATTCGGATCACCTGCTATGAATCACATCATCGAAACACCAGCTCAATGAAATCATCAGAAATTAACAAGCGGTTGCAATCATGTTCACAATATCAATTATTGAGAATGATCACCTGAGTGTACACAATTATTCAAATAACCATGCTCATAACTCAGCTTGTTGGCCACGCACTTCGCAGTAGTTAACATAATATGGTTGGATAAATCGAGAGCTTTCGAACGAATGATCAACGAATTTTGTGGGATGAAAAACGACGAAGTACCATTTCCCTAGCAACGACTCGGTTGTAAGCGGATATCATCAGAATATTTGGTAACAAATTTGGTAACGGTTTTCGAGTTATGTGCCAGAGCAAAGACATAAAATGTCAAAAATTGTAACCCCCTCAAAATTTGTTGGTTTACGTTTCAAGATGCGTAGAATCCAAAAATTGAATTTAAAAAAATCCGTCCCTCCGCCGTCCGAAGTTTTTCTCAAAAAGTATTGGACCAAAATTTGTCATAAAAATCATTTATTGGCCGAGGATGTGCCGGTAACATACTGAACGGTCAATACTGAAGGGTAGAACCTAAGGGCTGAAATATTAAAAAATCGAGATCTTGAAATCTTTCTATGTAACAGCAATGATTTTTTGAGTTTCATTTATAGGTATCCGCCCTATGAATCGAACGAAACCACCCAGGTCGCTATGCGTTTATTCGTTTGCTTCCCCTAAGGGCTAAAGCATCGACAAGAAAAAGACATCAACACGGGGATGAATCGTAACCTGTAAAGCATATCAAAAATCGCCTTGAAAACTATGACAGTTGTATCAGCTGATAATATAATCCCAAAGGAATTCTGACTTCCGAAATCGATTTTATTATAACTTCTGTATTCTATTGGGCTAGTGAAGCGTTGGTAGGTAATCACCTACTTTAATCATATTAATTTATTAAATTATTGATTAGTAAATACTTAGGAATTACTCTTTATCAAATTATTATTTCTATTCCAACAACATAACGTTAATTACTTCTGACTTTTTAAAGAAAATTAGCTATTGCAATGAATCCAAAATTTCTCTCAAGGAAATTAATTTTGAAATTCCTTGAGTTTATGCATGCAGAATTTGATAAGAAAGTTCTGGTTCTTTTCAATTTGCGCGCAAACAGAGGGTCGTTGAATCTCGGTGGTCTAAGCGTTACTCTTTCTGAGTCACCTTGTTATTTTACCTTGTTATTGCTGTAATATTCTCAGTTCTCAGTGTTATTCTGGTCAGCTTCGGAACCTCCGCGGCTAATTTCTTTCCTAATTAACTCACGTTGCTGACATTTAATGACCTCAAAAACAATTACGAGGTTCGGGGGCAACAATTACTGAATAGCTGATGGGGACTCGGTGGCTAATTTCTTTCATTTTCAACCTACCGTTTTGCTAAGTTTTTTTGTTATGTTGTTTTATTTATTTATTTAACAAACGGGCGAACCCAATTACATAAGGAAAATAAACAATTAGTTATAGTTGATCTAGTGCGATGGAAAAATTACAAAATGAATATAAGTTTGGTCTTAATAAAAAAAGAAATAAAGTTATATTAATACAGGTGAACTCATAATAATTACTCACAAATACACCGTTTTATGGTAGATATAGGAGTGGTGAAAATGTCAATATCGGGATTTGTCTGGAGGAGAAAATTCACATTGCGTAATAGTCTGTAGATTGGTCGAAGATACAAGTAATTTGTGGGCGAAAAGTCAATCGAGAAAAGTGCAGTACCCCTAGTACGGACCTGTGGAGCTGCCAAGTTAATTTTGGAGAGAAGGCATGGGCAGTCTAGCTGACCACGTAACAATTTGCAAGTTAGGACCAACTAGACCCCAAGTGGAGTCTATGTGCGAAAAAACAGATTTTTTAAGTCAATTCTAAGGCCTTTTAGGGACCGGACGGTGGACGGCGAACGGCGGACGGCGGGCGGACATTTCAAATTTGGATTCTACGCACCTAGAAACGTAAAGTGACAAAGTTTGAGGGGGGGGGGGGAGGGGTTATAAAACTTTTTTGCTATACGATCAGATAGGCTTATTATTGGAAATAATAAACCAAAAATAATACACGATCAACTAATCCGAACGTTAAAAACCACGATAAATAGGAATAGGTACCGATGAACTGGGGAGCACTAGACCTATTATTATACTAGGTTCCTATTATAATAGGATAGACCTATTATTATGCCTGCAAAATCATATCTGTGGACGTTTCTCCCTTACAGGTTTATCCTCAATTGTTAGGTATTTCAGCGCGAAAAACACTTTTTCTGGACAATATCACACAACTGTATTATATAAGTACGTGAAATAAAATACAGGGCATGAAACCGAGAGCGAGAAACACAACAAAATTTAAACAAACTCAAACCAGCAATATGCAAGGTTAGAATATAAATATTGCTACAATAGATTTTTTTGATCATGTATATTAAGCTATTTCAATCACCACTGTAGTGTTCTATTTATTGTATTTTTGCTTTATTTTAACTGGGATTTTAAACGTGAACGGTATAATATATGTACCCACGATATACCAACAATCAAAAATTAATAAAAGATCTAAGATTCAAGCGTGATCAGGTAGGCATTGAAAAGTAGGGGAGTTCGTAAGGGAACTTTTTTGCACATTGAACTATGGATATCGCATGTAGGCGAACTAGGAAAAATAGCATATGGGCCAGCCCCGGAAGGTAGTGGGGAACGACTTGATTTCAGTTTGTAGTATCCACATTTCCGTTTCGTTTACGGTGATTTTACTCCTCTCCGTGGGGCTGTAAAAAAGTAAAAGTAAAGTAAAGTTGTGAGCCCAAATATGGCTCCCAATCGAAAGGAAATACGTCAGAACCGTCAGCCTTCGAAGCCTGGGAAGATTCAAGTAACAACAATCCCACGGCCCCAGGAAACGGTCGAATTTCTTGAATACACCTCATAGAAAAGTGCTGATCGCGGACCACACGCGCCGGCCGGGAAAAAGCCACCTAGCAATTTTCAGTCCCCTCTCGATCGCCGCTCAGACGTCTGTCATTGGCTCCCCAAAAGCGGAAAATTCACCTCTCAGGGCGGTGCCTTGAGTATTGGAACATCGCCATTCGCCGATACCATGGAAACCAAAGTTTAATGGCATCCCTTGGAGGGTTGGCCAAAATCCATCTGACTCCCCTGACTCCCGAGCATGCGCAGGAAAACTCCCGGGACGATTTTGGAACTTCAGAGAAAATTGATTCTACCCAGTAACGTCCAAGTGGCATCACCTGTCCTAAAAACAGCCTGTCTACCTGTGATCGTGGTCGTGTAACCCGCAAAGTTTACGTGGAAAGACTTTTCGTAACTTGTAGTAAACGTGAGAAGTTATATCAGACCCGGGTCAGAATCCTTTCAGTGTGCTAAGTCCCCACACTGGAAGTACATCGCCAAAGATTTGGAAGAAGACATAGCCAATCTTCAAGTCCACTAAATCCGCGGCGGGGACTCCTGATTCATCCAGAACTCAACAGCTCCAGGAATAATAAAAGGTTAGTTAAATATAAATCCGTGTAAGGTCCTGGTTCTAGGATAGGATTTTTATTTAATAATTGTCTTGAATAAATACGTTTTCATAAAGGTCAAACAACTGCCTTAAAATTATTCCAAGATACCTGATATTCTTTATTGAGGCCAGGGGTTGAGTTAATGGGAAGCAGGGATTAAACCTCTGAATTTGGAAGTTTTTCTTAAGTTAGGGGTTTAGCTGGAAGGGAGTTTTAAGTATTGGGGACTAATAACCAAACACAATAAAACACCTTCTCAGTACTTAAGTAGGCTTATTAATTGGTGCTTACAAATTGTGTAGGCATCGCATAATATAGTGTTACAAAAGTAAACAACCATTCCAGGTTGGGGCTTTCCGTCCGATATCCACGTCATTTTGCCCTAACACAAACGAAACGAACCTAATAAGAACTTCTTTAATTCTAAGAGCGTCTAAAGTTGCTAGGCAAGCAGATTCGTATAATAATAATTGTTTTTTACGAATTGCATTCTCCAATTGAAGGTGTTAGGTACCTCCTGAAATTAGAAGCGTCAAATGATGAATTTTAATTCTATTGATACAAAGAACTTCTGCATCCTCTGTGAATAATGGAGGGGCTGTGCCCACCCTGCCCCTCCTCAAACTACGCCACTGGCTCAGTTCATCTATGCTGAACTCACCTTGAAGTCGGTAAATAACCTCTGAGGATCAATCAGGTCACTGTGTGCTCAATTCGCGTTCACCCCATTTTTCAGTGGAGGGACGTAACTCAACTTTTTTCAGGGGCGTTTCGCACACACTGATCGCCGCCCTGGTGAGATTAGGTTATCCGGAGCAGTGGGTCGAGACTGTTGTGACCCAGTGTAGAAGGCCCATAATTTACCGTTTTCTCAATGACGTGCTGAGGTAGGCAATCGAGTTTTTGTTTTTTTAATATTCCGGAGATTGAGGTGACTTGGCACACGCTTTCGTGACGATGGAGTCAGTAGAATATAATAGATTATTGGCATCCTTTTTTTTCCTGAACGATGGTGCTGCCTGACGCTAGGCTTGGCCCGTGTTGTCAGGTGAGATGAGTCTGCTGCTAATTTATAAGTATAAAGGTCTGTAAATTATTTTACAAATTAAATTAAATTGTAATTATATAGGTACCTAACTTTAATTAAAAAATAGATTTATAACAGGTACTATTGAATAGTTTATTACTAAAACTACTATCAATGAAATACATACTGTTAAACATATGAGCTACCTATTTAATATTGATTCAATATGCATAACCCCTGTTGTTATGAACCAGGTTATGTGAAGCCATGGAAGGAGGTTATTTTAGACGATTACGTTTTTTACGGATTGCAATCTGTTAACGTATCTGTACGGAAGGGTGCTTTACCGTAACTCAATGCGTCAGAGTTTCGGCGCGGGATTGTCGATACGGCACGGCGTAGGTACTGTGTTTTACGGATCTACTAGGAATATTAACTGTAATTACGGTGGTCTTTCTAAGGACACGAGACCTATCTGCGCGGCGTCTTATCATAACCTGACACATTCATCCCGCTCTCAGTAAAGCAAATAAGAATAAAACAGTTCCAGTCATGCAGCATGATCTTATGAGCGAATTTTCGTAAATTATAGTATTGTATAATGTTAAATTGCTTTGAAATTTGAGCTTTTTGAGTGCAAGGATTTTGTTAACTATTAATTTTAAGGGGAAAACGTATTCTAAATAATGATCTCCTATTCAAATAGAGGTTTTAAATTTTTAGCTTATTTTGCAGTTTTTATCGATTTATTAGCATATTTTAATGACTTTCAAGTCATTACATGATAAACCCGAAAAGTAATGTCTTGTATTCAAAATTACATACCATGGACATATAGATCCTCCAAGCCTCTCTCAGCGTATTCTACAATGTGTCGATAGATCATGAAATAGTCTATTCCGGTTGAACATGCATATATATTTATACTCCGCTTTTTATGCTGCGCTCGCTTGGTATGGCTGTATAGGTCCGATGGTATTTATTGTTGAATGGGACATGTAGATTGATTGGAAACGGTGGATCATTAAGGGTGATTTGAAATGTGTAGGTGATGTTGCTCTCTTCGCTCGCTCTCTGCAAGATGTATACATGCGATAGGATGGATAGTCCATCCCGAATTCGTAGGAAAAAACCCGTTGAAATCCGACCTGTGCAGGGACACAATTTCATGTCTCAAAACTTGCATGGGACCAAATTGGGACTCTAACAAACATTTTAACACCAACCCGAGCTAAAACCATGGAAATTTACTGGGTCTAAGGCGGAAAAAAATATAGCGGGGAACGAATTTGTTTCGTCATTCGCTGCGTTTTCTATGTGAGGAAGTTATACTGCCCACCCAATTTGGCAGACGTTTTTTTCTGTTGGAAATGACTATCATCCTTATGCGGAACCACGAAAAGTTTCGTTTTCAGAACATTTCAGAACTGTCGGATGTTGGTACGTATTTTTTTTCACCGTTTATTTTTCTGTTGGATGTGTCTTTCAAATCAAGAGGTTCCGAATACGAAGTTCAGAGTTATTACGTTTCGAAGGAATAAGGAAGAGCGGTAGCTCGAAAACCAACGTTTTCGTCTAAATTTTCGTTCACTACAATCGGAAAACATAATTTCATGTCTCAAAACTCGCATGGGACCAAATCGGAACTCTAACAAACATTTGACACCAACCAGAGCAAAAACCATGGACATTTACTGGGACTAAGGCGAAAAAAATATAGCGGGGAACGAAATTTTTCGTCATTTTCCGCATATTCTTGCTGATTTCTCCAAGAAGACAGCATCTTTCGGCAATTTTTACGGTACCATCATGTTTTGCGGGCCCAGAAACGTAACTTCGTCGATGACACACGAAGTGCTCTCCATCAAATTTTAATGGCAACGGATAGAATCAGGCGCTCGGGCTCCAACCCCCCTCTCGCCCTCCAGTTCATGGTTCGGGTGGGATTAGAAAATTTTAAAATCGCTTATGCCTCCTTCCGGAAAAATCCAAGAAGATCACCCCATTCAGCCGTTTGGCCGTGCATAGAGACGACAAACAGACAGACAAACAAACGGAGTTTCATTCCTATAAAATAGTATGGATGCGTACGTCCACTGACTCACCTTTTTTATTGAAATTAATGCCAAGGTTCGGAAAGCTGATTGCAGTGATTATCGACCGAATTTCAATTTCAAGGCATTTTGGACGCATCTCTGAAAAATTAAGTTAGTTGTAACGTCAAAATTATTCATTACTGAATGTATGTATTTATTGTGACGAGGATGTCGTCACCAACTTCTGGAAGTGTAATTGGAGCCCACCTTTGGGCTCAACGTCATTTGACCAGTTTTTGCTGGAAAATTTAGAGCTGGCGTTCACTTGAATGGTATCCACGAGTTCTGTATAATAGTCATGGATTGCAAGCCCAAGAGCCAAAGATAGCCATTATTCGCCGCACAATTGGATTCTAGTTCGAGTTGATGAAACTTCATAGTTCCCCTCCGAACTGGGGGCTCAGTGCTATATTGATAACTTTACCTTCTGCCAGACGGTTACACTTTGGTAGTTAGTGAAGTCTGTTAGTACCTATTAATTTATTCAGCCCTCCTGTGATGAAATTACACTCTGGCGATGACTGGTTCGTTAGTGGCTGTCTCGTCAGTTTCCAGGCACAATAATTTCGTTATGTTCGTGTTAAACCTCCTCAGACGCGTATATTCCATGAGTTGCTGTTTCTATATTCTCACCCTTGCGGATCAGGTTTACAACTCTCCCCCTGGAGAATACAAATCATGAAATACAATTTCTTCAAAATCAGAGACGTTCATTAGAGATTAGTCATTGGTTCCTTCTGAGTAGCGAAACTACTAATTACACCATTATGTTGTAAACCCTTACATCAATCCAATGCAAAATGTCCCAAAGAGTCTCCTCTATCTCTCGAATAGTGGTTGCAATAACGTTTGCAAAATTAACTGAGAAGGATCGATGGAATGTGAACAATTATTCAGACAACCACGTTCATACCTAAGGTTGTTGGTCACTTAATGAGCAGTGGTTAACGTAATTTCGGGTAGGTAAATCAAGAGCGTTAGGTAACAGCGGTTTTCGTACGGTGATAAATGCTCAAGATACAAGTTTCGTAGCAACGGTTTGGTTATAAACGTTAATCATCAGAAAATTTGGAAGATTTTCCACTGCTGAACGCGATGGTGAAGCTAGAGTTGAGATAACTTATTCCGTTCTTGGATTGAAATGAAGCTGATCAACCAGAAAACACAGAGGAAGATTCACGAATTACGTCAAAAAATCTTGCATACGAGTCTGCAAGATATTGATACATTTTATGTCTTCACCTCCCACCCCCAAATCTTTTTCTCGTTGAGAGAATTTCTGTTTTTATTCAATACGGAATTTTGCATATATTTTGTATATTAATTCTAACATTCTTTTGTAAACAAACAAATTAACAGGAGAGAATTCAGGTCACTCAGCTGATTTGGAAAGAGCCCATCATTTCAATCTTTTCTTGATGTCCCAGAGAGTATCCTTATAAAATTTCAACTTCCTGAGGTGAATAGGAGAGTATTTAGCTCACTCAGCTGATCCAGTGAGTCTCCCAATCAAATTTCAACTTCCTCAGATGAACAGGACAGATTTTAGCTCACTCTTCTAATTAGGAAAGAGACCATGATTTAAATCCGACATCATTCTATTAACAGGATACTTCCGCTTGCAAGTAACAAGTATTGTAAGAAACCAAAAATGTGGCAAAACCAAAAACGGAATTAAGCTGGTTAGAAAGTCCTAAAACGACTTACCTACACAGTTCAAAAAAAAAGTTTTGTTTTATCCAACTTTTCGTAGAAAGGGGGTATTACAGCAGTCGGCACAGCGGCACTTGAGGGTCGGGATGCATTTTCTTTGCATTTCAGTGGGTGTGGAAAACGTTTACAATAGTCATTAATTTTCAGATTTCTTCATATATATTTATTTATTTATGGGCAAAATTTGGCGCTCACTACTCCTCCGAAGACGATGGTCCGATTTGGACCAAATTATGACGTGTTGGAACTTGTGCCTCGCTGACTTTGATGAGGATCCGCTGACCATGAACCATAATGTCAATCATACTGATGATAAAATCGTGCTAAAATTTCTTCTATTCACCGTAGGATGTCAAAATGTGATAAGGAGCCTCTCTGGGACAATAGGAGACCAGCAACGTAAGGGGCGTCATCCTGATCAGCTGAGTGAACGAAAATCTCTCCTGTTCACCGCAGGACGTTGGAAATTGATGGGACAACAAGAGACGAATAACCTTACAGGCTCCATCCGGATCAGCTGAGTGTACTAAAAGTTATGTCGTCTGTGTGATTACAACGAAACTTGATAGGGAGCATCTCTAGGTCATCAAAGGACGAATGAAATTACGGGCTTCATCCAGAGCTCGATTCGCGTCGCGTGTTTTGTAACATCCGCGAACTAGGGGCACGTAATAGGAAATCATTTTGTAAACACATTTTCCAGTGATTAAGTCAATATTAATATTAACCACGGTCCACCTAACGACAAATAATCACCTAAATTTGTTCAGAGAAACTTGACTTTCGCGTATGAAGCGTGACTTTTCACCTACCTACTTATATGAAACGTACTTACATGAAACCTACAAACTATATAACGTTCGCATGGAAATCCTCAATGATTCCTGATTTAGGCCCAATTGCATGTCATCAATCTGAGATGTGCGAAATAAACTGCAGCTGTCCGACCATAAAACAGGTACACGTAACAAAATACTTAGGGGTAAAAATAGATCAGTGCCTTGGGTGGGATGAACACATAAAAGATTTATCTACAAAAATAAGAAGGTTGCTACCAATGTGTCGGGAAGTTCGTAACTTTATGACCCTGAAAATAAAGAAACAATTCTACCACGCAATGTGCCAGTCACTACTGATTTACGCCATGAAGGCCTGGGGTTCAGCTTTCAAAACTAAACTTCAGCCTTTGTTTACGACCCAAAAAGCCCTCATCAAGGTCCTATTAAAAACACCCATTTTAGGACAAGGGATTCCAATTCAAAGAATTCCAAGTTCTAGACTTATTTAGACTAATAGATAAATCTACTATAATTTACATTTACAAACGATTTCTAAAAGGGGGATTTGAAATAGTAAGTAATATTGGCACAAGAAGTTCAAGCAAGATTACCCTAATTATACCAAGATTTAATACTTCCGCTGCACAACGTTCTCATCTATATAGAGGGATCATCCTTTTCAACAACCTACCTTGCGAAATTATCTCAACCAGTGTATCGCTTAGTAAATTCAAAGAAGATCTGAAGAAGCACTATATGGCTTAACTGTTTCATTTTGTCTAATCATTTATGTTATTTCAATTATTATTTACTCCTTAAATTCTGAATTTTCTATTATTTATGTAAACCAATGGAGAATAGAGTATAATAGAAGTATATACATACATACTTTATCTTTAGAACTTGATGTTAAAAATCCTGTATTGTAATTAATTATTTAAATAGTCACTAACAGGAGAGCTGAATAATGAACAGACGCTCCAATTCCCTGCACAAGATTCTTCTTATTGGGAATTGTAGCATTTTTGTGCAAATCTGTAATAAGTAAATTTTTTATAATTTTTTTTTGTTGAATAAAATGCATATTAAAAAAAAAAAAAAAAAAATTACATATCTCGCGTGTTTCTCTAAAATCGGTCTCACATTAGTTCACAACCAACGGCTGAACTAACGGAGGCCAAGAGAGTGACATACCAAGTGATTTTTGTAACATCTAAATGTATCCTAGGTACCTAGAAAGTTTGTATGTAAGGCTACCTTCCTAAAACTTGCATCTGCGTTACTATACTCTCGAGCTACAAATATTATGTTACACCCTTAATTTCTCGTCCCAAAAAGTTTTTTCTCTTCTCACTCCATCCAAGTTCTAGTTAATCTAACATTTGTCGGCTCGTTAGAGATCGAGCTCGAAGGAAAAGAGCAGTTCATACTCGGCTCGACTGAAAATGGAGAAACTACGGAGACCCTGCCATTACACGTATCGTCAGAGCGGATGGGCTTTGTTGAAAAGACGTCCTGAAAAGACCCCTCAGAGGAACTTGAATAGGATGTGTGCTTCGCAGAATGAAGGGGGATCTGGCGTATGTGCCGGAACGAATAGAGGAGAGTGAAGAAAGGGGTGGCTTCATTATGGTACAGCAAAGCACAGAAAAGAACACCTTGAAGTTTTTTATTTGTGTTTCTGCTCATAATATCGAAACCATTCATGTAAAAAGTGCACGTTTGTATGCAGTCTCAGTGCTTTGCATTCTAGCACGTGACAGTGATCCTTTGTAGCAATATTAATCATACATATTATAAAACTGTGCAGTTTCTGTTATTCATAATTTCGTAAATAACTTGGAGTTTTTCGGACGGGAGCCAAATTCGATGTTGCAATTAACGTCATCAATGTATCCCGTCTAGGCCTCTGATATAAAAGAGCAACTGAAAGATCATGAATTATGAATATTACTGAAAATATCTTAAGAACGCTGATGCAGGTGGATAAATAGGAACAACCAACTTTCTTGAAAGCAGAACACAGACAACGTATATTTTCTATAACTGTTTATCATCACACAAATCGTTACTATGTGGATATTAAATAACGAACAGTAACTGTAATTCCTTACACCGCCCCCTCCCACTCTGAGAGGGGTCTAGTGGCGCAGTGTAGGGGGCTAATTTGTCAGAATGAACAATTATCATCTTCCCGTTAACTGCTTAGATTTGGAGTATAACGTCTGAGATTTTTTCATATTTTGACAAGGGCCGATCAAGTTGGACTGTAGTTTAGGACGTTTACTCTTTCTACTTCTTGACCAAAAGTACCAAACTCCTTGACCAATGCTGAATTTCGGCATCTTTGTATGGACGTCATATCTTCTTTTGTTTTAGCATTTTTAAATTGAATTCGACCGTTTGAAAAATGAATTCGTCCTTTTACAAAATGAATTTGTCCTTTTACAAAATGAATTCGTCCTTCTAAAAGAGGAACCAAATTTTGAAGGCAACCAGATAATGATATGCAGATACATTTTATCGAAGAATAATAATTTATTGCATTGGTTCGCTTAGTTAATAAAGATATAATAGAAGAAATTTACAACGTCTACAAGGAATTGATACAAGAAATTTGCTAAAAGTTAGCAAGAAATTTAAATAAAGCCATGAATTTTAGAGTTTTGGTTCATTATTTTCAATGAGGTAAAGAGGAGAAATTCAAGTTTAAAAGGAAAACACACGAAAAAACTTTTAAAAAATCATATCTCGAGTACGGATTGAGAAAAAAATATGCGGTTGGCGGCATTTTACTACATTTTTCATGCAGACTAACAGAAATTTTTTTTCGTCACTTATCCGGTTCCACCGTGTATACCTATAATATGTAATTATATAATCTCTATCTCTATCTCTATCTATACTATTAATAAGAATGAAACTCCGTCTGTTTGTTTGTTTGTTTGTCGTGTCTATGCACGGCCAAACGGCTGAGTGGGGGAAGTGTACGAGTGGGGGGATCTTCTTGGGATTTTCCGATAGGGGGAGCGAGCGAATTTAAAATTTTCTAATCCCAGGCGAACCATGGGCCGTAGGGCGGGAGGGGGGTCGAAGTAAGAATTAATGTGCGCTTTTTGGACTTCCCCGCATCCTCTACCCCTCTAAACGGCCGTCGACAATTCCGGAAAAATACCGGTTTCGTAGGTTTTTGAACGAGGAAGACGACGGCGCAATCGGATCGCGAAAAAAGTATCGGGAAATGCGTCAAAAAAATGCGAGAGTACGGACCCGTTTTCTCGAAAAGTCCGCCGAAAAACTTGGTTTTTTCCGATTAAAATATACCCCATAAAGGTACGTTTTTCGGAACGGTTTTCGCGGGCGAAATACAGCTTTGATCCCGCCGAATCTGAATCCGAAGTCGGATATCGAAAAAAGTGACGGAAAGTAGGTCAAATTGCGAGGGGAAGCGAGACTAAGCTATTAAAATGAGAAATTATTATATGTGCTGTGGACGCGAGAAGGCTCTAGGAAGACAAACGTGTTTGGGGTCCGATAACTCAGGTACAGGTTTCGGTGTTTGGGTGTTGCGAGCAGGTACCTTGCGAGCGAAGCGAGAGCCATTTCAACAGAATAAATTCGGATTTTTTCCTACAAATATACAGCAATACCTTGCGAGCGAAGCGAGCAACATCCCCGAATAAACTTTTCGTGGTTCCACGTAGTTTTATAAGATTTAATTTGTTTGTAAGAATTCCCAACTGAAAAAAACGTCTGCCAAGTTGGGTGGGCAGTATAACTTCCTCAAGGATATACAGGTATACCTTGCGAGCGAAGCGAGCAACATCCCCTAATAAAATTTTCGTGGTTCCACGTAGTTTTATAAGATTTAATTTGTTTGTAAGAATTTCCAACAGAAAAAAACGTCAGCCAAGTTGGGTGGGCAGTATAACTTCCTCCTGCCGTGTTCGCGAGAAGGCTCTACGAAGACGTCAAGGGGTTCGTCAGGTATTTCACAATGTTACCTACAGGCCTATTTCAAAAGAATAAATACGGGTTTTTTCCTACCTATATACAGGTATACCTTGCGAGCGAAGCGATTTTTGTGGTTCCACGTAGTTTTATAAGATTTAATTTGTTTGTAAGAATTTCCAACAGAAAAAAACGTCTGCCAAGTTGGGTGGGCAGTATAACTCCCTCAAGCGAGCGAAGCGAGCAGCATCCCCTACAGAAGTTAAACCTACCCTTAGAGATCTACCGTTTGCGAGCGAAGCGAGCAACATCCCCTACACACGTTAAACCTACCCTTAGGGATCTACCGTTTGCGAGCAAAGCGAGCAACATGCCCTACATGCCACACTTTGCGAGCGAAGCGAGAGCCATTTCAACAGAATAAATACGGACTTTGTCCTACACATATACAGGTATACCTTGCGAGCGAAGCGAGCAACATCCCCGAATAAACTTTTCGTGGTTCCACGTAGTTTCATAAGATTTAATTTGTTTGTAAGAATTTCCAACAGAAAAAAACGTCTGCCAAGTTGGGTGGGCAGTATAACTTCCTCAAGCGAGCGAAGCGAGCAGCATCCCTTACAGAAGTTAAACCTACCCTTAGGGATCTATCGTTTGCGAGCGAAGCGAGCAACATTCCCTACATGCCACACTTTGCGAGCGAAGCGAGCAATATTCCCTACATGCCACACTTTGCGAGCGAAGCGAGCAATTGAATGGGGGGTCCGGGGGGCTTGCCCCCCGGCTGGACGTGGAGGCGAGCGTAGCGAGCCGGAGCGGCTAGTTATTTATAAGAATGAAACTCCGTCTGTCTGTCTGTCTGTCTGTCCATGCTATGCACGGCCAAACGGCTGAGTGGGGGGAGTCTGCAAACGGGGGGATCTTCTTGGGATTTTCCAAAAGTGGGAGCGAGCGAATTTAAAATTGTTTAATCCCAGCCGAACCATGGGCCGTAGGGCGGGAGGGGGGTCGGAGTAAGAATTAATGTGCGCTTTTTCCACTTCCCCGCTTCCTCTACCCCTCTAAACGGCCGTCGAAAATTCCGGAAAAATACCGGTTTCGTAGGTTTTCCTACGAGGAAGACGACGGCGCGATTGGATCGCGAAAAAAGTATCGGGAAATGCGTCAAAAAAATGCGAAAGTACGGACCCGTTTTCTCGAAAATTCCGACGAAAAACTTGGTTTTTTAAAATTAAAATATACCCCATAAAGGTACGTTTTTCGGAACGGTTTTTGCGGGCGAAATAAAGGTTTGATCCCGCCGAATCTGAATCCGAAATCGGATATCGAAAAAAGTGACGAGAACTCGGTCAAATTGCGAGCGGAAGCGAGCAAAGCGATTAAAATGATTGTGCCGTGGACGAGAGAAGGCTCAAGAATTGACGTGAAGGGTTCGATGTCACAATGTTGCGAGGCGAGCAGGTATACATAGGTACCTACCTTGCCTACCTAGATACCTACCATTTCAAATAATAAATACGGACTTTGTCCTACACATATACAGGTATACCTTGCGAGCGAAGCGAGCAACATCCCCGAATAAACTTTTCGTGGTTCCACGTAGTTTTATAAGATTTAATTTGTTTGTAAGAATTCCCAACTGAAAAAAAGTCTGCCAAGTTGGGTGGGCAGTACAACATTCCCTAATAAACTTTTCGTGGTTCCACGTAGTTTTATAAGAATTAATTTTGTTTGTAAGAATTTCCAACAGAAAAAAACGTCTGCCAAGTGGGCAGTATAACTTCTTCAAGCGAGCGAAGCGAGCAGCATCTCCTACAGAAGTAAAACCTACCCTTATGGATCTACCATTTGCGAGCGAAGCGAGCAACATCCCCTACATGTTTCAATTGTAATACATCGCATGTATACAGCCACACTTTGGGAGCGAAGCGAGCAACATTCCCTACATACCACTTTGCGAGCGAAGTTCCACGTAGTTTTATAAGATTTAATTTGTTTGTAAGAATTCCCAACTGAAAAAAACGTCTGCCAAGTTGGGTGAACAGTATAACTTCCTCAAGCGAGCGAAGCGAGCAGCATCTCCTACAGAAGTTAAACCTACCCTTAGAGACCTACCGTTTGCGAGCGAAGCGAGCAACATCCCCTACACACGTTAAACCTACCCTTAGGGATCTACCATTTGCGAGCAAAGCGAGCAACATTCCCGACATGCCACAGTTTGCGAGCGAAGCGAGCAAAATTCCCTACATGCCACATTTTGCGAGCGAAGCGAGCAATTTAATGGGGGGTCCGTTGGCCTTGCCCCCCGGCTGGACGTGGAGGCGAGCGTAGCGAGCCGGAGCGGCTAGTTATTAATAAGAATGAAACTCCGTCTGTCTGTCGTGTCTATGCACGGCCAAACGGCTGAGTGGGGGGAGTCTACGAGTGGGGGGATGTTCTTGGGATTTTCCGATAGGGTGTATAAGCGAATTTAAAATTGTCTAATCCCACCCGAACCATGGGCCGTAGGGCGGGAAGGGGGTCGAAGTAAGAATTAATGTGCGCTTTTTGGACTTCCCCGCTTCCTCTACCCCTCCAAACGGCCGTTGAAAATTCCGGAAAAATACCGATTTCGTAGGTTTTTGAACGAGGAAGACGACGGCGTGATCGGATCGCGAAAAAAGTATCGGGAAATGCGTAAAAAAAATGCGAGAGTACGGACCCGTATTCTCGAAAAGCGTTTTTCGGAACGGTTTTCGCGGGCGAAATAAAGGTTTGATCCCGCCGAATCTGAATCTGAAATCGGATATCGAAAAAAGTGGCGAGAACTCGGTCAAATTGCGAGCAGAAGCGAGGCGAAACGATTAATAGCAGAAATTAATTTTGCCCCGGACGCGAGAAGGCTCTACGAAGACGTCAAGGGGTTCGATAAGGCGGTGCTTGCACCTGACGGGAAAGGGTTGCGAGCTGGTACACGCACTTACGTCTTGAAGGGTATACAGGTATACCTTGCGAGCGAAGCGAGAGCCATGTCAACAGAATACATTCGGATTTTTTCCTCCAAATATACAGCAATACCTTGCGAGCGAAGCGAGCAACATCCCCGAATAAACTTTTTGTGGTTCCACGTAGTTTCATAAGATTTAATTTGTTTGTAAGAATTTCCAACAGAAAAAAACGTCTGCCAAGTTGGGTGGGCAGTATAACTTCCTCAAGCGAGCGAAGCGAGCAATATTCCCTACATGCCACACTTTGCGAGCGAAGCGAGCAATTGAATGGGGGGTCCGGGGGGCTTGCCCCCCGGCTGGACGTGGAGGCGAGCGTAGCCAGCCGGAGCGGCTAGTTATTTATAAGAATGAAACTCCGTCTGTCTGTTTGTCTGTCTGTCTGTCTGTCCATGCTATGCACGGCCAAACGGCTGAGTGGGGGGAGTCTACGAGTAGGGGGATCTTCTTGGGATTTTCCAAAAGTGGGAACGAGCGAATTTAAAATTTTCTAATCCCACCCGAACCATGGGCCGTAGGGCGGGAGGGGGGTCGAAGTTCCGGTTAATGTGCGCTTTTTCCACTTCCCCGCTTCCTCTACCCCTCTAAACGGCCGTTGACAATTCCGGAAAAATACGGGTTTCGTAGGTTTTCCTACGAGGAAGACGACGGCGCGATCGGCTCGCGAAAAAAGTATCGGGAAATGCGTAAAAAAAATGCGAGAGTACGGACCCGTTTTCTCGAAAAGTCCGCCGAAAAACTTGGTTTTTTCCCATTAAAATATACCCCATAAAGGTACGTTTTTCGGAACGGTTTTCGCGGGCGAAATACAGCTTTGATCCCGCCGAATCTGAATCCGAAGTCGGATATCGAAAAAAGTGACGGAAAGTAGGTGAAATTGCAAGCGGAATTGCGAGAGAAGCGTTTAATATGACGTTTTTGATCGAGCCGAGCCGCCCGTTGCACAACGTTGCTTAGCAGAAGGGACTCGACTTCTACGCAATACCTTGCGAGCGAAGCGAGGAACATCCCCAAATGAACTTTTTTTGTGGTTCCACGTAGTTTTATAAGATTTATTTTGTTTGTAAGAATTTCCAAAAGAAAAAAACGTCTGCCAGTATAACTTCCTCCGATGATAACTTTTCGTGGTTCCACGTAGATGCATAAGATTTAATTTGTTTGTAAGAATTTCCAACAGAAAAAAACGTCTGCCAAGTTGGGTGGGCAATATAACTTCCCCATTCGCCCTTCTAATGGCCTACCTTTAAGTATACATCCCCTAATCGGGAAATGCGTAAAAAAAAATGCGAGAGTACGGACCGTGTTTTCTCGAAAAGTCCGACGAAAAACTACGTTTTTCCCCATTAAAATATACCCCGTAAAAGTACGTTTTTCGGAACGGTTTTCGCGGGCGAAATAAAGGTTTGATGAAATCGGATATCGAAAAAAGTGACGTGAAGTCAGTCGAAATGCGAGCGGAAGCGAGGGAAGCGTTTAATATGACATTTTTAATCCAGCCGGGCCGACGTTTCACAATGTTGCGAGAGGCCTACCTACGCACTTAAGTCTTGAAGGGACTCGATGACTCATTTCAACAGAATAAATACCTTGCGAGCAAAGCGAGCAAAATTCCCTAATAACTTTTTCCTGGTTCCACGTAGTTTTATAACTTGGGGCTTGCCCCCCGGCTGGACTTGGAGGCGAGCGTAGCGAGCCGGAGCGGCTAGTATTTTATAAGAATGAAACTCCGTCTGTCAGTTTGTTTGTTTGTATGTCGTCTCTATGCACGGCTAAATGGGGGGAGTCTGAGAGGGGATCTTCTTGGGATTTTCCGAAATGGGGCATAAGTGATTATAAAATTTTCTTCTCCCACCCGATGCATGGGCTGGTGGTGGGAGGGGGGTGAGAGCCCCCTTTTAATGAACGTTTTTTCGCCGAGCGCTCGATCTTCTATCCACTGCAACATTAAAATTTAATCGAGAACACTTCTTATGTAAGCAACAAAGTTATGTTTCAGGCCCCGTAGAACACAAAATCGCTGAAAGATGCTGTTTTCTCGGAGAAATCAGCGAAAGAATACGAGGAATGGATTCTGTTTTCCCGCCTTAGACCGAGTAAATGTCCACGGTTTTGACTCGGGTTGGTCTTAAAATGTTTGTCAAAGTTTCAATTTGATCCCATGTGAGTTTTGAGACATAAAATTCGTTTTTCCGATTGTAGTGATCGAAAATGTAGACGAAAACTTTGGTCGCTCTTCCTTCTTCCGTCGCAACGTATTTATCTGAAACTATACTTTTCGTGGTCCCACATAAAGTGTCGAGTTTGATTAGTAATTTCCAACAGAAAAAAACGCCTGCCAAGTTGGGTGGGCAGTATAACTTCCTCACATATAGAGCCATACCGATCGAGCGAAGCGAGCAACATTCCCAAGACTTGTTGGATTTCAACGAGGTTTTTTCTACGGACTCGGGATGAACTATATTCCATCGCATCTTTACATTCCATTTTTATTTTTAAAATTTCCGAGCCTTTGCTAAAAAATAATAATATAGTTTTTATTATGCGTAACATTTTGTTAAAAAAAAGAAAAATCACGTTTTTTTCTGCATTTTTTTTGGGGGGTAATTTTTTGTGACTGTTGCAGCGTAATTTGTAGAACGTGAACAGTTTACTGTGTACAAAATGTGCTGCCCAACGGTTACGGCCTTTGTATTTTTTGGGATTCTTGATTTTTAGCGAAAGAACGGTGTTTTCATTTCAATCCTATGGAGAGTTATCGTCTGGATTGAACACATAGGTATACAAATATAGCATTAAAATTCAGGAATAATTTGAGAGTGTCCCCAAGATGGATTTCCACGAAGAAAATTGTGAAAATTTTTTATTTTAATAATTTTGGTCTATCAATTGCGTCTACCATTGATAATAATTTACGGCGTAATTCATATTATAACGTCTAGCCGACCTGCCAGACAATGGATTAGCAGGTGTAGATGATCATTCCAGCTCGGACCTCGTAGAACAGCTGTTCTCTCATTCATTACCAGATTCCGACAGGAGGTCTATCACGTATTCCAAGCATCCGTGGTGCTTAGCTTGTAACTGATAATTAAACCCCACAGCGCGCCGTAGTTTGCCGAACAAAGGCTCATCAACCTGCATAATTTGTGACCCTTTCTAACCGTGAAGGAACCGAGCTTTGGAGCTCGTCATTCTCTGGCATAACTCTCTTCAATATAGAGAGGTGGCCTGACCTCAAAAAGTACCCACATCAAATCTACCTTCATATTTAGTCAATTCCGATTTATTACTTTCTATCATTTGTACTTTTTATCGAACTAATTTTCAGGGTTTATAAATATTTTAAGAAATCAATTTATAATTCGTACGCATCACATAGTGATGGAATGAAATTTTGCAACTTTAATGCCAATTTTAGCAGATTTATACTATTTTCCAATTCATATACACACAATCCCAGTGTATGAAATAAAATGTTGGAGGAGCAGCTGGTTAAGACTAAGAAGATGGGATGTCACTGCAATCGGGTACTGAAATCCCTCAAGAAAGATGAACTCAGCTGTCAAGTCAGAAGTTGAGCCCTATAGAACCACATGAGTCGATAATGTAACCCTAGGATTAGCAGGGTCATAACCAAGAATGCGGTGGAGAAGGATCTCTTCAGTCATCTACGTCAAAAAGGGGTTTGTCGGATTATTGCTACTTGAAAATTGAAAATACATTACGTAGGTACACTATTATAACGACGGGATTACCTGCCAGCCGGAAAGTGGATTAGTAGGACTAGCTGTATACATATTTCTTTATGTTCCGTGGCGCAACAGCCCTTAGAGAACTTGAGCCTCCTCAACCATCTGACGCCACTCACCCCTATCTTGCGCCAGTTGACGCCTTCTACTTACGCCATTATTTATCAGGTCTGCCTCCATGTCATCAATCCATCTCATACGTGGACAACCTCTCCTTCTACCACCTTCTGGTTTACTATGAAAAATATTTTGTGGAAATCTTGCAGGGTCCATCCTTTCCACATGCACCAACTGCTTTTCTTTACATAACTGACGGTATCAGGGTATCGGAACAGCAGGGCCATTTCATTCTTCGTCATTATTCTCCATCGACAGGTTATGTCAAATATTGGCCCGTATATTTTTTTGAGTATCCTTCGCTCCCACACCCGCAAGCGATTTTCACATTCTATAGTCAGGCTCAGGACCCATGTTTCTAACCCGTATGTGACTATGGGTCTGAGCACAGTTTTGTCTAAAGTGATCTTTGCTTTTCTAGGAAGCGAATTGAAGTTGAGAAGCTTTTGTACAGCCCAGAGGCACCGATTACTCGCCGCCAATCTAGCTTTTATCTCAACTGAGAAGTCATTATTATTTGCCACTAATGCACCGAGGTATTTAAATTCCTGGCAAACTGCTGGAAAATGGCGGCCACACACTTCAATGAAACCGTTTCGTTGATCATGACGTGTGTGGCACGCATCAGAGAGGGCACGCATCGAACGCATATACATTTTTTTGCTCCCCTTGAGCATAAGACCTCTCTGCGATGCGGTTTCCTCAAATTCCAGAATAGAAGCACTCAGGTGACAAGCCAGAAGTTGAGTCCTGGAACCACATGAGTCGATAGTATAACCCTAGGACTAGCAGGGTCATCCTAAGGCCTAAAGATTATTGCCGGATTATTGCTCCTTCCATTGAAAATTGAAGAGTGTAATAAAAAAAGGATGTAAGTGCAATCAACTACATTTCAAGAAAACCCAGTTTTAATAGTTGTAATACTTCAAACATTATGATATGACAGTTACGCCCTTCTTTAGAACCCTACACATTTCCAACGGTTCCGAACAGTTGAATGTTTTTTTCGTTTTTATCAACCCAGGGTTGTCAGTAGTCACCTGAATCCATTGTAAAGTAGATACTTTAAGTTTAGTAGTATTGATGCAATTTTCCGCCACTTTCTTGAAGTCATAAAATCCGTCTTGTTATTCTCGTTCTCGTTTTCTTTCTCATTTCCACCACGCTCCCTTCCCCACTTTTCCGTTTTGGAGACATTATTACTAAATAATATGGTCTGATTACCGGCCAAATGTTAAAATGCACCACGCACGTAAACGTATTACTGTAAGCCTAACTCAAAGGAGGTTACACGTTGTTAGGTTAGGTATATGAGAAACGGCACTTCCAGCCTTTTTAAGGAAACAGTGCCAGGAGATACAGCAAACGCTTTCTAGCGGTAGCTAACACTAAGTAACCAACTGATGAGGAACATACATCTTATTTTGCTGAAAAAATAATTTATGGAAAAAATGGTACTTGCAGCCTTTTCTGATTCCACTCTTCAATTGACAATATATTTTGTAAGTTCACTATTATAACTACGGGATGACCTGCCAACCGGAAAATGAATTAGTAGGACTAGCTGCATACGGTAACAATACTAAATCAAATTCACTGTGATCACGAGATAAG
Organism: Adelphocoris suturalis; assembly: GCA_030762985.1. Classification (NCBI taxonomy): domain Eukaryota; kingdom Metazoa; phylum Arthropoda; class Insecta; order Hemiptera; family Miridae; genus Adelphocoris; species Adelphocoris suturalis. The sequence goes on from CM061040.1 coordinate 163,596,738, forward strand.
AAAGTGATGTTTTCCGGCGATAGACGACGGACCCAACAGGCCGAACGGTCTCGCGCCAATCCAATCTCGCCCGTGTGAAGGAAAATCGGCTCTTTGTTGCCCGGAGACAACGCAAAGTGGTTAAGAAACCCCTTTTTCCTAACCAAAAAGTCGAAAGTCTTTGGAAGGTGTAGTTTGATACCCTGAGATGTTAAGAGGTTTTTGGGAGTCACGAACAAAAGTTCTACCCTGTACAAAATGTTTTCTCGTTCAGCTACACCCAGTGAATGCGGTTGTGTGATAGTGGGATATGTAGATTGGTCATTAGTGCATATGAAGCTGTCCAGGCGAGCTCGTGATTTCTTTTCTTTCTTGAAGTCAACATCATGGCTAACGTTTCGCAAGGTTGGTTGATTTTTTTGTGTTTTAATAAATCAACTAGAAATATATTACAATTTTACTATACTCATTTTTGATTTTGAAAAGCGATTAGCAGCGGAGTCCGCTAGGGATAGTGACGAATTTGGTGCCTAATGGTTCTTAAATATGTGTAGAATGAGATTTAATATAACAATTTGCTGCTACTAATTGCTACTCATAGGTTATATCATTAAATATCTTGAAACTTCGTTTTTTTTCTCGAAATTCTAGCCCTTAGGGAAAGCGCGCTGTTCAACGTACAGCGTAGCGGATGGTTTTAATAGATTTCTTGGGATTATGTTCAACATCGACAAGCACAAAATCATTACTGTTAATTGAAAGTTTTCGAGATCTCGATTTTTGAATAAGTTAGCCCTTAAATTCAACTCTTTAGGATTGATGAAAGTTGATGCCGAACTTCTGAGATCATCTAGCTCTTGAATGTTATTTTTAACCCAAGTTTCGTAAAGTTTGATCAAGCAGTTTTGGAGAAAAACTCTGAACGGCGCGGCGGAAGGCACCTGGTGGATGGATTTTTTTATTGATTTTTAGATTCTACGCATCTTAAAACGTACCTAAACCAAAAAATTTTCAGGAGGGGGTTAAAAGTTTTTTTTCGTGGTCGATTACAGAGGTTCATTACTGTAAATAATAGAGGGTTCCTGGCTACCACGTTTTTAGTTCACACGGTGCGCGTGAGCCATGCTCAGCTGATCTGGAAACAAAAGACAGCAGATGAATTTGTAGAATTGGACGACATGAATATGAGACCGCTTGAGGCTTGAGGCTTGATTGACAAAGCAAGATCGAGTCTTAGTACGTCCTCGTTACCACGTCTTCAACACTACGCCTGTAAATGTATTAACCTGAGGAAGGTTTCAGTGATAAGCGTGGTCAGTTCATATTTTTCATATTAAAATTCACACTAAATTAATATATTAATTGTATTATTTAAAATATAAATTAAATATTTAATTATATTAAAATATACCCTACTAAATTTATTCATATTCATCTTATTTTCACTCGAAGCAGTCCATCCATCGAGGGCCCCAAAACAACTTATTTGATGAAACGGAGGATAAAGGGTTGCCGAAAAACGGATAAAATCTTTTCATTCCAATCATATCTAACTCTTTCAAGATACAAACATTAAACTAATAAGATACCATCATGTATTATTTTACTGAATTTCTCCACAAAATGCATACAATCTATATACACCAATCTTTATACATATATCAATATTACTACTAACAAAGTTGAGCAAGAACCAGAGTTGATTCCTGACGGATGCGTCCTCAAGATAAACCAGGAACACATCGTCTTGCTAGTCTCTGCTCAATAAACTTGCGTGATGTAAAAGCCTACGAAGTCTAATACTTCTCGCTGAATTTCATTGCACAAATAAAACGGCGGACAGTCGGACGACGGACTGATTCGATTTTTGAAATCTACGTATCATGAAACGTAACCAAAAAATTTTGAGAGGAGGGTTAAAAAAAATTTCTTGGCCGAATACAAAGGTTCCCTTTCCTAATATCACTACGAATCGAAAACAAAACAATAAAGCAACACGATGATGGATGGTGGAAACTGAGATCAGTTTGAAGGAAAACAGAGTCGGAGAAATACAAGATGTCGAATTTCGGAATCGGCGTCAGGTTACAAAACATTTGATAAGAGACGACGTGTAAAGACGCGTGAACACTAAGCTTGCACCGTAGTAACAGCCAGCGTGTTAGCGAAACTTTGATTTTCCCTAGATTCACGTACACCTTATTAGAATGTCGTAGTAACCAGGGACTCTCTAATAATCCTAGAGAGTTTCAACGTCCACTAATGTTTTGACGTGATAGTGGCAAACATTTTCATTCCTAAATTACATTTCCAAGGAGGCGTGCAATTGTACTGTGTTGCAGATTTCTACTCCAACATTTTTATTTGGATTTCTCCTTTAATTTGTAGGACATTGAATTAGAAACCATTCATAATTTTAAGAGAGAATTTTCAAAGTCGGTGTTAGAGAATGTTGTGATGATACTTAGAGTTGATCACACTAGTCAGATGGAAAAGTTACCTAGGTATTGTTAACGCCAATTCTAGTTTTTATGGGGTGCTGAGGGTTTTCTGTACCGTAATTTACACACAGTCCAATCTCGATCACTTTCCAACAATGGAATAGCAGTATTTCACATTTAAACTCGTTTTACCCGACCATGGAAAACTGGTAATGAAAGCACCTTGCCACCGTAGGAGTACAGCTGCCCTAAATCTCTCGAGGAGGAAAATAAGACTCTTGGTGGGAATGGAGACTGGGCATGGGTGCTTCAGGAAACATCTGCACAGGATTGGAGCCTAAACAGGTAATCCAGTGCGCAGAATGTGCGGGGAGGAGGAAGAAACCGCCCCTCATCTTGTCTTTGAATGCCCAGAACTCGAAGCCAAACGATTCAGAACCATTGGGACCCTTGACCTTGGGGAGATAGTATCGGTGGACGACCTTGTGGGGGGAGTTCTCAGTCTGGTGGAGGATGGGGATTGGCTCCAGAACCTATAGGTTGGAAACTGGGGAGAGAACCGCACAATAAGCCCCGGCTTCGGTGCGGCGGAGGGGGAAATCGACCCCTCCCATGGACCCTGAATTAAATAATAATAATAATGCCCGAGCATCTAGATGAAAATGAAAGACAACTGAAATCATGCAACCTCAGGAATACCTGCGTAACATACTAGTTGTACTGTTTCTGGTTTCAAATCACTCCAGTAAGTTTTCCACTCAACTCAGAGCTTCTTTTTTGTTTCTGTTTCTTGAATAAAGAATATTGACATCATGAGATAATTAGAACGGTTGGTTAAGACGTAGATGGATGTAGTATTAGACAGTTTTTGTTCTTCCCGTACGATTTTCCCCCAGTTAAAGAGTAGATCAGCGTCTAGAGCAAGCAACTGCAGATGCTAGCTTTTCGTACACGTATTTTTACACGTATGTACACGAATAACCAAATGTTATCGTCACGCTAAAGTCTCTTTAGTATTTCAACGATTCTCTTGAATTCGAGATCGAGTAGAAGATTGATTCATTTTACATTTACACTCTGCTTTATCGGCTATCTTCACAGGCATCGAATAGATAGATGCGAGTAATTAATAGATCTGCGACCTAAGAAAAAAGTTATATTTACCAACGCCCATATTGCGTTCAATACATCGGTTCTCGTCTGATCACCGAAGTTAAGCAACGTCGAGCTTGTTTAGTACTTGGATGGGTGACCGTCCGGGAGCGCCGCAATTTCGGCAACTTTTTTATTTTTTGTCTCATTATTCATTTTTTCATCTAATCTACATCAAGTTTACTGAAAAATTTCTCGTGGAATAATTCATTTTGAGTGCCTTCCCTGCTTTATCAAATCGTTTTTCATGATCTGAGTGGGTATAGCACGAATTCTACGACCAACCTTCTCAATTTGTTATTGAACTGACAATAACTTTTATATAAAATCATATTATTTAAACACAAACCTGTTCGTTGTCTGAATCTTTGTGTTGGCAGATACAACTTTGTTGTACGAAATTTACATGCAGATGCCTACAAAGAACCTACTTTAAAGTTGGAAAAGTATCGGCAACTGCATTCACTCCCAAGTAGATGATAGGATATCTGGTTGTTGGGCGATGTATGTACTTTGTTCACGTAATCAACGGGATTTTAATTAATAGTAGAATTATATTTATCATTGGTTTAACTTTAAATGGGAAAAATTATTAGATGGCAGTCAGAGGGAGAACCAATAATCTTAAAACTGTGGTCACCTTTGTGTCAGGTTATGATGACTACGCGTAGGACGGGATTCCAACAAAAGCATTTTTCCCGCCTACGCGTAAGTAAGCCTCTTTCCCGTACACGCGTAGTTCGAAAATTCGCGCATGCGCCGTTGGTGTTTCAGTCTTTCACGTAGGCAATAACGGGAAGAACAAAAACTCTCTATTGAGAAACTTATGTGGACGGTAGAAACTTACATGGACGTCCTCTCACAGCTCCTCACATTCTCACTCTTCTTAACTAGCTTCATTGCTTGTTATTTCTAACGACGCACCGAGTTTACTCCTAGCCTGGGGTCAAAATGTGACCTAAAGCAAGCCACACAACTTATATAACATCAGCTCCTTTTCTCCCCTAGTCTTTCTTGAACTAGGATGGAAATAATCATCATTAATTTAAAGATCAAACTTCGCGATATCGTAAACTTTTTGGGTATTTAATTTTTTTTAAATCCCTGGCTGATAGTAAACCTTCCCTAGCATGAAGAAATGGAGGCTGTTGATTCAACAGCTCTGTATTTATACCTACTACAGGCAATGAATGAGGACACCCATGGTTGTGAAAAAGGTACATTAACTATCTTTAAATTGAAGACGATTTTATCCTAGGAATTTTGGCATCAACCACACTCTCCTACTGTGAGTAGTTTTCTTTCTATGATTTTTCAAAGTTTCGCACACTGGTAACCGCAAAGCAACCCCCCCCCCCCCCCTCACCGGCTGGCGGGACTTCCCTGTCCAGTGTGATGTCACCAGTGCAAGAGAGAAAACTGATCATCGTAGGAGAGTGAAGATGGTGTCAAAGTTTTTAGAATTTAAACTATTTTCAATATTCATTCATTATAATTATATAATAATAGAATTCTTTTTGCTTTGTAGAAATGTGTTATAAAAGTAAAATTCTGGTCATTTTTTCGGTATTTTCCCAAGTTGGCGTTGCAAATATCAATAAATGAATACACCCCGAATATGAATACAATTATTATTAGTTTATTCCAATTTTTATTCCATTTCAGTCCTATGACATCAGCAGAGAAATAACGAATGATGGAGAGGTAACGCGAATGTTGACGTTACTTCTAGGTTGAGGAAAGATGCGTAAGACATATTGCTTATGCGTTGGCATTACAGCGGAAACGCATCCCCGTCAAATTAGTGAATACGTTCTAGATGAATCGTTTTTTCCTATTTGCCACTAAAACTCTCTATTCAAGCAATTTTAACTTGGTAACTTGGATTATTCTTATCTTCATCCTAGTAACATGAATTATGAGCAGAGTTGTAAGGTAATGATTACTTTGAGTAATGATTAGGTACTTTTCCAATTACTTCTCTTAAATGCAATAAAATTAGTTCAGTTATTATGATTAGGTATCCCTTCAAGCAAAGACTGAGGTTTTAAGCTGGCAATTACCTCCAAAGTAATTGCAATTACCATTACCATTCCTCTAATGAGAATGGTTAGAATCAATTACTTATTCCAATTACATGTAATGGCAATGGTATTTTTCATTTACCATTACTTGTTTTTGGGAAAGTAATGGATCTTTTCAATTCACGTTACAGAAAAGGTAATGAGTAATGGGAATGGAATTACCCCCATTCCCATTACAGGAACGTTTGCCCTCATGCACCGTGTGAGGGTATCTTTATATATAATTCCAAACGGTCTTTGAAATTATGAAGAACTTCGCGGTCCGATTTCAGTGTTAGACGACTCATTCGAATCAGCACGGCCCCAAGTTTGTTGCACAAGTGTCGCCGTTCGTCTCTATACCCGCCTTGATCGTGTTCTGGGCGGTCCTTATCAACGAGAGTTGTTTATTAGGCTGTGTCGGTAACAACAGTTGCCATCAATTCACGGTAAGTAAGAAACGTAGTGCAGTAACTAACATCTAGGAGAGTCATTTCTGAATGAAGAAATTGAAACTGAAGAACTTAGCGGACTTTATATATAATTCCGAACGGTCTTTATATATAATTCCGAATCAGCACGGCCCCAGGTGTCGGTAAGTAAGAAACGTAGTGATGGGGTCTTTTCTGATCAGCTGAGTGAGCTAAATTCTTTCCTGTTCACTGTAGGAAGTTGAAATTTGATAGGGAGACTCTCTGTTTATTATAGGCTGTGGCAGTAACAACAGTTGCCACGGTAAGTAAGAAACGTAGTGTAGTTACTAACATCTAGGAGAGTTATTTCTGAACGATCTTTGAAATTGTGAAGAACTTCGCGGACCGATTTCAGTGTAGACGGCCTCAAGTGTCGCCGTCCGTCTCTGTGCTTATCTTGATTGTGTTCTAGATTAGGGCTTTCCAAGCCCTAACAGGCCTCTAGTATTATATATTTAAAGATATATAATAATTTCGGTAACAATGATAATAATAATATAGATGTCTATTAATTGCTATGCGATTCTTAGCCCGACCCCCAACAACTTTTTTTGTAACGTCCGTAACGAAATTAACGATGATTTTCACGTACAACCGAGTAGTTGAGTAGTTGCTATAGATCACATGGCTTCCAATCGTCCAACCATAGCAAACGACTCATTATATCACCTGGTTACCCCACGCAAAAAAAAAAAAAAAAAAAATCCATTATATAAATATGTACTTATTGCATACATATGCGCGCACACACCCACTCACGCGTGCACACACACACCTCAGTGCATGAGGGCAAACGTTCCTGTAATAGGTAATGGGGGCAATTCCATTCCCATTACCCATTATATTTTCTGTAATGGGAATTGGAAAGACCCATTACTTTCCCAATAACAAGTATTGGTAAATGAAAAAACCATAGCCATTACACGTAATTGGATTAAGTAATTGCTTCGAACCATTCTCATTACATGGATGATAGATAGATAGATAGATAACGTGCATATATTTAAGAACAAAAAAAAAACAAATTTTAAATAACACGCCTTGGCACGATGGCCGTTAGGCGGAGGACTGCCGTTGTCTTACATAATATAGAATTGTCCTAGTATTAGTAATATCTTTCTCACAATAATTTTTTAAATTTTTACATTATATCATTACAATATCATATTATTAATTTTCCCCTTATTGTATAATTCCATACATTAATTGAATATTCATTGTTTAATATAACTCAAGAATTCGTGATTTTTCAAACAGCCCTTTAACAGCCCTTTCTCACAATAATTTTTAAATTTTTACATTATATCATTACATTATCATATTATTAATTTTCCCCTTATTGTATAATTCCATACATTAATTGAATATTCATTGTTTAATATAACTCAAAAATTCGTGATTTTTCAAACAGCCCTTTAAGCCAATAATATTATAGGAGATCACATTAAAGTTCGGTATAATATATCTACTCGTTTTTGTATTGGTTGTTAATAGTGGACGTGCGAAAATGTTTGATCCGCTATTAGTTTCAGTTGGTTTATGAGGAGGAACATCTAGTCATTTATTCTTGATAGATGGGCTTTTTGGTGGTTGGTTTGCTCTCAAAACATCCACTGTTGCAGTCAAATCTATCTTAAACCGACTGCCAATCTCAGCGACACCGTCGCGACCCTCCCGATCAACTAGTCCTTTCTCCGCATCCCACATGTAGGACAGACCGTCGACGAGTAGAATGTCCGTTCTAAGTGTTACGTTCAAATTGGGAGCTTTCTGGATTAATTCTTTTTTGTTGTAGATCTTCACTTCATTACATGGATGGTAATGGTTATCGCAATTAATTTCTTTCTGAGGTAATTGGGAAAAAGTAATTGTAATTGCAATTCCTTTTTTAACAACTCTGATTATGAGTAAGGGAAAATGCCTAATTTTGTTCACAAATACTACAATAGACCTTGAATGATTTATTAATTTCCTAGTTGGAACTTGAGTTGGACTTCTTACCTCATGTTCAACTTGAGGGGCGAGTTGTGGACGAGGCGAAGGGACAGGGTGATTGTTGAGGACTCGGAGAAGTAGACGCTGGGCGTGGAGGCCTCTCCACACCAACCGCCTTCCGTCAGCGGCCGGCCCAGCTCCGTGACCTGCGAATAGATACAGTGTCTTCCTGATCAACTGCTATCAGTAGAATACTCACGCTAGTTCAAGGGCCGGTGTTTATCAATCAAATTTGCTAGCCTGATTAAAGTTTGGCCATCAATAGAGAGTTTTTGTACTTCTCGTGTTCATTTTCTCGTATATGAAAATGGCCTTTCCGAAACGAGAAGAGGTTTTTGTAACGTGGAATCGCTTTTCGGAACGGGAAGAGTCAGCTTTACTCGTGCTCAGCTTTTTCGGAATCGTAATTTTCACGAGACGGCAACTTGACGTTTTTCTAGGATAACAATCTAGAATAACTTAGCAACTAGCATGCAGTTGGCATGGACAAACACACACACCCGACAAAATCGAACGACTTTTCCCCATGCAGTCTATTGTTGGTTTAACCTTTGCATTTGTCTTTCTTCCGTGTTTTTCCCCCGCATTGTGTGTCATTAGCGGCATTTTGTTCTTGCTTTCGAAGTTTTATCGAAGATTTCAGCTGTTTCATTCTCAAGATTTCGTTTCAAGGTTCATTTTACACGTTTTGAAGATTCGTGTTCTTCACGGCTGAATCGATTTTTATATGATGTAGAGGCAAGTGGTCGTTGTTTCTTTCTTCATGTTATATTTTGGAAATTGTCTACTGTGAAAATAGAGTTTTGAGCACTTGAGCTTTGTTTTGATTCACTACAAGAGTCACGTTAACGTTTCTATAAGAGTTATCTTTCTCTCGAGCTTACGAAAACGCTTCGAGAAATCGATGCAAAAAGGTTAGCATTCATCGTGCTCGCTCTAACAGCTTGTTTTCGGTTCACGAGAAATGCCAATACGAGAAATACAAAAACTCTACGATCTCTGGTAATCTACTCGGTTGGTTATAGTTATCGATTCAATTCAGCTACAGACTATCCCTGATCAGTGATTATCTGTACCTATTTCGTAGGGACGTTCATCACTTCCGAAGTATCGATACCAGTACTCATTCAAGTACTTGAGTATAGTTTTCCATACTACTCAAACATCGAACGAAAAGTATTGATATACGTGAGAACTCGCAAAAAATACTCAAAAGACAATTTTTCAAAAAAGGAGGAAAAATCGTGCATTTAAACAACACTCATAAAACATAACTTGACGTATCTGAGTGATTCTCAATTTATGGGACCATTCGGGGTTCAGTATTTCAAAAAATTTAACCTTCTTCAAAATGTCTGATTTTTTTGCATGTGTTCTGGGGTGAGTATATTTTAATACCATAGCACGCATGAAATCCTTCATCAATTTTAAAATCGCGTCCTTTTTCAATTTTAAATTTTATGAATTTAGGAGGACACGACAATGAGATGTGTCCCACGACAATGAGATTTTCCATCAAAACACTATGGAATTGTATAAAGATGCCAAGCAAATACAGGATTTGAAGAAAGGAATTACTTCAAAATACCAATACATTTTATTTAAACAAATTTTTCATCTTCCATGCAACGGGGAAAAAAAAACATCACGGATAGTAGAGATTCGAAAAAAAAAAAAAAAAAAAAAAAAAAAAAAACTAAGAACATCTGAAATATTTTTGTAACATTCAGAACTTACAAAACCAAATCCTCGTTAACCTAATATTAGTTTTAAACTCAGTCACCGAATTTCTTACATGTATAGAAAAAGTAGCAACATTGATTCAGATGACAAGATGCGTGGAAAAATACAAAACTCAAACTTTTAAAGTTGTGAAATCTTAATTCACTGACGATCAGTCCAACAGTAATATGACCAAAATATGGAAACAATTCCTGGTAAAAATAGTAAATCTCAACAAGGTCTCAACAAGAACAATCAATTTTAATAACTTCACCCCAATTTGCACGACAGACGCGATATTTGATCCTCAAATGGCGAACTGTATTAAGTTAACGGCAGAAAGGTTGGCAGACAGATGGTCTAAACCACAAAGCCATGTTACCGAGTGCGGGTTTCTTTTGCCATTTTGTGTGCAACATCCATGTGCATAAAAGGAACTAGAAAGAAGTGGAGAACAGTAGAGGGCCTGATAGGCTTTCGTGATGGAGCAGCTATAACAATGGGTTTGGGACCTTCATCTCGTACATAAAAAAAAAGGAAGAAATGAACACAACCGAATAAGCCTAGCAGGGGAAACAAGAGAGAGAGAGAGAGAGAGAGAGAGAAAAAAACCAACCGATCACCACCCAGTGCCTAAGCGAATGAAAGAGAAGATTAAAAAGTTGGCTAAATCTAAAAAAAAAAAAAAAAAAAAAAAAAAAAAAAAAAAAAAAAAAAAAAAAAAAAAAAAAAAAAAAATTTAATAACATCTAATTTGATAAAAAAAAAAATCTGTACAGTAGATTCGAAACATTTTTTTGAATTTAAACAAGGGTTATTACCCAAACTATTTCTCCTCCAAAATCAAACTTTCTTGTGCTTTCAAACAATTTTCCAAAATCAAAATTTCTTCTCGCATTTTACGTTTTAGACGATTCTGATCAACATTGTTTCCGTGTCTGTCTGTCGTGTGTCCCCAAATCCTTGTAACAAGCTTATTTTCTACAGTTAGCGAATTTTCTTAGAAAATAAAGCTATTGCAATGACTCAAAAAATTTTCAAAAATTTTCTTCATCGAAATCTGTTTTGAGGCATTCTGAAATGATTCCTGGATTTTAACGCTTATATATATATATATATATATATATATATATATATATATATATATATATATATATATATATATAAGTATATATATGTAAGTGTCATTCCAGACGATAACTCTTGATAGAATTGAGATAAAAACTTCGTTCTTTCGCCAAAAAATCAAGCATTTCAAAAGAAAGGATGAGTTTGTTGGACAACACTTTTTGAGCACATTAAATTGGTCAAATTTCAAAAAATGTACTTAAAAAATCACTAAAAAAAGGCAAAAAACCGCTAAAAATTAACAAATTTCTATTTTCTAGCAGAATGCTACTCGAAAAAAATTAATCGAACATGAACTAGGACATTTAAAAATTTAAGCACAAAATTGTACTGAAAAATGTACTTAAATTTCATTAAAATAAGCTAAAAATCGATAGGAACACTTGAAAAAATTGTAAAAATCCACAAAATCGTTTGTTCATTGGAATATTACTGACAAAAAGTTTGTTTGCTATAAAATGTATAATAAAATTTTTATTTGTTCCCAAGTGCTCAAATTTCAACAGAATTTAACATAAATGTAATACGACCATTTATGAAAATTCGCTCATACGATCATGCTGCATGACTGCAACTTGTCATCCGGTTTGGATGAAACTTTCAGGGAATGTGCGGGCTAGGGGGTAAAAAACGGTCTCCTGTCAGTGTCATCGTACTTGTCTGAATACCTCACTCTGCGCATGCGCCAACGTAAATTCTACCATGCATAATTTTCTCACGTCCTAGTCATTCAATTAAGATGTAGTTGGGGGATGACAATTTGATCGTCTTACATCAATTTCAACATGATTGTATCATTAATAACTACTGCATATGTGCCAACATGAAATCCTTGTAACAAGCTTATTTTTCACATTTTTCATCCGATCTGGATGAATTTTTAGGTAATGTGCGGGCTAGGGTGCAGACGGTCCTCTATTAGTTTCATTGTTGCCAAATCAATACTCCACTCTGCGCATGCGCAAACTTAAATTCCATTATGCTCCATTTTTCACGCTCTTGTTGTTCGATCTACTCAAATTTGGGTGATGGTTGGGGGATGACGATTTGATCATCTCAGATCAATTTCAAGATGATTGAATCATTTATAGCTACTGCGCATGCGCCTATGTGAAACCCTGGTAACGACCTTACTTTCCACAGTTTTCATCCGATTTCGATGAAATTGTCAGAGAATGAGCGGGTAAGGTTGTAGATGGTCCCCTATCGGCATCATTGTTGCCAAATCAATACTTCATTCTGGGCATGCGCATACGTAAATTCTATCTTGTTCCATCTTTTCATTCTCTAGTCGTTCGAGTTCGCTTAATTTGTGTGATAGTTGGAAGAAGATGATAGATAAACGAGGAAGGTACGTGCCACACCTAACTTGCCTGATGTTATTACCCTTCTTGCGTTGTATATTCGCAATCAGCGATGAATTTCCAGTAAGAATTCATCCAGAACAAAATTTCGTCCTCTCTCACCCCATTACTTATGAACTGTACGCTGGGTGCTATTTGACTCGCTAATGAAAACCTCATTATGTGAAAGCCATAATTCATTTGTTGGGGCCTGTTCAAAAATGTGTTTTTCACTAATGTATTACCATTTTTGCTATCGTATTTTTCGTGTATTTCTTATTAGGGAAATATACTACCTACCGAGGTTCGGCTCACGTTATATTAAAGTTATTTCAATATTATTACTCATTCCATATTCTTTTTACATCATACATTGGTGCATTTGAAAACTGTAGTCATCCTTCTGACTTAAACAACGTAATACAAACAATGTAGCTTTTCTAGGAGCTTTATATATCTGCCGCTATCATAATACCTCCATTAGTGGCAATCAGCTTGTTGTGTATAACTTATTACGTTTCTATGATCGGTAAAAATTTAATGATTTCACGAAACGCATGATAGTTACTAATTTTTTCTTATTTATAATGCAGTTGTTGTTAATTAAATTACTGATTCTTGTTTCAACAAAAATTACACTTTTGACTGCTCGACCCGTATTATATAAGATTTTGAATTCCGTTCATCTTTCAGACCACTTTCTGTTCTCCTCCCGCCTTATAAATTTGAAGACATGGTCAAGTATTTGATCAAATTTTATCGAACGGTGTTCTATATGCCTCATATAAATTCTTCTATGTTATAACGGGGGAAATAGGTATTTAAAAAACCCAAGTAGGCCTTGGGAGAAAACATTTCGCTGAGAATCCAAAAAGTTGCGGTGATCTGGACTCACTTAAGTATATTTTCATCAGAATGGAGCCGCGATTGTTATGTTATCTAAGCTGAAGTATGACGTTTTTGAGGTTGAAATCTCTGACAATCCAAAGAAGTTTTCACGTTTTGCCAATGAGTGGGTAATAAAATGCAGGCCAAGATCGGGTTTAGTCTAAATTGGTGAATGAACTGCGGAATATAAGGTGCTAAGGGAAGTAAACAGAGTACCTGCTGTGGGGTTGAAGCTTATATCGAAGGGTTCCCTAGTAGAGTATAATAAAGGTATATTACATGTGATGGCATAACGTTTGTTATTTTTAATTTTATATTGTTACTCACCTGCATGTATCCGTCCGAACAGCCTTTGTCCGTAAGGCGACCGATACTGAAGGCGTCAAACAGCAACTGAAATGAAAACGAAAACATCTTCAAGATATTTGTTATATCAACAACACATTTGTTATATTCTCGAGCGAGAAGGAGATACAATACGATTTCAACCTGCTCTCCCTGATCAAGGTTGGGAGATTTGATTCGGTAGATTTGTATTGGATGGTCTTAAATTTTCAACGAAACTGAGCAATTATCCGCGTGGAACTAAGCCATATAACGCAGGGTTGGACTTCGGACCTAGCCCTTCGAAGAAAAGATTAACCTCAATAGCAACATAACGGTCCTCAATAACACGTAATCCGAGAATCATTTCCTCAGTGTTAATATTAAGTGCTGCCACTAGGTAGTACCTAACAGATTTTTCACCTATCTAGTTGACAACATGTACCTACTTACCTAGTCTATAAACAATAAGATAAAAGTTATTTTTCGTATTATAACAGTATCTAAATATCTAGTTTTGTACCTTGTTGTAAGTAGTTTGAATGTAATGGTAGTGCAATAATTTAAAAAAATAGGGCACACAAAAAACGTTTACAAACAAGAGTTGTGTACACAAAACAGTGTCCGCCATGACACACAACCACAGTGCAACAACTTAAAACACTCATTGTACATCTTTAACTCGTAATTCTGTGATTGCACTCCATGATTCTGTATAACTCAATACATTTAGACATATTCAAGATTTAATTTTTTAAATTGCAACTAACAAGAAAATTGGTGATTGAATAAAGTGTATGACCTGATGAGTGTATAATTTTACCACCAAATTTAAGGTATGTACCTACCTTGCCTGTATTGTATCATTTTTTTTCTAATATTTATACACCATAACTGCTATTAAATACTGAAACCTTTGTTCTTTCTTTGTTCTTCAATAGCATTGATGATGATAAATAAATTTATCGAAACGTTGGCATAGATACAGACAATTTAATTCAGACCAACTTTCAAGAATACCCTAAACTAACAGAATTTAATGCTAAATCTTAATTTTCAACCCTTTCATTCCGCAAACCTCTGCAAATATTAATTTTATTCAATTTTTAGAAGCAATTCGCATAATTTGAAACAGTGAGTTATTATTTAAAAATGGCCGTGAAACGCATAAAAGCCAAGTGAAATACGGTCATTTATAGCTTCTTAGTTTCTGAATATACCTTTAAATTGAATGCTTCGAGGTTTTTAATAAAATTAATGCAAAATTACCATCCATTAGACCAAAACCACATTATTGTTATTTTTAGCTTGATCACCAATGAAACGATTATGTCTGAAAAAATATGGTTTTACTTCTCTTTTTATCTTATTCTATTTTAGAAAGATTAGAGAGTTCCTGGTTACTACGGTGTCTTAATACGGTGTACTTGAATCTAGGGAGAACCAAAATTTTGCTAACAACGCTGGCTGTTACTACGGTGCAAACTCGGTGTTTCACGTGTCTTCACACGTCGTCTCTTATCAATTTTGTAACCTGAAGCTGATTCCGAGATTCAGACATCTTGTATTTCTCCGACTCTGTTTTCATTCATCCAGATCTCACATCCCATAATTTATTATCATGTGGTTTATTGTTCTGTTTTCGATTCGTAGTGTTCTTTGCAAAGTGAACCTTTGTAATCGGATAAGAAATTTTTTTTAACCTCCCTCCCAAAATTTTTTGGTTGCGATCAGCGTGAAATATTAGACTTCGTAAGCTTATATATATCGCTAATTGATTGAGCAAAGACGAGCTCGACGTGTTCCAGGTTTACCTTGAAGACACATCCGTCCGATTTGTCTTGGCGATCGTTCGAGTAAGTTCTCGCTCAACTATGTTAGTTAATATTGGTGTATGTAGATATAAAGGTCGGTATAAATATACAGATTATATGCATTTTGTGTGGAAACTCACTGAAATAATACATGTTCGTATCTTAAAAGTTTAATGTTTGTATCATGAAAACATGAAAAAGGTAGATATGATTAGAATGAAATTATTTTATCCATTTTTCGGCAAACCTTTATCGTCCGATTTGTTGACTAGTTGTTTTTTGGCACTCGATGAATGGACTGCTTCGAGTGAAAATAGGATGTACCTATATAAATGAATTTAGTATATTTTAATATAATTATATATTTAATTCATATTTTAAATAATATATTTACTCAGTATAAATTTTAATATTAAAAATATGAACTGACCACGCTTATCACTGAAACCTTCGTCGGGTTTAAACATTTACGGGCGAAGTGTCGAAGACGTGGTAACGAGGACGTACTAGACTCGATCTTGCGTTGCCAGTCAAGTGGTCTCCTACTCACGTCGTCCACTTCTACTAATTCGTCAGCTGTCAGTTGTTTCCAGATCAGCTGATCATGGCTCACGAGCACCGTGTAAACTAAAAACGTGGTAACCAGGAACTCTCTATTAATAGAGCCTCAGTACCAGTACGCAATAAGGAATGAGTAAGTCTGGAGTATTGTAATATAGCC
This sequence comes from Adelphocoris suturalis, assembly GCA_030762985.1. Lineage (NCBI taxonomy): Eukaryota > Metazoa > Arthropoda > Insecta > Hemiptera > Miridae > Adelphocoris > Adelphocoris suturalis. The sequence goes on from CM061040.1 coordinate 163,612,781, forward strand.
GATGTGTTGGGACCCTAAGAATGTCCATGTAGAATTTCAGCTCTGTGGGTTCAGCAGTTTTGACGTGATTGAGTAACACACACACAGGCACCATTACATTTTTATATAATACTCGTAGTACAAATAATAAATGTTATCATTGATCCAATTACAATCAAATTCGTGTATGACAATTTTGTGTATTATTTTCAGATCTAAGAAAATTTCATTGAGTTGAATTGACTATATTGAGAAGATTATGATAGTGGAATGAATTCTTAAAGCTAAATTAGAACCATACTCGCTTACTGCCCAAAATTAATGTAAATTTGATAAGTCAAGTACCTTATATGTAACTCTAATGCAACCAATAACTACCACGCTGCATGTGGGAATTCTTTATTTTAGATCTCAGTAAATTACTAATCGATTTTAATGGCATTTGCAGGATGTTTGCAGATCAGTCTATAAACGGTGCCCCATTTATTTCATCTCCGTCTGATCAATAGAAGGGTGGAAGCGATTGCGCAAGCATGAATTTCATACATCACATTACTTAGATGTAGGGTATTCTCGGAGTGGTTTTAATAATTTATCTGCGATTGGGTCAGCGACGGCCACTGACTGACCTTGGGAGAACATAACATTCGTCGTTCGAGGCAAACCCGTAAAACGTTACGGCAAATCATTTTGAAGTGCGACAATTTCAACAGATTGGCTCCCGAAAATCCCTTTTGAGAATAGCTATTCAGTCTAATATATCAATAACTACAAATAATAATGATTTAGTAAATTAAATACATTGTAAATAACAGTATTTCATAAATTGATTGAATATTATACAGGGTGGCGTAGATGTTATGACCATACTTGAAATGGTTGCCATGTGCTTAATATTGGAGCTAGGAGATTGAAATGAATTGCATTTCGTAGCGAAAATGTGGACGTTTATTAGATATGCGTGAAATTTCGGGTCGTGGTAGATAAAGACATTTGCACGAGCATCCACTCCACAGCCAAAAGGTTACTGTGTGGTGTGCTTTGTCTAAAGGTGAGATAGCTGGGCCTTTTTTTTTTTTGAAAACGGAACCGGGCAAGCAATCACCGCCAATTCAGAGCGGTTTGTGGCAATTCTCAACAATTTTTAGCAAATTTTCGTAATAAATTAACTATTGCTATCGCTCGGAAAATTTTTAAATTAAAATTTTTGAAAAATATTTTCACTGAAATCCGTTTTGAGGCATTCTGAAACGAATCCTAGAGTTTAACACTTTTTCATATATAGCATTTCCGAATTGAGTTAAACTTTTTCCATTTAGGTTTAGTTCTTTTCCATTTAGGTTTAAACCTTTTCCACTTAGGTTTAGACCTTTTCCATTTAAATTTAAACCTTTTCCATTTGGATTTAGACCTTTTTCATTTAGATTTAAACCTTTTCCATTTAGATTTAAACCTTTTCCATTTAGATTTAAACCTTTTCCATTTGGATTTAAACTCCATCAAAACGTCAGTAGTTAGCCCCATCATAGTAAGTAAGTGCCTACATACTAAAATTTCATTAGGCTAGAAGTAAAAAAAAAAGGAAACGGATAGTTATAACTTAATTTATAACTTCCGTTCATGAGAAATTCTTGTGTTCAAAAAACATTTGTTCATTATTATATTATATATTACATTTCTGTGCATAAAAAAACACTTGCATGATTTAATTTTCAAGTTGTGGCATAATAACGTCGGGTTAGAGCTAAAAGTACCGAAGAGGTAAATTCATATTGTGTAAAAATCAAATTAAAATTTCAAAAGTTAGTTTGGTAAATATGATTATTTTCTTAGGTTGGATACATAGTTTGATGATATTGATCACCAATAATAACAACAGTTAAATAATCATAATATTCTACATTTGATTTTCCCACGTGTTGAATTTGTGACTTGGGTACTTTTACCTCTAACTCCACGATAATTTCCTGAGTTTAAATCCAAATGGAAAAGGTTTAAATCCAAATGGAAAAGGTTTAAATCTAAGTGGAAAAGGTCTAAATCTAAATGGAAAAGGTTTAAACCAAAATGGAAAAGGTTTAAACCAAAATGGAAAAGGACTAAACCTAAATGGAAAAGGACTAAACCTAAATGGAAAAGGACTAAACCTAAATGGAAAAAGTTTAACTCAATTCGGAAATGCTATATATACGTACCTATTTATTCATATATTTATGTCATTCCAAACGATAACTCTCCTTAGGATTGAAATAAAAATTCCGTTCTTGTGCAAAAAAATCAAGTTTTCCAGATGAAAGGATGAGTTTGTTGGCCAGCTATTTTTGAGCACAATGAATTGGTCAAATTTCGAAAAACGTATTCAAAAAATCATTAAAAATAGCTAAAAACGGCTAGAAATCGTTAAATATGAAAAAGCGCAAACTTTAGAAAGCCCTAAAACGGATTTCAATGGAGAAATTGTTCAAAAACTTTCCATTTCAAAATTTTCCGAGCCATTGCATTAGCTTCATTTGCTACGAAAATTCACTAAAAGCCCACCACTATACCAACACTTCCCTTAAACCTGAATATTTCATATTAAAACAAAAGAGGGGAAATAGAGAAAAAAAGCCATCAGAGAAAAGAGTCAGTCACCCGTCCTCTCATCATAAATTGCCCCTCTACCATTCCCCAACGTCTAGTCAAGTTAATCTCTTATTTATTAACCTTTTTTCTCGGCGTTATGGAATTTTAAACGTTCTCTCACCCCCTCCCGTCTTTCTCATTCACCTTGGGCCCATTCTCATTTCTCAGGAAACTTTACCCCATCCCCCCTCTTATACCCGCGGGAGATCTTTTTTGATAGTAATTAATTATAATGATGATTAGTTTGAAAAGTATTTTTTATCTTGACCCTTGTTTGTAGACCTGCAATTTTTATTAATTTTCTTGCGGACTTTGCCTCACTACGTAGGATAGCGTTGAATTCGTGCGGTACTTTTGAAATTTATTTGTTATCTCATTTGAATTCACTGTTGATTATTGTGTTTAGCAGCTTCAGCAGCTATTGTGTATAGAAAAATTACAAGGATAACGAACAGTCAGACTTGCCTACAAGAGATGACAGGGGTTGCAATGTCCCTTTGGGGCACACCCCAGTTTATTTGTAACAACGCAGCCTTATGCATATCGTCAAAGATGGCCGTGTGGCTTGAGCGCAACTTTAATGTAGAACAACGGAGACTTACCCGACCCGATGGTGATACTCGTTACAACAAATATTATCTTCATTATCAATGTCTTAGTCCCATCGAGCTCAGGAAAGTGATAACTTGTGGACAACAATGCTGCAAAAATACGGACGTATAATGATGATACGCTACTGCAAGCTATGAAGGCACGCGTCCAGCCATTAGGTAGTGCTACCCGTAGTAGGCTACCCATCTGGAGTGGTAAGTCTGCATTGGATCTGACGCATACTGCCTTTTGTGAATCTGTGAAACTATATTTGAATGGATGAAGAGTCCATACAAGAGGAGTATTTAGCTTTTTTTCTATAAGGAAACGACCAAAAATAGTGCTGAAGGTGTGCGGCGCTAATGTAACTGTAGTTATTGGAAGAAAGCCAAATTCTTTATATAGATTGATACTTGTATTTAAAATACTGAGAATGCACTATCAAAGACCTAGTCGTTTTCATTTCCAAGGGATTTTGAATCTCCCAAAGCCTGGTCGCCCAGGTCCTCCAAAATGTGATTTAGTTAAGCCACCCATTCATATATTTAGATGCTCGTTACATAGCAAATCCGTAGATATTGAGCTGAACTACATAGGCTAAAACTGATAAATTAGGCTCCAATTAATGTTTGGATAAAGCACAAAACAATCTTGGCAAACTCAAACCTAGGGTTTTAATTGACAATCTACAAAGAATTGTAACAAGTAGATGTGATGGATAGAGTGTAATTACTCCTTCAAAGGTGAGAAGTGATTAACCTGTTACACCCAAACGCTGTCCTGAACGCCGGTAGTACAGGTAACAACCCTTAGATGTAACATTTTCAAGAATCGATAAGGACTATCTATCACACGATAAGCAATTGATATCTCTAAGTGTAACTGTAAATGCTCATGCTTCACAACAATATCTTTCCTCTCCCACCGTTAAAAATGCTTCTCACCAACCAATAACCCTATCCAAGATTGCCCAAACGAGACCTTTCTGATTCTTTTCGGATCATAAATCCCGGAATCGGAGTTTTTTTTTTGTTGGCAGGAACAATAATAAAAATTGATCCATCCATATTATCCCTCGAACTTATTTTTTCTTCGTGAGAACTAACCATTGGTCAGAAAATGTTGCGCTTACTATTTTCATAGGAATTTGGATCTCATTCTGAGAATTTTACACCATCGCTACTTCCCTATGATGAGTGGTTTTAGGTTAACGATTTTTTAAAGTTTCTGCAAACTGTGACGTCATGCTAGGAAGGGGTGCGATATTTTTTTTCTTTTCTTACAAAAACTATGAGAAATCAAGGGAAGAAAACTTTATTGTAGAATAGTGCCACTGGTTTTACCCAACTTTTTGTAGAAAAGGGGGTATTATAGCCGTCGACATGGTGGCACTTGGGGGGTGGGAATGCACTTTCTTTGCGTTTACAATAGTGATTCATTTTCAGATTTTTTAAAATTTCCTTATAGGTATATATATATATGGACACAATTTTATGCTCTCTACTCTTCCAAACCGCTGGTCCCATTTGGACCAAATTTTGATTCGTTGTATTGCCATGTCGAAACTTGTTAAGCTGGCTTCGGTGAGGATCAGCTGACCTCGAGCCGTAATATCAATCTTAATGATTGATCGAAATTTGATAGGGAGCCTCTCTAATATAACAAGAGACAAGCAAAGTGAGGAGCGCCATCCTGATCAGCTGGTGAGCTAATATCTTTAAGGAATTTAGGTCCACCCCCCCCCCCCCACAGAGGTGCAATGGGGGCCTAAATCCTCATAAAAAGGTAGAGGAGAGTAAAGAGCATCTCGTCAGAGAGATACCATTCCTACTTATAGCTTTTAATGAGCCATGTTCGGAGTAGATTGGTATCCCAGTCACCTGGAATCCCAACCAACGCCAAACCCAGCTGCTAAAATGATCGAGAACAGGGCGAGGCGCCCGTTGTTTCATCAACGGGACGCCGACAGCGCTATCTCTGGTGCCCTGACGGGACCTCGATGGACTTCACAGGAGGCAACTCTGTTACACTCCTCCCCTTAAAGACATACTTGATTGAAGATCAAGGATGTTAACAGGGTGGAATAGTTCTGTACCTCAGAGGTCGATTATCGTAAGTGACATTTTGGCGATTTTACAGGAGAGCCAAAAGAAGTTGTGGGCACACCTATTTTGATCCCTATGGCCCATTCTGATGACTTTATCATGCTCAAATTAATTAATTTGAGCATGATAAAGTCATCAGAATGGGCCATAGGGATCAAAATAGGTGTGCCCACAACTTCTTTTGGCTCTCCTGTAAAATCGCCAAAATGTCACTTACGATAATCGACCTCTGAGGTACAGAGTTAATAGCTGAAAACTGATGCTCATTCATTCATAAATAGCTGCATTGGCGATTGAGAATGGGAAAATAGAAATTAAAACAGGATTGTCAATGAATCTTCATAAGAAGTATTCATTGAACAATCGGGACAAAAACGGAGGCTCAACTATGGAGACTTATACTTTAGGAAAATAAGGTATATATAGAAATTAATGTGCCCAACATTGGGGACTTTAAATTAATATGCCCAACTATGGGGACTTTAAATTAATATTCCCAACTATGGGGACTTAAATGCTTGCTCTAACTTGGTAATTGACATATAGCAATACTCAGGTGGCATAAAATTTAAAAAATATAAAATATAAATGGGGAATAAAAGAGAAATTATAAGTCAAAGACCAAAGAAGTTATTTATATACCAAAGGGTGATAATGGGAATTCCTTCTGGAACCCCGGGCCATGTTTCTTCTGAAACATTAACGCCCCAAAAAATAGTGAATTGGACTACTAGGCGTCAGCCGTGCATAATCCAAACCACGCTCTGCTACCATATAAGGAATTTAGGTGCCCCCCCCCCAGAGGTGCAATGGGGGCCTAAATCCTCATACTCGTAAAAAGGTAGAGGAGAGTAAAGAGCATCCCGCCAGAGAGATACCACTCCTACTTATAGCTTTTAATGAGCCATGTTCGGAGTAGATTGGTTTTCCAGTCACCTGGAATCCCATCCAACGCCAAACCCAGCTGCTAAAATGATCGAGGCAGGGCGAGGCGCCCGTTGTTACATCAACGGGACGCCGACAGCGCTATCTCTGGTGCCCTGACGGGACCTCGATGGACTTCACAGGAGGCAACTCTGTTACATATCTCTCCTATTCACCGTAGAAAGTTGACAATTGATAGAAAGGCTCTCTGGGATAATAAGAGACGAATGACCTTACAGGCTCCATCCTGATCATCTAAGTGTGCTAAGAGCGTGCGTGCCGAACTAAAAGTGAGGTGTGTTAACTACACGTGCGAAAAAGCGTGCGTTGTGTCGACTGTCTGATTACAACGAAATTCACCATATACTCCATAAACTTAGATATTAAGAATCCAGATTTTAACAATTTTTTTTTTTTTTTTTTTGACCGTTCGGATATGGGTGATTCTCACAGAAAGGGGCAGAAGTGATGTCCGGACCAGTTGCGGCGACCCAATAAGGATTTGGGAGCTGGCGAAGGTCTTAAATTGTAGTATAGGTTTTTATCTAGAACCCTTTTTTCCATTTTTAGGTTATGTTTATTCCTTTAAATAGAAAATTAACTAAATATAGTCAAATCGTCATCGACCTGTCCTGTCCCAATGCGACCTTCCCAACTTCAAGCTTTAATTAAAGGTCTTTCCGCTTTTGAGTTTGGATTTTATTCAATTTTTCTACATCAGTATGATTTCTGAGATGCGTTTCTGATCGATAAAATTAATGTAGAACCGCTAGAAAAGTGTATTTGGATGGAAATATGTGTGTCTGGAGCATCGCCGTCATCGACCTGTCCAATATTGGTTTTCGAATTTTCGCGGTCACAATTGTATTTTAGCGGGTTTTTTTTGCCGCTTTTTTTTTTCGCGCCCTTCTCAGTTACCAGAAAAACCGCCATTCGTTTTAATTCAGTCAACTCGTGGTCGTCAGCGGGAGCAGATGTGTGCTGGACCGTGGGTTGGTCAATCACAATCGTCAGAAACCTGTCCACTTTTTCTAAGTGAGTACTTGAACTCAATTTTTTCTTATGGTATTTTTATTGTGCACCGAACGGTCTAGTTTCATGTTATATGCCGAATTTGGGAAAAAGCTTGCCACAAGGTGAAACATTTGAGAAAAACTGAAGAATCGTCATCGACCTGTCCATCATCAACCTGTCCTCTCCTGAAAATTCGAGGACAGGACGATGACGAAAAGGACAGGACAATGAGGAAAAAGGCAAATCTATTATGTTTTTTGGATTTTCTAGTATTCCCGTATTCTCGCATTTAGTAATCCAATATTCTCGTATTGACCATTCAAAACACATATCTACTTAGCCGAACGTTGTGAAGGTCTACTAGGACTTATTCGAGAATTTCTGTCATTCTTCGTTTGTTGGATTCGCCCTACAGTGGTCACGCTTTTCGGTCTTTTGACTTGAAATGTTGAGGGTTAACGTTTCTTGGCAGTTATAGCAAATTTTCCTTTTATGATGCCAGGACAGGGTGGTGATGCAAATGGTGAGAATCAACGGGTCGCATCATCGCCCTGTCCTAGTGTCATCGACCTGTCCGCCTAAATTTTTAAATATTTTTTTTCTGAATTAATAAAAGCGCTACTGTTTGGATTTGCTTCGAATTTCGATACATACGATATAGAGAGGATCTGTGATTTTTTTCAGCTCGATTCGATCACTTTTTCTTTTTTCAAAAGTCAAACTCAAAACTGACCTTTTCTGTGAGAAAAGCCCCTATGTTTCATATCTTCTGATTCGCAAAAAAAAAAAAAAAAAATAAAAAAAATAAAAAAATAAAAATAATAAATAAACTAAAACAAAATAAAATAAAATAAAATAAATAAATGAAAAATAACTAATGATAAATAAATATGTTCTTAATACTTTTCACCTACTTATATTTTACCTAACCCTATTCGAAAAGTTAGTTCTGTTAATGCAAACTGCACCTCGCTGTTGGTGTCTGTATTCTTGGAATTTCACTTGCTTTTATTTAGAAATATAAAACAAACATGAACTGTATCTCCCATTCCATGCTCTGTAGAGAAATGTTTTAGATCCCAGTGTTTGCACGAGAACATTCTTCCTGTTCATTAATCAGAATCAACTCCTAAGGAAATATTATCAATTTATTGAATAATGAATGCGTAGTCCAGGAGTTTCACTCGACTACTGTTTAGGAGATTTATGAACGAACAGACGTTTTTGGGCCGGAAGGGGTAAAAGGACTCGTGGAGTTAAGGGTTGAAAACAAAACACGTAGGGCGAAGAGTGTAGTATACTACGGCCTGTATGTTCCAGCACACTCTGTTTATCCCGAAACAGACCACCCCTTAGCTACCACCCCCGCTGGAATCGAGGATTTACGAGGTCGGCTAAGCCCGCACGACACCAACACATGGTCTCCCCCTTCGTTTGGCAGTATCTCTTCTTATCTGGGCAGCCCCTAACAATGAACCCCCCTCGTCCTTCCGTCTTTCTCGCTGGTTTCGTGAAGTGCTGCTCTACCACCCGCCCTAACCTTTCGCATGTTTTCCGTTGTAGCCTCCCCTTATCCTTTTTCGCACGTATAGCTCACACACCTCACGTTTAGTTCGGCAGGCTGCGGATCCTTTGCAACGTTCTCACGCACAATAGGTATATTGAACGCGGAACTCCGTAATTTCAAGAAATAGCTCTGAAGACCATGATGCAGTCCAACCACAGAGTAAGTAAGAATGAAGGAATGATAAGAATGGAAAATGGTGCTAAGAATGGAAAAGGGTCATCAATACATCCCTACGATCTAAAATCAATAAATAATCCCCCCTATTTCTATAACGTGTATCTGATGAAGTCCTACACTGAATAAGAGGCTGGAACTAATTCCATGCTGGCACATCCGCCAGGAGAAAGTGGAGGGATGCGTTTATTTTGAATTACGTAAGTTTTTACCGCCGCATGCACTATCGAATATTTGATTAGAAATTGATGCACGAGCCAGAATATGAGTTAAATAAAACATATTGGAAGAAGTGAGAAGGTGAAGAAGTTGAGGATTTGACAGAGAGCCCAGGCGCAATAAAACATGAGCTGTTTGAATTTGCAAGCGCCCCTTATATTTCTCTCATTCTTTCAAAGCCGTTTTATGAGTCGTATTGTTTCTCCTCATCCGCATTTATACCATGGACCCTTATAAGAACTTTTTATTGCCTTTTTTTTTTTTAATTACACGTAATGTAATTCCTAAATGTGTCAAAATCAAGGGAAATTGAAAATTCTGGAAGCCTGTATCTTTTGAAGAGAACATCATGAAACCTTCCGGAATGTATTCCACAACCATTTCGAAGTATATTCCATTCAACTTTCGACCCTTTGGACCGTGGTAATTGAGCAATATTGGGTGACCGAATCCAATTTTCTTAAAAATTGGATATGTTGCCTTCCTAGCTGTCCCATGAACATACCTACCTAAAAGAAAAAAAATGTCGCATTCACTTTGGAAAGAATGTAGAGCACATTGAGTTGAAGAACATTGGAGTGAAGTGTGCATATTGATGCACATTGAAGTGAATCTAACGTCCCGCGATATGGTAACCGCAAACCCGTGGTGTGTTTGGTTACTTAGCTTAGTTCCTGTTTATACAGCAAAACCCTGTTTATAAGGAAAGACTAGACGCCATTTTTGAAGCGATTAGCCAGGTTTTTGGTAGACTTTGTGTTTCTTACACCAATTCAAATAATGAAAATGGGGAAACCGATAACAGTGTGTTTTCGAATACACAAAGGCGGGGTTTTTCATAGAAAATACCAATTACCTCAAGCAACAAAACGTTTTATTTTTGACGATCGTATTAGGCGTATATTGTACCTATTTGAAAGTCCAAGTAATATCCTTCAGATATGAAGAGAAATAACAAAATAAGGAGCACCTTCTATAGGCTGACAAATATGGTCCCAAAAGGGAATACTCAAAGTTATTTTGGACGTTATTTTATGCCCCCGGATAAAATAAAATGAAATAAAAGTCTGACCATTTCGACTGTATGGGTGATGGCCTCACTCGTGTACCGCAGATCGCGAGATGGTCGTACCACCAGAAAGTTGAATCCGTGGCAAAGGCAGACTGTTGAAGTGATTTGGAGAACGGCACAATTGATAACGGTAGCGCTGAAAACGCCCGGAAACCTGCAATGGAAGAGATGTGTTCCTTGAGGATGGGTTTTCAAGACATGATCATGGTCGGGGTGTTTCTCAAACCAGGTACTTCGTCGAAATGGATGTCTTTGAAGAGAATTTATCCATACTAGATGTATATCTCCAGACTTGAGGATGCTGACGACCCGGAATCAGAGATTATGGTAACTTGGAGGGATTTTGATGACCCAGACAAGTGAATTTTAAAGGCTGTAAGTACTACACGTGGCGGTCGAGAGGAGAATGAACGTGGCATGTCTTGAAGGAACAGTGTGACGTCACGAGGTATTTAAGTTCAAAGGCGCAGCAGCAAGTCGTCCGGCAGCGTCAGGTTACGGTTCCCTTGATGTCTAATCAATACGAGACTACATTATCGGCATATCACAATAACATAACACAATCACAGCTCGGTGGCGAACCCTTATTACGTAAACAAAATAAATATAAACTTGTGCGCTAACACAGCGATCCGGGTGACTACTGATGTAAGCATTCCAATTTATATTGACTTGCGACTTTTTTCTTTTAGATCTGTTTATGGAGCAGCTCGGAGAGTAATATATCCGATTTTTGAAAAAAATCAGAGTTGGTCACCTAATAGTTCACGATAATTACCGTCACCATCGCTCATCTTCTTGTTCACTGAAACCAAAGCGCGATATCAGCGTCACAGCTTTGAAAAGTCGTAGAAAAAGAACTAAAATCTAAGTATATTTAAAAATATTTAATAAAAAGTATGCGCATGCCCCATTTCGTCCAGGATATGTCACCCATATTCGAAACTACATATAAACAGATAAATATGATAACTGTATGCTGGTTCTTGAGATGGAACAGTTTTTCTTGCTAACCAAATTAGTGATTGGACATATTTATATTTGAAGTAATTACAGATTTCTAGCTCGTTCTGGGGAATCAGTGCTTAGTTAAATCGTGAAATGGGTAGACGATCAAAATTAAAAACAAGGTCTGTAATTTCCAACATATTTTGGAATTGTTGGGGTCTAATAGATGCGGAATTTGATGCTCCACAACTTAGCTTCAATAAGAGACTCGATTGAATATCAACTTTAACCTTCAATACCTATTATAAAAACGGCATTTTCCGTACTTGTGAAACTTTGAAAATTAACAGCTTTCTTATTTTACCACTTATATTGCTTTTTCTGGTGACCAATCAACACAAAATTTAATTTTCTACATTTTCCCTCTTATACAAGAATTTGTTTGAACGGTTCTAGCGGGTCAACTTTGCCAATAACGTGTTTTTAAAGGGGTTTATTGTTGCAAAAAATGGGTTAAGAAGTAATTTCAGGTATGGGAACATGGGGTGTATTCAGAATCAGCGTCAAATTTCCTTTATGATAGGTTTTTAAAATAATATTGAACACCTGGATTGGCATTTTGGATGACTGTGAGTCGGTTTTCCTGCTTTGAACGAAATGATCACGTGTGGAAGATAGGAGCATCATATGTTATTGCCTAAAAATAAAAGGCTAACGTCAGCCTTCAGCTTTTATCCTGAGAAACTGAGCTATAGGGTTGCGATGAAAATTGAACCATTGCGAGCCTACACATATTTTAAATGTAAATTTCACGCTTCGGTCGGGCTGTTTCGGGGAAAAATATTGAAGAATTATGCGAATGAATGGAAAATGTTTTATTCAATATTTGGAATTTACATTTGTAAATATAAATCAGGTTTTCTGTTTGAAATTCGCTCATTAAGTCATTATGCACGCCTACCTCTTTTCTTATATGTGAAACTAATTTAATATTCTTGTTAAATTTGTGGTTTCCCACGTATAGAAACATATATACCTTCACATCTAAAGAACAGTTAAATTAATGTATTCATACTTAATACCTAGGTGCTATCGATAACTCTACATAATGTTTAATGTTATCAAATCATTTCTTTCGTTTTGGTCTCTGAAGTGAAAGTGGTATCATCCGCCTATTTTGAAAATACCAATTCATTTTTTGACAAAATATGAACATAGTTGTACCGATTGTTAATATGAACGAGTTGTACTTCTTCATGCTATCACGCAAATCATGCTAATTTATTGACGGATACGAGTATTCGATTTCAGTTAAACCAAAAACACGAATACGAATATTACCATTAGTGATAGGGGAATAAAAGTAAGTAGGTACATTAGTATAATCATAGTTCTCACACTTATTGTACCTCAAATAGTTTCTTTATATCTTAATATATATATAATAACTAGCTGGTTTACCAGGCGTTGCCCGGATTATGGGCAATAAAATAAGTGAAAGGTTCACGCAACTCATAGGGGATGCGCCTATATCATCATTATTACCCCAAAGTCCCACAGAGGCTCAGTATGAAATGTGAGTATCGTTATGCTCTGTCCCTTACCCGTGGTTTTTCCTGTAAACCTCGGTTTTTCCCATTACCCTAGTTTGTTATGTCAGTTAGGAACCATATAAATGTGAACACTGGTGAAGGCTGCTGTTATGTTTTGTATCATGTACAGCCAACCACCATACCTCGATGTTTCCTTCGCTTGGCTTGCAGAAACTCTTTCCCTCACTCACCTCAGTTTCTTCGCAACAATAAGTGAGAACAAAATTTTCCGCATTGTAGCTAAATTAGTTTCACAGTTCACTCGGCTGATAGAGGGGTCCTCTTTACGACGTCATTGTAATCCAATAGTTCCGTTAGGGCACCATTTCTAAATTCAGCATCATGAGTATAAGACATAGGAAAGAAAATAGCCTTAGAGATCACCAAGTCGGTCAGAGGCATTTCGTTCGATACTATTGTAACCTAGCAGTCTCATAATGCCTCCGTTTCAAATTTATCGAACTGGACACCAGCCAAAAAGGGTTCACCAATCCTTACCTGGTTTGGCACCGGCACGCTAGGTAGTGGTCCGATGGCAAGTAGTTTCTAAACCCTCACTCCTTACTCGCCGAGGTAGACCCTACGGTCAATTATACACGGTTGATTGCACCTTTTAGAAAGATGTGTTTATTTTGGTGGTCTTGATGTTCGCAAGGTCGCATTTCAAAAATACATAGCATCAAGTAGTCAATCCTTTATTAAAAATTCAGATTAGTTGAACATGTAGGTCAGAATGATGTGTGTAGTTCAGTGGTCTGGGTGTTCCTAAAGGTGGAATTTCCCTGACGCGGCTGCGCTGTGAAAGAGAGTTATCTCAGAGCGGCGCGGCCGCAGCGGCGGCCAGTGGCCGCATACCTAGGCTCCAGCTTCAGTTTCGATCATGTCGAGCGAGAATGTTGTTGTGGCCGTTTAATTGGCAGAGGAGGACGAGGAGGAAGAATTATTGGTGATGAAAAGGGAGCCTCAAGCACTAATGTTTTCAACTCGAACAGAAGAGGGCTTTTTCAACATTCTCGTCGACTGCCACCTGATAAATGATGAACAACGTTTCAGATCTTTCTTTCGGCTTCAAACATTTTATGAGAATGAAGCTAAAAAAATTATTTTACAAAGCAATGGTTCATTCCTTGTTGGTTTAAGGTGTAGTGACATGGGATTCAACATTTGAATCAAAATTAAATCCTCTAGCAATCACTCAGAAAAGGCTAATTAAAATTTTGCTTAAAAAACCGATCAGATTCCCGACTTTGTCAATTTTCAAGGAGTTCGCAGTGCTAGATTTAAGAAAAATTGCAGAAAAAACTACTATGATATTTATTTATAAGGAGTTCTGTAGTGTTGAGCTCAAAAGGAACCTCAGTATTACGAGGGCAGCTGATGAGATCACCCTGCTTACGCCGAGAATGAACACTGCTATGGGACAGAGGTTGTATTAATTTTGGGGGGTCTCTCGTTTTAATTCTCTCCCATCCTCCTTGAAAGGGAAACAGGTTTCGCTACTTTTTTTAAAAATAAATTGACAAAGTATTTTATTTCAACCCTTTAAGTATACCTTTTGGAATTTCGAATCATGTATTCGACCGATTTCATTGAAGTACAATTTCGTTTCCGTGGTAGATTTTCAATTAATTTCTGTTTTTCGTCGATATCCCGGTAAATTTTGATGATTATTTTATTTCATATTTTTTAAATATAATATATACCTATATATATATATATTTTTTTTTTGTAAGATTCATTACGTATGTTGATATGATAAATTTAATTATAATCAGGATGAGTCAGCACTCCGACCCCCAGCACAAGTTTTCTTATAGGGGGTCGTAACATTGTCATTTTTTAAGTAATATGTATCACCTTTAGCACAAATAAAAATGTATTAAAAAAAAAAAAAAAAAAAAAAAAAAAAAAAAAAAAAAAAAGTTCACCACATCGTTTCGTTGGTGAGAGAAGACCTCACGAAATATGGTACAGCACAAGTTCCAGTACCTATTTCTGCTGAAGAAAAAGTCGCCCTAACTTTGAGGTAATAATTGTCATAACAGCCTCAAATTCTAAAGTTTTGGTCGGATTTCGATATTCGATCGGTTTTTAGGGATGCGGGGTAAATCCTAGATGGTGCCATATAATGTAGGTATTTCAAGCCCATGCGCATGAGCGAACGTCAGGGATGAGGAAGCTATGTGCTAGTTTGGCAGAGTATTTTTTATTATGAGTAACAATTGGTTGGTACATACAATTCTGAATGCACAAACAAGTCGCTCTTTTCAGAGGGATGTATAATTATGAGGGGAGAGAACATTGCGGGACTGCATACCCTAGCCGCGTAGGCGCGCGGCTGGACTGCTCCCTCGACCAGTCCGGCCGCATCCGCGGCGGCTGTCATGTAGCGGTTTTCAAGACCATGTAGCCGCGGAGGCCAGCCGCCGGCCGCCGCCGCGTCAGGGAAATCGGTTTCATCTAAATACACTGAAGGAGTGGGGAGCGGCTGGTCGCCCGCCGCAGCCGCCGGCCGCAGCCGCGTCAGGGAAATTCCACCTTAAGCTCGCATCTCAGAAATACATAACATCAAGTAGTCAATCCCTTGGTAAAAATTCTGAAGCAGACCCTGCTTACTTAAGATTTGGAAAGTGCCCAATTCAGGTAGTTTACATGCCACTTGTGCCAAGTTCAGGTGAGCCCTTAGGAACTCGCAGTATCTGTGTGTATTAAAATTACATGTATCCACATGTCCATGTCCATGTGTACATGTGTCCATGGGTGTGTGTACGTGTGTATGTATTTGTGTGTGTGTGGGGGGTGGGGGGTTTTTTGTCCCCGTTTTTACTCAATATAACCTTAGTGATGTTAAAACTCTTCCCGACCAACATTGCTGCAGCTCATGACGCGTATCTAATATAAAAATAGTGTGTGTGTAGTTTAGTGGTCTAGATGCTAGCAAGCTCGCATCTAAAAAATACTTAACATCAAGTTAATCCCTTAGTAATAATTCTGAAGCAGACCCTACTCACATAAGATTTGGAAAGTGCCAAGTTCAGGTAAGCCCTCAGGAACTCGCACTATTCGTGTTGTTTTAAATTACATGTGTCCACATGTCCGCGTCCATACACATGTGTCCGTATACAATATAACCTTAGTGACGTTAAAACTCTTCCTGACCGACATTGCTGCAGTTAATAACGCTTTTTTAATTTAAATTTTTGAAGATCTATCTTCACGAATAAAAAATGCTCAACTCAACCCATCAAAATCATTTTGGTATCGTTGAATTTATAATCAAATTTTCTTGGACGTAAAAAATTCGACGCATCTCCGGTTTTTTCTTAATTACGAAGACGGTTACACGGGCGACATTGGTAAAGCCGAGATATAGATGAAGAAGTAAGTCTAGAGGATTGCAGTAAAGCCAACCCTGGGACTTGCCGATTTTTTCTGGAAAACCAGCACTAATCCGTTGATCCGTTTGGCCAGCAACTTGAGAGAAATAAAACAACATTCTCATTTATATAATAGACAGTGTAGTTTTCCCGCTCGCTTTGCTCTCTCGGTGTGGGATGTGCCTAGATGCGATGGTATATAGTCCATCCCAGGTCCGTAGGAAAAACCCGTTGAAATCGAACGTGTGTTGGAAATGTTACTAACTTCGCTCACTCGGCGATATTTTTCAAGAGGTTCTAATACAAAGTTCAGAGTGCATACGTTTCGAAGAAATAGCAAGAGTGGTAGCTCGAAAACGAACGTTTTCGTCTACATTTTCGTGCACTACAATCGGAAAGCACAATTTCATGCCTCGAAATTTTAATGGGACCGAATTGATAAGACATAATATATTAATGAAGCAGTAATAACTAAAAAAAGTAGTCTTTGATTCAATTTTTTTCGTGGTTCATTTTAAATAACACAACCACTAAAGTTCCGAAAATATTCAAAACGATCTGTACTGAAAGCAAAAGAAAACTCGGCGATGCGTGCGTGAAGATATGTCAGGAGTTCTGAATTTCGTGATGGAAGGGGTAATACTTATGAATCATGATGTTCTAACTAATTTCGTCCGATTTTCGTGATTCTTTTTTTGTTCAATTATAAATTATGTGTAGGGTAGCGTTGAGATTGACCGCAAACATTTCATCTGTCTCGACTCGCAGAGCATTCCCGATGGTGAAAAAAGGAGGGAACAAGTGTTGGCCGGTATTAACGAGTACCCGGTGATTTTCGGACTTATATTAGAAAGTGACGTGATCGGTATCGCGTGGAACGATTAATCTCGGACGTAAGAGACTGGTGAGTGAATAATCAGTTGCATCATACCCCCTTGGCCAAGGGTAACCGCCCCAACCCTTTTCAATTCTTTCTTTCGCCTGTCGCATCAACATTTATTACTATAAAGGGACTTAGTTTAGGATCTGTATATCTTAGGATAACCTGCAGGGTTTAGTAATTAAGTCTGGAAGGGATTATTAAAATACAATTTATAACCTGCTTAAATTCGTTTCCTGATGTAGATGTAATTTCTAATTGCTTAATCTAGTTATTGTAAGGGTTTTTCTCTCGTTATAATGAATTAGTAATTACTTAACTTAGTGGCTCAATATTTGTTATTATTATTATTTTTTTTTTTTGTCTTTGAATGGATTCTTAATCACAAGAGACAAGTAAGAGGCTAGTTTCTTTTGTGCATGTTTGTCTGTATAATATCGTTGTTTTCCTTTGTTTTGTGTAAAGTTAGAATAAAAGTGGATATTAGTAAAGTGGTTGGCGTGGTTGTGTGTTCCTTTCTCCCTCTTCGGCGCAGGGACTATCACAATTAGATCTACCTAGTTTTGGAAAATATGCAGGAGTTCTGAATTTCATTATGGAAGGAGGTGAATGGAGGGGGTAATCGCGATAAATCTTGACGTTTTAGCTATTCTCGTCACATTTCCGTGGCTATTTTTTGTTTGTTACGAAATTACATTGAAAGCACGACGACGGCGGTCCTCTATTTCGGCGAAATTCGCTTCGATATCGGACGTACATCTGGGAAGTGTTGGCCGAGTGGAGGTCCCCTCTGAAGCTCCCAAACGTTCCTCAAATGCTTCCAACTTGGAGTCCATATCCACCTTAATTTCCTCAACACGTGTACTCAAAACCTCATATTTAGCGAGGCAAATATCCATCTTTTCAGAAAGTCCCGAAATCAAATCGCCGAGCTCCCTTCTCGTGGTATCGGCCTCCTGACGCATCTCCGACTTTAAATCGCCCATGAAAGAACGTAAATCGTCTTTGAGAGAAGTATTTCCATAATTTGTTTTGCAATCCATACACTTCCAATTAGCTAACGTCGTTTTATTCAAGTGCCTGAAGTTCTTTTCCAACATGCCCACGCAACTGTAATGAAAGTTCTCACTACACGAAACGCAGACAATAGAATCATCGGAGTGCAATGAATCGTTGCACTTACAACAGCTCATATTGTTTTTAATCTGATGAAAGATGGATTAAAACCTGACAGCGATAGACAAGGGGGGACAGTTGATAAACACCCTCCGCGCAACACACCTACTCGCTGGAAAGGTGGTGCGGTGCGATATACCCAATGCGCAACGTTACGACGCAGCGACTAGCCCCCACTCGAGTGAAACCGAACAACGAGGGGCGAAAGGGCAATCAAGCGGCTTCAAATCGAAAAAATCGACAATAAATTAGCACTCACCAGAGACATATGCGAGCAAATTCCTGGGTGGCGACCATGGAACCCTCCTACCACTGGTGCAATTAAACTCTGTGCAAAAAATGAAGGGTATATGAACACTAGAACTGCAACTTCGAATCCAAATTACTGGAGACCGATGTGACTGCAACCAATCAACTGAGTATTATATTACTATTAACTAGGGATGAGTCGATTCCCGATACCGATTCTCAATACCACCGATTCTTAGGCATTGGTATCGGTATCGAGAATCGATCGCCTAAAGCCGATACCGATACCGCCCGATGATTTATTACACTTTATTACACTGCGGTACTATTGCAACCATCTAACAACGATGATGGTTGTACCGTGCAACCGTTGTGTGAAGTTAGCAGTTGCGAAACATGAATTGTCCAAAACTCAACTTACAATTATAACTTTGTTTACAAGTAGGCTTGTGTTATTTTGTTTGTGACAACAGAAGCATTAGACAAACCAATGTTTTCCAAGTATAAAAGCCTAGAGCTAGTCTTATTTGGAAATACCTTACAGTTACCGACGAAAAACTAAAAACAACTAAGTCAGTCTGCTTAACTTGTTTTATTCAGAAAGAAATCAATCCTAGGCAATAATTGATACTTGATAGATAACAAAAAAATATCAAATTTTGTATTTGCAAAATAATGAAATTAACTAAAGCCTTGAATGAAAATACAAATCTGAAATTTAGAATTTGTAATAAGAATTAATCTTTAAAATTTATTTAAATTTAATGTTTGATATCAGTGTAGAACACTGAATGCACTTTCAGGAATGATGAATGCTAAGAATTTTGAGAAATGGGGAAATGCAATGGTTGATAGAGTTGTGAGTCTGGTCAGTCCAGAAGAGAGTGGAGGGGGGTTGTGTGAACTCAACTCACCAAGACTACACCCAAGGTACACACTATTTCCTAGAGAATGAAAGGTTGATGAGGGAAATATATGAAATATATGATGAAGTGGTTGATCAGTAGCAGGAAGTACCACCACAGGTGATACTTAAAGGGTAGGTAGGTACCTACTACTGGAAGCTTGCAGGGGCAAGCTGAATAGAGGGGGGTTGGTAATGTTGGAGTGTGAAATGCACATACAAATAACTCTAGGAAGTGAAATCAAGTGTGATACCTTATTATTTGGTGTTCCAGTGGAATGGATCCTGGCCAGGAGTCCTTGTAGGTAGGTAGCTGCAAACAGGTGGTTGATGGCTGACTCCCTGAGTGGGAAATTCGCGTAATTTCAAGGGGAAAAGCACTTTACCGGCGCGAACAAAGCTATCACCGACGATATACAGGTGAATTTCGGTTGGATGCGCACAGATTGAACTGATATTCAAGGATTTTGAACGTCTTAACTGGAGCGTCAATGGCGGTTGAGAGGCACACACTTTTAAAACTTTCTTTGTGGAGGTTGGAAATAGAACTGATAACGTCTACTTCAGGGGGGAGTAGAATGCAGACAATCCGCCAGAGTGCATTGGCAGCACCAGGAAATTCATGTATCCTTACGTTTCTGTGTTTCTCTTGATCCATGAAGTGGTGCGTTTTGTTGATTCCAGCAGTTTAGAGACACTTGCATGACATCCACAACTCCAACTTAATTGATTAGGGAATTTATGAATTATTAGGATCAACCTGGCTTTAGACAATTGTGACAAATAAATATGAATAAATCAGGATACCAGTAGATGAAAATGAATTTATGATGGTAACCCTGGGTGGTTTCCAAACGATGAGATCTGATTGGTTGACACACAATCAAGCTGAAGGCGCAACGACAATGGCCGTCTTTGAATTAAGCAGTGAACTTTTCTGTTATCAGAAGTTCAGAAATATTAATTTGCCAGTTGATTTTCATGCATGTAGTGGAAAGTGAGTTGATTTCATCAAAATACGTACAATTAGTGGGTGAAACAAGTGATGGTAACAAGAAAAACAAGCAACAACGAAGTTAATATGATCATCAAACATGTATAACAACAACAGGTTAGTTGAAAAGTAAACAAATGCTAAAACTAACTAATTAGGTAGGAAAAGTGGCGTAAAATTCTAAAACCCAAACATACTCCCCCAAATTTTACGCCAAGTTAAATGAAAAGCGGCACAAGTTTGACGGTGGGACGTTTGAAGACTCCTTTGGCCGTCTTCAGAGTGACCACTCTCACCACATCGTCCGTTCCAGGATGGGTCTGCAGGACGCGTGCCATTGCCCATCTGGAAGGTGGGGTTTGCAGATCACTGACCAAAACCAAATTGCCAACCTTCAGGTTTGGCGGGTTATTCACCCATTTGTCCCTGGATTGAAGACTGCGGACGTATTCTTCTTGCCAGCGAGTCCAGAAAAACTGCACTCTTTCTCTTACAAGTTCCCAGGCATTGAGGCGTGACTTGGGAACATCTGAAAAATCGACTTCAGGGAGCGCGTTCAATGGCTGACCAATGATGAAGTGCCCTGGTGTTAGTGCATCAAGGTCATCTGGGCAGTCGGAGACAGGTTGCAAGGGTCGCGAATTGAGAATTCCTTCAACCTTCGTGAACATAGTCGCAAGTTCCCATGTGGTGTAGGAACGATCGCCAAATGATTTGTGTATCAAGGCTTTGGCGGATTTGATGCCTGCTTCCCAGGCTCCCCCCATGTGGGGACTATGTGGAGGATTGAACTTCCATGTGATGGACAGATGCGCTGTGTGGTTAACCAATGATTCTTGCGTGTGTGTTTTGTTAAACCACTCAAACACATCACGTAAATAGCCAGATGCACCTACGAAATTGGTTCCGTTGTCGGAATACATCGCTGCAGGGATTCCTCGTCGAGCCACAAAGCGATCGAAGGTGTCAAGGAAGTCCTCAACAGAAAGTCCAAGTGCAAGTTCAATATGGACAGCGCGTGTTGATAGACAGACATAGAGACACATATATGTCTTGATGGTGGGAGCTTTCCTCAAGTTTGATGTCCTACAAAGGAAGGGTCCTCCAAAATCTACCCCAGTGTGCAAGAAGGGGCGCACAGCGTGGAAGCGGCTAGCTGGGAGATTACCCATCAACGGTGATAAGATCCGTTTAGAAAAGCGAATGCAGATAACGCATTGGCGCTTAATTAGTTTCAATAGATTCCTGGCAGAAGGTATCCAGTACTCTTGACGTATGCTTGCGCTGAGAGCATTGGGACCAATATGGTGGTTGAGACGGTGATAAAAGTCGACCACAAGCGAGGTGAAGTGGGAACGACTTGGGAGCAATATGGGATGCTTCTGTGATGTTGGTAAGGGCGCATTATGGAGTCGTCCACCGACTCTGAGGATTCCCTCTTGATCAACGAAGACTGCAAGGCGCTTGAGCTCCAATGGTAACTGGTCAGGGTTGATTGTGGTAAAGGCTTGTGGATAATAAGTGTGTTGGATAAAGCTAACACAATGGAGCTTTGCTCTGGTGAACTCTGATGCTGACAATGGGCCTATACGTCGACAAAGTTTGTTCTGCTTTGGGATCTTGCAGTTGAACAGGAAGCGCTTCACATAAGCAATTACTCTGACTAGCCGCAGGAATGATGAGTGGCGTTCTGTGTATGCAATGAAGAGCGAACTAGTTTGCACAGCGACAAGAGATAACATTGTGGGCTTCAATTCAGGTATGTCCACTGCCGAAGTATCAGTTGATGTTGGCCACTGATCAATAGAGTTGGAACACCAGTCTGGTCCAGACCACCAAAGGTGGCAGTTGAAAAGATCTGCAGGCAAGACACCACCTGATCCGATGTCTGCCGGATTTTCAGCACCCCTCACATGATGCCAAGACTCAAGTTTCGTGACATCAAGAATCTGTTGAACCCGGTTACCTACAAAGGTTTGCAACAGGTAAGTTGGGGTTTTCAACCACGCCAGAACTACCATGGAATCGGTGAAGCAATAGACAGTTGTGATGTTGAGAGTTTGTTTCAAGCGGTTGAGTGAGGAGAGAAGCTGTGTCAGCAAGAGCGCACCACAAAGCTCAAGTCTGGGAATGGTGACAGACTTGAGGGGTGAAAGTTTAGTCTTGGACTTCAACAACTTCATTTGCACAGCATTGCCTTGAGTTGCACGTAGATAAATAGCTGCACAATAACCTTTCTCTGAAGCATCAGAGAAGCAGACAAGCTGGTAGGTGCTATCAGTCTTTGGGAATGGGCGTGGGATGTTGATGGACATGAGCTGTGGTAATTGATGCGTGAACTCACTCCAAGCAGAGGCTACTGTGGCCGGAACTTGGTCATCCCAATCTATCTTGGCCTTCCAAGTCTCCTGAAGAAGACACTTTGCATAGAAGATGACAGGCGAAAGATATCCCAATGGGTCGAACAATCGAGCAATGACAGAGAGAATGTTCCTCTTGGTACAGTCAGGCTCAGGTGGGGTCACCAAGTATGAGAACACGTCGGTTGATGGGTTCCACTGCATTCCCAAAATTTTGGTGACTGATGGTTCATGAGATTGGATCTGCACTGGTTGTTGCGGCTTGGATGCGTTGTTGTCCAAAAGGGGTGGATAGTTGGAATTCCATTTATCCAAGGCGAAACCTCCTTTGGCTAAAAGTGAAATTAGTTGGGTTTTCAAGTTGATCAGGCCTTCCACAGTATCACTACCGTAAGCTATGTCATCGACATATGTATGGTACATGATTGCATTTGCTGCGTCAGGAAACTCGGCACCATCATCATGCACGAGCTGGTGCAAAACACGTTGTGCGAGATATGGTGAGGAACTCAGACCATATGTCACTGTGTTCAGCTCAAAATGTTGAATTGGTTGATCAGGGCTTGGTCGCCAAATGATTTGTTGGTATTGCCGATCCTCAGGTGCGATTAGGATCTGGCGAAACATCTTCACCAAGTCACAGGTGAGGACATATGTGAAGCGTTGGAAATGGAGAACGATGTCGCAGATGTCAGCTTGAAGCTTTGGCCCTGTCAGCAGGTGGTCGTTCAATGAGCCAGATGGCGTGCAATAGCTGGCATCAAATACCACCCGTAGCTTTCCATTATCCTTGCGCAGGATAGGATGATGCGGGATGAGATACGCAGGAGGACTTGTTGCAGGAGACATGTGTCCCAACTCCAAATATTCCTTCATGAAGGCTTGATATTTGTCGCCAAGCTCCGGGTCACGTTTGATCCTGGACTCCAGAGAGCGGAACTGTCCAAATACCTTTTGCGTGTTGAGCTGGAACGATGGTGGAGATGATTTGAAGGGGTAACGGAGAATGAAGCGACCAGTCTCATCGCGTGTATGTGTTTTGACAAAGTGCTCCTCACACTGCTGTTCTTCAGGAGATAGTTTGTTGGGTGTGACGACAGGCTCTTCAAGTTCCCAGAAGCGCTCAACGAGGGAGCTGACATCAGTGTGAGTCAGAAGTGCATGACCACCTCGATTTGCTGAGTTGCAAACAAATCGACCCAGAACTGTAAAGCCAAAGACTGTGTTGATCAGCTTTGGACCTTGATCATGAACTGTGATCAGTGCACCAATGATGACATCTGGGTACAAATCTGCACCAATTAGGAATGATATGGGACCCGGTGTTGTAAATTCTGGGTCACTCAAGTTATAGACAGTGTAGTCATACCACATATCCGATTCAAGATGCTCTTGCGGAAGAGGTGGAGTGATGGCGGGTACTACCACGGCATCAGTTGATAAGATGGATGATGTTGATGGGTTATGGAAGGTGAGGTTCACTTGACCAACAACGCTGGTAAGTGTTGAGTTATTGACCCCAGAGATCCTGGTTTTGAAAGGTCTCGAACTCTGACCCAGCTGGCGTGCACACTTCTCGGTGATGAACGAATACTGGCTACCTTGATCCAGTAGTCCACGAAATTTATGTAGCTTGCCTTTGGGGTCGACGATATGGGCAACCACCGTGCCAAGAAGCACTCCACTGCGTTGGGGAGCAGTGTTGGTCCCAGAGAAGCCAGGGCTATTGCTTGGAACAACAAGCGATGGTGTGGATGGAGTGTTGGGAACACTTGATGCATTGATGTTACGATCCTCAGGCAGGGGCAATCCAAGATGAAGATCTGTATGGTGTTTCAGACCACATTCACGACATGTGAAGGTTGATGGACAAGCTTTGGTCTTGTGAAAAGGGTGTAAGCAATTCCTACAGCCAGGGTATTGTCGCAAGAGATCCAAACGTTGTTGAGGAGTTGATGTTTGAAATTGTGGGCAGCTAGAAATAGTATGCCCTTTGTTACAAATGTAACACGATTTTTTGTTAGAGGTTGGTGAAGATGGTCGCGGTTTGCGATGACCACTAGTGTCATTGGTGTGGGCTACACAAGCTAGGTGAGATTTTCTAGCAGCGTAATTGTTGGGTGATCTAACAGGCTTCGGTTGTGCCTGTTGCGGTGGTTTAGGTGCCTCAGATGTGGCTGCCAAATCTTGCGTGATGCGGAGCACCTGACATCGATTCTGCACAAAGGTTTGAAGCGTCGTGACCTTTGGATATTTGGTATCCACAATGGATAGCTCAAAATCTTCTCTAGTCTTTGGATCTAGAGATTGCAGGGCTAATTCACACAACAGGTAGTCTGAAAAGTCAGGAATGTTGAGGTTTTTAAGCGAGTTGATACTCTCCATGACACGTGAGATATACTGCTGAAGAGAATCAGCGGTGGGTTTACCCGATGCCGCCTTAAACTTCAGGAATGAGTTGAGGTAAGTCATAGCAAGCTTTCGCTCATTGTCATAGACTTTGCAGAGTGCGTTCCATGCCTGTACGAAGTTTTCAGACACTTCTTTTATGTGCTTGATTGAATCTAAAGCAGGGCCACCAAGGTAGCTTCGAAGATAATGAAAGCGCTCAGCATTGTTCAATGTTGGTTCCTCGATGATGAGCGAGGTGAAGAGCTGCTTAAATCCCGACCAATCAGTCAGTTCACCATCAAACTGCTTTATACTGATGCGTGGAAGTATGGTGCGTGATGATAGTGGAGCAGTAGATGAGTTTAGAGAAGATCTATCAGCAGGAGCTGGTTGGGACGACGCCATGATTTTCTGGTGATACCCTAAAGCCTCATAATAGGCATTTTTGACCTCACCAACAAGTGCAGTATCCTGAAGGCTAGGAAATGATGGCTCTTCTTCAGTGGTTTCACTGATTTCAATAGCATTGTCATACTGCTCACGGAAATCTTTGAAAAGCTGCTCTATACTAGCAACCATACCCCGGAACATGATACGTTCAGTTACAGTGGTCATTGCAACCATGCCTTTGTTTCTGATGGCTTTGATGTCATCGCCAGCAGCTTTGAGAAGGCGTTTACACTTAGCCAATTCACGATTAGCGGGAGGTGCCATTTTGAATTTACTACCTAGATATGTATGAAGAATAGAATTTATAAATAAACAACAAGGTTGATGATCATATAACAATGACTAGATTCGTTGATAAAGTTATAGATACTTTTAGAAAAATATATTTTGTTGATTTATTTTGTTAAATAAATATATAATAAATAGATTTGTTGATAACAATGGACTGTATTTAAATATCTCCACAGGTACTAACTCAATCCGGTTCGACTGGACCACAGAAATGTTTGATATCAGTGTAGAACACTGAATGCACTTTCAGGAATGATGAATGCTAAGAATTTTGAGAAATGGGGAAATGCAATGGTTGATAGAGTTGTGAGTCTGGTCAGTCCAGAAGAGAGTGGAGGGGGGTTGTGTGAACTCAACTCACCAAGACTACACCCAAGGTACACACTATTTCCTAGAGAATGAAAGGTTGATGAGGGAAATATATGAAATATATGATGAAGTGGTTGATCAGTAGCAGGAAGTACCACCACAGGTGATACTTAAAGGGTAGGTAGGTACCTACTACTGGAAGCTTGCAGGGGCAAGCTGAATAGAGGGGGGTTGGTAATGTTGGAGTGTGAAATGCACATACAAATAACTCTAGGAAGTGAAATCAAGTGTGATACCTTATTATTTGGTGTTCCAGTGGAATGGATCCTGGCCAGGAGTCCTTGTAGGTAGGTAGCTGCAAACAGGTGGTTGATGGCTGACTCCCTGAGTGGGAAATTCGCGTAATTTCAAGGGGAAAAGCACTTTACCGGCGCGAACAAAGCTATCACCGACGATATACAGGTGAATTTCGGTTGGATGCGCACAGATTGAACTGATATTCAAGGATTTTGAACGTCTTAACTGGAGCGTCAATGGCGGTTGAGAGGCACACACTTTTAAAACTTTCTTTGTGGAGGTTGGAAATAGAACTGATAACGTCTACTTCAGGGGGGAGTAGAATGCAGACAATCCGCCAGAGTGCATTGGCAGCACCAGGAAATTCATGTATCCTTACGTTTCTGTGTTTCTCTTGATCCATGAAGTGGTGCGTTTTGTTGATTCCAGCAGTTTAGAGACACTTGCATGACATCCACAACTCCAACTTAATTGATTAGGGAATTTATGAATTATTAGGATCAACCTGGCTTTAGACAATTGTGACAAATAAATATGAATAAATCAGGATACCAGTAGATGAAAATGAATTTATGATGGTAACCCTGGGTGGTTTCCAAACGATGAGATCTGATTGGTTGACACACAATCAAGCTGAAGGCGCAACGACAATGGCCGTCTTTGAATTAAGCAGTGAACTTTTCTGTTATCAGAAGTTCAGAAATATTAATTTGCCAGTTGATTTTCATGCATGTAGTGGAAAGTGAGTTGATTTCATCAAAATACGTACAATTAGTGGGTGAAACAAGTGATGGTAACAAGAAAAACAAGCAACAACGAAGTTAATATGATCATCAAACATGTATAACAACAACAGGTTAGTTGAAAAGTAAACAAATGCTAAAACTAAATAATTAGGTAGGAAAAGTGGCGTAAAATTCTAAAACCCAAACATTTAATAAGTAACTAAAGCATTAAAGCTTCATTGGAACAAGAACTCCTAATGACAATAAATAGAGATGGAAAATATATTAGCTAATTACACTAATAACTTCATCTACTGCGGAACAGTAAGCTCTTGGTGCCAGTATTCATTGCGAGAGGCTATCGATAGATGTGCAGTAACAACTTGCGGAACGTAACAACTTTGTGTAACCGTCCCACGCTCGTCGTGTATCCGTTCCAGCCGCGACCGAAACGTAACAACTTCGTCGTGTTTATTTAAAAATTACCTCGTTTGCAAATATATTGGGATCAATTTTTCGTAAGTATAAGTCACATGTTGTACAAAAAAAATTTGAATATATTACTAGTTTTTCACGTACAGGTAAGTTAGGTATCATGCGCCGTTGGTATCATCGAGAATCGATTTTTTAGGTATCGGTATCGGTATCGGGAATCGATAAATTTTGGTGTCGACTCATCTCTACTATTAACTGAGTATTCATATGGGTCTTCACCAATTATGAAAGGAACTAGCTAATTATATTTAATTTGATTTTTTTTATTCTATGCATCTTGAGACGTAAAACAACAAATTGTGAGGGTGTGGGTATTTCTCTTTTTTTGGAGTTGGGAAAAATAGTGGTTCAGATGGGAATTTCTTGATACTTTCCAACACTATTTTTGTGTAGTAACGCTCCTGTTTCCACGATTACAATCGCATTCCTATTTGGCGATGAGATTACGCCCGTTACAGAATGCTTCGCTATTTTCTCATGGTGTACGTGAATCCATTCAAGGGGCTCCGAAAGAACCGGCTAATAAGGGTGGAAGGCCGCTGCTCTATCAGCAGTCTGAAAAGCCGAACAGATATCTCTTTCACTGAAGAACGCTCTTTCACCTGAGCGCCCGCGTCATAAAAGCTGGTCGAAGGTTGTAAAACAACTCCCGAGACTGGCGGTCCAAGTTGTAAAAGAAGCCAAAGGATTTCTCGGAGGGATCAGAACTGCATTACGAAGAGTGAGCTTGGGATCCATTGAAAATCTCCTTCCCTTTTTCCACTGAGCGCAGTTCTCCTCTAATCTTACGAATAACCTGGGCTGCAACATCATCCCACTCTTTCCCTCAATGGCAACTCACAATATTGGAAAGGAAATCGCGTTTCGCTCCAATGGGATTTCTACGAAACGAGTATCACGACGAAATTCACATTTTGCTGCAGGATCATAATCCAATGCCTCATGAACTATTAAAATCAGAAAACAGTATTATTTATGTTTATAATTTTTCAATCTTTTTTGTTCAGTTCTAAAGTAAAAAACAAAACTCCAACATGATAGCATGGGGGTATTCGGCAAATGACTCCCAGCCATCTGGTGGACATTGATGAAAATTTAAGACTTGGAAATCTATATCAATGTACTCAAGTTTGAAACCACAATTTTAATATTCCCAGATTCGCTCCAAAAAGGTGAATTATGTAATCAGTCAAAGACCAGTTTTTGAACTTTCTCGAAACGTTTTTTGTGGACGCAAAATGGGAACGATCATTTTCACGAATGGAATAACGTCAAATATGTGTGCCTGTACAGAACTCCTCTCTATCCATTGAAGCTGTTGAAGAGAAACAAACATCAAATTCGGTAATAGATTTCCAAAATAGATTCCACATGAGAGTTTTCCATACACAAGCGCAAAGCACTGATAAAGCACGGAAAAAGTTGCAAATGATTACTCAAGGAGTTTAATTTCTGTATTATACAGCCATCCTAAGGCAGACACTTGTCTATAATTATTAAATGAAGTTAATAATACATTATCTAACTATAACTGCATAGGTGTAGACAGCAACCGATGAGAAATTAATTAAATAAAATATAAAGCTTAAACATTACGAACCTTTCTGTATGTAAAAAGAGCTGCCATTTAGGTACAGTAGACCATCAGAAGTATTTAGACATCTACGTAGGCACCCACCAACGGAAAATTGATGAGATAAAATAAATCACCTATCTACGCTTCGTAAGACCATATATAAATGACAAAAGTTTGAATAATAAACTCGATTTCGTGAAGTGAGAACTCTCGGAGTCATACCAGCTGGTGCGATCGTTGTATTTTATAAGGTCATTTTTACAATTCGCTCTCGTGTCGATAATGTGTTTTCCTGTCAAAGTTGTAGCCTGTTGGAGAACGAACGGTAGGACGTCCCATACACCGGGATAATATCTAAAAAATGACAGTCAAAAACATTATGTACTCTAATTTTGAATGTTTTCCAAATCTCGAATTTTTAATATTTCAGCCTACATCGAAGAAGATAGAAAAATTCCAGTCATGCAGCATGACCCCATGAGCGAATTTTTGAAGAAATGTTCGTCATTTCAGTCGCTATTGATCGTGTAGAGAAATTTTAGTTTATGATTTTGATAGACAAACATGGAATCAAATTATTATAAATAAATAGCAGGTACTCATAATTTATTATTATTAAACTAATCTTGTAGATTTAAAGACAAAAGTAGGTAAATATTTATAGATTTCGATGGAGAGAGGCCTTGAGATTAATGTTAGATTAATGTTGAGATTAATAGGTTAATGCGGAGCGAGGCCTTGGGTCTGCGTGCTAGTACGTACATAAATAGAACTTCTTCATAATTTCATGGCTGATATTTTCTAAGCCACAGTCAGTATTAAAGCTACATCAAGTCCTAAAACAGTTGAGCGTAAAACATTAAGAGAGCGACCGAGAGAATCGGAGGACGGAATATTTCACAGAGTAAACTCATCAGTTGTGATTACATTTTTTTTTTTTTTTTTTTTTTTTTTTTTTTTTTTTAAACAAGCACCTACTACCTACGTTTTAAACAGCATGGTTCTAGGATTGGTTATACAGGGATACTTCCATAAGAGTAGTTCAATCTGAATTTGGACAATGTTTCATGCAAATATTACCGATTTTTACAACTAGCGAACGGCATTATTTCAATTTTTGACTGATTTTTCAACTTTGAAATTTTTGAAAACTTGATACATATTCTTATAGGAAATTTGACGCTGATTCCGAATATACCACATGTTAGTATGCTGAACAAATTATTTCGCACAACAAATCGCAAAAAACAGGCTATTTTGAGATTTTTGACTACATTTTTGAAAGTTTCAACCCGAAGATGTAATCCGATCATGCTGGCCAACAAACTTGAACTTTCGTTTTGTGTCCTTAACATTTTAAAATTTGTTTGAAGTTTCTAGCACAATTCTACGGACAGTTATCGTCTGGAATGACACATACATACAGACATACATACATACATGAAAAAAAGTTCCAGTCATGCAGCATGATCGTATGAGCGAATTTTCATAAACGGTCGTATTACATTGATGTTAAATTCTGTTGAAATGTGAGCACCTTGGGGACAAATAAAAATTTTATTATACATTTTATAGCAAATTAACTTTTTGTCAGTAATATTCCAATGAACAAACGATTTTGTGGATTTTTACAATTTTTTCAAGTACTCCTATCGATTTTTAGCTTATTTTAATGAAATTTAAGTACATTTTTCAGTACAATTTTGTGCTTAAATTTTTAAATGTCCTAGTTCATGTTCGATTAATTTTTTTCGAGTAGCATTCTGCTAAAAAATATAAATTTGTTAATTTTTAGCGGTTTTTTGCCTTTTTAGTGATTTTTTAAGTACATTTTTTGAAATTTGACCTATATATATATATATATATATATACATATATATACATATATATATATATACATATAAAAAAGCGTTAAAATCCAGGAATCATTTCAGAATGCCTCAAAACGGATATCAATGAAGACAAGTTTCAAACATTTTATTTTAAAATTTTTGGAGCCTTTGCAATAGCTTCATTTTCTAAGAAAATTCGCTAAATGCGTTAAACTTCAGAATATGATTCAGAATAGCCTGAAACGGATTTCTGCATAAAAGTTTTTCAAAAATTCACATTCTACAAATTTTGAGGCGAGAGCAATAGCTTAATTTTCTTCAAAAATTAGCTAAAAAAGATATACATATTAATATTATTAGATACACATATTACACCATAATCTAAACAAAATTAAGGTAAATATGTACAAAATCAAATTCTGCTTATGAGTAGTATCCTATAGGACTAGCTAATACATAACTATAGCAAAAACCTTTACAGCTCTGAAGAGGCCTAGAATATATGGCGAAAGCGCTCAGCTGGAAATAAACATGTACCTAAAACAAAGACAAGCCTTCAAAAGTTCTCATTTCTAGTCAATGGTAATAACGAAAGGATTCTGGACCCTGGACCTTTACCGTACGACAGAGTTCAACCATGAGTCCGGATGTATTTGAAATTATTTCCGGATTCGGCATAACACCAAAATATCTACCCCTGCTTCCCATTGAGAGCTGATTGGAAGCCGTAGATATTGGCCCCACCGATTTGCTGGGATTGTAAAGTTCGACTGGAAAAGGTTTAAAAGCGATTCCATCATCCGAGGGATCCCATCCCGCATGTCCGACGGGAAGAGCAATTTCAACTGGCCTCAGTGTGACAGGGATCCCAGGAACTTTTCAATACTAAATGGTAGTCAAGCGATGTGAAGGGACTGGGGTTATTGATTGAACTGAAGATGTTAATTATAAATAGAATGAAATCCCGTCACCTACCAGAACGCAGGTTGATGAAAATGCAGTCAGGCATAGGTACTTCGGTAAACTTCCAATAAAAAATAACATATTCCATTACGCTTTCTTGCTTCTATTTTATTGACTTAGCTTTTATTCAAATCTACTTCAACCACGTCCAGCTTTTATTATATTTACTCAACTCCCTGAACTTTACAAAATTCTCACCTCGTTACCCAAGCATAAGCTGACATATAAAAGATTTGTTAGACATAGTGACAATTGATATACTGAATCATCGCGTTCTTTTGAGACAGTACCCGTCATTTCCGAGTGAGCGTGCCTAACTTTCGCTCAGCGTTGGGTTGAACGCAGCTTCTTCTCGCGTTCTCGAGCTGCCGCGATCGGGGATATAGCCAAGGGCGTACACAGGGGTGGGGCAACTGGGGCAGTAGCCCCAGTAGACTTCCTATTCGGCAATTATCTCGTCACACAAATTAATACGCATCTCTGTACATCCCATATTTGGATTCACTACTAAGTTCATTACAAGACTGATTTTCGGATGATAATGTAACAGCTTTAGGGGGATTGATACTTCAACCATCGAAGATGTTGGAAATGTCAAAGGAAGAACTCAAACAGCGACTTTTGTAACTTTTATGGTCTGGATACCCTCATTGAAACTGAGGCTGAGCTATCGCATACATTTTGGATGAAAAAGGGTCTTACTACAGAGAAATTGAATGAATTGGATTTGATCAATGTACTGCAAGAGACCAAGTGAAATCGGCGGTAAACGTTCTTCTCGCACAGCCGTGCACAACATGTAAATTGAAAGGTCATTCAGCTCGTTGAGAAGGGTTAAAACATGGTTGAGGTCAACCATGTTAGAAGCCCGTCTCAACGGACTATGCGTCCACGAGAAGAAAAATCAATTTGTTGATGAGGCGTTGAAACTATTTTGTAAAAACCCCAGGCGTTTGATGTTGCCGTAATACCTAATAATTTTCAAGTTGTTCTCAATTCATAAATTATAACTTTGCACTTACCCTCATTTTGTTCATGCCATGTTTTTGCCTGGGATATAGCCTCACCCGTTTGATCGGGAGGGATATTCCCTGAACGCAGCACATTTATGGGCTAGAAGGGGAAGGGGATGTCACACAGGTACCTACCCTTTATCCGTTGCATTACAGCAGAGCGTGGTTAGGATTGCGCAACATCATTACCTAGCAATCCGATCCCCTATTTTTGAGGGCTTAATGTTTCAAAAGAAACTTTGTAGCCAAGGATTCCAGAAGGAATCCTATTTAAGCCTTTTCATATAAATAATTTCGTTGGTCAATTAGAACTTATTGGTTTTAAAATTTTCCCCTTTTTCACTTTTCAATTATTCACCTAACTGATGATGATTCCAGGCGCTTTTGCTTTACTTTACTTCTAGTATTATTATTACTATATATTTCTACGGGTAAAATTCCCAATTCTGTATTCAAGGGCAAAAGTTTCCATTTTTATATTAAAGGTCATAAGACTTTTGCCCTTGAATACAGAATGGGGAATTTTACATCCCTTTTGATGATTAAGTCGCCCTGGTGCTGGTCGTCCAGGGCCGAAATTAAGATTATATTATGAAAAATATGAATATATTGAGGTTATAAGTTAATGGATATAAGGTTATAACTTTATAATCAACCCATCTTTGGTGTATGACATTCACACGACTTACCATACCCATCTTTGGTGTCGCAATCTTGATTTCTTCGGACAAGCATTCCTTTGTGTAAAAAGTTTCAGCACGTTCCCACTGAACCTTTAAATTGCGCAGCATGTTTTTGGTATTTCTATTGATTTTAAGTACTACCAATCCGTTACTAGCGAAGTGTAACTCCCTTAGTTTTCATAGGAGGAAAGTCGTTCACCACTTTTTGGAATGATCTCATTTTATCACAACATCTCATGATCCCTAAGCCATTGTAGTGTTCATTTCCACACAGCACAACGCGTACTAAAATGCAGTTTTTTCGGTGTTTTCCCAAGATGGTGTTGCAATTATCAATAAATGAACATCTTTACGAGGTTCAGCACGTAAAAATACTCCAAAATAATATATTAACTGTGGTAATTAAATATCTTCAAAACTCAGTATTTCACGATTTTCTGCACTTTTAGAGCGGAATGGCGTACTTTTGTAGCGGAATCGCGCCCGTTTACGCGCACTTAAAAAATCAAATTATGGGTCGTTTTTCATAAAATTTCACGTAGAATTCGAATCTGCAATACAAATTGAGGGTTCCTATTTGAGAAAATAAAGTTTATGTCATTTGCTCAACTTATGGGCTTCTGGCGCAAGTGGCACGCGCGAAAGTATTTTTCCTGAGATCTACGTATAAAATTATGAAGAACGGCGTTAGTCCCAATTTTTAAGTTGGATTCAGGGGAAATGAAGGGGGCGTAAACCTTTCCGTGGGCTTCTTATTTAAGAAGGACAACCTACTGGAACTGATCCAGAAGGGGTAGGGGACAACTATAGCATGAGGAAAAAATAACCGCATACTATAATCTGTTTCAGGCTATTCTAAGACCGAACCCGTGAAAAAAACCATAAAATGTGTGTCTGTGCGTGGGTGACAAATTTTGTCGACGCTGCCCAGGCCACAATTGTCAACCGTTTATCGAGATTCTTACTTTGTTCGATGTAAATTTCAGCCTAGTTGTGCAGCAAACCTTGGAAATGTTGAATTCAGTGATGGAAGAGGGGGAATGGAGGCAATAAACCCGAAAAAACGTGGGTTTTTTTGACAAATTTTGTCGACGCCACCCAGGCTACAATTCTCAAAGGATTTTCTTGATTCTTATTTCGTTCGATTACAATTTCAGTCTAGCTGTGCAACAATTCTTGGGAATTTCGGATATACTGTCGAGGTGGGGGTGGAGGGGGTAATTACCGATTCTATCAGGCTCTACCCAAGCTACGAATCACTACCGATTTTCGTGATTCTTATTTTGTTCCTTTAAGAATTCGATATAGTTTTGGAACGTATGTCAGGAATTTTAAATTTCATCATTGGGGGGGGGGGGGGGGGTGAATGGAGGGGTTAATACTGATAAATTGTGTCGTTTTAACAATTCTCGTCTGATTTTCGTGGTTCTTTTTTTGTTTAACTATGAATTCGGTCTACTTCCGGATCGCACATCAGGAACTTCAAATTTAATTATGGAAGGGGGCGAATGGAGGGGGTAATGGTAAAAATAATTTTGATTCAACTATTCTCATTAGATTGTCGTGGTCATTTTTACAATTCAATTATCGATTTGGTTTAGTGTGCGAAGTTATTTGAGGAATTTCAAATTTCATACTTATGATAGATACTCGGTGGGAGGAGTTAATGGGAGGAGGGGGGGGGAGTCCGAGAAGTCGAGATATTTTAGGGGTTTCTCTTATTTCAACTTTCACAATTATTATATAAAATCCATTCATAGGGGCGTCCCTGTAATGCATGCATTTGTTCAGCAACCCTTCATCCTCCGTTTCGTTGACTAAGTTGGTTTTGGGCACTGCTTTGAATAAAAATAAGATGAATATAAATAAATCGGTAAAAGTAAATTTTAATATAAATATGAACTGTACACGCTTATCACTGAAACCTTCCTCGGGTTTATAGATTTACGGGCGTAGTGTTGAAGATGTGTTAACGAGGACGTATTAAGACTTGATCTTGCGTTGTCAATTAAGCGGTCTCCAAGTCACGTCGCGCGATTGTTGTAGTAATTTGTTAGCTGTCGGTTGTCACCAGCTCAGCCGATCTTGGTTCACATGCACCGTGTGATTTGTAACCGCAGTAACCAGGAACTCTCTGCTGTGTCGACGGTGACGTTGGTTCGAGTTTGGGCTCGTTACGATGTGCTAATGTACATTGTAAAGACCAGTGCAGTAACAGTCCTACACGATTTCAGGTATGGTTACGACAATTTTTTTCGAAACCAACGGTCCACTCG
Source organism: Adelphocoris suturalis (assembly GCA_030762985.1). Lineage (NCBI taxonomy): Eukaryota > Metazoa > Arthropoda > Insecta > Hemiptera > Miridae > Adelphocoris > Adelphocoris suturalis. The sequence continues at coordinate 163,648,832 of CM061040.1, forward strand.
TCCGTATTATAGTGGACGCCGTGAGACGAGCTCACATTCCTTATATTTGTTATCGACTTACATGGGAAAGCCTCGAGGCCGGCATATCGTGGGTCGGTTGGATGGTAGGGGGGATGTAATCACTAGAACCGCAGTTGACAGCAAGGGCGCGATATCGGTCCTTATTGAAGGTCCTACCGCCCCAATAACGATTGCCCACCTGTTACCCAGCCCCTCTCACTCCGACACGACTACCCTTGTAGCAAAGATCCATACCAACCTGCCTTCGTATAATCGCCTTTGGGTTTTCTTCCTTTCGTAGAATTGATTGATCCGAGTCAAGTTTTATGGTCCGCTTCGTTGTTAAATTTTATATCGATGCTTTCTAAGGATATGTTCAATAAGAGACCGAAATGAGTTTTGTAATTTCTGATTCAAAAACCATTTAACTAAAACGCTGTTAGCAAGCACTTAACAAAGTCTTCTAAGTGGTTCAGTACATTCGACTCTTCGTGCTAAATCTAAAAGGTTATTTCCGCTAGTAGTAATAGTAAAATTATCATTTACATACCTTTCGGAGGAGTCCGTCGTCAATAGCAAGGGGCGAGAGCTTTCGATGTAAAGACATCATCATCAAGCCGTCGAATAGTACTGACTGACTGATTTCAGAACTGTTTCGACGGCCTGATGGTGATAAAAAGCTCTTTACATCGAAGATGAAGACCTTTACATCGAAAGGTCTTGCCCCCGGTAATCGACTTGCAATACTCAGATAGATATGAGGATGGGACCAAGAATTAATTGGAACCTGTACGAGGACAGGGATTGACGTTGCTCAATTCTTATTAGTGCCAATGCAGGAAGGAAAATTTCCCAATTAAACTGGGCCCTCAGTTTCTATCTGGTCTGATTTGGGTTACATCGTCTTTGCTTACTGTTACTGATCTGTTACCAGCTCTTTTCCCCACCATCGCTTCTATAAACGCACTTTGTCTCATTGGATTTCATCTCAGCTTTTCATCGGACTCCACTGTTTGGTACTGAATTAGTTTTGTCAATTTTCGGTACTAATTTAGTTGTCATAATTTCAGAACGACCTCGGACGAAATGGCATCTCAATCTTCGCCGACTGATGAGAGGTCACTTGATTCTCATTCAACCTTGAAGCTTTGTTGATAAAAAAAATTCCAGTCATGCAACATGATCATATGAGCGAATTTTCTTAAATTAGGTACCTATCGTATTAAAATATGTTGAATTTTATTGAAATTTGAGCAATTTCATAAAAAATAAATTGGTAAAAAAAACCCACAATTTATGACTTACTGAATGAAATTCAAAAGAAATTTCGTATAATTAGACTTTTTTGGAGTTTTTATAGATTTTCCAGCAAATATTAATGCAGTTTAAGTACGTTTTTCAGCATGATTTTGTGCAAAAAAAAAGTAATGTCCCAGTTATTGGTTGATAGATAATTTTGTTTTGACTGAAATTCTAAAGAAAATTATAAATTAAACGATTTTTGGCCAGTTTTAGCAATTGTTAGGGATTTTTTAGCATATGTTTTGAAATTTGACCAACTTAGCGTCCCCAAAAAGTGCTGGCTAACGGACTCATCCGTTCATCTGGAAAACTTGATTTTTTGGAGCAAGAGTGGGATTTTCATCTCAATTTTTACGAGAGTTGTCATCTGGAATGACATATATAATTTGATAATGATAGGTAATGTGCTAAAACGTACAAACAATACAAACTTAAAAAACATATAAAAAAGCGCAAACTTCAGGGATTATTTCAGAATGCCTCAAAGTGGATTTCACTGAAGAAATTTTCCAAAAATTTTGATTTTAAAATTTTCCAAGCCATACCGATAGCTTCATTTTCTATGAAAATTCGCTAAAAATAAAGTTTGAATACTTCAAGCATGAAAGTCGTATTTATGTATTTTTTCCTCCATTAACCTCAAATTAAAGAAGGCGATGCTAAAAGACATATTTTGTGTTATCAATTCAATCTTTAAATTCAATACCTTATAATACTAAAGACTGGTGAAATTTGTTGACTGAAGCAGTATGACTGAGAACAGCTTACTGTTGACGAAACATGCAAAAATCTTGAAGCAATATAAATCGAGATAGAAGAACTAAGAATGAGATATGGCAGCAAACGAGTGAAACTGCTTGATGAGATTTAAAGGCCAGCGAACATTATTTATATTTATTATGAGCCAGCGATGAAAATAAATCTTTCGGCAATAAGTCGGATGAATATTATGTGAACTTGAAGCTCGATCGTTCTAAGCGACGACGGTTTGCATATTTGATAGCCAATTACACGTTTAATCAATCCAAACTTTGGCTCGAGCATTTCAAGGGAAATTGGCACGTCGCGTCCCGTTCTAATTAACTCGTAACGCTGAGGGGGAATGCGAGTTGGGGGATCGTTATAACGGCGTTATATTTCTAACCAATTGGCTGGGATGACTGTCAAAACGGTGAAGTTGAGTTCGCATGTGGAATCAACTAATTTTGGCAATGTGTACTTCGTTATGAGGATCGTTATATATTTACATTACCACTTCATCAAAGAGTTTTCCACATTACAAACTTACACTTTATATGCCAATTTAATTTCGACCTTGACGAAAAGTTGGACCAGAGTTGTTTATGCTAAAGTTTTGAAGTGACGAAATAATTTGGTAAGTCGCAGAGTAGGTACCTCGATTATTATCTTTTTACTGAAAGAAATACGTGCTGTAAATGGTTGGTAGTGTGCCTTCAATTTCAAGTTGCTTCCATAGGAGGTTTTTCTGTTCTACAAGATAATTTGCATAGCTTACACATTCAGCAAAACTCAAATTGTACTTGTTGATTGTAAAATGAATGGGACCACCTGTTCATGGAAGACTGAACTATTAGGCTGAAACTGAATACGAAAGATGAAATCCTTTTCTTAATCCATCGCACTGTTAGAAGCCGAGTGCAATTGTATCTTCCTACGGAACTTACATCGAATGGTGTCGTTGCTAGAATTTACGTTGCCACCCTCCTACTCTGTCGTTTGAACAAAAAACGCCTTACCTCAATAATCCAAACATTTCTGAAAATAGCATCAAAGACTTTCCTAGGAATCCTTTCTATAGTCCTCCTCCAATGTGTTCTTTGTACCCCATTTTTTGGACATCATAATATATAAAATCCGATGTCTGTTTGTGGGTTTGTTTAATTGGACCAGCATCAGGGCAGAACGGCTGCACCGATTTTCATGGGGGCAGGCCCAAATTTACCTGCAAGTTCCAGTATAGAACTTAGGCTACATTACAATCATCTAGACTTACTCCTTCATCGAGAACTCGGCTTTTCCTAATGACATCACCCGGATAAACAACTTCGTATTTAAGCAAAAACTGGACATGTGTCGAACTTTTTGGGCCAAATGTGGATGGTGTAGATTCACGCATAAAGAAATTTGGATAACGTTTTTGGTGGATTGAGCTGAATGGTTTTTATTCGTTTGTAGATTTGAAGATATATCTTCAAAAGCTTATATTCAAAACAGCCGGGAATAGTTTTAACTGTATTGAGTTATTTACATTGAGGAGACGCTTGGTTGGTTAAACCACAGGTACAAGAACAGGTTGAAACTTGGTTGCTGAAATTTGAATTGAAGGCTTTATTGGGCACTGGGTAATAATATAATAATTATTCTAAACTGTTTATATTTGTGGAAGTATTGAACGGTTTTTTCAGACACATGATAATGATAATGGGTATGCAATAGGACGTGCAAGAGAAGTGAGCGGGCACAGCTTCTTCTATACCTCTATAAATAACTGACTTATCCTTATCAACTTGAAATGCAGAAGTTCGGACCCCCACCGCTCTCGGTGCAGTAGTGTATAATTTCATCAGTATCTTAGAAGTGTTCTAATCACTCTTTCATGATCAGCCAAGTGAGCTGAATTCTTTCTTGTTCACTCTAGGAAGTTTAAATTTGGTAGGGTGACTCTTTGGGACAACATGAGACGATTGAAATGATGGGATCTTTCATGATCAACTGAGTGAGATAAATTCTTTCCTGTTAATTCTAGGAAGTTGAAATTCGACAGGGAGACTCTCTGGGTCATTAAGAGATGATTGAAAAGATGGTTTCTTTCCTGATCAACTGAGTTGCTATCAGTTTCTATGATCTCCTACAGCCCCCTCCCCTGCTTTTCATCCTATGAAGCTGTAATTTAGTGTGTAGCCTCCGTAGTTACGACACAGTCTGGATATGGTTATTTCAGCAGTCTCAGCACCGACTAACCCGTTCATGTAGGTCCGTGCAACGCATGGGTAACCGGCTAGTACCTTAATAAAACTTGACTTTACTAAATTATCGAGAAAAAATTTGGAAAAATCGATTTATCAATATATTATTCCCACATAAGTTGGTGGAATAAAATCGAACAATAGTTTTTCATGTTTTTGAAGGTGAAATACTTACCTTAACTAGCCTGTGAGGCGTTTTACCTTCAAAAACAAATCAGTTTGATAGATGATATTTTTGAAGGTAAAACACCTCCACTAGTACAATTTTAGGTAGGCACTTAATAAGTAATCATCTGCCTGACTACCATTTTGACATTTTCATGGCTTTGTTTTTAAGGGAAGGAAGCCTAACATTGCAGACAATTCTAATGAAAAATCTCAAAAAGTAACAAGGAAATTAAAGTTTATATGAAGCCACCATCATCAAGAGTCAACGCTTCAAGAGTTGCTTGATCAGCAACACAATAATTGAATTGTGAAAAAAACTAGGTTTTTTGATCTTGGTTCTCCTGGGTATGGTTATTTTTATAAGTAGGGGATTAATAATTCTGTAATCTCACAGTACTACGCTGGTCAGCTGCACGGAAAACATTATTTCTATTCATGTTAAAACAGAATGAATAATAACTTGAAATAAATATACATAGATCCCTCCAAAAGAATGGCTTGGCACACAGGATCAAAATAATTAAATCGCAGGTTAAATAGAAATATAAAAATCAACTGCTAAAACATTAGAAAACTCCTCACTTCCTGACCAGATGCGTAAATATTTAAAGGTGAAACACCTCACGGTTTCCCGAAAATTGCCTAATCATTACGAAAGCTAATAATTAGCTACAATTTGCAGGTAAAATGCCTTATCCCAATTTTAACCTAGTTTAGGCGTTTTACCTTCAAATTCCTGTCAAGAAAACAAACCTTTGAGGCAATTTTACCCGAAGTTAAGGTGTTTCACCTTAAAAAACACTATAATAAGTCGTTTTGCCTTTAAAAAAAAAAAAAAAAAAAACATTTTTCTGAAATAGGGGTGTAAAGTACCCCAATCTTTAGATTGTATTTTGAAAGCGCGTCAAAATTAAGGGGGGAGGGGGGGATAAAAATATAATTTTTGTAGATATTAAAGTTAAGGCATTCTTCCTTCAGACGGCAGGTCTCTTCACAGTACCTGTCTAAAGAACTGAAGAACGACAGTGAATTTATAAGTCATGGAATTATGAAGAGCTGAAATAGTGTGGTCAGCCTCGCTGACAGGGATATGAATATGCAGGCATTTTCCGCTTGGGGCGTGCCGATACGCGGGGGAGTCCATTTAGTTTGTATCAGTCTTTGTCATTATTATTGCCAACCATCTGTCAAGTCGTCTTTTGTTTTGTTTGTTGTCAAATTGTCATTCTCACCTTTTTAGCGAATTTTCTTAGAAAATAAAGCTATTGCAATGGCTCCAAAAATTTTAAAATAAAAATTTTCAAACATTTTCTTCATCGAAATCTGTTTTGAGGCATTCTGAAATGATTCCTGGATTTTAACGCTTTTTTATATGTATATATAGAATTGAGATAAAAACTTCGTTCTTTCGCCAAAAAATCAAGCATTTCAAAAGAAAGGATGAGTTCGTTGGACAACACTTTTTGAGCACATTAAATTGGTCAAATTTCAAAAAATGTACTTAAAAAATCACTAAAAAAGGAAAAAAACCGCTAAAAATTAACAAATTTCTATTTTTTAGCAGAATGCTACTCGAAAAAAATTAATCGAACATGAACTAGGACATTTAAAAATTTAAGCACAAAATTGTACTGAAAAATGTACTTGAATTTCATCAAAATAAGCTAAAAATCGATAGGAACGCTTGAAAAAATTGTAAAAATCCACAAAATCGTTTGTTAATATAAAAATATTTTCTAAACAGAGCACGCAGGTCAAGATTCAACACGAGAATGTAATTTCTGAACAATTAAACATATTGTTGTCAATATGTAAATAAAACATATTGTCAACAATAATAACAGGACGGGATTGTTTTGGAGTAGGTACTAATTCGCATTTTCACACTTCCCCTCGAGTTAGTACTTCAACTCCGTAATTCCGAGTTCCCATGTAAATTGTTGTAATTTGGATCTTGGTAGTGATTTGGTAAACATGTCGGCCGGCATTTCTGATGTTTGTAAATATTTGATTTCCACTGAGTTTTCCGAAACACATTGGCGAATGAAGTGATGTCTGATGTCGATGTGCTTCGTTCTTGAATGATGTGTCGAATTTTTGGTCAACTGCGGTGCTCCCTGATTATCGTTGTATATTGTGATTGCCGTTTTTGAATTTAGAACCTGTAACTCTCCGAGAAATTGTCGTAGGTAGAGTGCCTCCTTGGTTGCTTCTCCAATGGCAAGGTACTCAGCTTCGACGCTCGAAAGTGCTACTGTCCTCTGCTTTCTAGCTTCCCAGGATATTGCCGCTCCTCCGAGTTTGAAGCAGTATCCAGTGTAAGAATGCCTGTCTTCAGCACAACTTGCCCAATCTGCATCCGCATAACCTTCCAATGGCTTCCCAGTCTTCTGGAATAAAATTCCATGGCATGGTGTTCCCTTTAGGTATCGCAGAATTCGTTTTGCTGCATGCCAGTGCTCATGCGTATAATTGTTGTTAAACAATGTTATGTCTGGGCGGGTGGATACAGCCAAATACATTAATGATCCGATTAATCGCTGATATGGATATCTGGCCATTTCAATCGTATTTGGTTGTTCCGGCTTTTTCAGCTTCAGTCCAGTTTCAATCGGTGTTGCTACGGGTCTTGAGTTTTCCATTCCAAAACGCTTCAGGATGTCTTGGGTATACTTTTTCTGACACATAAATAGCTTCCCCTCGATTTGGTCTTGGGTAAACTCAATTCCTAAGCCGTAGTGGATTGGTCCTAAGTATTTCATTTTGAAAACGTTCATCAGGTTCTGTTTTATTTTTTCTATCAGTTTTGGATTGCCTGAAGCCAGCCAAAGGTCATCAACATAAATTGCCAGAACAACGAAGTCATTCTCTATTCGAGCTTGGTACACGCATGGGTCGGTCTTTAGTGGTTTCAGTCCCAGCTTTTTCAGATTTTCGTCAAGCTTTAGGTACCATTGTCGCCCTGCTTGTTTCAAACCGTACAGAGATCGTTGTAGCAGACATACTTTATCCCCCTTTTCTAGGCTTTCTAACATCTTCTTGGCTTCTTTCAAAACTTTTTCCGACGATTTGTTTTCCAAAATTATGTCTTGTAAAATTTCTCTAAAACTTTCTGGAATTTCCATATGAATTTGTTCATCCAAATTTCCGTTTAAAAATGCTGTAGTTACGTCAAATTGGTGAATATTCAAATTTTCTTCCACAGCTAGAGCCATAATTGTTCGAATCGAACTCATTCGAACCACAGGTGCAAAAGTCTCATTATAGTCTTCCCCTGGTCTTTGACTAAATCCTTTTGCGACCAAGCGAGCCTTTTTTCTTTCCACGGTACCATCTGCCTTCAATTTTTCTCTTAGAACTACTCGGCAGCTGATCACATTTTTATTTTTTGGTCGTTGTACAATTCTGAAAGTTTCATTATCCAAAATTGACGAGTATTCAGACTTTATGGCTTCTTTCCAACCAACTGCTTCTGGGCTTGACAAAGCCCAACTGCTTCTGGGCTTGACAAGCTGCTTCACTGTTATTTCTGCCAAACCAGCCGTTTCAAGTTCTTCTATTGCGTCCTGAAATATCTCATCTTCAACTGATTCTAGTGGGATTTCAATTTCGTTATAGATTTTTCTTGGTCTACCGGGATTTCCTGTTCTTTGAATGTGTGGTCTCCCTTTTCCACGAATTGTCCTCACTATTCCCTGATTTGTTACTAATTCTGTTTCCGCAATGTCTCCAGGATTGTTGTTCGTTGGTTGTTCATTTCCTGTTTCATTTTTGTTCTCAATTTCATTTCCTTCATTGTCTAAATTTGTTTCAAGCTTTTGTTCTGTTGGGTGTATCATTATGGCCCTTTTTCGATGTTTGTCTTCATTCTCCTGATTCACATGATCAAACAAATCTTCAGGAAAACAGTTTTCAAAATTCTCTTGTTGAACAAATTCTTCCATAAATTTCACGTCCCTTGAAACAATTACTTTGTTTTCTTCTTTTGCCCAAATTCGGTATCCTTTTGTTTGGTCCGAATATCCCAAAAAAATTCCTTCTTTCGCTCTTGGAGCAAATTTATCTTTTTGTTTTTCCTTGTTCAAAAAATATACCTTACTTCCAAATATGCGAAAATACTTCACGTTCGGAGTTCTTCCAAACCACAACTTGAACGGTGTTTCACCTCCTATTCCTTTTGAAGGACTTCTGTTTCTGATGTGATTTGCTGTGTAAATTGCATCAGCCCAAAAGGATGGTGGTAATTTTGCTTGAAGCATTAGACACCTTGCAACTTCTACTAGGCTCCTGTTTTTCCTTTCTGCAACTCCATTTTGTTGTGGAGTATGAGGAACAGTGAGTCTTCGAGTTATTCCATTCGTTTCTAAAAATTTGTCGAACTGTTTGTTACAATACTCTGTGCCATTATCTGATTGGATGTACTTGACTCTTTTTCCAGTTTGATTTTCAACTTGGTTCTTGAATTTCTTGAATTCTTCCAAGACATCTGATTTATTTTTGAGGAATCTCACTTCACACCAACGACTGTGATCGTCAATTAGTGTTAGGAAATACTTTCGTCCTCCTTTAGAAGCAACTCTCATAGGTCCACAAAGGTCTGTATGAATTATCTCTAGTAACTCCGAAGATCTGTTGGACTGTTTAGGAAATGGTTTTTGTACCATTTTCCCCTCTAAACAGGTCGTACATGGTCTGAGAGTTTTGTTTTGAGGTATTTCAACCCCTCTTGCTTTCTTGTTTCCAGATAATTCCTTCAAATCATTCTCATTTAAATGCCCATATCTTTTATGCCATAGCTCTAATTTACTATCAGCTTTACTTTCAGCTGCGTTAGCATTTTCACGAGTATTGTTAATGTCTTCTACTTGATACAAACCGTTCACCCTGTTTGCAGTCATTAGCAGTTTTCCTATACTGTTTCTAACTTCGGCCTTGGTTTTTGAGAAAATAACTTTGTTTCCTTGGTCAGTTATTTTTGCCACAGACATTAAATTCGATCGAAGTTCTGGAACGTATAAGGTGTTTGTCAAATTCAGCTCTTTAGTTTCATTCCCCACTTTTACGCTCATCTTCACAGGTCCTTGATCAACGATGTTTGTTGAGGATGAATCTGCTAGGTTGACTTTATTGCTCAAACTAGTTCCGATCGATTCAAATTTATATTTCTCTGGGCACATGTGAGAAGTGCACCCGCTATCCAAGCACCATGAAGAAGTGGATACTTTCATTGCTGCTTCGGACGTGGATGTGAGAAATGTTTCAGCCGAGGTTTTTGCAGACTGTTTGTAATAACAATTAGCTGCTTTGTGGCCTTTCTTTTTACATATATGGCATTTAAATCTGAATTCTTTTTCATTTTCTTTATTGGTATTTCGTTTTTGAAATTTATTTTTAGCTATCATTACATTTGGGTCTCTCTCTTTTTCTTTTCTTGAGTCCCATTGCTCTATTATTTTTATTCTTAAATTCTCTGGGTTGGGAAGGTCATCACGTGCTTCGATTGCACATTTGAAATTATCAAAGCTGTCTGGTAGGTTATTCAGCAACATTATTGTAAGTAATTCGGGATGAATAACTACTCCCATTGCCTGCAACTTATCTACCCCATCAAAGAATTTTGCTATGTACTCTCTAGCGTCATCGTCTTCTTTCATCTTATGCAACATAAGCTGCTTCATCAACGATGCTTTTCTGGTAGGTCCTTTTGATAAATAGATTGATTCTAACCTTAGCCATAATTCTCGTGGTTTTTTGCAATCTTTTACTTGTTTAATTTCTGATGGACTGATTCCTAGAATTATGTCAGCTCTATGTTTTCGGTCAATTTTGTCCCATTCATTAGCAGCTGCTCTTTCTGCATCTCCGGCACCTTCGCCTACTATTGGTCGAGGTATTGTTCCATTGACATAGCTGATTCCATCACTTTTCTCTAACAGCGCTTCCATCAACACTACCCACGTATCATAATTGTCTCTATTTAAACTGTCAAATCCAAATTTCTGAATGTTCATGGTAGAGGTTCTTAAATCTTCTTTACAAGAAACTTCACTTCACTTGTTTCACGATTTTTACTCTAACCAACAGAAAATTTTGACAATACGCGCAGAACTCATAACCTAATATAAAAATATTTTCTAAACAGAGCACGCAGGTCAAGATTCAACACGAGAATGTAATTTCTGAACAATTAAACATATTGTTGTCAATATGTAAATAAAACATATTGTCAACAATAATAACAGGACGGGATTGTTTTGGAGTAGGTACTAATTCGCATTTTCACATTTGTTCATTGGAATATTACTGAAAAAAAGTTAGTTTGCTATAAAATTTATAATAAAAGTTTTATTTGTCCCCTAAGTGCTCAAATTTCAACAGAATTTAACAAAAATGTAATACGACCATTTATGAAAATTCGCTCACACGATCATGTTGCATGACTGGAACTTTTTTTCTTTATCCGCTCGTTGCTTGCTTTGTTCTAATGACCGTTCTAATGTTCATAAGTATTATACGTATACTACCAGCAAGCTAATTGTTCTTTCTGTGAGATCGTGAGTTAACAATAAGAAATTGCCACAGAGGTCGTTCATAATGTCCCCCAAAAACCTCAACGGGGAGGAACGAATCTTCGCTCTACTGACCAATCTGTACACAATGGTTCCATCCGATGAATGTATCCTCGATATTATTTATAGCTTTTCCAGATTAAACTCAGACTCTAAAAATTTTCCAAATCGTTGTTATGATCATCTTGAAAACCAATACATCCAAGCCACAAAAATAATGAGGTGGCGTAATGTTCAGGTAAAAGAGCTCGGATCTAAGACAAGCAGTGTAAGGGAGCAGCGCTTGGCAGAACATCAGCTAATTTTATTGGAGAAATTCTTGACAGCTTATTAAATTTATTATCTCTGACTACAGCACTTTAGTTATAGATTTCTCATAATACGTCCGTTTTATTCCATTACGTAAACTTATTTCAAAAACATCGTTTACTATTGCCCCTTGCAAGCAGAGATGGATTAAAGCCCCCCCCCCCGAGAGGAAGAAGAAAAAGATTCTTGCGAGGGAACGTCAGAATAGAACCACGCCGTCACGCTTGTAGGTTGACAAAAATACGAGTATAGATGAAGGAACTTTATACTGTGGGGAAACTGGTACGATAGGTAGGTACCCGTTTTACTAATCTGCCACGGCCAATTTACTAATCTGTTCGTTTGAATTTAGTAGGCCCACAAACTGCGTAGGTGCCACGGGGTATCAATCGGAGATTTACGTGGGTAGTGTCAGAATTTCCGTCGGTAAACTTTGAGATTTCCAGAAGTGCTTGAGGGAAAAATCATTAAAGCAGGTTTGCAACGGTGGTGTGGAGTCCGTGTCGTGCTGTCGTCCATAGTCGCCCTTTTGTGAGTAGAAGAGCAATAGAAACCAAACCATGTTGAATGCGAACTATTAGTTTTTTTTTTTTTTTTTTTTTTTTTTTTCTCCGTCAAGAAACTAGCATGGACGATAACATCTTTCTTCTTTAAAAAACATAAGGCAGCAGGTAAGGAATACAATTTTAATTAATAGGGATAAGTTTGTGTTCATCATTTTATTTAACAAGTTACGGTAGGAACCTACTGTATTTGTCTCTCGTTTACCGCTTTTGGTAGCGGTAACAATACATAATGAATACTAGCCATATACATAATCAACCTACCTACTGTTTCGACGAAGAAAGAAACGAATCGTGTTTTCTTAACTGATGGCAACAAGTGTTTTTCGATTGAAGTGAATTATTCACTGTTTTACATCTACCAGTAATAGACAAAATATTTTAACAAGGTAATATTTTATTTGTGTTTTCATCTTTAATCAAAAATGTACTTTATTCATTTAATTTCATCGTGAGTGTTTATTAAATGGTTTTTTACTTCTAGAATAAATTGAAAAAATAAAGATTGTACTGTTATTGAATCCTGTCTTTACAATATAAGTGTATAATTTATAAATAATATTACACCACGAGGACTGAAGTTCTCCTGCGTTTTATGTTTCATTCCCTGCCTTTTTCGATATAATTTTGCCAAAAAATTACTTGCCTATAATCATTTTATTTTTTGTGTGTACGTGGATGTTTGGTAACCAAGCTAAAATTTGTGCAAATAAAAATTATGTTTTTCATGTTAATTTTTACATGCCTGATATGAAGTGTGGGTCTATCTATAACCAATAAAACTGCTAGTTTTTCAAGGTCTTTTTTTAAAAAAAATTCTCGGGGGGGAGGGGGGGGGGTGTACTCTCGGTAGAGGACAACCCCCACCCACGAAATTCTATTAATCCGTCACTGCTTGCAAGGTGTTCATATTATATCAAGGAACCAAATCAGCTTAGTACAGAATTGGGGAGCCAAATCTACACAGGAAATTCGGGTAAGTAACTTCGATTTGTGAATTGCTGCATACCTACAAACCACACCCAATAAATTGCGAAGGTCATCACTTACTGTTCCATAAGACATATCCATGTCACAATGTATCAGCATTCGGCGTTGATACTTCATGTTTAGATCTTCTGGAGTTTTTATTTGCTTTACTTTAACGGTTTGCTGAAATTTGGTTGATGTCAGATGGTTTAGAATTCCTTCTTCCCACTTGATACATGATTACCAGACTGAATGACAGCTTTAATAGTGTTTTACTATCGACAAAAACTAAAGAGAAACCTCGTAAATCGATTTAGTTATATTGTAGGTAGTTGAAGTATCTCACTAAAAGTTTCTTTTCAAGACGCAATAAAGTGCGTGTGCCTTTTGTTTTCATCAAACCTTCTACGCAAGGACAAAACATATATTTTCCCTTTTCTCTTATTCCCTTGCAGAACGACCCCCCCCCCCCACCCTCCTTCTTCGTCTTTTTCCCCTGAAATCTGTATCCATGGGAAATCTCTTTCCCGTCATTCCACCATTCATCAGTTTCCTTTCCCCACCCTTTTCGCCAATCTCTGCCGCATGAAAAGAAAGTTTGTTTTGAAGATTGTCGGTATTTTCGTGTTTTTCCTATTCTTCATCGAAGAGGCGGCACCGGGAGTTCAGAGGAGGAGCGGAGCCCCATTTCTCACAAGGCTCACGCGTCACCCCCGTGACCCCTTCCACCCCTCATCTCCACCGCCAACCCCCACATTCACCAGCTTCGCTGCCGCCCTCTCATCGCATCCTGCTCAACCCCCTCCCTCACTCACAACAATCTCGGCATTAACCCTTTCCGCCCTATACGTCTTGTAGGCCCTGTACCCTCCCACACTGGACGCACCCCTACAGTGAATAGAAATGCCGTGAAATGAAGAGTCTTTCACCCAAGACGAGACAACAGGGAGTTTTTGCAACGCTCAGTCGTAGTCGAGTGGGAGGAACTTCGAATAGAAATGGAGCATTGCGCATGCGCTCACAATGCTAACAGTTAGCGGTCCATTCGTTTACTAAATTCGTTTACTATAGGTAATGGGCTGCAGTAATCACTGAGAATCCGGAAAATAGGTAACTAAATAATTAGAGGAATCAGCAAAAGAAGAAATGGAGTGGTATCCAGTAATCGAGCCACTTGACAAAGCAAATTTTGAAACCTGAAAGGTGCAGATTCAGAAATTGCTACAAAAGTAAAATATGTTTGGGTATCTATTAGCCAACATTGAAAACCGCGAGTACGGAAAAATCGGTACAGAAGAATGGGAGGATGTCGACCAAAATGCATGGGCTGAAATGATACTGACTGTTGTAATGTGATAATGACTCGGAACTTTTGGTTTTGTTATTTTGTAATAATATTTATTTCGTACCTATTCGGTAAACATTCAACTTGATAATGCAATAATAATATTTTGATTCATACATGTGATTGATATCAATTAGATAGATCACATGTTGATTCAACTAAATAATAAATAAACTTGAGTGAGTGCATTTCTTCACTCCCCCTCACGAACGATATTCCTCTAGTCCGAGTTGCTGTCTGAATTCTTCCAGTTTGGATGCGACGACGGCTTTGGTGAGGATGTCGGCTAGCATTTCTTCCGTTCGGCAATAGGTTATTTTCACATCGCCTTTTGCAAGTGCTTCTCGTATAAAGTGCTCCTTTATGCATGTGCTTCGACTTTGAATTCACTATTGGATTCATTGACCAGCTCTGGGCTGCTTGATTGTCGTTCTTCAGTTCTATGATGCTGTGATGAACTCCAATGTCGTTGGCCAAGATTTTTAGGTGTATGGCTTCTTTCGCAGCTTCTGTGAGCGCCATATACTCACTCTCTGCTGTAGATTGGGCCACGGTTCGCTGTTTCCGAGATTCCCAGCTTATCACTGATCCGGCGAATGTGAAACAATATCCTGTATAGGATCCTCCATCTACACATTTTCCCCAATTTGCATCTGTGTAACCTATGATGGGCTGACTGGTTTTCTTGAATTCTAAACTTATGCTTTTTGTGCCCTGGAGGTACCTCAATACATGCTTCGCAGCCTGCCAGTGCTGTTTTCCACAACATGCATTGAATTGTTATAAGTAGCTGATGGCGTATGATATGTCCGGTCGTGTTGCCGTTGCAAGATATGTACATCAATGATCCCATTAATGCTTGATATGGAACATCAGTCAACTCTTCTGATGTTGCCTTTCCCAATGCATTGTTCCATGTTAAATTTTTTAAATATTTTCTCTACGTATTTGTGTTGGGTCATTTTTACTGAAGTTTTGGTTTTAGAGAATTCTATTCCTAGACAGTAATTTAATAGTCCTAAATCTCGCATAGCAAAACATTTCATTAATTCTTGTTTGATTTTTTTTAGTTGATCTTTACTTGATGAAGCTAGGATCAGATCGTCAACATACATAGCGCAGTGGAAGCGTGCTGAGCCCATAATCTGTTGTAATGTGATAATGACTCGGAACTTTTGGTTTTGTTATTTTATTATAATATTTATTTCGTATCTATTCGGTAAACATTCAACTTGATAATGCAATCATAATATTTTGATTCATACATATGATTGATATCAATTAGATAGATCACATGTTGATTCAACTAAATAATAAATAAACTTGAGTGAGTGCATTTCTTCACTGACTATTTCTCCATGTAGTCTTAAAATATAAAACATTGCAAGACGTCAAATGCTGTTTGGAAGAAATTACATGAGAAACATTTTGTTGGTCTTGAACAAGAGGGTACCCATGCAAAAATTGGAGGAAATTACATTGCCCAAACAAATGAAACGGAATCGTGTAAGATGAAAATGATTGAAAAGCATTTTTGGAATGAATTTGACAAAAATAATGAAAATCTAATCGTTCAGAAGACAGAGGTGAAGCAAGAACTGCTGAAGAATTATGTGAAGAATGAGAACAATTCTGAAGAGGAAACCCCAATTTTGTTAGAAAGAAACAAAAATCCGAGTTGCGTGTTACGATATAAATTTGAACACATTTGAGCTTCAAATTTCTAGAAACTATTCTGTAGATAAATATGAAAGCTACTACACTGAAAACCACATTGACAACTTGCCATATAACAAAAAAAGAGTTTTATAATCAAAATCCACACACAACCACACCCACACAACCACACAATTTCTTATTTTTCTACATTTTCGACCTAGTAAAAGGTACCTACTATTATTATCTTTTGTGCGTTGATTTAATTTTTGTTTCTAACACTTTTTACTCTGTAAAATTTACTTTCTCTCGTTGTCTGTATTTTTTAAATATGTCTGCATTTCTATGTAAGCTTCCTTATTGTATATTGGGCTAACTAGCCCGTAAATAAATAAAAATAAATAAAAATAAATAAATCGAAAACAATTTTACAAAGATGGGAAAACTGAATGCGGTAGTGAAACAAAATTAAATAAGAAGATTGGATCCAAAATGATTAACGTTGGCCAAATAATTAAACGACTACCATAGCACTATACAATCTCATACATGAATTTACAAAAATTCACTAGCAGCAAAAATACTCGTAACGGCAAAATGTTGGTGCAATGGAAACGTGCCGATTCTGAACTACCACTGTCAACGCTCAGACGACTTCCTACATCCAGATTAATAGCAACTTGGATATGGGACCCTGGAGGAAATTCAATCTGCTATAGTGTCTCCTTGAGGGGGAGTGTTGGAATTCATCCGTCCACTCTATAGCAAATATACCATATGTTGTCCGTTGACAACAAACTTCATGTAGTTAAACAAAAATATATTCATTCTTCATAAACCACACACTTTTGCAGTGATCAACTAAATTTACTATATATTAATTGCTATGCAATTCTTAGGCCCACCCCCAACAATTTTTTATGTAACGTCCGTAACGAAATAACGTCCGAAACGAAGAATATCCGTAACGCGAAGCGCGAGTTGGTGGGTTCGAATCCCAGCCAGGCTTGAAAATTTTTTTATATCCATTTTTTTCGCATCGTGGGTTCGAATCCCGGCCAGGCTTGAATATTTTTTTATATCCAAATTTTTTAATACTTTATTTTTTGAGCGTTTTCAGGCTAAGAATTGCATAGCAAATTATCCTCATTTTCTACACAGTAGAAAAGAGAAAAGATCAGGGGTGTCCAGGGGGGCGAAGCCCCCCGGCGAGGCGCGAGGCGCCGAGTATATGTATATATATTTTGTTTTTTGTTTTTATGAAGAATGCATATATTTTTGTTGCTTTGCGGTTCACTTTTACTGGACAATATTCTTGACATCTACTATAGTCATTCTCATCCTGCTGTACAGGGTAATCCAGGTAGAGCCTGCAAGAGACCACACAGTGCGTGATGGGGAAAAATCATTGAACATAGAAGATTTGCCATATCAGATGATTACGTGGTTACAGGTTTCCAAGATTCTCCTCGTCCTATTATTCAGAAAAACCTAACACTTCAATTTTTGACAAAGATTTAATTCGAAATATCAAATCATTATTTTTTCTTTTTATCTATGAAATGGATATCAAGTTATATTAATTGCTATGCAATTCTTAGGCCCCCAACAATTTTTTATGTAACGTCCGTAACGAAATAACGTCCGAAACGCACGTTCATGCGCATCGTGGGTTCGAATCCCAGCCAGGCTTGAAAATTTTTTTATATCAAAATTTTTTTATTTTTTTTGTAATTTATCATTTTATATCCATTAATTATTTTAATTACTTAATTAATTAATTAATCGTCGCTAGCATTAATAATATGCAATTAATAAATTGCATAGCAAATTATCCTCGTTTTCTATGCAGTAGAAAAGAGAAAAGATCCGGGGGGTCCGGAAGCCCCCCGGCGAGGCGCGAAGCGCCGAGTATATATATATATATATATATATATATATATTATTTATGGACAACATTTTGTGCTCACTCTACGAACTTAAATATTAAAAATCCCAATTTTAACAATAAATTATTAATACAGAATGTGTTTAAGCCTTGGCATCTCCAACCGAAAACGTCGCGAAAATGTGTCGCAACACTTTCTGATGATTTCCAGTTACAAACGAGTTGTTGCTAGGGAAATGGTACTTCGTCATTTTTCATCCCACAAAATTCGTTCGAAAGCTCTCGATTTATCTAATCATGTTATGTTAACTAATTAATCATGTATGTTAACTACTGCGAAGAGCGTGGCCAGCAAGCTGAGTTATGAGCATGGTTATTTGAATAATTGTTTACACATAGGTGATCAATAATTGATATTGTGAACATGATTGCAGCCGTTTGTCAATTTCTGATGATTTCATTGAGCTGGTGGTGAGTCGTTGCGCTGGGGATAAATAAATAAAATAAATAAAAGCTTATGACGAGGAGGTTTCAAATATGGCGCCTTCGGACCCCGAACCCATCGGGAGGGGGGGGGGGGGGCTGCAAAATCTGTGTCATTATTATATGCGGGTTTTACGAGCTTATGTGATGCACGTGAGCTAAAACACCTTATGGGTTTCAATAATTTCCTTCGAAGTATGTAAATAAAGGTAACCGGGGGTCCAGGGGGCTTGCCCCCTGGCGATGCGTGGAACGCCGAGTTTTTTCATCATGTAGGTATGCTGCCTCTCTTCTGATTCATAAAAAATAAAAGTGTTCTAAATACTTTTCACCTACTTATATTTTACCTATCTCTACTCGAAAAGTTGGTTCTGCTCTCGCAAACTGCGTAACTGTTTTTCTGTCAAAACCTGCATCTTTTAAAGGTTTTACTTCATTTGGCTTACCTACTTCTGCAAATGGTTTCATTTGCTTTGCAAAAGGTTTCATTTGGTTTGGAAAAGAAATAATTTGATTTGAAAAAAGTGTTCATTTGATCTGGAACATGTTGTATTTGACTTGAAAATGGTAAATTAAAAAATATACCTGTATGATGTCGCCGTTATCGTGGCCGTTGGCAGTGAAAGTGAGGTGGCAGAGGAACGGGATGGCGCTTTCTCTGGGCGCTCTGATGGACATGGAGTATGTCCTGTCCACATCCCCGTAGTACGTGCGGTTGCATACTGTAACAAACCACCGAATTATTGTCATTAACAGAAATCAGTTTCAATTATTGTCAATAGTAGTGAAAAATATTAATTACATAGGTTTTTATTAAGAAAAGTCTTATTCCGTGACGGAGATCTCATTATCATTTCTAGGGGTTCTTGACAATGCTGAACACGAATCCAAAGCCCGCTTTCTAGGACGTCTCTCAGAAGCTAGGACATATAGGCAACGCTTCTTATTTAATAAGGACGGCCTATTGGAATTGATCCAGGGGGGTAGGGGACAACCCAAGCATGAGGAAAAAAACTACATACAAATCCGTTTCAGTCAATTCTAAGACCGAATCCGTGAAAAAACCATAGGTGTACACTAGTGTCTGTGTGTGTGTGTTTGTGTGAGAGAGAGTGTGACAAATTTTGTCGACGCTGCCCAGGCCACAATTCCAAACCAATTTTGGAGGTTCTATGTTTGTTCGATCACAATTTTAATCTAGTTATGCAACAAACCTTATAAAATTTGATTTCCATGATGGAAGAGGGGGAATGGAGAGGGTAAAGCCGGAAAAACGTGGTTTTTATTCGACATATCTTGTCGACGCCTCCCAGGCTACAATTCTCAACCTATTTTCATGATTCTTATTAGCTTCGATTCCAATTTTAGTCAAGCTGTGCAACAAACCTTGGGTATTTCGGATTTACTATCGCGGTGGGAGGTGGAGGGGTAATTACCGATTCATTCAGGCGCTACCCAAGCTACAGATCTCAATCGATTTTCGTGATTCTTATTTTGTTCCATTGAAAATTCCATATCGTTCACCTTTCGTTGGAAAGCTCTCGATTTATCACGCATTTCTTTCGTAGTTGTTCTTGGTATTTATGTGCCATTTTACATTTATGAATGTTATTAATGGATGTAGGAAACAATGCCGCATGTTTTGTTGTTATTAGTTTCCACGTTAGAAATCACTTCGACAAAACGCCAAAATGAAGCCGTGGGTTGACATAGTTGCTTTATTACAAGTTACAAGAGTTTATTGAAATCATTGAAACTATTACAATTGTAATGAAAATAGTTGTTTTGAACATTATTCGTCAAAATTATTTGTTTATTTGTAAATGGGGGGTGGGGTGGGGGGTGGTGGAGGTGGGAACTAAAGACGTAAAATGTCACAATGTGCTGCAGACTCGTATGCAAGCGTTTTCTATTTAAATTATATCCGCCATTACAAATTATTTTTTGGCGTACCCCCAACTAGGTCACCCCAGGTTTGGAACCACTGATATAGTGAATCAATCGCTAACTGCCATTAATGATTTGATTTTCAGATGATTATAGCTTACAACCAAATCGTTGCTACGGAACTATATCGTAGGCATTTATCATCGTGCAAAAACCGTTCGCCGTTTTACCAAGAGCCAGTGATAAACCATTTGGTCTTTATTTTAATGATCAAAAAGAATCGTACACGAAGAGAAATACACGTGTTGTGTGCGATAAAAATGATATTATAGTAGGGGCCCAAAGATATATGGGCACTTCCAGAAAAGGTGTTAAATGGTCATGTCTAGTTAAGCGTACATGGGAAAAATACAATGATGAGAACAAAACTGAACATATTGGATCAGGGGTGTTAGAGTTTAATGAAAATAATATAGAATATAAATATAACGATAATTTGAACGAGCTGATTGCTCGACTTCATTACATGATTAATAGTGAAAAGAAGGTACTACGTACATGGTATACTATTGAGTAGTAGGTACTTTAAAGCAGTAGGTACTAGACGATGCATAGACCTCTGATCAGCTAATGGGCTCCTAAAGCTGATGATTTCTATCGTATTTAATCTCTGAAGTTGAGATTATGGGACGATTGAAATGATTGACTCATTCCTACTGAGCTGAGTGAGCTAAGTTATCTCCTGCTCATCCTAGGAAGTTGAGATTTGATAGGGAGACTCTCTGGTACACTAAGAGACGATTGAAATTATTGGATCTTTCCCAATCAGTTGAGTGAGCTAAAATCTCTCCTGTTCATCTTGGGAAGTTGAGGGAGACTCCCTGGGACATTAGAAGACGATTGAAATGATTGGCTCATTTCTAATCAGCTGAGTAAGCTAAATTCTTCACTGTTCATCCTAGGAATTCGAAATTAGATATGGATTTGGGACACTAAGAGACGATTGAATTGATTAGGTCTTTTCTGATCAGCTGACTGACCTAATTTAATGGATACATTTTGAAATGGATTTTTATCATTTGTCATAGGTCATTGTAGCCTGTATTTTATCACCTCTCATGGTTCATTTCGCATCTGCCATTTGAAATATGTATTGAAAATCAAATAGACTTATCCAATCCACGATTTTTTTCCGTGTTAGCGGTAAAAATTGTTTTCAGTTGCGGCTGGAGATTGAGTGATTTGAAATTCAGAAGAGTTTCCGAGTTTGGATAGAACGAGCGGATCACGAAGGTGCCGTGGGGGGTGAGGAAATCACGTTACCTTCGGCAGCAAATAGATTTGTCATCCGGGAAAAGGGAGGCCTCGTCCCCGCGCTCAATAGCGGGAAAACGACAAAAGACTGCACCAATTTCGGACGACAAAATACTTCGGCCCTCGACCATTTGGGTTCCTCCATTTTTCATGGTCTTGAGCACACAATGACGGCTGAAGAGAGGTCGATGAAGTGATTTGAAAATGTCAGTACAACACGGTGATCCATTGTCAACAATATCATTGGAATAACTGGAGTTGTGGTATGGATCGAAAGAGGAAAATCACGCAAAAGCCGCGCCCCCTTCCCTTCTCACTTCTCCCCTCCACCACCGATATAAACCAGGCGATTAACATTTTACGTGAGTACAAAAAAGATTATAAACAATATTTCCCCTCAGAAAAAAAAATCGCTATTTAACGCTTTACATTGACATTTTCAAATTTGAATGGAGCTAAAAAGGAGTGTTTCAGGATTACCTACTTTAAAAATTGATGCATGTGGTATAGTGCTTACCTTTTACCCTTAAAAACAAATAAAATTGAGCATGACAAAAATACTAAAAACTAGTTAAATAACGTGTAAAACTCTGTTATAACGGAGTTGGGGAGATCTGCAAGTGTTACCATTCGATTCAGCGTGAAAAAATACTTTTTTTTAGGGAGTCATTTTTCACAAAACCCTGGACTTCATAAGAAAAACCACGTTTTATCATATAATAATGATTAACATGACGTTTCCATTTGTTTTCGTCACGTCACGAGCGCTACGTCACGGTGGGGTTTTTGAGCGTCACATCACGATCGAAATTGCACCATCGAAATAATATCACGTTACTATGTGGGTCGCAAGCGTCACGTGACTATGGTGGTTGCGAGCATCACAAAACGATATAAATAAAGAGGCTAAATTGACGGGAGGTAAAACAAAAACGTACCTATTTCAACTTTTGATGCAATAATGAGCTGCAAAGTTTCGATTGACGGAAACTTTGGCGAAACAAACGTTAATCGTTATTAAATGATCTGACTGTAGAACCTTAGGTGTACCGTCCGTTTTTTTAACATACAAACATAATTTTCTCGTATCAGGTTCTATATTATAGGGGATCACTATACTGGTAAAGATGAGAATGGGAGCTAAAATAGCTTAGGCTACACTTTAGTTACTATACATACATGGAGAAGCATAAACCATAAGCATAATATGTACCAGAATCTGGCATATTCCTAACAGTACCTAGCTGAAACAATGATAATGATGACTGGTCCCCATGAATACATAAATATAATTGTACATGAACCTAAAATTGCTAAACCAATATTTATGACGATCAGCCTATATAGCTACATAAATATTACTGTACATGAACCAAAACCTGCTGAGCAAATGCTAATGACGACTAGTATATGTATGAACATAATCACAAATTTAAATAAACAGCAATTATATAATTAACCTCTGATGAGGCCGGAAGGCCTCTCTGATGAGGCACTCTGAGTTATTAAACTTACCCAAGAGGAATTTCCTATGATTTCCTCCCCTCAACCTACCGTACTAGAATTACTTGTACGATGCGAAAGTCAATATTTGGTTCAATATACGAAAGAGAAGGACAAATGTGGGATAAAACAACATGACGCGTCCTTCGTCAACTCAAAAGGCCTCGAGCCAAATAAATTCTGCGGTTTGTTCGTTTTATTCTTTCCTTTTGTCTGGGGAAAAATAAAATCAAACCACCAGCTTGTTCTAAATGGGGACGTATATAAATACCAAGTGCGTGTCAACTCCGTGAGGGTTTGGTTTTTGCTGAATTTTTTTGCATAGACTATTTGTATCGTCGGTTCTCGGAACCGAGGTGAAACAACAGTTAAACCGCGATTAAATCTGATGGAAATTAATTTACGACGAGAGCTGGGCAGCGCACGCAGTGTCAAATGGGGTTTTCTTGTTACAGGGGCTTGTTTGTTAGCCTTTCTGTATATCGCGTCTCCATCTGAATGACCGGTTCCGAAATATGCTGGAAAGTAGGAAGTTTATTAGAGTTCTCGATGGCTCAGCTCGATTGAATTAATTCAAACGTTTAACCGCTTCGTATTACTTATGTAGACTAACGAACCTGTTGATCCGGTCGATACAAGTTCGTTTCAATTTACGACAAACGAACATTATCCCGTTAAAACTAGTATTACGTGACAAGTCGAAAATATAATTAGCTAATACCTAAATCATTTACGCATAATTAATTATGTAAAATGCTGACAATAATTGTTTGCACATTAGCTTCCTTCAGTTAATTTTCGGTCTATAAAATTAATTGTTACGTAGATGGGTATGAAAAGCAAGTTGAAATCTTTATTTGGAATAAATTCTTATGGTAATAGATAGAACTAAATACTCGAATTTTCGGCAAAATGCTGATCGAGTGGGGTTGTGTTTGTGAACTTGGCATAATTTTTAGCGAATTTTCTTTTAAAAATGGAAATTGAGCTGTTGTGTTCACTTTGTCCGTTGATGTATTTATGTGAATCTCTTAAAATCGTTTTAAATGCCACTTCCCGACGTCCGATTATGTACTTGTGGCCGCTGAAGTATAAGGAGTCATTGATCAGCAGAGAGAACTCCAAAACCATTTAGTCTCCTATTCGACGCAGAAAGCTGATATTTGAGAGGAAGGCTTAAGGGAGAATTCTGAAGACGACTGAGAGGTCATTGAGCAGCTGGTTGTGCTCCAAAGCCATTTTGTTTTCTATTCAACGCAGAAGACGTCCATTTCACGCGGTACAAGAACAAGAAAATACGCTATCATGTGACTCACTTCGTGAGCACTGATTTACTTGTTTCTGAGCTACTGGCCAAAGATATATGAAACATCGTTCAGTATCAAAGGTTATGCTATAGAACTGTACCCACTAACTTGTCATTAATAAGGCATTTCGTCCAAGTTCCTCTAATTTCTGATTAGTGGACTAGTTCAAGTATAAAAATTAATTCTGACTGTTAAAAAAGTATTTTCAATCATTTTTTTTCCTGTGTCAATTTGTTTACTTTCATTCAACAATTGGCTCATGTGATCAAAACACAGTAGATTATTATTTTCTTTCTGAATGTAGTTTTTTCAAATTAATTTTAAGCATTAGTTTATTCTGTAGCTATTTGTTCTTTTAAATATACGTGTCACGTATGTAAGCCCAGGATCAGTTCTAGATTACCCTCCCTCGTAACGAGGTTGCTGATGATGTGGGGTAATTTAGAAGATGACATTGTGTAAATAAATACTTTCCGATATTCGATAATCATTTAAATTATCCATTGATTGTAATGATACGATTTTTTATAAAAAATATATATTCATATAAAATATATTAAATACAATGTTTAATGTAGTGTATATATAGTTATACTGGGTGTTCACGTTATATCCGAAAAACATCACCCAAGTATTCTGCAAGTAATTTCCGTCAAAAGTTTTCATAGAGTTTTTTTTTATCGTTTTGTTTTTGAGAAATTCAATTTTCAAGAATTTTTTCGTGTTTTTGATCTTAAGTTACTGAAATGGTCATAACCACCTTTTCACAGTAACCAAAAATTGAGGATGCCGTTGGAAAGAGAGATATATTTCCTTTCGGATAGGCTACCTAACGTGCTAGATTATGCAGGTAACATAGTCAGGAATCTACCCCGAAATAAAAAACGTTCAAAAGTGAAAAATTACGTATTTTCCAACCCGCTAGACGGCATGGATAATCCCACGGAATTCTCGTTATTGCCACTGGAAAAACTTTCGCGAACTGTGAGCTTTTGAATGGTTTAGTCAATTTTACATTTACTTTGCTAATTGGAATGACCCCCTAAGAAAATAAGAGTTTAGAACCGGATTCTACGTATTTTTTCAAGCTGAATCGAATGTTCACACTCGCAGATCTCCACAACTCCGTTATAACCGAGCTGTACACTTTAACTAACTAGTTATACCCTTACAAATACATAAAATCGAGCATAACAATTAAACTAAAATCTCGTGAGTTTTTTAAAAACCTAAGAGCGTAAAACTCGGTTATAACGGAGTTGGGATGATTTGCGAGTATGACCAATCGATGCAGCATGAAAAAATACGAAGAAACCGGTCCCAAACTCGTATTTTCTTAGGAGGTCATTTTTCACGAAAACCCTCGATTTCATAGGAAAAAACCATGTTTTTCAGCATACAAACATACTTTTCTCCCCCAATTAGCAAAGAAAAAGTAAAATTGACTAAACCGTTCAAAAGTTGACAGTTGGCAAAAGTTTTTTCAGTAGCAGGCACGAGAATTCCGTGGGATTATCTACGCCATCTAGCAGGTTACAAAAATACTTAGTTTTTTACTCTTGAACATTTTTTGACATCGGTGTAGATTTCTGACTATGTTAACTGCATAATTGAGCACGTTAGGTAGCTTATCCGAAAGAAAATTCAACATCCTTTTAACGGCATCCTTAATTTTTTGTTTACTCTAAAATCAAGGTAGTCATTTTAGTAACTTGAGGTCAAAAACGCGAAAAAATTCTTGAAAATTTAATTACTGGAAAACAAAGCTTTTAAAACATATCTCTAAGAGGTAATTTAGATAGAAAATTAGTTGCAAAATACGTGGATTAAGTTTTCCGGATATAACCCTGTATAGTGCAAATATACCGAGACTGGTGATGACTACTTTTATCCCATGATCTCCGGATTTTATGAAGGGCAGGTACTTATTTGCTTCCGACACATTTTCATAATTTTTTTTCAACACCCTTTTATATGCACCGGGGTTTGAAACTTTAATTGGCCTCCCTTCATTTTTGCGTTCAGCTTCCATGTTGAACTCCGTCGGAGTTTAACAACTTTCACGCTTTTCCGTCTTCTTCCAGTATCAGGACTTCACACCCTCCCGTCAAAAGCGACTCGCCCGAGGACTCTCACTGAATAAACGAAGTTTTTTCTCGTCTCACCCCCTCCGCGCCGGTCCTCCTCGCACTTCTTTTCAATTGCTCTCTTTTCACGTCATTTTCATTGACTCCTTTTTAACTCAATTCCCTCCCTTTCTCTCTTCCCATCCGTCACGTTCAACGCTAATGCCGAGTTCCCCCAAGCTTCCCGCTTCCCGCGGGTTGGAGAGAAAACAAAATTTGCCGAACTAATCTTATCGTCAACAAGAGATTTGTCATACCCTTGTCAGACCCACCGTTCTTTCGCTCCGTTTCATAAGTTCCAGTTGAACAAGCTGTCAGCGTATGGAGTAGCCAACTAATGTATTTCTTGCCACTTAGGGCGAAGTAAATTGAATGAAATGGTTCGGGGTTCGGTAAAAACTTCATAGGTAGGGTAAGGAAGTGGGTGACTTAAGTAGCTTCCGAGTTTACCCAGGTATTCCTGCACTGTAAACCCACTACTTGGGGCCCTGGCAGACCTCAAAAACACTATTTTCCCGCTCTCTTATGCCCCTCTCCCCCATATGCAGCACCCTGAATACCCTACTTTTCAGATATACTTCAGAGGTCGGCTTTATTTTACCGGTCCTTCAGATCATTCAGCATTCTGAACTCAAGGTTTTTTCCCAGAAAAACGCTGCTCGGCACAGCCATTTTGGTTTATTATTTTCAATAATAAGCCTATGTGATTGTATAGCAATAATTTTTATAACCCCCCCCTCAAACTTTGTCACTTTACGTTTCAAGGTGCGTAGAATCCAAATTTGAAATGTCCGTCCGCCGTTCGCCGTCCGCCGTCCGCCGTCCGCCGTCCGGTCCATAAAAGGCCTTAGAATTGACTTAAAAAATCTGTTCTTTCGCACATAGACTCCGCTTGGGGTCTAGTTGGTCCTAACTTCTCGTCAGCTTCATCGCTCCACTCTCATGGGTGCAATGAGCCAAAAATAGGTGAAAAGTGTCCTTTTTTTTGTATATTTCAAGTTGTATAGAAATTGGAGATTTATGAGTGAAACGAAAGTGTTAGCTATTATTTTATGGAAAAAAGTATTGTAAATAATACTCTTCTATTCAAAAAGAGATTTTGGATTTTAGGTTTTTTTTGCAATTTTATAGATTTTTTAAAACAAAATTTAATGAAGTTCAAGTTTTTAGCATAATTTCGTACATAAATTTTTGAATGTTCTATTTCATAGTTGATAAACTTTATTTGACCAATCTTATGCTAAAAAATATCAATTTAACAATTCTTAGCCATTTTCAGTGATTTTGTCAGCACATTTTTTGAAATTTGACCAATTAGATGATATCAATATACAGTATAGGTAACACTTTTATGTGTTGGAAAGATGACTTGGTAATAATAATTATGGATTAATAATTATGGACCAGAGATCTACGTAGAAGGGCTGTCTAATACATAAATAATAAACCTTTGTGTAATAATTTGCAGCGTTTTTAGCATAATTTCGTACATAAATTTTTGAATGTTCTTTTTCGTAGTCGATAAACTTTATTTGACCAATCTTATGCTAAAAAATATCAATTTTACAATTCTTAGCCATTTTCAGTGATTTTGTCAGTCATTGTCAGTGATATCAATATACAGTATAGGTAACACTTTTATGTGTTGGAAAGATGACTTGGTAATAAATTGTTTTGTTTATCAACTATATTAAAAAGCGTAAAATTGTGAGATTCCGCTGCTGTAATGGATTGAACCCATTTGTGAGGTCCGAAGCTCCGAGTTCCGATACTAAATCTCTATCTCTATCTCTATCTCTATCTCTATTATTAATAAGAATGAAACTCCGTCTGTCGCTCTGTCGCTCTGTCGTGTCTATGCACGGCCAAACGGCTGAGTGGGCCGGATCTACGAGTGGGGGGATCTTTTTGGGATTTTCCGATAGGGTGTATAAGCGAATTTAAAATTTTCTAATCCCACCCGAACCATGGGCCGTAGGGCGGGAGGGGGGTCGAAGTAATAATTAATGTGCGCTTTTTGGACTTCCCCGCTTCCCCTACCCCTCTAAACGGCCGTTGACAATTTCGGAAAAATACGGGTTTCGTAGGTTTTCCTACGAGGAAGACGACGGCGCGATCGGATCGCGAAAAAAGTATCGGGAAATGCGTTAAAAAAATGCGAGAGTACGGACCCGTTTTCTCGAAAAGTCCGCCGAAAAACTTGGTTTTTTCCGATTAAAATATACCCCATAAAGGTACGTTTTTCGGAACGGTTTTCGCGGGCGAAATACAGCTTTGGGTCCGCCGAATCTGAATCCGAAATCGGATATCGAAAAAAGTGACGTTACGTCGGTCAAATCACAAGCGGAAGCGAGAAGAAGCGTTTGTGTTGTGTTTTGCCGTGTTCGCGAGAAGGCTCTACGAAGTCAGGGGTGATGAGGCGGGGCTTGCACCTGACTGGAACGGGTTGCGAGCAGGTAGACGCACTTACGTCTTGAAGGGTATACAGGTATACCTTGCGAGCGAAGCGAGAGCCATGTCAACAGAATAAATTCGGATTTTTTCCTACAAATATACAGCAATACCTTGCGAGCGAAGCGAGCAACATCCCCGAATAAACTTTTTGTGGTTCCACGTAGTTTCATAAGATTTAATTTGTTTGTAAGAATTTCCAACAGAAAAAAACGTCTGCCAAGTTGGGTGGGCAGTATAACTTCCTCAAGCGAGCGAAGCGAGCAGCATCCCTTACAGAAGTTAAACCTACCCTTAGGGATCTATCGTTTGCGAGCGAAGCGAGCAACATTCCCTACATGCCACACTTTGCGAGCGAAGCGAGCAATATTCCCTACATGCCACACTTTGCGAGCGAAGCGAGCAATTGAATGGGGGGTCCGGGGGGCTTGCCCCCCGGCTGGACGTGGAGGCGAGCGTAGCGAGCCGGAGCGGCTAGTTATTAATAAGAATGAAACTCCGTCTGTCGCTCTGTCGCTCTGTCGTGTCTATGCACGGCCAAACGGCTGAGTGGGCCGGATCTACGAGTGGGGGGATCTTTTTGGGATTTTCCGATAGGGTGTATAAGCGAATTTAAAATTTTCTAATCCCACCCGAACCATGGGCCGTAGGGCGGGAGGGGGGTCGAAGTAAGAATTAATGTGCGCTTTTTCCACTTCCCCGCTTCCCCTACCCCTCTAAACGGCCGTTGACAATTCCGGAAAAATACGGGTTTCGTAGGTTTTCCTACGAGGAAGACGACGGCGCGATCGGATCGCGAAAAAAGTATCGGGAAATGCGTTAAAAAAATGCGAGAGTACGGACCCGTTTTCTCGAAAAGTCCGCCGAAAAACTTGGTTTTTTCCGATTAAAATATACCCCATAAAGGTACGTTTTTCGGAACGGTTTTCGCGGGCGAAATACAGCTTTGGGTCCGCCGAATCTGAATCCGAAATCGGATAGCGAAAAAAGTGACGAGAACTCGGTCGAATTACCAGCGGAAGCGAGCAAAGCGATTAAAATGATTCTGCCGTGGACGAGAGAAGGCTCAAGAATTGACGTGAAGGGTTCGATGTCACAACGTTGCGAGGCGAGCAGGTATGCCTACATAGGTACCTACCTTGCGAGCGAAGCGAGAGCCATTTCAAATAATAAATACGGACTTTGTCCTACACATATAAAGTATACCTTGCGAGCGAAGCGAGCAACATCCCCGAATAAACTTTTCGTGGTTTTAATTTGTTTGTAATAATTCCCAACTGAAAAAAACGTCTGCCAAGTTGGGTGGGCAGTATAACTTCCTCAAGCGAGCGAAGCGAGCAGCATCCCCTACAGAAGTTAAGCCTACCCTTAGAGATCTACCGTTTGCGAGCGAAGCGAGCAGCATCCCCTACAGAAGTTAAACCTACCCTTAGAGATCTACCGTTTGCGAGCGAACCGAGCAACATCCCCTAAATGCCATACTTTGCGAGCGAAGCGAGCAACATTTTCTACATGCCAGACTTTGCGAGCGAAGCGAGCAACACATCCTACATGCCAGACTTTGCGAGCGAGGCAACTTAATGGGGGGTCCGGGGGGCTTGCCCCCCGGCTGGACGTGGAGGCGAGCGTAGCGAGCCGGAGCGGCTAGTTATTAATAAGAATGAAACTCCGTCTGTCGCTCTGTCGTGTCTATGCACGGCCAAACGGCTGAGTGGGCCGGATCTACGAGTGGGGGGATCTTTTTGGGATTTTCCGATAGGGTGTATAAGCGAATTTAAAATTTTCTAATCCCACCCGAACTATGGGCCGTAGGGCGGGAGGGGGGTCGAAGTAATAATTAATGTGCGCTTTTTCCACTTCCCCGCTTCCCCTACCCCTCTAAACGGCCGTTGACAATTCCGGAAAAATACGGGTTTCGTAGGGTTTCCTACGAGGAAGACGACGGCGCGATCGGATCGCGAAAAAAGTATCGGGAAATGCGTTAAAAAAATGCGAGAGTACGGACCCGTTTTCTCGAAAAGTCCGCCGAAAAACTTGGTTTTTTCCGATTAAAATATACCCCATAAAGGTACGTTTTTCGGAACGGTTTTCGCGGGCGAAATACAGCTTTGGGTCCGCCGAATCTGAATCCGAAATCGGATATCGAAAAAAGTGACGTTACGTCGGTCAAATCGCAAGCGGAAGCGAGAAGAAGCGTTTGTGTTGTGTTTTGCCGTGTTCGCGAGAAGGCTCTACGAAGTCAGGGGTGATGAGGCGGGGCTTGCACCTGACTGGAACGGGTTGCGAGCAGGTACACGCACTTACGTCTTGAAGGGTATACAGGTATACCTTGCGAGCGAAGCGAGAGCCATGTCAACAGAATAAATTCGGATTTTTTCCTACAAATATACAGCAATACCTTGCGAGCGAAGCGAGCAACATCCCCGAATAAACTTTTTGTGGTTCCACGTAGTTTCATAAGATTTAATTTGTTTGTAAGAATTTCCAACAGAAAAAAACGTCTGCCAAGTTGGGTGGGCAGTATAACTTCCTCAAGCGAGCGAAGCGAGCAGCATCCCTTACAGAAGTTAAACCTACCCTTAGGGATCTATCGTTTGCGAGCGAAGCGAGCAACATACCCTACATGCCACACTTTGCGAGCGAAGCGAGCAATATTCCCTACATGCCACACTTTGCGAGCGAAGCGAGCAACTGAATGGGGGGTCCGGGGGGCTTTCCCCGGACGGGGCCGCCGTTACACAACGTTGCTTACCTGAAGGGACCCTCACAGGGGGGTTCCCATTTGCACTTCTACGCAATACCTTGCGAGCGAAGCGAGAGCCATTTCAAATAATAAATACGGACTTTGTCCTACACATATACAGGTATACCTTGCGAGCGAAGCGAGCAACATCCCCGAATAAACTTTTCGTGGTTCCACGTAGTTTCTAAGATTTAATTTGTTTGTAAGAATTCCCAACTGAAAAAAACGTCTGCCAAGTTGGGTGGGCAGTACAACATTCCCTAATAAACTTTTCGTGGTTCCACGTAGTTTTATAAGAATTAATTTGTTTGTAAGAATTTCCAACAGAAAAAAACGTCTGCCAAGTTGGGTGGGCAGTATAACTTCTTCAAGCGAGCGAAGCGAGCAGCATCCCCTACAGAATAAATACGGCCTTGCGAGCGAAGCGAGCAACATCCCCTAATAAACTTTTCGTGGTTCCACGTAGTTTTATAAGATTTAATTTGTAAGTAAGAATTCCCCAACAGAAAAAAACGTCTGCCAAGTTGGGTGGGCAGTATAACTTCCTCAAGCGAGCGTAGCGAGCAGCATCCCCTACAGAAGTTAAACCTACCCTTAGGGATCTACCGTTTGCGAGCAAAGCGAGTAAAATTCCCTACATGCCACATTTTGCGAGCGAAGCGAGCAATTTAATGGGGGGTCCGGGGGCAGTATAACTTCCTCAAGTGAGCGAAGCGAGCAGCATCCCCTACAGAAGTTAAACCTACCCATAGAGACCTACCGTTTACGAGCGAACCGAGCAACATCCCCTAATAAACTTTTCGTGGTTCCACGTAGTTTTATAAGATTTAATTTGTTTGTAAGAATTCCCAACTGAAAAAAACGTCTGCCAAGTTGGGTGGGCAGTATAACTTCCTCAAGAGAGCGGTCTTTGGGGTTCAATAACTCAGGTACAGGTTTCGGTGTTTGGGTGTTGCGAGCAGGTACCTTGCGAGCGAAGCGAGAGCCATTTCAACAGAATAAATTCGGATTTTTTCCTACAAATATACAGCAATACCTTGCGAGTAAAGCGAGCAACATCCCCGAATAAACTTTTCGTGGTTCCACGTAGTTTTATAAGATTTGATTTGTTTGTAAGAATTCCCAACTGAAAAAAACGTCTGCCAAGTTGGGTGGGCAGTATAACTTCCTCAAGGATATACAGGTATACCTTGCGAGCGAAGCGAGCAACATCCCCTAATAAAATTTTCGTGGTTCCACGTAGTTATATAAGATTTATATTGTTTGTAAGAATTCCCAACTGAAAAAAACGTCTGCCAAGTTGGGTGGGCAGTATAACTTCCTCAAGCGAGCGGAGCGAGCAACATCCCCTACAGAAGTTAAAACTACCCTTAGAGATCTACCGTTTGCGAGCAACATCCCCTACACGTTTCAACTGTAATACATCGCATGTATACAGCCACACTTTGCGAGCGAAGCGAGCAACATTCCCTACATGCCACACTTTGCGAGCGAAACGAGCAACATTCCCTACATGCCACACTTTGCGAGCGAAGCGAGCAATATTCCCTACATGCCACACTTTGCGAGCGAAGCGAGCAATTTAATGGGGGGCCCGGGGGGCTTGCCCCCCGGCTGGACGTGGAGGCGAGCGTAGCGAGCCGGAGCGGCTATATACTATAAGCGGCGTTTAATAATTATGGACCAGAGATCTACGTAGAAGGGCTGTCTAATACATAAATAATAAACCTTTGTGTAATAATTTGCAGCTTTTTTCGTTTGTGATTGTAAGAGTTACATAGCTTTACTATCTGCATCATGAATAAAAATTGGGAAAGTAAATCGTCGATTCTTTCCACACAATTTCGCTCCTTGAGGCTCAATATTAAGAGGATATCCTCTTAGATACCTCCAAGGGCCTGTTCGACCGAACATGGAAACTCTGAGTTCCGTATAATCCCCTCGATTGATCGAAATTCTGAATAACTCTAAATTACGTACGAAAAAGTCAATATCGGAGAGAGGCACAATGTAGAATCAATTACTCGAGGAAATTCCATGGAATTGAAGTTCCATCATGGATATGTAACAAAATCCATGAAAATATGTATCCATGTGAGGTCCAAGTATATCCATATGAGGTACCCCTGCCCCTCGCTGGACCTTCTCTGGGATGCGTGTCGACCTTCGCATGAGGGTTGGGGTCAAGGGCAATATACCCCCACACATCCTCAGATGTCGCTACACTGAGGCAATCCAGCGATATGATGGATACACTCACGGTTAGTTTACTAGACGGTACCTGTCAATCTGAAGGCGCTTAGGGAAAACCCAAGGAGCGCCTCTGCCACCTTTCACTCGCCCCGTGCATTGCGCTTATACCCTCATTCACGTTTCTAATTTTGTTGGTGAGTGAAGTTTTTAAAAATGGTTTGCTGTGCCATAGCGACTTGTTCGAAAAAGACGGTGAGAGAAATCCTGGACTCCATTTTCACCGGTTTCCGAAGGATAAGGAGACGAGATCTAAGTGGATTGTGGCGTGTAAGCGTGCAGCCTCTTTCAAGATAGACAAAGCTAGTATGTTCTACTCATTTTGATCAGAGTGATTATAAGCGTGATTTGAGAGCTGAGTTACAAAAATTCCTCCAAAATTTGATTTGAAACCGGGCACAGTACCACACCTGCTTTTGGGTAAATCTTTTGCGACAAAAACTATATCGATAGCTTTTCCTAACGATGATTGCAAAAATCGATCGGAAAAACGATCCATTCGCAACGAAATTCAGGCTGTTCTGAGTTCCGAAACGGAGACCGATTTAAAACTTGTTGAAAATCCATGAAAATCCAAAAAAATCATGAACTGTGAATTTTGAATTTTTGAGTTGTTATTATTATTACCTACCTATTATGTACCTACAATCAAAGTTTACCAAGGAATTGTTATGTTTTACTTCTAATTTTTTGAAAATAATCAAAGTAAATAACTTACGTAGAATTAATGTAATTACCTAAGTAATTAAATGTTTTTATTTCATTCATTATTTTTGAACATTCTCTTTTTTATCCTAGATACCTACCTTGAAAACTCGTTTGCCTCAAAGTAACATACATCTGTTTTTTTCTCCGTAGATAAATGAGGAAAAGATGATCTTTCTGTTTTTTTCTCCATCTAATTTCTAAAAAACCAAATTTTAAACTAGGCATAATACAGAAAATAGCTTTCAATAACAATCTATCGAAGAATAGTTGATGAAATCATCAGTAGAGTTACTTAAAACCTTTGTTTTGCACTGATTCCGCGCGTATTCGATAGGCTCCCGCAATGGTGAAGGGACCAACTACGTCATAGGCCAGGAGCCCCCGGCGTTGACAGGTAACGTCTAGTAAAGTAACCGTGGATACACTCTTCTATTCACTGATGGCTCAAAGACACCTGATGGTGTTAGCCTTGCTCTATGGAACTTCCAAGACACTAGACACCTACCACCAGTTGCGTCTTTGTTCAGAGCAGAGCTGTGGGCAGTGACACTGGCTGTTCGACACTGCCGATTATTGGGAGTTGGGAATTATGTGATTTGTAGCGATTCACTAAGTACCATCGAGGTGATTAGGGACTCATATTCTGATGATCCCCTAATACAACGCCTACGTATATCGCTATACCAAGCCACAACATTGGACTCGACCATAAGTTTTATGTGGGTAGCGAGCCACGAAGGTATTCATGGCAATGAGTATGCAGATGCCCTTGCAAGGAGAGTCATTGGTGATAAATCCTTTGATATGTTCCCCATAACATTGATATGTATGACGATACCTATCTACAGGAATGTTTGGCCATTTCACTGTAATTTATACATACTTTTATAAACTGTGCTCACCTACGCGAGTAGTTTGTTTTCCGAGAGTTTTCGTCATTGCATTCCCTTCCGTCATTCAATTCTTTGGGATATCTAAGAATTATAGCAAAAAAAAAAAAAATAATAATAATAATAATAATAATAAATAAATATAAATAAAAATAAATAAATTTAAAAAACTCTTATTTCGGAACTTTTTTAGATCTTAATGATGAGGTTTATTACTTTAGCCCATAAATTCTACCCTCTAAGGCCGATCAAAAGTGATGCCGAAGTTGCTGGCACATCCCCGGACGATGTCAGATGTCTGATAAGAGTTCTTATTTCAGGCAGAGCTCTAATCGTGAAATTCGCATTAAGGACGTCCCTCTGAAGCTAGGTAATATTAGCCAGGCTTTGCATATTATAGGAGGGACGCCTTATTGAAATCGGTGACCGTGACGTGACGTTCGGAAAATGGAAATGCCCTGTTAATCATTATTAAATGAATTAAAAAAACAATTTAGAGCTTTTCAACAAGTGGTGAACGATTTTTGTGGAGTGGGAAATGATCGAGTTACAACTTTCTAGCAACAATCGGATGTACGTCAAAAAGAATTATAAAACCGTTACACTCCAAATGGTCTCTCACATTGATCCAGTGTTGGGCATAATCTTATCGTTGAATGCGAATACGATTGTAATCGCGATAATTATTCGTTGATTCTGAGTCAACTGGAATTATATTCGTATTTGTCTGTCGTCGATTACACGAATACAACCCACAAAAATGCGTCACGGTCAATTTCAATAGGGCGTCCCTCCTATAATATGCGAAGCCTTGCTAATATTACCTAGCTTTAGAGGGACGTCCTTAAAGGGAGTTCAACGATTGGAGCCCAGTCTATTCGTCTCAAATCTATTTCAATACGACGTCTCTCTGAAACTAAGTAATATGACCAAGGCTTCGCATAATTATAGGAGAGACGCCCAATTGAAATTGGTGACCGTGACGTGACGGTCGGAAAATGGAAATGTCCTGTAAATTATAATTGTTATTAATATCCTGTTAATGATAACAGAACAATTTAGAGCTTTCCAACAAGTGGTGCACGATTTTTGTGGGGCGGAAAATGATCAAGTTACAACTCTCTAGCAACAATCGGATGTACGTTAAAAAGAATCATAAAATCGTTCAAATGGTCTCTCACATTGATCACTGCACATTTTTGCTGATCCCAAAAGCTAAAGACATCCATGTCAAACCCCTGCCACGGGGAAATTAAGCGAAAGAAATCACCGTAAAAACATCTTCAGTGGGTTCACGGCTTGACAATTTTTTTTTCTCAGTAAATAAAGCATCGAACGGTCAAAATGAAAAGGGGTTTTGGTTCATTTAGTGAGGTGTCCGTCCCAGTGTTCTTGAAAGGGCGACAAATCCGATGAAATTTTCATTAACGTCGATCATCCCCCTTCTAAATAAAACTGATTAAACAGCCGTCGGTATTATTACTCTTGAAAACTTAATCCCCTCCCCTTCCCACTCTCTCACTTCTCCCTCTTTCACTCGTCATCTTCTTTTCATTCGGTTTTATTCACCGCTAAAGCTCGACTTGCTTTTCGTCGGCGCTACTTTTTTTTGCATTCTCTTTTTTATTTCTTTTTCGGCCTTTTGTTGGAGCTAATTACACAGGATCTATTATTCTTCCTGATTCCGCATTGAAAAGCTTGCAAAAGCTTTTAGCATGCCCTCCCAGAGGGGTTGCGGGCGTAAAGGGCTGTGGTAAGTGGTGGTGGTCGGGAGGGGGGGCCTTTGTTCTGAACAGTTTCTTTGAAGATATATTGCATCATACATATGTACGAGATGCATGTATCTCCAGCTTCTGTATATTTTAATGGTGTGATTATGTAATTGAGTGGGTGAGGGTGCAAAGGAATTTCAAATATTTATCGATCTTCCTTCATCTACCTTCAACAATGCATTTTATTTCCATCCCGGGTGTTGACTGATGCATATAATCAGATGATATAATCATATAAAAATTATGGATTGCAGAAATATTTCAGACTTCAAGTAGGTTCTTGAACATTTTCAAAGCTATAAATATTTGGGTGGCTTCATCGAGATCTGAATTGGTTTCATGTGGGCTTCTATATCTTTAACCATAGCGCTTAGGTACTCGGTCTCGAGTTGAGCTTATCTCTAGATTTAAATCGCTATTTGTTGTCCGAGTGTTTATACTAAAGAGAAATTCTCCAATAGGTGCCTTCACCATCAAGTTGTACTTTGCAGAGTTCATTCAGAGTTTTATGTAAATGTAATTTTATTGAAAATAGAAGGCCCGATGATAGACATTAAAATTGCTAACTTCACCAACTTTGACTGGAAAGACTCACAAGATCTCTTATTTCCATAATTTCGGAGATCACATTGAGGAGTGGTTCTAGAGAGCTGCGAGCGTAGAGGTTCCTTAACAGGCAGTTCTACCATTGAGAATTTTTCTCAGATTAAGAAATTCCAAATAAAAGTTTAATAGTTCAAGTTAATCAGGTTAATTGTGGTGGTGGGTTATCAGGTGGTAGTTCAGGTTAATAGTTTAATTTTTCTTGGGCCGTGAGTTTTCTCGTCAAAACGCCAAATTGACCGATCCATCAACGCTTGATTCGGGATCTTCTTGTGATAACGCGCGGATTCCGGAATTCAATTGTTGAGGTGGGTTAATCCATGGATAAGCACTGATCCGCAACTTTTGCATAGACCGTTATCTTGAAAAATTTTGTACTTAACCATGTTTTTCCATTTGTTTCTTCATAACACAACCCCTCCGTATTTCCGTAATAATTGATCTCCTATTCCGTCATGAAAATGAAGAAACAATGAATTTGTCTTCAGAAGACGATGTTTTATGGGATCATAATGTGACAATGGGGATTTTTCATGGTTATTTTTTATTTACTCAATAGAAAGATCTTCATGAGAGCTTTCCAAAAAGGTGCTATATGATGGGTATCTGACCAGTAATACGGCTCTTGAAATTCATTTGCATGATGACGTCACGGCCCCCGCCCGCCTGGGGGGAACCCTCAGCTCCCTTGCACTACTACGTCACGCGTGATCTTCCTACCCGTTTATTAGCCAAACTGGAAGTTGAGCTGAAAATTGGAACTGTGGGGTTTTCAAGTTCGCTGAATCCGACTCTGAGGTCAAAAATGTGAAATTCCAATCCATGAAAGTTCCCCATTCTTCGAATGAGAATATATAGGGAAAGAGTGGACTACTTGAATAAGTAAATGGGCAAAGATTTTGAAATTTCATGTTTTTTGCTTTAGCACACAACGGGAGAAATCGGACAGTTTTTACAGCGTTACTTACTAAAATTTCTTTCCGAAGATTTTGAATTACATTTAGCTCCGGCAGTTCTTATCCAACACCTTGGTATACTACTTGGGTATTTCATTAACCAAAAGAAAAATGAAGGCGAATGTCCAACTATTCATTTTGTGCTAGACTTCATAGTGGAAAAAGTTTGTAAAAAAAGAGAGAAAAAAAAGGAGAAACCAAAATCAACAATTTTCAAGTGGCCAGTCTGAAATTATAACGATATCCTACCAAAACATAAACATTGCCGCCACAGAGTAATGTTTGCCGCCCAATTGTACTTGATATCTTTCAATTTGAGCCCACAACGGCAACGAGTGGCGGACAAAAAGTACTGTAGCTCCACTTTTGTCAGCTATTGTTCACTAATTTTTGGTCTGAAGACAGTAACTCGGATGCTAACTAATTGATCCACGAATCGGCTAATCTAGGATTTAAAATTGATTGTGGAACAGAGAAAACACTGAATCGCGGTTGTTATCTAGATCCTGTGTCACTAGACTCGGGAGTTAACTCTTGTTGTAGAACTGGCCTTAAGTGGAATACCAGGGAATTAACTGATTCCTCAGGTGTCAGGTTGCTGTACGCTTCCCTGGTTCGCCCATGCATAGAGTTCTTCACATCAATATGATCTCCTATATTCATGAACGCCTGGGCTATATTGTTATATGTATTGCTATATTGTTATGACAGTTAGATGATTTATATAAAAACACCAAGCCATCACACAATAGTGTAATAGGAAGTAACCCTCCTTAAAACTGTACATACACATAGTTCTAATTACGCTTAATCCTTACTACTTACACTACTTGCATGTAACACTAACTACTTACATCCTAACTAATGATTGGAGATAATCAATCCGATCAATCCCCATTCTACAGAAAATAGTTTGTAAATGCGGGGATATTACAGAAAACACTCAAATAACCCCCAAACTTCCCGCTCCCGAGATAACGCATCTCTTCTCGATATCACCGGAACAAAGGAAGCTTAACCTGGGATCTTGGATCAACGGTGGTTCAACTGTAGTTTTTAATGATTCGAGTCCATTTGAAAACTCGATCTTAGTAACTCAGTTCAACTTGGTGAAACCGAAATGAATTCAAACCACCTGAGATCAATCCATGGTTTACATTGAACTTGGATCCTGATAAGCCGAATTCACGTCTTTTTAGTGATAGCGATCCTAAGAGGCCGTAATAAATTAAAGAACCGCGTTCTGTCTAATTGTAAAAATGGTCGAACTGGGGTCTTGGCATTGCCCTTCGCTCTGATATGTTGTCACTGGAGGTTTTCACTTATAATCAACCGATATTTGACTCTGCCTAGCTCACGTTTTTCTGAGTGACGAGGTGCAATAGACAATAAATCTTGCATACGAAGTGTGTCTGTCATCGACAAAGTGATTGGATAGACTGTGATCAGTCCAAATTATCTATGGAAGCTCAAGTGAATCGAAATTGGATTGCAAGTAGCTTTCATGGGCAGTGCCAACGAACCTTAAAATATTGCCCATACGATTTGTGGGAGGTCTGAGGCCTATCAACGGATCATAGAAGACTATACTAACGGGCTCCAAATCCTACTGAAATAACTGAAATAATAAACCGATCCATTCATTTGTCAAGCCCAGGTCAGATTTGCCGACCGATCCCGGCTCCAGTTGCTATTATTGTCCCTTACCTCTGCTACGTGATACCCACCCGGTGGAGGGCCCTCTTAAAAGCACGTGCAGGGGTATTCCTTATCTTGGTCTCGATTCCCACCTTATCACTACCCCATTTCACTCACCGCTCTTTGAAAGAAGGTCTTAATTAGAGTTGTTTTCTTCGAGACGATCTCCTCTCCAGATAACTCTCTTCTTCTTCCGCTCCCCACAAAAGATAACTTCACCCAGAGCCCTTTGTGGCCGCCGTCCCCTTCATCCTTCCACCGTTTCGCTATATTATATCTCTTTAAGATTCCTCGGTCCCCAGTTAATTAAAAAGCCGCGAAAAAGGAATTCCATGAAGATGGCGTTCTGCGCCAAATGTTCATAAACAGTTTCAGTCCTCCTTTAATCTTTTCCTTACTCACCTCTTCCGAGTTCGGTCCTAATCCACTTTAACAGCTCAGGAGATCCTTTCAAAGAAGTTCCGTAAAATGAACTTAAGCTTTTCCCGATATCGTTCATCAAGTTGCTACATAATTGAAACCTCGAACTTAAGAACCGAGTACTATTCTGCCACCAGGTATTGGTTCCACAAAATAAAATTCTTCTTCATATTTCATAATATAGTTGAGAACTTGATGAAAAAATGCGGTTTCCCAGTGCAAGGAAATTGATAAAATAAGTGACAGGCACTCAAATATTTCACAATAATGCCAATGAAACTATATTACTCCTCACCATTATCTGGGATTCCCATTTCTAAAATTTCTCGATTACCTGTGTTTTCTCTGGGCTTCGGTTGTCATCTGTAGGAATCTAACCTACGCGGAAAGTAATTTCCCTTTTTAGGAAAATCATAGGATTATTACCAAGTCTTAAGACACAAATGTGTGCATAGTGGGTTTTCTTTTGCCTATCTAGAAAGGAGGTTATCTCTCAAACCCTGGGTACCCCTGCCCCAGCTGTAACTGTAGAGGTACCTCTGCTGTTTGCTCATGTAAGCTCTGTGATTGGCTACAGCCATTGGAAAATCAAGGCTCACATGAAACAATTGAGCAGCGGTTGGAGTGATGCTGACGTCGGTGCGCACTACCATTAAAACCGCAAGCGTTGCCACCCTCCCAATTAGGCAGTGTCCTACGTGGCTCCGCCGCGAGCGTCAACCCTCACATTAAAAACGTCATCAACTGTGTTTTCAACTTCGTTTTTTCAATTTGATTTTGCATTCATCCCGTCGATCAATAAGTTTGAGGTGCTCACCAGCTCAACGACTCTTTTGTATTATTTAGCTGAAAATAATAAAAAAGAAGGAGACCCGTGGAGAAAATATTAAAAAACCGGAACGAGTTTTGAGAATTTAATAATTTGTACTCCAAATTGAGGGCATGTGAAGAGCATTTTAAACCATATGTACGAATGTCAGAAACTTACGATAACATCGAGAACAAAATGAAGTGTGAATTTCATAATTTACATTCAACAAGAATTTTTGATTTTACGAGTATTCCAGCCATTGTGTTGCTTTATGAGGCCCTGGTGCTCCCGATCTTGGAGTACGCCTCTCCTGTTTGGTCACCCGGATACGCCGTTCATCAGTACACCCTGGAGAGAGTGCAGAATAAGTTTCGGCATTCCCTCCAGTGAGGTATGTTATGCCAGTCTTCTTGATACTTGTGGTATGTTGCCTCTGGAGAGGCGTCGCTCTATGGCCGACCTCGCTCTTCTGCACAAGCTATTAAATGACCAGCTCGATTGCCCAGCCTTGCTCTCCATGATCGGTCTCCGGGTGCCTCCTCTGTCGGCCCGCTCTCCTCTTCTCTTCCACGTCCCTTTCTCATCGACGAACTACGTACGGAACAGTCCTCTGCAGCGGCTGCCTCGCTCCGCTAACCTACTTATTGGTTTACACCCTGAATTTGACTTTTTTTCATAATTCCCTCGCTTCTCTCAAAAAGCTGATCGCCTCCTCCCCTTTGAGCTTTTCTTAATATGTTTTATTGTTGGCAGTGTTGTTTGCCGGAACTGTTATTTTCCATAGCTTAATTTATCTGG
The DNA here is from genome assembly GCA_030762985.1 of Adelphocoris suturalis. Taxonomy (NCBI): domain Eukaryota; kingdom Metazoa; phylum Arthropoda; class Insecta; order Hemiptera; family Miridae; genus Adelphocoris; species Adelphocoris suturalis. The sequence continues at coordinate 163,691,308 of CM061040.1, forward strand.
TTTCACTTGTTGTTAATTTCCTCATTATATTCTGAATTATTATTTTAGTATTGCGTTCTGTATTGTATTTCTTGAATGTTCTTTGGTTTTTTGTTTCTATCTGTATTGGGCTTGCCCGTAAATAAATAAATAAATAAATTTTAATTATTGATTACAATGACAAAAAAAGATATAAACTAGACATATTTGGTAGAATTCAAAAGTTTGTTTGTATATCAGAATAACTGGTACTACAAAAAAGCTCAAATTTCAAAACAATTCAACAATAATATACTCAGAACAACGAATAAAATTTGCTCAAATGAGCATGACTCAAACCTTCGCGTTTTGTTTTTACTATTATGTATTTATGATCACTAGACATACTATTATTTTCTTCGAAATTGGGCATCTACCGATAAAGACATAGGTACCTATTGTATTTTTCTACGAAACAGAGCATCTCCCGATAAGGTGTATAATGTAGATCTGGCCGTTTCTATTGTGGCTAACTCCACCATAAAAGAAGAAAACGTGCGGAAAAAGTACAAAAACAAGTTAAAAATGTCGAAAGAGGTTAGAAACACATCAAATATAAACGCGTTTGACGCGTATCGACCGCGATAAAAATCAAACTTGTTTGAAAATCAAACCGAAGCGTTCGTTGCCGTCGCGTCGCCGCGCGGGCAGGGTCACGTGACAACTTCCGCGGATTTCATTGGTCCGCCATCTGAACGCGTAAACGCCCGAACGCGTTGACGCTTGCGGCAAATCCACGTAGGACAATGCGTTAGTTTTCCGGCCCGCCATTTACGAAATGTTCGCCTGGAGAAGGCAAAAACTGGTTGCTAATACCAGGGGCAGCTGACCTAACCCTGCCTAGTGTTTCAGTTACGCTTCCTAGAGATACCCTCTGCCTTAACTATACCTCCCGGGGCTGCTGCCACCAGTAATACCTCTGTTTCTAGATACCGGGCCTAAGAGAGGCTCCGTTTCAAATATCAAAGTCATAGTTTAAGAGAGAAATTAGCCTCAGAGCTCTCTGAGCTGATTAGTGTGGTTTTCCAAGTGGTACCTAATTTTATTCTACTGTGGTTCGGTTTCAAATTTTAGCATCTTTAGTTAGTTAGGAGAACTATCACTAATCAGAATTGTTTCAAGACTTCGTCACGCAAATTTTTCGCTGACCTCTCAGGGTGGTCCCCACTGGAAAATTCAGGGGAAACCCGGAATAGTCAGAGAATTATTTGCTTCGGGAAAAGTCAGGGCATTTTGCAAAAACCACCAAATGTCAGGGAATTTTTTAAATGAAAACTTGTTGTAATAATTTAGAGAGTTTTTAGGCATATTATAACTCCTAATATAACTCCTAAAAAATCAAACTTCAATAGCGTACTTTATCACACTAGGTACGTATTATTTCATAGGTGAGTTATACGAATGAAAACTCGGCGCTCCGCGCCTCGCCAGGGGGCAAGCCCCCTGGACCCCCGGTTACCTCTATTTACATACTTCGGACGAAATTATTGAAACACAGAATGTGTTTGCGTTGTCGCGCAACCAAGTGAGAACCAAGCAAGCGTCATTGTTTACTATTCATTTACTATTCATGCTCATAACTCAGGTTGATGGCCACGCACTTCACAGTAGTTAACATAATATGGTTGGATAAATCAGGAGCTTTCCAACGAAGGGTGAACGATTTCTGTGCGATTAAAATTGCGGAAGTTCCATTTCCCTACCAACGGCTCGGTTGTACGTGAAAATCATGTACGTCACACATTTCGTTCCCATCCCGCGTTCCATTTTCGGCTAGTTAGTCCATGGCTAAAACACATTCTGTGTTAAAATAATTTTCAAGAGTTGTGGTTAAACTGTTCAAAAGTAACAACGCTTCACGCACATAAAAAGTGAATGGATTTGCCATTGGCTTCCCTGGTAACTACGTCACCTAGAGTAAACCATTTGTGAGAAAATTTAACTGAGTATTGAACTAGGGAGAAAAAACCCAGCAGAGTAGTGGATTGATCCAGTAAGAGCCCAAAAACTAGTTTGTATACATACGCTAGGACCTCTCAAGAGTGTTAAGGAGGGGGAAATGGGCACATTGGAATGTGGAGTCTTGTGTTATGAATTCACAGAGCAATTTTCCAACGAACGTTTTTTGTGGGATGGGAAATCAGGAAGTATTTCTCTGCAACGATTGGTAGTAGGTGAAAAAAAGCGTGACATTTTTGCTGTCGGACGAAAATTTTGAATTATCCCCACAGCTAAGAAATCCATGAAAGGAACAATGTACTTCGGATCACAAATAATTTAGCTTCCGATCACAAATTGAGAGACTATAAAATATCTAATAAAAAGTCATGCAACATGATCGTATGGGTGAATGTTCGTAAAATATCGTATTACATTTAGATTAAATTGTTATGATATTTGAGCACTTCGGGAGCAATGAAATTGTTAAATATAAGTAGACAGCTGAATAAGTAAGTAAGTTTTTTTTCTTCTTTAAATTATACAATTTCCGTTTTAAAAGCATTAAAAGTACAAAATAATGACGAGAAAACAAAACAAAAATTGGAATTTGATATTTTTTGTCGGGGAAATCTGAAGTTCCGTCAGGGAAATGGCAGGACCTTATAATCCAATGTGGTTTTTAGGCCTTTTTTTAAATTTAGTTATATTTGTCAATATTTCAGCCAAAAAAGACGAGCTGGTAAGAATCGTCGGGAGGTTATCTCTGTCCTCATTTGACATCCCAGCCCATTCGTACTAATTCTCGCCAATGTGGGTGCTCGTGAAACTGTTTCAGAACATGCAATGCGTGCCCAACTGCCACTAATCAACAGCTTAAATGCGTTCGCACGAATCCCCCCTTCGCTGATAATGGTAGTAATATTATCCCCTCTACTGGTTCCGTTACCATTTTTTATTCCTAAAGGCCTCACACTACTTCAAGCTCCCGATTTAGTCGGGAATCGGGCCAACCAGTGGAAATCGTTGAGTCATTATTATATTTATGTGAGTGACATTTCAGGGTTCTAGGAGAACGAAAACAAGTCGTAAAATATAAAACTGTAACGAAAATTATCTTCAGGAGTCATTTTGATTATCAGTTAGCGCAACATGAAAAACAGAATAATAATGTAGTACAAGCTGGACTACCTCGCTTCGCACAGTGTTTCTACTAATGTGTTTTATGTGGAAAAAGGTCCAGGTAAAAGTTTTTGGAAAAAAACGTCTTTAGCATCCAGGGTGGTAGGTAAAGGACTCAAATTGATTATATTTACTTGGAATAACCGAATAACCCTCTCGAGTTCCAGTTAGGTAGCCGAGCCGAGCGCACGTGTTTTTTGCGAGCTCCGTATTAAGTATTGATTTAGCAGGGTTGTATGGTCAATTTCGTTTCAGTGTTTGTTTTTTTCGTGGTTGCTCTTTGATCAACTCTCAGCAATAACAATTTTCATTAATTTTTAACGGGTGGATTTCTGGAAAAAGGTCATTTTTGCGAGTTCGGTTGTTGATTTGTTGTTTACCGAAGGGAAAAGACTATCCACTCGACCGAATACCGTATTCCTTAGTCAGCAGCACTCGAAAAGCCGACCGGTGTCGCGTTGAATAATTGCAACGACGAGAATGTCGACCTTCGAGTTACATCAGGTAATTCAATGCCTTGACGTAATCACAACCAAACTTCAAAACTGCGGCTGCATTTTGAAGGATCATACAAATGTTTGGAATACACAGGTGCATGCTCTGTCGCAAGAAATTACTAACAGCCAAGAAACTATCTTGCTCATAAAAAAATTAATAACAGAATTGACAGTACAGAAGAAAATCTAGCATTATCTTAAAAAATTAATACGAAACAGAACCGGCACACGGACAACAGAAACGATCTTATTCTTCATAACGTTCTAGAAGGGAAAGAAAACATGAATATTCTCAAGAGGAAGGAGATAGACATTTTTAGAACGGAATCAAATTGCGTTCTTGAAGATTATGAAGTTGTAGGAGTAAGACGTATAGGCACCATCCAACCTTCTAGAACTAGACCAGTTCCACCACCATTGCCATTGACCATTTTGCTAATAATTTCTCTAAATCTAAAATTCAAGGGATCCAAATTTAATACATCCGAGTTCTACGATGACCACGAAAATTTAGGAAACATCTCTTGCCTAAGTTGTTTCAAGCAAGAAAAGACGGAAAGCATGTCGTCTTAATTGGACATGAACTACTGGTTGATGGAAAAAAAATTATTATTCACTATGGACGAAGTACGTTGGAGGAATCTACATCTACTTTGTCAGAAGTGGAGACTAATCAGAATACTCCTTCTCCGTCTTCTCACGACATTTCCAGAAAACAGGTCAAGTAGAAGATAAAAATCTACAAGAGATAGAACGAACATCAACACCGCTTTGGAAATTTCGGCAATGACTCTGAATTATTGTTGAAATTTGGCAGTGGAGTGTAGGTATTATTGATTGTGATCTATGTTAATTATGCAGTGCTTATTTCTTATACGTAAATTATTTAGGCCTATATAAGTATTTATTTGATACATCATACGTAAAAGTCCAACATTGTTTGTTTAGGCAGAAATGAAGGCAATATATCATGTGCTATTTTTTAATTTGTATTTAAGGAACTTCTTGTAATAGCTACGGGTTATACAATAAAACTGAATTGAATTGAATAACCCTCTCTGGGTAACTTTGTGCCCACGTACTTGAACGCATTAAATATTAAACTACTGTGCGGGGAACTCAAGAACATTATTCCTCTGAAATCTAATATTTAATTTTTTCCCTTCGTCTGGTGATCTTAGCTTGGACTGAAATGATTCTCCCAAAGGTTTTAACGAAGAATATTCTCAACTTTTTAATATTAATTTTTTTATTTCTATATTTTCTTATCAGAAAATGGATATTCAAAAAACCAGTGGTATAAAGTTGTTAATGTAAATCAAGTATTCGAAACTAGATGCATTCTTTACAGAATTTAATGCAAAATCAAAATTTTTAATCCTTTTATACCGCAAACCTCTGCAAATATTGATTTTCTTCAATTTTCGGTAGCAATTTGCATAATTTGAAACAGTGAGTTTTTATTTAAAACTTGCCGTAAAACATAAAAGCCGAGTGAAATAGGTACGGTCATTTTTTCCTTCCTAGTTTTTTAAATATAACAAGAAATTGAATATTGTGTGGGTTTTAATGAAATTAATGCAAAATTACCATCTATTAGACCAAAATTACCTTATTATTATTTTTTGCTAACTTCATCAATGAAACGATTAGGCCTCATAATGATTGTTTTCTTCTTTATTTATCTTATTTCTATTAGTTACTACTATTGGTTATGTCAATAGAACTGCAATATGCATTACTATCAATTTTCGGGGCTTAGGATTTATTTTTCACCAAAACCCGCAGGACCCTATGCGTCGCCCGGGTTTTGGGCCAAAAGTAGGTGAAGGGTTTTAAAGAAAAATTCCTTCAAACAACGAAATGTTATATTCTATAAGTCCAGGATAGCCTTCGTTCCAAATTTCAGCATTATAGGCGGATTGGGAAAGAAATTAACCTCAGGGCTCACATAGCTGATCATAGTAGTTCCGCACGTCGTTATTATATTCCGCATGTCACAGAGAGGCTCCTTTTCAAATTTTAGCAACGCAGGTCAATCAGAAAATAAATGAACTCACCCACAGCTGATCAGAGCGGTTCTGCACGTGATAACTATATGCAACGATTCTTTATTTGGACAGCTCAAATTATTTTAAAATTTAATAAAAAATGCCTCTATGTCCTCATTTCTGACAAACTTCCTTCTGAACTGACAAACTCTCCCTGAAGAAGCCCCAGTTCCTGTGGAGAACGTTGGAGAAAATTAAAAACTGAATTAAGGACAAACAGGTTTTTTAATTAAATGGTCGTGGTCCACATGTCTCAGAGAGTCTTCTTTTTAAATTTCAGCATCGTTGGTCAATCAGGAAAGAAATTAACCTCAAGGCTCACTTGATCATAGTAGTTCTGCACGTTGTTATTATATTCCGCATGTCCCAGAGAGGCTCCTTTAAAATTTAATAAAAAATACCTCTATGTCCTCAATTCAGTTTTTTATTTCTCAGAACTGACAAATTTTTCCTGAAGAAGCGCTAGTTCATGGGGAGAAACGTTGGAGAATAATAAAAAAACCAATTCAAGGACAGAGAGGCCTTTTTTTGTTAAAGTCTTGTCATAATTTGGACTGTCTAAATAATGAAGCAAATTGCAAAACTTTAGGACATCCTATGAACTTTGAAAATTTCAAAATTGTAGGAAGAGAATCTAATTTACAAAAAAGGAACCCATAAAAACAAGTTTTTAATGTAGGTAACTCTTTCTTTTTCTCATGTTCTCGGTTAATTTTATTGTTGTTTCAATATTTGGTAGTTTCTTGGCAACAGTAAATTGAAACAAAATCACATTGTTTCAAAATCACATTGATAATAACTTAAATTAAATTGACAAGGAAAATCATTTAATATTTTATTGACCCTGGATTCGTTGTCATTTTATGCAGACGTTCAAATAGACGTTCTATGTTTAACAGGGAAATCTTACTGTTCTATAATATCACATTTCATGAATTTAATCACTAATTATCACTTTCGTTTTTCACTAAAAACTAAAATTTCAGATCTGGAATTCCGGCAGTTAATTTATCTAACTTTAACGGTGTTTTCATTTTTTAAATTTTCCCGGTAGAGTTGCCCGAGTTGCTCAGTTGGTGTTGCCAAAACATTTGTAAAGTTTTTTTTTTAAACTTGTAAGGTTTCCCATATTAAATTCCAAATTTTCGAAAATTTATAGTATAACTAACTTTTTCTTCGCGAAAATTTGATAAATTAAAATGTACGCCAGCATGAACTCGTGTGCAAAATTTCAGATCGATTGGATATCGGGAAGTGAGTTAAAAATCGATCTGAAATTTTGTCTCAAGAAAGAAAGCAAGAGAATCGAAGTTAAAAGAAAGAGTTAAAAAAGATTATTTCTAGGATTGAAATGTGTCTCTATTGGTGAGTCCCTGCTTAAATACGAACAGCTGGTGTTTAATATCATAAGTTAGCGCCACAGGGTTAGGGAAAGCGGATGTTCAGAGGCCTTGTACTCAAAATGAACACTTGACTCACCTGTGCAGTACTTGGGCTCGTCAGAGTTGTCCCCACAGTCATTGTTGCCGTTGCAGTAGAGATCCAGCCCGACGCACCGCCCGTTCCTGCACTGTAGTTCGGAGATCTTACATCCTCCTGCGACCATTGCCACCGCTATCACCACCAGCGCCACCAACATCCCTGTAACAGCAAATATTTTTTATAATAAAGTATTAGGTATGATGGTATCAATCATGATACAACGTTACATAGAAGAGGTTCAGTTCTTCAGAAAACGCATTGGTGGGATGATACGTTCGTCGGTTTACAAATAAAAGGCCCATCCTGGCCGATGATCATGAGAAGTGTCTGAAGAGTCAGGTAACTCAGTTTTCATCTTACTTTTTGATAACAACGGGTTTTAATATTTGGAATTCTATAGAAATAACAAATGCCTGCAAATTAATGAAGAAATAGTCCTTAATAGGAGAATTATTCTTTCTGAAAAGTTCCAGTCAAAAGTTACATTGTTTTTAAAATTAAGGACTTTGAGGGAAAAGAAATTGTTAAATACTAATTTTATGGCAAAAAACACGTTCTTAATAATATTCTGCAATTCAAAAAGAGGTTTTGAATGTTCAACTTTTTTGGAGTTTTCGTCGATTTTTTAGCACCATTAATTAAATTTAAGTAAATTTTTCATCATAATTTTGCACACAAATTTTTAATGTTCTATTTTATAGTTAATAATTTTTACTTGAGCAATATTCTGCTAAAAAATATATATTTACCAATTTATAGCCGTTTTTAGAGAGCGAATTTTTGAAGAAAATTAAGCTATTGCTCTCGCCTCAAAATTTGTAGAATGTGAATTTTTGAAAAATATTTATGCAGAAATCCGTTTCAGGCTATTCTGAATCATATTCTGAAGTTTAACTCATTTTTTTATGTATTTATGTATGTATGTGTCATTCCAGACGATTACTGTCCGTAGAATTGTGCTAGAAACTTCAAACAAATTTTAAAATGTTAAGGACACAAAACGAAAGTTCAAGTTCGTTGGCCAGCATGATCGGATTACATCTTCGGGTTGAAATTTTCAAAAATGTAGTCAAATTTTTCAAAATAGCCTGTTTTTTGCGATTTGTTGTGCGAAATAATTTTTTCAGCATACTAACATGTGGTATATTCGGAATCAGCGTAAAATTTCCTATAAGAATATGTATCAAGTTTTAAAAAATTTCAAAGTTGAAAAATCAGTCAAAAATCGAAATAATGCCGTTCGCTAGTTGTAAAAATCGGTAATATTTGCTTGAAACATTTTTGAATCGCAGGATATTATTTAAACGGTTTTTTTAACCATAGAATCGGTAGTTAACAATTTCTCTTCCCTCAAAGTCCTTAATTTCAGAACATAATAAACATAATGTAGTACGATAATTTACGAAAATTCGCTCATACAATCATGCTGCATGACTGGAACTGTTTGCTATTATTAGTTATTTTTTCAGCACTTTTTTTGAAATTTGACTAATTGAATGTGCTCAAAAAATGCTGGCCAACCAACTCATCCTTCGTTTGGAACGCTTGATTTTTTGGCGCAAGAATGGGATTTTAATCTCAATCATAAGGAGAGTTATCGTCTGGAATGACACGGATATACATGAAAAAGCGCTAACTGCTGGGATCGTTCCAGAATGCCTCAAAACGGATTTCAATGAAGAAAATTTTCCAAAATTTTGATGTTAAAATTTTCCGAGCCATTGCAGTAGCTACGAAAATTGGCTAATGATGACATCCACAAAAGATGAACAGATTTCATAATATAAAATGCTAATTTCTTATTAAATACAACTCTTTAGTTCTGCAATTATTCTATCTACTTGAATATTTTTATTCTATACCAAATATGCCTTGAAATTGGCGAATCTTGGGATGAGGTCAAGAAAGATTGGTTGCATATGTAAGCAGGTCGTATACATGATACATGGAAATATAAATCCCAGAAGAATAATGCGCTACGAAGAGAGGTCAGGGGCAGACAGCTTTGGATCGTTTCAACGGCCCATAAACCTCTATTGCTCTTTTCACAGTTTATTATCTCGTTTATCGCAGCTTTCATCGCACCAAATATACGCATTATTCTGCTATAAGAAAAGTAGTTCCTACTAGATCAATTTTGTCGGGAGATTTTCCCAGTCCTTTATTGGCCCCACATTTACATTTATACACTACGTAACATAATATTTTATACAAGAAAAGAACTTCTGCCAAGTTAGGTGGGCATGTTCCTCACATATTGTAACATGGACGTATAGAATAATTGAAGAACAAATTACGAGTCGAAATGATTGATACATCAACGCTATAAGAAATTAACATTTGCACATGCGCACAGGCCACTATTAATCCAACGACAATAAAATTTGCAAGGAACGTCTGGGAGTTAATCCGCACAATCCTTGAAAATTTCATAAAAATCGGTCCATTATTTTCGGAGTTTTGTCTATGTCAATCTATTTTAGTTTTGCCCTAGCGCTATTGTTATCACTCCACCAATCGCGATTTAATTCATAGGAAATTTTCCTGAAACATATATCCATCTATTCCCCGAGTTTGAACGCATCAGACCAATACATTCAAAAACCCTATCGTCTCCGCTCACCGTGCTCTTCAACAAATCACTGGCGTCGGGCTGCTTCCCCTCAAAGTGGAAAACCTCCTACGTCACACCAATTCATAAAGCTGGAGACAAGAGCCTAATCAACCATTATCGCCCAGTGTGCTCCTTGTCCACCACACCTAAGTTTTTAGAAAAACTAGTTGTTGACCAGCTCTCGCTCAAGTTCTCTTCGTTTATGGCACATGAACAGCACGGGTTTCTTCGAGGCCGCTCAACGACCACCAACTTGTTGGAATTCCAGGACTTCGTCATGGATGGCTTCCAGCGGGGTCTCCAGACCGATGTCATTTCCACTGATTACACCAAGGCCTTCGACAAATTGTCTCATCTTCATCTCCTCTCACTTTTGAATTCCTTGGGCGTTCATGGATCCTTTCTGGAATGGATGAAAAGCTATCTACATGGCCGCCAGCTCGTCGTTCGTGTGAAGGGCGCTCTGTCTTTACCTTTTACTGCTTCTTCGGGTATTCCACAGGGAAGCCATTTGGGTCCCCTATGCTTCCTCCTTATGATAAATAGTGTCGTCGAGATATTTGGACCTCACGTCAGATGTCTTCTCTTTGCCGACGACCTGAAGATTTTCAGTCAGATAAATTCTCCGTTTGACTGTGAGACCCTTCAGCGTGAAATCTTTCGGTTGGAGGAGTGGTGCTCGCTAAATCACCTTCACCTTAACCCGGCTAAATGTTCGGCTGTTACTTTTCACCGCAAGGCCCAACCTTTCATTTTTAACTACTTTCTTGGCGATGCTCCCCTGCAAAGGTCGAGTGAGATGGTTGATCTGGGCGTGCTTTTCGACGAACGGATGTGTTTTTCACGGCATATAGAGGGGCTTGCTAACCGAGCTATGCGCACTCTTGGTTTCCTGAAAAGGAACACAAGAGAATTCACAAGTGTACCTGCTATCGTGACGGTCTACAAAGCCCTGGTTCTTCCAATACTGGAGTATGCATCTTCTGTCTGGTGCCCGTCGTACGCTATGCACAAGTACCGGCTTGAGCGAGTCCAGAACAAATTCTTAAGATTTGTTGCATTCAAGTTGGGTATCCCCTCAGCCGATGTCGATTACGACTTTATTCGTGAGCGGTGCTGCCTGGAGTCCCTGGAGAAGCGTCGTGGCTCGGCCGATCTCACGTTGCTTTTCAAGCGCGACTGAATAACCAAATCGACTGCCCTACGCTTCTGTCTAGGATAAACCTTGTTGCACAGCAAACCTCTACCCGCTCGCAAGTGCTGTTTTACGTCCCTTTTTCTCCTACCAACTACCAGAGAAGCCAACCTCTACGCAGAATTCCTCGCAGTGCGAACCTCTTCCTGACTGTAAACCCCGATTTCGATTTTTTTTACTCCTCCCTAGCCTTGTTAAAATCAAAACTCTCCTCGTCCCCTATCATTTATACTTAGAGACAGTTTTCCTTTTTTTTAATTGTTCTTGAGATATTCCTTCTTTTCACTCTGTTACTTTCACTGTACCTTACCTTTATCATTTACATACTGATCATATAGAATGTAATTGGGCTCGTCCCGTGAAATAAATAAATAAATAAATAAATACATGATAAAAAATTGATGTTATAATAAATTATCGTTTGCGCATGCGCACAGACTACTATTTATGTGACGGCAATGAAAGTTATAGAGGACCGTCTAGAAGCTATCCCGTACAATCCCTGAACATTTCATAAAAATCGGTTCATTAGTCTCGGAGTTTTACCAGTGTCAACCGATATTAGTTCGCGCATGCGCATTGATTATTACTCTACCGATCGCGATATAACTTATACGGCTTCTTTTTTTTAGTACAAATACCCAATTACCTACCGAGTTTGAACAAAATCGGACCAAAAGATGATGAGGAATGAACGTTATGAGAAATTGACGCTTTCACATGCGCACAGGCTATTGTTGTTTCGACGGCATTGAAAATTATAGGGGAGCGCCTAGGAGCTAACCCGCACATTCCCTGAAAATTTCATTGTAATCCGACTGAAACTTGGTATATTTTTGGGCGTGACAAGGATTTACCACAGACAGACAGACAGACACGGAACCGACATTGATCAGCATGCTCTGAAACGACAAAAGCAAGTAAAAATTCTGATTTTCGGGGACAAAAATTACTCCGACTTCAATCACGAACACAAAGCTTCCCTACCTTCGGTAGTGAGGAAGCCAAAATGTAGAGTCACAGTTCGATTTTACTGGACTTGGTAAATCTGACTAATGATGTCAGTTCATGTACATGTGAATCTGACTAATCATGTCAGTTCATGTAAATGTGTCTGTGTCACACAATAAGTTACAAAGAATACAAAGGATTGTAGGGAATATCATATTTGTTAGCTCAATACGAATAAAGTTGCTTGCGTTGGCGATTATACCTGTAGCTCTGCTGGATCGTGTGAGTAGAGTCTCCTACGTCTACTTCGTTATAAGGACTCATTGGGCTCTCCAATTGTCTATTTTGTGGAGGTGACTGGGTAGCCTGTGGTGATTTAATCGCAGTCCCTAGTATTTCCTGTAGTATGTCCCTAGTATTAGTATATTTCCTGTCGAACAATCCATTGTGGGACAATGGGTTTATTTGGATGGCCGGGTAAATTGAGAAGTGGAAATCTCCTTTCTTCTCCACATGTGTTAAATCATTTTTGTTCCATCACTTGAATATTTAATGACGTTATTTTTCATGAAAAAATGTTACACGCTCTACCATGTTTTTTGATTATATATAGATTCTTAGGTAGTCATGGAAATTAGATTATGAAACCACAAATATCATGAAATATAAAGCATCGTGGATAGCCACAAACTCGCCTTGTTTATTATTAATTTATTTATACAAACGGGGTAAAATCAAAATATAAAAATAAATTAAGGCACACATCTGTGAATAAAGGGCGGAAATAATAAAATACATCTAATCACATAAAGCTGGAAAAATAATTCACTAATTTTCTTTTTAGAGAGCTCTCGCTATCAATATTGAAATCAAAATCTAATTCAGGATGAATGTAATTAATTAGCCTGTGAATCCTAACTAATGAATTGTTGAATGAATAATTTGTTTTAGTGAAATGAGGCACAAATGAATCATTTGATCTAGTGGAATAGGAAGACACCTTAAAGTTTGATGCTCAAGCAAAGCTGGTGTGTTGTACAGATGGTTCAATAATTTAATGAACGAAAATAACTTCATTAATATTGCGACAATCAGCAAGCGTGTGCAACCCCAGAGATTCCATCATCGATTTGTCGGTAAGCATATCTACGTTCGTTAGTCTTTTATATAAAACATATTTTTAAAATTCATCGAATCGTTGTATACATTATAGAAGGGGTTCCACACAGTCGAAGCAAATAGAGGGGCAACACAAAGTTGATTAATACAGTTTGGATTGCGAAATAACTTTGTAGTCCTTGACAAAAATCCAAGCTGCCGAACAGCACTGGATACCATAAAATGATAAATTGTTGTTAGGTAGCGGATGTTCGTTATGAAAGATGAATTTAAAAACACAGCAAAATATTACATAATGTAATATTTATGTATTATTCATATGTATTGAATAGCCTTCTACGCAGAACCCTTGTCTGTAACTAATAAACGAAGTCTATTATACATTATCTTATAACTGCGTAGGCGCAGAAATTAATTATAAGTATTACATAAAACACGTGCACTTTAATAGTCCCTCTGTATATAACAAGAACTGGTATATAAGTAGGTAAAATCGTACATCATAATCTAATACATCGACATTTCATAGGCACCCAAGCACTGAACATTATTAACATAAATCAACTACCTACATTTCACTTGTCTATAGGGGTAAGAAGTAATATCACTGGGGAAATTATACTGGAAATATCTACCACGTATCCTTATCAAGAATTTCCACAGTTCGGACGATACCCTGACCGGCATTCCTAAATCGTTAGGTCTGTCACCAAAACACTGCAATTGAACTGTGACGACTACAAATGGAACTCGCAATAACTAGATCAATCAACGTTTTAATTATTGTTACTTCTATAGACATTATTAGAAGAATTAATAATTAAGTTGTTGACATCTGCTAAGCGTTAAAAAAGTTTTAGCATGAAACATGCTTCAGCCTTGAGTTAACTACCCGAAAACGTTAAGCGAGATTGTCACGAAATTTTCTTATGATTTTCAAGTACAACCAAGCCGTTGATGCGGGAATGAAATTTCTTTAGTTTTGATCGGACAAAAATCGTTCTCCATTCGTTGGAAAGCTCTCGATTTATCACGCATTTCTTTAGTACTTGTTCTTCTATTTATGTCGTAGTTTTATATTTATTCATGTTATAAATGGATATAGTAAACAATGCCGCTTGTTTTGTTGTCACTTGGTTGAGAAGTTAATCTTTTTTATAGTAAGTGTAGACGCGCACCATAACAGAAAACAAGCTACCTATGTACTTCCTTCAAATTTTGATTAGTAAAATATGTCGTAGTTTTAGCGAGAAGAAAGCATGTTCCATGTTTTAGCATTTTAGTCGAAGGCTCAAAGCGTCAAGCAACCGGGTCCCCTTGCTAGGCCCGAAAGGCCGTTTATTTGTTTTTTTCTAATGTGATGGTACAAATTCAATGTTAATATCCACTGTTCTCACCATACAGTAAAACCATTGCAATAAGTCCTTCACAGCCTGAAAAGTTTGTAGAAACCCATTAAATTCTGGATTTTCATTTTTGTTTCATAAAACCCCTTTAATAGCACTTCTAGCTTTTCCAATTCCTTTCCAGTAATTTATCACATGAATCTAGATAATGCCACCTTATCACAATATTGTCAATACCTTATCACACTGAGAATAATATTGACCGTGTAGCGAAAAAGAATGAGTATTGACGGCGATATTGATGAAATCCGGAAATTCTGTTCTCGAGGCGTCAATATTGAAAAGTGTGGAGGGGATATTGTCAATATTATTGAGCATGTAGTGGCAAACGTTAATATTATTGTCAATACTCAGTTGTTGCCACGCTCCTGGGGGGATGCAAACAGGGATGCACTCCCTCATGTTTGCGTTCTGTCGACAGTGGTTCAACCATCCGTAATAATTTTATAAACGTCTGCTAGTAGAAGTAAATGTGAAAGTCTGCAGTATCTGACAAACTTATTTCTCCCAGTAATTGCAGATGAAAATATTTTGACAGCTTTTTCAACTACTCTTTCCACCCATCTTTTTCACTGAACTCGAAGAAACATTGCGATAGCCATTACTATGGCTACACAGCCTTTTTTCCTGTTGTCCATGATGATGCACTTCAAAAAAGACACAATCTAACTTCAAAAAATACACAAATTCACTTGTCGGAATGGGGAGAATAGACGTACAAAAGCACGTTTTATTGACAAGAATATTGACAATAATATTGACCGTGTAGGATACGACATTATTGATCAGGATATTGAAGTAAAAAAACAGCGTCGTCAATAATACTGACAATACTGATATTGTCAATGTTATTGAGCGTGTAGGGCTCGCTTAACAATACTCGGTTGTTGCTTGAAATCACTACGAGTAGAAACGTTATTCGGCAAGAGTTTTTAATTTGATCAAATCAAGTTATCATGCTAAATAATGCAACCGAATTATCCTCCGCGATCCTCTTCGTGGAACTTCCGAGGAAAACAGTTTCAGCAAACGGTGTTGGTTACGAAGGATCCAGTTGATTAACCCTCTACACCTAACGTCTCCTTCAGAAACTCATCAAGTCAGTTTCATCACGCCGTTGGCCTCGCGCATTAATCAAAACTCTGACAACCTCTTTGCACTGCTATCTTCCCCAGCTAATAACTCCAATTTAAACTTTGTTTCTTATCACAAACAAGTTTAATAACAACCGATAATAATCAAGTAATCATTTTTAGGGTTTGTCCTCCAATTCCTCCGAGATTTACTCGGGAATTCCGAAGTATTTGTTTGTTAGAAGTCGGGTTATGGTGTTGATTATGTTTGTACAGTTGAAATATATTATAGGGCATTCTCAATGGGATTCAAAGAAATGAATTAATAATAATATATTTGGAAACTGTTAAAAAATAATCGTTTGAAATGGGAAGTAGAGTTTCTTGGAAGACGATATTAAAGTTTTAAATCTTTCATACAGTTTGGAAAACTAAAAGATTTTTGTTACTGCGACAGTTTTGACGAGTTGATGAGAAAGATAGGTTAATTAAGTTTTTTCTCTATTTTTTTCGGTTCAAATATTACTTATCTTTTGAAATCATTATTTCCTGTTTAACAGTATTTGTTTGTGGGGATACGAAAAGAAGTAGAGTTGGTAGAAGAGTGCTACTTCATTCAATTCTATTAAGTCTAATTTGTTTATAAAGCTGCTTGTCACAATGAAGTCAATTGTTTTTGTTAAATCTTTAACAGCACTCATCACTTCATCTCCTCTATTTAGTGCACTTGAAGTTTTGGGAATTACCTCGGCCTGCATTCCGCGTTCTTCGATTCGGTCGAAAACCGTAGTGTGTAGTAAGGAGTCAGAAGGTAGTTAATTTCTGGATGGTAACTTGATTATATTCTCAAATATTATTTTGGCAAAGTTTGATAGCAATGGTATTGGTGGATAATTAGACGGTAAGTTTGATTTTCAGTGATTGAGAGGAACAACCATCAAGTTTGCTTGCTTAGGTTGATTATGACTGCCAAAGGAACACCGATATACAGAGCAAGCGATTCGATTATTCAAACTTGATGATACGCCATCTCAGCCTGGGCTGGAGCCTCCAAGTTCTGAGTACATCCTCAGCACTAGTTAACTGTAGATGCGATCTAGAGTGAAGCAACTTTAATCAAAAGGAAAAAAAAGAATTAAAATGAAATTGATTAAATAAATAAAGCGATCACCCAACTTGTGGGCTGCCCTATGAATGGCAAAGGCTCCCGACCCACTCTTGGTGGTACCTTAATTCTTGAATAGTATGTCTAATTCGTAAGCTATGATAGGGATCATAATTAGAGAAATTTTCATTTAGGTTTTGGTCTACCGAGATGAAAAATTCATTAAACCCGCCAGCTTTGCGACTAAGATTTTAGTATCCGACTCATTGATACAAAGTTTATCTTTTTTCATAGGTTCTATGCCCACCCCCAGGACCGTATTTTAACTGTTTCCCAGAACTTATGAAAAACGCTGCAAATTATTACACAGAGGTTTATTATTTATGTATTAGACAGCCCTTCTACGTAGATCTCTGGTCCATAATTATTAAACGCCGCTTATAGTATTTTAGTATCGGAACTCGGAGCTTCGGACCTCACAAATGAGCTCAACCCATTACAGCAGCGGAATCTCACAATTTTACGCTGTTTAATATAGTTTATAAACAAAACAATTTATTACCAAGTCATCTTTCCAACACATAAAAGTGTTACCTATACTGTATATTGATATCATCTAATTGGTCAAATTTCAAAAAATGTGCTGACAAAATCACTGAAAATGGCTAAGAATTGTTAAATTGATATTTTTTAGCATAAGATTGGTCAAATGAAGTTTATCAACTATGAAATAGAACATTCAAAAATTTATGTACGAAATTATGCTAAAAACTTGAACTTCATTAAATTTTGTTTTAAAAAATCTATAAAATTGCAAAAAATAGCCTAAAATCCAAAATCTCTTTTTGAATAGAAGAGTATAATTTAGAATACTTTTTTTTCCATAAAATTAAAAGCTAACATTTTCTTTTCACTCATAAATCTCCAATTTCTATACAACTTGAAATATAAAAAAAAAGACACTTTTTCACCTATTTTTGGCTCATAGCACCCATGAGAGTGGAGCGATCGAGCTGGCGAGAAGTTAGGACCAACTAGACCCCAAGTGGAGTCTATGTGCGAAAGAACAGATTTAGAAAGAACAATTCTAAGGCCTCTTATGGCCCGGACGGCGGACAGACATTTAAAATTTGGATTCTACGCACCTTGAAACGTAAAGTGACAAAGTTTGAGGGGGGGTTATAAAAATTTTTTGGTATACGATCACATAGGCTTATTATTGGAAATAATTGGCACAACCTTTTCTCAAAATAATGACCGTGAGTAGGGTAAACCTGTACACTTACATTCAAACGCTCATTAAAATTGACGTCATCATCCTGGATCCTGGATCCTTTTTTGTATAAAAACGCACGAAAATAACTGAGGGTTGATTTTAAGCTCCGGCCTATCCTGAAGCTTTTTCACTTGGATACGCACACAGTAAAATTACGCGATGCCTGCTTTTTAGTTAGTAAAAAAAAGGAACAGAAAAAACCATGGTCGGGAGGTGAAAAATGCATTAATTTGGCACGCACTGGTGGCCGCCAAGAAACAGGCGTATAAAAATCTCAATACGATGGCTCTTTCGAGCGTGTGCTTTTCGTGTTTTTGGAGTAGGCTAAACTTGTAGACTTGCATTTGAACGACCATTAAAATTTTAGTTTTTCTCGGAAAATGGAGAGACTTTGACGTCCCACTGGAGGTGCACAAGCGCTGGAGCCCAGATTACCTATTTGTTGAGAGTTTTCGTGCGTTTTTATGCAAAAAAAAAAAAAAAAAAAAAAAAAAAAAAAAAAAAAAAAAAAAAAAAAAAAAAAAAAAAAAAAAAAAAAAAAAAACACCTCCAGGATGATGACGTAAATTTTAATGAGCGTTCGAATGTAAGTGTACATGTTTACTATACTACCGTGATCTTGACAAACAGTTCAAAGCTTCAAAGCATATCCTCTTGGACATTTATTTAACATTGTTATAACTTTTTGGATATAGCTCTCACTGATATATTTCAGTTGAGAAGAGAACTTCGATTTTGATGGGTAAATAAATATTTTCCCCCTGATGAAAGACATCAAATGGCTCTTTCAAACTGGGAATACTTAAAAAGAAAAATGAATCGGAAACGATTTAGGAAAACCCAACGTTGACAAACATTTTATATACTTCAAAGATGAGACGTATGAGCGTAAGGTTTTGAACGAGCAGGTAAAACCGGCAGTGGGAGGAAACTCAGGAAATGAGGGAGAGTGTTTTAATTAAGGCTTTTGCCAAGGGATGAAGGGAAGGCAGCGAGGACCGCACTCTTGAATGAACTCTTACCCATCCGGAAGACATCCCCGTCCTCACCCCATCACGGGGGAGAGATGAGCTGGGAGAGCGGAAGACAAGTTCCATACAGAAGAGATGGAATGAAAAGACGTTCTCTAGCGGACCAAGGATTCAATTTGAAGAGGAGAACCCCCCTGCCATTTGCAAACGTTGCCAATCCTAATGGAATTAGCTTTGACTCAGCAGTCATGCCTTATCCCTAGAATTAAATTAATTATGGCAAGAAATTGAAATAAGACCCACGTTGTAATATCCCGAGTAGATTGTCTTCTATTGTTATTTCAAAGTCCACATTCACAACTTCAAAACCCAGTGTTGACATACAAAATCTTACAATATATGTTGGCATGGGTATGTCATTATTTTATTATCAGAGCCTTGGTAAAACAGTATAATATATGTGTACGCTATCTCATATTTGCAATTAATTTAAGATTGTATATATGTTTGATCAAATCATCATCATTGTGCAATATGTTTGATCATGATCATGTTGATATGTTAGATCAAAACTAGTTTTACAAAAATCAAATCAATAGGAATATAGCAATGAACTTCGGCCGGTCATTCGTTCGATAAAATTTGGAGACTCAAGAACAGAACCTTTCTATGTTTGACAAATGTTTTAATGTCAAACATAATTTCGTTACAACTCTTAAATTAATTTTGCAAGTATTTAGGCATCTATCATACCTCAAGCGACTCCGCTCTCCCACAGGAAGATACAATGGACATTGAAGCAATCACACCCTAATCAGGATCAATGGTGGGCAGGGCCGCCACAAACATAGTGGGTACTGTTGCCCCCGGCCCGGGCCCAGGGGGGGGGCCCGGTCCGGTCCTGTATTTAGTAAATAAAGTATTTTAGAATTTTTAGGCCAACAGAGTGTATTACACTTGACGGGCCCTGATCAGATTATATTTGATTTACTACACCAGACTGTTTCTCTTAAACAGTTGCGATGATCGCGATGGCCCAAAATATTACTCTTTACCCTTTACCGTCTTTACCAGTAGGCACTCGACCGACGACTTGGGAGAAAGCATCCATGGGCCAAGAAAGGTTGAATTCCCATGCCATTCTCAGCATTAAGCACAAATTAGCATCCAAACTTGACTTTTCTAAGGTTATTAAAGAATTTTCACTTAAAAAGGCACGAAAGTTTTAACTGTTTTGTCTTGTATTTTTCAAATGCAAATACACTTTTCTTCACTTCACTTGTTTCATTTTATAAAACAGGAAATTATAGCCTATTACAGTTTTCTATATTTAAAAAGTTGTCCACAATTATGATCACAATTACAGAATGCTATTATAACTCAACAAAACAAATTTCTCATTTTACTAATTCATGTATTTGATAGTTTTTCACTAAATAATTCTTGTATCTTTTGTTGTTATAAATCTAATTCTTTACTGCATAGCTTCATTACAAGTAGATAAACTGTAATAAAACAATTATATTTTTGTAGATTTTTATTTTTTTCCAAAATTAATAAATGTATTCTTTCAAACATAATCATTGTTTCAATTAATTCCTTCAGCCATCTTGCATACAGAGACTTTCCTTTTTAATCCGTCCATAACATTAAAATAAAGTTAATTGTATGTGTTGATTAATGATTATAATTATGAAATTTAGTCAATCATAATTTCTGCCACAATCGTCCAATTGAGGAATGAGTAAATTGGAACTTCTCTGAATACGCCCTCTATTCACAAACAATTATTGTATTTAAAGTAGTTAAAATAAAAATCCTATGACTGATTGGATATAGAATTTTTGTTTCAAGGTAATTTATGGCATTTTTATGGTTTTGTAATTGGTTGGTAATTACTAGAGTATGAATACTTGAATTTTCAATTCTTAAGTTACACTTTACTTGTGATAAAATGTTGAATAAAACATAGTGAAGAAGTAAGAGTTCAGCCCCTCAAGTGTTCTTATTCGAACACTGAACCTTGGTAGGAAGTATAAATGATTTTTCGTTTGGATAGAGAAGGTTTAATAGTTTTTTTTTCAACAATTATCTTAGCCATCTCCAGTAAAAGTGGCGCGACAAAAAAAAAAAAAAAAAAAAAAAAAAGGGGGGGGGGGGGGGAGGCCCGTGGCCAGAATCTGGTCCCGGGCCCGACTTGGACATGTGGCGGCCCTGATGGTGGGTAGTTAGAAGAATGATGATATAAAGGGTGTCTCAACTTAAGTAGGCAAGACTTCAGGGATCAATTTTACAAGTAATTTGCAACAAAAAGTGTCCCCTAAAGTGTTATTTTTTAGAGGCTTCGTTTTCGAGTTATTGACGATCTAAGATTTTTTTCGTGTTTTCGACTATATCTCATAAAAATGGCTGTGACTTCATCATTCTCTGAGTATTCTAAAACCTGAGGATACCGTTGGAAAGAACGTTAAATTTCCTATCTCCAAATCATAATTATTCAAGAGAGTTAAGACACCGAAAAAAAGAGGTCAAAGTACAAACATTGTAAAATTCTAAAAATTTGGGTTTTTTTAATCTGATTCCTCCCTCCATAGAAAAAATGAACAGTCGTGTGCAAGTACAGTAAAAACTTCAAAATCTTTTTTCGGTATCTTAACTCTCTTGAATAATTATGATTTGGCATCAAAAAGATAGGAAATTTAACGTTCTTTCCAACGGTATCCTCAGGTTTGAGAATACTCAAAGAATGATGGGGTCACAGCCATTTTTTGGAGATAAGGTCGAAAACACAAAAAAAATCTTAGATCGTCAATAACTCGAAAACGAAGCCTCTAAAAAATAACACTTTATGCGACACTTTTTGTTGCAAATTACTTGTAGAATTGATCCCTGAAGTCTTGCCTACTTAATATAGAAGAGATACTGTTGGTAGGATTTTAGAGATTGACACGGGCTCTTCGGTTGTTGCCCTGAACTCCATGGTATATCGAATAAAGCAACAACTAAATTCCTCATAGGAGTAGAAACATGAGACTGAGGAGGTCAAACACTTGGTAAAACCAAACAGGGAAGCTGTTCCTGCTGGGATACCTATAGATCTTGTAATAGCCAGTGCGCTACGCCATAAACCAGAAGATGCTAGGGGATGGATACTGACGAACAGCTATGATGCTGGTTGTGTATTATAGATTCTTTATTATGTATTTATTATGGATTCTTTATTACAGATAGCTTATAGATTCTTGGAAGAAAACTGGAGGCTTATGCTACTCATTGATGAACAACAAAGAGGTTTATGTCCAGAAATTGGTGGGCCTTTAATAAATGTTCTAGGACGCTTTTAATAGAAACCAAACACATGAAACAGCTACGTCTAGCAGTTGTGGACGTTGAAAAGGTGTATTATTTACCTATAATGCTTGCACTAAAGCTAAGCAATGGTGTCAACCACTTTTGTAGTATACTAAAGCTGTAAAGCAGCATATCGAAATTGTTGAGTGATCCCCAGCCACCTACCCTTTTCAATGAAGTTGTGGGTAACTTTCTGTTAAACCTATCTTAAAGAATGAGGCGATGGTCTTCATATTGGACCGTGCGCAGAAGATATTATTGATACAATCATGTTGAAATTTATAGGGGATGATTAAATCGTCATTTCCCAAATATACAAATTTGAGCGAGATCAGACAACTACGGCGTGAGAAAACCATGCTTGGCAGAATTTACGTTTGCGCATACGCAGAGTGAGTTATTGAATCAATAATGATAAAATTGATAGGGGACCGTTTACACTCTTGCCCGCACATTGGATGAAAACTGTGGAAAATAAGCTTGTTACTAGGATTTGCGTACGCAAGACAGATATACTCTTACACAGACAGATAGACAGACATGGAACCAAAGTTGTTCAGAATGGTCTGAAACGTAAAATGCGAGTGGAAATTTTGATTTTGGAGACCAAAAAAATTTTTTTTTTTTCTCCTGAAAGTGAAAACAATGCTTCCGCTACCTATAGGTGGTAGACTCGGAAGCAATGAATAAATAAAAACAAAATAAAACGTATGGGCTAGAATTCGCTAAAAATTGAAGAAGTGTATTTAAAAGTTTGATGAGGATTGAGAACAACGGTGGTTGACATGAAGAAGTAGATGATGAATCCAAGACGAATTTTGTATACCAGGATCAAGTACGTCTACTGCGCATGAGCAGGCTTCAAATCATTTTTCAGAGGCAAAAGGCCAAAACTATTTATCAAAATCTGACAATATTTTCCGAGATTGTTCAAAATATCTTGTAAAACGTTCCCCGTCGGAGTTATATCGTCACTGGACTTTGATTCCACCATGAGCGCATGTGCAAATGTGAAATTCTATATCAGATTTCACGCCGATACTCTTTGGCCAATTTCGATAACGCTATCTTGAATTGAGTGGGTTAACCGAGTGAATCCCCTCCTTTTGAGTTCGATCGATTTCATAGATTCAATATTGTAAGTAACAATTCAAAACAGCACCCAAACCTTTATTACAGTTTTTCAAGTTGTTACAGTTTCCTGTCCATACTAATTTATGCAACCCCTCTAGAACAAAAACCTTGATTCAAAGCGTCCAAGAACCGAAAAGTATAATCACCTAGGTTCCTAATTTTTTCTTCGTTCTGTGATTTGTTGTTTTGGAGGCTTACAAGGTTTCGCAGTGGTATACATTGTATATTAAACCTTCTTGGTGTTTTGCCAAGGTTATTTGTTTTGGTGTTTAGGTAGTGATTCTCGTCAAACAAAACAAAACCCCATTTCCTTCTCCTGAGCCTCCTACCCGTGACTTCTACCATTTGCTTTTCCTTCTTGTTTTTCACCCTCCCAATTCTTCTTCGCTTCCCACTTCTTCTTCGTCACAACTTTCTCTCCGCAGGCCGCACTATTTGCTCAACCCCTTTACCGAGCTCTTGGCTCTCGTTAGTGGAGCAGCCCCAGCTTTTATTGCGTTAGTACTAATCAAGAGTTTTTGCGGTCCCTCCCGCCCTCTTGGCAGTTTCTGCTCCGCATGAAATTCAATAGCGCTTGATAACGGGTCGAGCTTTTGTGTTTGACGCTTTTGAATTAGAAGCAACGGTAGGAGCTGGTGGAATTAAATTATCATCTCCATATCGGAAGATTTTTCACGGGAATTCAATTAATCCAACTGTGGAATTTCACTGAATCAGTCTCACTTAAACCTTTGCATGTATTTTACATTTATTACACGACAGATCAATGAGAACGTCTGAGTGCAAAATTATTTACAACCTGAGTAATGAATTTATTATAACCTAACTGAATTGCCTATTTTCTCCAATCTATACTATGTTCCACAAGCTTCATGTTATTATTTAAACTTTTCAAATACAATATAAAACGGATGCACCGCTGTATCATGATGGTTCAATCTCCTATAATGGGTGTCCAACGAGACGTTCACCCCCCCTCTGAAATCGTTATTTTACAGCTAAATGAGAATTTTTTTCAATCATCATGATTTTTTGCAAGGATCTCAAAAATAAGAAAATTGTGCACTGCGCACGTGCGAAAATGTGTGAAATTGATTCAAACTTCGATTTTTCTTATGAGAACCCCCATTTATTATTTCAGATTCGAATTCAACACTAAATTTTATGAAAATTTGACCTCACAACCGAATTTTTCGGCTTTGCCCTAGAGGCAAGTATGACACATGTTTTTTCACTATTTTTTAACGCTGAATCACGTGATGAAGCCCATTTTTTCAGTTGATTCAATTTTGATGATTTTATAGCGATAAATGGGGTTCTTGAAAAAATATCATCTTCTAACATGTGAAAAAATGGGAAAATGTGGCACCACAAATGGTAAAAAAAAGATCAAGGGGTCCAAGAAAAAATTTTCTTGTAGCATTTACAAGTTCAATACATATATATAACATATTTTTGGAAAGCAGAAATTTTGCAATGTTTTGCATAAGTTATATATTTATTGCATAAATATTATTATTGCATATTATATTTATTGCATAAATATTATTATTGCATATTATTGGTATATTATTTTCAATAATGAACCTTTGTAATCGACCAAGAAAAACAATTTTTTTTAACCACCCATGAGAATCCAAAAATCGAATAGAAAAAAAATCCGTCCGTTTGCCGCACAGTGGTCAGAAAATAGGAAATTTTGAACAAATTTCTGTCTTCATCTTCTTATAGGAAATTTCACGCTGATTCCGAATATACCCCATGTTCTTGTTCCTAATATTCGAGTTTCACTCTTTTTTTTTTTTTGTTGTAGCAAAAAATGCTTAAAAGTTCCAGTCATGCAGCATGATCAGTATGGGCGAATTTTCGTAAACCATCTATCGTATTACAATATGTTAAACTGTATTTTGAGCAATTTCAGTTGATAGAAATTTTTTAAAACCAATTGTATGGCAAAAAAAAACTCAGACTAAATAAAATTCGGCGATTCAAAAGAGACTTTGGATTTTCTGATTTTTTTGCAGTTTTTATAGATTATTTTAGCAAATAGATGAAATTTAAGTACGTTTTTCAGCATAATTTTGAGGATAATTTTTTAAATGTCTTAGTTAATTGTTGATCAGGGGGACTAGTAAAATGTAGATGTTTTATTTAACTGCAGTGATTTTCCCCCTGCAGAAGCCCCTATGATAGTAAACCATTTGCAGCCTTATAATATCATTTCAAGCTTTTTTCAATCTAATTTTCAGCTTATTATTCTATATCTAATATATATATATATATATATATATATATATATATATATATATATATATATTTATATCACGTATTGAAAATGACTCTAGGAGAGCTTGATTATATTCACAAAATTAGAAAAGATAACAGAAAAAACGTCACAAAACTATTTTTATATTTCGGCTTTTTGCCTTTTTCAAACTAACAAAGAAATTGAATAACTGTGGGAAATTTGTGTACAACGTTGACAAGGAATTTTGGTAACTTTGGATTTGGAATCATCGTCTTATGTTGAGGCCTGGAGGATCGTAAGCGCCCAAAATTTATATATATATAAATTTATATATATATATATATATATATATATATATATATATATATATATATATATATATATATATATATATATAAATTGCTATGCAATTCTTAGGCCGACCCCCAATAATTTTTTTTTGTCCCGCCACTAGAACCCGCGAGGTCGTGGGTTCGAATCCCAGCCAGGCTTGAAATTTTTAACTTGTAGTTTTACCGGATGGAAGAATAATAGTTGTTCAATTTGTCGATAAATATACATTTCTCAAATCAACTAAGTTACGGCTAACTAACATACGACCTTATGGTGGTGTAATTACTGTTTGACTCAGCAGTATTTTGCTTATTGAAATAATTACAAGTTGTATGTTGCATTCTTGTTTGTTTCTATCATTCGCTTCTGTTTACCTACTATATGTTGGTATAACACTTCCAATTATTGAAGTGGTTGTGATATTTGCAGTCGTTTATGGTGTTTTATGTGAAGTAGAGAAAGAGGGGAATCCGTGGATCCAAAGTGTATTCACATCCGCGGCCAGTGAACTGGAAATACACGCAGCTCGCCCACGAACAACACTTGCCGCCTGTCCGACGTCTGGGTCAGTTTGATTGACAAACCATCGAATGACTTTTTCGCTGATTCCCAAACTCGGCTTTCCAAACAAGTTTTGCGTGATTTCACACACAGGATTCACACCCCTGTAAGCTTGTCCAGCAGTAACCAATGTTTTCAGAGCAAATTCATCAAAGTATCGCAGTGTTATTCCGACTTGAGTACGATTCCCATGGATGTTATTTGCGTTAGCCAGAAAACAAGTTATCCTCCC
The DNA here is from genome assembly GCA_030762985.1 of Adelphocoris suturalis. Taxonomy (NCBI): domain Eukaryota; kingdom Metazoa; phylum Arthropoda; class Insecta; order Hemiptera; family Miridae; genus Adelphocoris; species Adelphocoris suturalis. Next base: position 163,718,045 of record CM061040.1, read on the forward strand.
AATCCACACGACATGGTTTATGATTAAAAAGTTGCCGTCCTAATCGCTTATCAATATCTTTATGTGGGGGAAAAATCTCCCAAGCGAGAGTAAAAAAATTGCTTGTTCAGGGAAAAATTGCTTTTATGAAAACTGATCCTCCAATAGCTGATTAGTTTGTGGAAAATTTTCTAGTAATTGTTTAATGTGAATTGAATGACTACTCTCTCAGATCTTCCGTACTCCATTATGACAGATTTTGTGTGTGAAAAACACATAAAATCAAGCATATAGAATATTTACCCACCTAATTCCTGACACTTTATAGATAACGAGTAAAACTCCGTTTTTCACGAAGCCCCGTAGATGTTAGAGTGTTTCAATTTGATTCGATTTGGTTACCTATGTGGGAATCGACCCTAAACTTATTACTCAGGAGGAAATTGGAAGTTACACATGTGAAAAGGTAAACCGTTCGGTGCATGCACAGAGACTTGCTTTGGTTCGAATGGAATGTAACTCGTAAGGAATCACATGGGGTTTGACACAAATTTGCCAGAAGGTAACTGATAGAGCTTTGAGCTTGTGTACGCACTGATTCACGGACACAAATAGAATGACCATGTTTGGAATATTATTGCAATCGGCTGATATTTACTGTGACGATTTCCCTACGATTGTGCAGTAAAAAATTTCTTGAGCAATGCAATGTATAATGAATTTTATTTCAGTAACTAGCTGTAGCTTCGCTTGTAATGTACCTCCACCAACCATATAGACATTTCTTTCAGACAATATAAATTGGGTGATTTTACATTGGACGAACAAAAGTGAAGGAAGCGTTTTCTGAGGTGTACCTTTGATGATAAAATCCGTTTGCTTAAAATGGTTTTTAATCGGAAGAAATATTGGGACGTTAAGAGGATTTGAAACCACTTCATTTTCACTTCGGAAAGGAGCCCATTAAGAATTAACGGCCTCAGACGTTTTAGTTAAGGGTCTTTAATAGAGGTTAAATTGGAAGGTGTTAGCTTGAGCTGTAAATACTCCCGATCATTATAGAAACATCCGCATCACCGACTCAATGCTCTTTATGTATGATTGAGCAACATCTCAGGGTTGGCAATGGATCAGAAATAATAAATAAACAGGCTCCGCCCCAGGACCCTCGGTAACTTTCCGCCTTGAGCCTTCGGCTAAAATGCTAAAACATGGAACATGCTTTCTTCCCGCTGATTCGTAAATGTAAATAAATTTAAAACTACGACATAAATGTTTTAAAAATCGAAATTAGAACAGAGTACCTAAGTAGGTAATTTTCTGTTATGGTGCGCGTCTACAATTACTATAAGCAAGATTAACTTCTCAACCAAGTGACAACAAAACAAGCGGCATTATTGGTGCGCCTATAGAAGTTTACACTTCAAAAACGTATTCTGTGTAAAATCTGTGAATAGACAAGATGCTTTCACTCTAGGAAGCTACTGACAAGGATTATCCCCTCGTATTGTGATTATGTTGCACGATGATGAATATTGCTTACCGCTATTCTTAACTTAGAGATGGGTGAATGGCTTCCCTTCCTGGTTCAGTGGCGATGAATGATAATTCTGCTAATGAACCATGACGACACCTCCAGTATGGGAATATTCTCGGAGGAACGCCAATACGAACCGTTACGCATTGGAACACGACCTGCTCTACTCCTGGCGTAACGTATTCATGAAATGCTTTGCGGAGAATATGTTGATACGCCGCGCCCGCCCATGACGGCAAGCGTCATCGGAATACGAATCCGCAATAATTGGCCGTTGGAACGGAACCGCCAGGTGAATGTATGCGTGGAGGGAGGGGGGCTGTTTGTAGGAATAATTAGGGAATGCAAATCTCGTGTGATTGTTGAGGGGTTGAGAGTGATGAGCTGAGCTTCGTGAAGTTATCCGTTGGACGAATCGAGTTTCAGTCTTGTTCTTCCTTCAGGGCTCGTCTTCATAGCAAACACGGTAAGCCCCAAAGTAAGCGTTTTAGCTTTGAGACTTAATGAGTTTTGTATAGCGCGTGTTTGGGGTCGTCAACGTCAAATTTCCATACCCAACGAGGCTAATGATCGGTTTAGTGTTCAGAATCCCAACTGATTGCATGTTGGCATTGTAAAATATGGACTTCCAGTTACTCGAGTTTTGCCTTACCCAAAAGCAAACCGAAAACTCATGCCATGACTACCATATTTTATTAGATAGCGACATAGTCGGCCTTAAACGTTCAAATACTGAGATGAAATCGTTTTAGAAACCTCCTTGTTCCTTGATGCAAAGACCAATAAGAATCCTGAGCGTTACCCACCTGTCCAGATAATAATTTTAAATGCAATTGGGTTATCTAATTCTTTCTAATTTCTTTCACGAAATATACTTAGAAAACGCTACAAATTATTACAAAACGTAAATTATTTCCGTATTAGTTTGCCCTTCTTTATGATCATGGATAGATATTAAACGAAGTTTATGATATTTTATACAATACAGGGTGTTAATCTTTGGTACCTACCACAGGCAAGGAATTGATTTTAAAACTAATATTGGAACAAAAAGTGCTTCATAGACTTTTTTTAGAGGCTTCGTTTCTGAGTAATTTCTCTTAAATTCAAAATTGATTATACCGTTGCAAAGAGTGTTAAATTTCCTATCTTCTTAATGTACCATAAGGTTTTTTAATATGGTTCAATTGGTGAAAAATCAATCTGACAAGTGAATTTTGTCAAATCTTTAGAATTACAACATTTTTCATACCCTGTAGGTCTAATAAAATTCTACATATCAAATTTAGCCTGTAGTCCTAAAATATGCGCCAGAATCTCAGTTTTCCAACAACGTACTCAATTTTACTGTTACTTTGTTAATTAGGGGAGAGAACAATGTTTTAATGTTCAACAATAATGTTGTTTCAATGAAATCGAGATTTTTCTCGATAGATGACCTCAAATGGAAAATCGAGTTCGGGGCGGGTTTCTACGTATTGTTTCACATTAAATCTCCATATCTTGCATATCTCCCCAACCTCATTTTACACCTTAACTCGGAAATTTGAGTAAATTTGGGATGACTAGTGTTATGTGATTGTGAGTGTGAAACTAGTAAGCTAAAGTGTAAAACTAGGTTATGAAGGGGTTGCAGAGATGTGCAAGTGTAACCATCTGATTCAGCGGAAAAAAATACGTAGAAACCGAACTCATTTGAAGTTGAAACTTTTTTAGTTGTATGTGTTTGTAGCTATTGGTGTTTTGTTTTCAAATTGCAGTGAAATGTGAAAATGAAATCATGAACACGACAACTAACAATTTTATATCAGAAACGTTCCAATCCAATGACGGGGTCCCTTTCCCCTATTGTGGCCTGGTATTCAAACGCCGAGGAGTCAGTAATCACGTCAGGGTTGCTCACCCTGGAATTCAAGGGACAATTACGACTTCTATACCACGTGTTTCGTCTGGACATACACAAAGTGAAACGACCCGACGATCATCAATCGCAGACGAACCCATCGATATTCAACTGCCAGAACAAGATCAGGTTTTAATTGAATCCATGCAGAACAAATTTATGGAAGGTTTTGGAGCACCTTTGCTTAACCCCTCGGGTGAAAATGGATCTCAGTGGGAAACTTGATGGGGAAGGATCACAAGGCTTCAGGGAAAGCAGTATTCATTACCCCAAGGAGCCATCGGCCGACGATTTGTGAACCTCCTTTCGGACGAAATTCAGGCTGTAGTGAACAAAACCCGATCATCCGAAAGCGTTTTATTCTTATGCTCGACCGTGTTACAACGTAAAAAAAGTATACGAGCGGGGGCTGATGAGAGGAGGTTGCTCAAGCATCGTATGGATACGAGGCAACAGAAGAAATACCGCGAACTACTCCAGAAAGCTGTCAGATGTTGCTGAAGAGCTGGATAAACTGGATATCGTACATTAAACTATGGGAAACCAATTTTACTAAAGATTTGAGGGTCTTACGAGAAACATCTTCAATGTGAGGGTATGAAATAAAATCATCTCTTCTTCAGCCAATATATCTTCTACAACATTTTTTGGCAACGTAAGAAAAGAATTTGTTTTAGGGATTCCGCGATGTATTTCGGTAGGAAGAGGGTTTTTCGAACATTTGCTATAGCACCTGATTCGAACGTCGTATTTCATAAGGCAATTTTTACTATATTCACATCAGTTCTCATCAACACTCGTGCTGTCGTACTTCTACCGACACATAGTAGGTCTGCTGTCCTTTATACTGATAGCCAGGTGACCTTAGCGATGTTACTGTTAGCGGATGGCAGTAATCATAAACCATTTATGCAGGAAATAGGGACCCGGGTTTTGGAGTTGAGGGCGCAAGGTGGCTGGTAGATTGAATTCAGATGGGTCCAAGGTTATGTGGGAACTGAAGGAAATGAGCAGACAGATCTAAGTGGAAAGGAAGCTGCATTAAGTCAGGACATCCAAGTGGCGTACTCTCTGACCCCAAAATCAACAGCAAATTGTTCTTGACCAGAGGTCTTGACTTGTGGATGAATGGGAGCTGATATGGCAGGCAACCACTGTCGGAGCGTTTACGAAGGAGTTTTCCCCACTGTTCCTGATCGGATTTGCCTAAAACCTACCCTTTTCATGGAAGTTGACACTTGCTGAGTGAACACGGGAGAACCAGGGCCTACCAACATCGCTTCCATCTTACGGACCCCGCAATTTTCCTATTCAGATGCCATTCAAAGTTGGAGTAACCTGGTATTTATTTGGCTGCCAGTTGGTCGACCAGGTAAGAGTAGAGCAAAGAGTATTGGAGCAAAAGAGTGTTCTGCAAAGCAGACCGTGGCTAGTGCCGTTTGGTGTTTTAGTTAAATCCTATTTGTAAAGTTCAAGCTTACCTTCCAAAGACATTTATCGTAAATGAAAATTTGGTGAAGTGACTTTTATTTATAAATATTACTATATCAAATTAGATTGTAAGCCTTCTGTACACTACACACCTGTAATCGTATTGTGTGCAGGTGGAATAAATCCCTTTACCTCACCGTTACCTTCGTAAAAAAAAACCATACACACAAGTGTTCTCAGTTCCAAAGATTTTAGGATCACGATTTTTCAATAACTTACCCGTCATTTTATGGTCACTTAGCACCTCTGAGTCAACAATATTTCAAGAGTGATTCAATCTTTCATTTCAATAGCGTATTGACATATTTATTCTTGTATGACAAATTGGAACTCCGAGCCACCTGTGTGTAGGAAAATGGCTTGATCCTCCCCGTTCACGGCTCAGAGCTTTTAAATACACGTCGAGGCACTGTGCACTCACTGATATCATTTTCGAGCGGCCTGGCCGTTCGGTAGCAACAAAGAGTGGATACAATGGATGGGGCGCCACTGTCCCCGATGGAAACGGCAATATGAAGGCTTTGCAGTAAAATGGAGATAAATGAATAAACTGATGATTTCGTGTTATCCTCAAATTAAGTGCAAAGGCAAAGAGAAAAACAAGCATCAAATTATCACGTAAAGGCTTTTATTTTATGTCTGTTTTAGAAACTCATTCTGGCGTTCAACTGTTCTACGAATGACACTGTTCTACAAAAGAAACAAAAATGTACTGATCCTTCAAGAAAAGTGGGGTGAGTTTGATAGATTAAATATGATGAATCAAATCTGTTAGCAGAATTTTTCTATCACCCTCCAGTTCTGAGGTGTCACGACAGGCAGTTGTTATGATCTTCATGCTTATTATTCCAGTATTAGATATCCAATCTACACAGATCAATGGTTTATAATTATTAAACCCAGTGAGGTAAAAAAAGGAGAATATTTAATTTATCTTGAACATGAGATTGAGATAGATCTTGTAATTATGTGTTTGGAGAGTCAGGAAGCATTTATTGGATACAATAGAAGCAATCATAATATTTATGTTTTAATCATTTTTAATTTTAAACATTCTATTGTTAAGCCTTTCTTAATCATTTATACATTTTTTTTAGTTTCATTAAAAATGTGTAGTGTGAACTTTGAAATCATCTCGTACAAAACATCTGATGAGCTGTTGGTTGTTTCTGAAATTTAAAATCATGAAGATTGTTACCGAGTTTGAAGGGCTTTCCGACAAAGCCAAACTGGTTTTTAGAAGCGAGATAGATAGTTATGAAGTATTAGTTTATCCTCATCAAGCTAGCGTATAAACTAGTATGTATTAGAAACGTTTCTCGAAAAACCACAAGAGCTGATATTTCCCACATTTTGCTGATGCCTTCAGAGCCATTCAAAAAATTGTCGTTATACGTGAACGAAGAATTTGTGAAACTGTTGGCAGCAAACAATTAGGTTTTTCATTCAGAGTTCATTGACTATAAATGAATTGTCACGTTTAGCTTTCCACCTCCGACCGCGATTTCATCACACGCGTCGACAAATAATTCATAATTCAGAAGATGGACCATTCAGACCTATGCCGAGTGAACTCCGCTGATTCAAGAGTCTATTGTCCTTTGTAATGAACCCGTCAGGAGAAAACACACGTGCTTAATTACGTCCATTAGCTGTCATTAGCGAATTTGCTCTGGTTCTCTGAAATCTGCAATGGCGCTACAAGCCAAAAGCTGCATTGCGGGGTTTATACGTGCGGCTCAGATTTAGCACGCTGTGCTACCTGCCATGTGCATACCATTATGAGAGTCAAAAGGAACAAAGCAAAGTGCTGACATATGATACAAAATCACCCAAGTGTGCTGAACTTTGTGATCATAAGAGGGTAAATAAGGGCCACTTTTACCAAAAACATAATTTAAGCTTGAAAAGATTGGAAATTAATGGAGATTCCAGCTCATCGGCTTTCACCAGAACACTTTACGAGTTTAAACTCCTACGCGTATTTGGCGAGTTACATTTACTCCGTTAGCGGTGATGTCAAGATGACGCGTAGCTTTTGTGAGCAGTTGTTATTTCTACTTGAGAGAATTTACACTTTAATGAACTAGTTTTATCCCTAAAAACACGCAAATTTGAGAATACCAAATAAACTAAAAATGCGTGAAACTCGGTTATAACGGAATTGGAGAGATCTGCAAGGGTTACTATTCGAATCAGAATAAAAAATAGTAGAAACCGAACCGGAACCCGTAGGTTCCTACAGGTCGACCAGAGATGGTCTGCGTTCCCAGGGCGCGACCTATGAGGCAGAAAAGTGAACTACTCGTTTAAGCGACTTTCGGAAGACAACCCTGTTTGGCTGCACTGCTTTCGGTGAGTGCACGAAAGTTATTTGGAGTTTTCTTTTTTGTATAATTTTGTGACAACTGTTTTTTACTTCCCATGAATCATTCTTCCTTCTTTATTTTAGCGTTTTCTTTATTTTATTTCGCTAGTTATATTTATTTTATTTTATTTCATCTGTTTGTGATGAACAACACCCTAAAGCAGGGGGTTCGTCCTCGGAAAGCAGACCATCTCTGGGCGACCAATAGTAACTCGGTAAATGATAAAAATAAATTCGTGCAAGTAAGCATTTTGAATAAATCATAATTGTTTGAAAACTAGTGCATCAACTAGATAGGTAGGCACTTACCTAATATTTTTGTAGTAGGTATTCGTTGATAGTAGGCATCTTTCCAGTAAGTTGGAAAATATTCAGCATAACTGCTCCTCAAAATGCGATCTTTGGCATTATGTCACTAAACATAATGAGGAACAAACCTCGCTCCTCATTAACATTATTATTAATTGTTACTGAACGTTGCAAAATAGAACAAGACGGCGAGCTCTAGTTCAGTGTTGGGCATAATCTTATCGTGGAATACATATACGATTGTAATCGCGATAATTATTCGTTGATTCTGAGCCAATTTCGATTGTATTCGTATTCGTGTAATCGTATTCGTCTGTCTGCAATTACACGAATACAACCCATAAAAATGCGGTCATCAATTTCAATAGCCTAACTTCTGAGGGACGTCCTATTGAGATAGATTTTAGACAAGTAGGCTGGGTTCCAATCGTTTAATTCGCTTTAAGGACGTCCCTCTAAAGCTAGGTAATATTAGCAAGGCTTCGGAAATTACAGGAGGGACGCCCTATTGAAATTTATGACCGTGACGCATTTTGGTTTATTATTTCCAATAATAAGCCTATGTGATCGTATAGCAAAAAATTGTTATAACCCCCCCTAAAACTTTGTCACTTAACGTTTCAAGGTGCGTAGAATCCAAATTTGAAATGTCCGTCCGCCGTCCGGGCCATAAAAGGCCAAAGAATTGACTTAAAAAACCCGTTCTTTCGCACATAGACTCCATTTGGGGTCTAGTTGGTCATAACGTTTAACCATCTTGATCGCTTTACTCGCATAGATGCTATGGGCCAAAAACGGGCGAAAAAGTGTCTTTTTCGAGGCTTTGAGTGTTAGACTGACGTGTTAAAACTCCAACCTGCTCAACCACAACTGCGGAAGCTAATATTCCACGGCTAGCATAACAATCGGCAGTAGGACTTCGCAACAGAAAAATTTAGGACCAGATCATGCACGACCACAACTGCACGACCTAATAATTATTATTCTCATGTTAGGGCAAAATTCACTCATCTCAAAATGCACAACGTTAAAATGAATGTTGATGGAAAAATATGAGTGATATGATAGTGTAAGCGTAATAGGGCGGTGAACCTCCGGTTGTGAGGTAATGATACCTAGGGAGTACCTCCAGGGTGGCGAGGAAAACTTCTTACACTCATATTGCTTTCGAATTTCATGTTCCTTCGAGGCATGGATATACGTTTTTTTCAAGGTCATATTTGTGTGTTAATACCAATGCTTTGCCTACGCATATTTAATAACAAATCCACTCGACTTTTCGTACGTACTTATATAATGATATTACTACGGCAATGATTATTTGAATAGATTGGAGTCGATGGATTGGAATCGATAAATATAAACATGCGTATATAATTATAGAAGTATAGGTTGAGGCAACTCGGAATAGGACACGCCGAGGAGTCTGGACGTACGTCTGGACGGACACGCCTGGACTTATGACGTACGCAAGCCAACTAAAACTATGATCATACTCAATAATAAACCTTTGTGAAATAATTTGCAGCGTTTTTATGGGTTGTATTCGTGTAATCGCCGACACACGAATACGAATATAATCGCAGTTGACCCAGAATCAACGAATAATTATCGTGATTACGATCGTATTCGTATTTGACGATATGATTAAGCTCAACACTGCTCTAGTTTGAAGTAGATACCGGCTAATTACATACACTACCGACAGCCAAGAGAAGATATGGATAAGAGGAAAATTATGTATATTTTAGATGATAATTATTAAAATTTATGTACTCCTTTTCAGTTTCATCACGATCACATCTTTAGTATCTGCAGCGCATGTGTGTACTTCAAATCCTTTGTGACAAGCATGACTTCGATGAAATTTCCAATGATGTATACATTCATGCTCCTATATACAGGGTGCGACATAGAGGACGGATGGTTTTAAAAAACTCATAAAATAGTTAATTTTTACTCAAAAACAAATTTATTGATGCGATAAGGTTTGCAAGGAATAGCATTTGAGACAGTCAAGTGTGAAAAATCACATCAGGAATGTGGTGGCCGAAATTGTTGATGCTGTGCTGGAGGCGTTCTTGGAAGTATGCTGTTACTGTTACTGTGAACTCAGAGCGCTTCGTCAAAATGATCACCAACTTCTTTTTCCCTGAATTAGGAAGGCGGTGTTCCAACCTGACGTGTGTGGTTCCAGCAGGATGAGCGGCGACCGTTCACACAGCCAGAGCATCAATCGACTCTCTTCCCTGGTCGCCTTATTTCCAGGTTTGGCGATATTCATTGGCCTCCTCGGTCCCCAGATTTATCCATATGCGATTTTTTTCTTACGGGGACACCTCAAGGCTAGATATACAAGAACAAGCCCCGAATTCTGGACGAATTGAAGGACGCAATTCGCGTGGAAGACGCCAAGTTGAGAGAGCTATGTTGGAGAGAGTCTACGCAAACTTCCAAGAACGCCTCCAGCACTGCATCAACGATTTCGGCCACCACATACCTGATGGGATTTTTCACACTTGACTGTCTCAAATGCTATTTCCTTGCAAAAATTATCGCATCAATAAATTTGTTTTTGAGTAAAAATTAACTATTTTATGAGTTTTTTAAAACCATCCGTCCTCTCTGCCGCACCCTGTACAAATGTTGAGAGTAGGTGCCGTTTTCTGAATGTTTCTATATAGACTTCCGAATCATTCATTCAATCAAAATGACACCGAGTCGTCCATATTTTGCAAATTGTGTTAAATAATTACCTAGCAAATTTTTTCGTCCTTTCACGCATTTTCTGGCTTCTTTGAAATACAATTGTCATTCGTGCGCGATAGGCATCCATTGGCATTAGGTGTTACCTACCGAAATTGCTCCGGATGATGTCATGCGGCCTCGCTATATCGAATGGTTCCAACTCGGCTAGTATTCCCGGCAGAGCGTTCTCCACAATTAGCCCCAACTTTGCCATATTGGTTATGAACCGGGGCCTCGCAACTTCCCACTACGGGCCGACCGCTTTCCCATCATCCTAGTGGGAATTGGAACTACCGCTCTGTTTAATTCTGCTGCGTGAAATTTCCGAGCGTTTGGCAAATGGCAACTTGCTGAAATGCATTTAAGCTGTTCAATTCGAAGTGTTTCCATGGAGTGTCGGGTTTTGTTTGTTTAGTGTCTCCTACAGCTCACAATACATGCAATCAAGTTTTGTACATATGTGACCACTAGGGAAAAGAGAGCTTAACTTGCCGATTGTCAAATCTGAGTTGATATTTTAGTTGAGTTTTTTGGATTTTTTCTATAATTTTCCGATCAAGATATATGATTTTTCAAAGTTTGAAAAAAGCGGGCCAAAAAATTAAAAAGTTTCAGCAAGTTACAGCAGATTTTCAGCAGAATCGCAAAACTGCAGTTTTTCGAGTTTATAAATACAACGAAAAATGTAAAAAATTCAAGTTTCGATGATTATTGGGGAAAGGGCAATAGCTTTTGGGCCCAAAAAAATATTACAAAAGAAAAGTCATTCAATGACCCAATCTTGGTTTTGCTTCCAAGTTTACCTAAAAGGTAGCGGAAGCATTACTTTCACTTTCGGGAGAATACAAATTTTTGGTCGCCAAAATCAAAATTTTCACTCGCATTTTACGTTTTAGCCCATTCAGAACAACTTTGGATCCGTGTCTGTCTGTCTGTGTGTGTTGTATGTGTCTGTCGTGTGTCCGCAAATCCTTGTAACAAGCTTATTTTCCACAGTTTTCATCCGATGTGGATGAAATTTTCAGGGGATGTGCGGGCTAGAGGGTAGACGGTTCACTGTCAGTTTCATTGCTGCCAAACCACTCTGCGCAGTTTCATACTTCACTCTGCGCATGCGCAAACGTAAATTCCATTATGCATACTGGTAAGTTACTATTCTGTAGCTGTAGCATTTTAGTCTGCTTGCCTTCGAATCGGAATCTAGTGAGACTACTTGCGTTGATTGAACAATCAGTGATAATGAGAAGAGCATTGTGTGAACAAAGAGCGAAACGTGTGCCTAAAAGACGGTTTTGGGGTGCACCCTAATAATATGATGTGAAATTCTGCTGGGAATATCACCAACTGTTTCCTGAGCTCAAAGAAGATCTTGGGCGATTCTCCGAATATACTGGGATGTCGATTGGAACATTCAATTTTATTCTGGCTACACTGAAACCACATTGGGAGAAAAAGCGTTTCAACTTGAAGAGCCAAATCTTCTGCTGCCCTAGACGTCGTTACCCTAAGTTGAATACCAAAACTAAATTTTAAAAAAGTGCTAGAATTACAGCATGATCTTTAAGGGTGAATTATCATCGTAGTAAACAACGATTGTAATTGCTTTTAAACTGACTTCCAACTTTAAAAAGATCTATCAGTTCATAAGGAAAATTTGATTTGATCATCCCACATCAATTTCAACACGATTGTATCATTAATAGCTACTGCGCATGCGCCTATGTGAAATGCTTGAACCGACCTCAATTTTCACAATTTTCATCCGATTTTGTTGAAATTGTCAGCGAATGCGCGGTTTAGGTTGTAGGTCCATTCTGCGCTTTCACAAACGTAAATTACATTGAGTATCATTTTTTCGTTTCTTAATTGACCAATTATGACATTTCACGCTACTTCTTGATTTACTCTAACCAAGTAGATGCCATATATTGTTGCTCCAGGTTGTTGTCATATCAGAGCGTACCACGTTTTTGTAGTAAAGTTACCTATCCGCTTTCCTCTCGTATTTACCCGTTGCGAAGGGCGGCCAGTTTGACGATAAGGGGTAGGTTTCGGGAAGATTCCGATAGCCTATCATTGTTCCAGTAGTGCAAAGAATTAGTTGAAAAGTTTCATCCCCATCGGACGAAGGGTACGCCCGCGCATAAAGGACATACAAACATAATGTCATTTTTATAGATATAGATGTCGAGGGAAAAAAATGGTCGAAAAGGATAGAAATTAGCCTCAGATAGCACTCAGCTAATCAGTGAGCCTTTGTATTCCGTAAACTGTTTTAGGAGAGAAATTAACCTCAGAGGTTCCGTAGATGAACAAATCCCCTTCATATATTATATTCTAGATGTTCGAAAGGAGCTTCAAGAGCCAAAAGGAGGAACAAGTTGTCGACTTTGGTTTATATTTTTGGTTTATTATTTTCAGTACCTGTCCGCCTTTCTCAAGTCGGTACAAGTCCCTTCGTTAAAAGACGTATTTAACTTAATTAATCAATTTTTTTAAATGATTTAAGTGCTTCGATCTTATAGTTCGGGTTCGTCTTCATGGGTTAAACCTTCCTGATGTTAGGGTTAGGGTAAGAGATGGAAGAATATAGAATGGGGAAAAAACAACTAAAAAGGTCACCCAAAAAATTGTAAAAACAATAATAAAATCATCAAAAAGTAAATCTAACATATTTTTAATCACACATGAATTTGTTTCAATTGCTCTTTCGTTGGTACTTTCCAATTCTAACATACTGTAAGCACTTGTTGTGAATTAATAAACTTCGAAATACAACATGAATACAATTTTACACAAAATACAAAAGTTATCATATCAGATTGCTCCTAGCAATCTGACACGTTTTAGAGCCGCTATAACAGAGGGGATACAATATATCCAGTTTCATGATCTCCCTGATGGATCTTTTACTTCATGGACCGAACGGCAGCTTTAAATACGTAGTTAAGTGGAATACTCAGCAATATTAACTGAGTTTTTTCTAGGTCAAGGCAAAATTGAAAAATCTCATGGAACATTCTCCACCAATTCATTATCTCTTCTCCACATCCAGGTAGAAAGGTTGCCGATAAAATATGATCGAACCGTAGACGTATGCGCATCCTTCGCATGCGCTGTAAATATTTACACCTTTCATCGATATGTATGTTAGGTTTGTCTGTGCTCCAGAAGGGTAACTTGATGGGGTTTTTAGAGGAAGGGTGGACGGTACGTTTAGATCATCGGAAGATTTTCATGAAAATAAAGAGTTTTTGTACTTCTCATATTCATTTTCTCGTATACGAAAATGGCCTTTCCGAAACGAGAAGAGGTTTTCGTAACGTGGAAACAGTTTTCGGAACGGGAAGAGTCAGCTTTACTCGTGCTCAACTTTTTCGGAATCGTAATTACGAGACGACAACTTGACCTTTCTCTAGGATAACTACTAACACTCTAGAATAACTCAGCAACTATCATGCAGTTGGCATGGACACACACACACACCCGACAAAATCGCCTGACTTCTTCCCGTGCCGTACTTTGTTGTTGGTTTAACCTTTCTATTTGTCTCTCTTTCGTGTTTTTACCAGCACTTTAACCAGAAGGGTCATCAGCGGCATTTTGTTCTTGCTTTGGACGTTTTATCGAAGATTTCAGCTTTTTCATTCTCAAGATTTCGTTTCGAGGTTCATTTTACACGTTTTAAAGATTCGTGTTCTTCACGGTTGAATCTTTTTTATATGATGTAGAGGTAAGTGGTCGTTGTTCCTTACTTCATGTTATATTTTGGAAATTGTCTACTGTGACAATTAAGTTTTGAGCATTGATTCACTACAAGAGTCACGTTGGCGTCTCTGTAAGAGTTTTCTTTCTCTCGGGCTTACGAAAATGCTACGAGAAATCAATGCGAAAAGGTTAGCATACATCGTGCTCGCTCTAACAGCTTGTTTTCGTTACGAAAAATACCAATTCGAGAAATACAAAAACTCTCCAATGTTTCCATATTGTCCGCAAACATTTCTTATTCAAGTTGTCCTCCAGAGATCGATAGTGTGTTTCCGAAAAGATAATTTCTGAAATGTGGAGTAATAGGAATACCAACAACCTGGATTCAGAATCAACAGGTCCTTCAAAACGCGTGAATAAAATTTGTGCAAACTAATAAATTTGGCTTAAGGTTTTGAACACAGTCGGGAAGACAGATATGTGAATGAACTGGTAGACACACAAAGGATAACAAAGGGCGTACACGATTTGAAAGGGCCCGCAAACGTCTAAAAGACGCAACAAAAGAATGTTGGGGAACTGAACCATTAGTCAGAATTAAAGGTTTCATAGTGAGTGGAGAGTTCTTGGTTTCACAAAGCCCAGTACGGACAAATGGTAGAAGAATGGGAAGAGACTGAAGTAGAAGTTTGGGAGTAAAAATCAAGAGATCAAAGTAAAAACCAGCCCTGAGGGAAGGAATCGTGGCGAACGAAACGTTTCTCTAGCCCTCCTGAAGATATAAGTGACATGATAACCAATCCTACACATTAAAGGATGGGTACTTAGATAGTGTCTACTGTAATAAATTTCAGTGTCCTTCAAATTACTGTGGTAGTGTGCAAAATCAGATTTAGTTATGATTTGTATGAAAACGTATGACGAACTGATCCCTTATGTACCGCGAAATGAAATTGAATTTCCCGTCGCGTGGAGTGCAGCGCTGCATTGAGGCCGACTCTCTCCCGTTAATGACGATATCCATGTCTTCGATCCATGCAGCTGTCATCTAAGTTTCAGTGCCGCGAGACACATTTATTTTTTTTTAATTTCTTGATTTTACTATTTGATAACTCAACATTTTATTATTTTATTTCTTTCGAAACTCTTGGTATAAAGGAAATTTGAAACATCTCTTCGCTGATTTCAGCACTTAGTGCAGCAGAGGAGACACCTGGTGGACCTTTTGCGCTGCTTTTCCCTATTCTTAGTTCGTCCGTTCATCGAATGATTTGATCCCTTCAAATTCATGATTTCTTTCGCTATTACCTACTATTATCCCTTATATTCAACGGGAATACACCTATTGAATCCTAAGGAGAATAACGTCTCGTCCCTGGACCGTCCTGAAGATGATATTGTCGTCGTTGTATTATATTATAATCGAGATTATCGTCGTTGACTACACCTTCGTGATCGGCGAAGCTACCACCTCCAAGCATCATCTATACCATGCCGGTAACATGCGAAATTATATTCCCCATACAATGTTACACCGAACATATCAATGTCCATACAAGATCTCTCTCCAGATGATCCTACCAGAAGATAATTTAAAAATTCTCTTTTTATTTTGGTTCAGTTTCAGCACAGAGAAGACGAAACACCTTCCTACTGATCTTCATTTCTTAAGTTAGTCTTTCGCAGCCTTCTTCTGCATCAGGTCTCCTGGTATTTCGACGATTTCCTATCGCCTGTCTCCTTCCCGTTCCCAAAATATTTATATCGTAAGGTAAATTTCAAAATTTTATTCCACGGCCGTAGGAAACCTACCAAATGTAAGTACCTACCTAGTAAACTTGGAAGCCAAGTTAAAGTTTAATTTTTTTTTTTTTTTTTCCACCAACCGTTCGATTTATTTAACTTTCCGCTCTTGGTTAAATTTGTGACTCCCTGGGACGTTTTAATTACTTATTGTCATTTATTCATGATTTTTTTTTGTCTAAATTCTCTGAATTATTACGGAAGCGAATTACAATAATTTCAGAATAAATACACTCGTTTAATTTTCTTTCTTTCCCTTAGCCTGTATATAATTGTACCGAAGAGTATTCATGTGGGTTCATCCTCTCGAGTCACTTTAATTTATTTTACATAGGTACTGATTTATTTCGTAACGTCACACTTAACAGCTTGACGTATTTACTCATGACCTGAGACAGAAAGTAACTGATAGTAGTTGTGATTGAAAGTAAGGGATTCCCTATGAATCCCTATCAATCCCTATGAATTGATTGTTGGTAATAGTTAACTAGAGTAGTCAAGTATATAGATACCTAGCAGTAGTAAGTAGACAGTTACCTACTATGTTTCCATGAACAACCATGGATACTATAATTCTAAGCAATATAGACCTATATTCAAAATTTGATAATTCTGTGATACAAAGGAAGATAGAATTGTTGTTAGTAGGAGGTACGTACCTTATTATTTTCAGTAATGAGACAACTGCCTGAACATAGAAGGTTCTCTGTCCACCAACACAACACCAACAATCAAACCACCTGAAGCACAAACCAACATTTACCTTCCTATATTCATTACCTGACCCTGGCAAACATGTGCTTTTCTTCATTCTAGTTAATTTATTTTCATAACAATCTAGTTAATTTGAAACCAACAGGTTGTATCACCTGTATTCATTTGCTGCACCACCATGAATGAGGTTAATTCTACACCCTTTTCTATGGAATGTTGAAATTTCTCATTCACATTCTTCATTTATATTCACAATTACAATACCAAATTCACAAAGGCTGTATTTACATTATACATAAAGCATTCCCCTCTTTAATCTAAATAATATTATTGGTTCATTGTATAAATACCTAAACCTAACACTTATCTGCCATCCTCTGGTACGTTTTCTTTTCGTAGCCCTGAGTATGGTATATAAATATACCGGAACGTTGGCTCAGACAATTTCATGATATTTTTTGACTGAACCTGAAGTTCTTTTTGTGAGCCAAGCAGTCGAGAGACTAAACTTTATTCTTACTAAGACGAGTAACTCATGTATTTTATCATTGGGATTAGGTCATTCATTTTACGTCATTTATGTAATCTTTGGTGATTATTGTTTCTAAAACTACTAGTTTCTCGGTTTGATGTCATTTAAAAATTACAACATGTCATCTTAATCTTGAATTCTTACATCCCTCTTAGTCCTAATAAGTTCAAAACATTATAAATCCCTGGAAAAATGTAGGAAGACTCAATTTCTTTCCTCTACAAGCTGAGATAGATTTTAATAGTACTCTACAAAATTCAAACATTCGAATTTACACAAACTTTACACAATTAAATCTTCCTTTACCAAGTTCCACTGAAATAATTTCACTATCAACCATTTACAATTTAAAATCATTAAAATATAGAATCACATGGATTTTTTATATTGCCCTGGCATTTAAATTGGCCCTCTTCTCAGTCATTACTTAGCATGTTAACTTTATTAAGGGGACACATTTGTCAATTCCGCGCCGTGGCATTGCTTGCATGTTTCTAACAATGTACTTTGAGTATGGCTCACTTATGTTCAATAAACATGATTTAAACTATCTAGCTATCTATTTATTGTGATCTATGTATAAATTACAAAGTACGTCACACGAAATTGGAAATTTTTAATTTCTTACTTCCTGTTTTATCACTGTTTTTGAGTCTTTCCCCAACTTTATCGAAGATAATCGGGTCGCTCCTAATTATAAGAAGTTTCGAAGCCCATTTCCGCAAGAGACCGCGGGTAATAAGTGAAATTGCTCCAACGACATTCCCCTTGTTTCGTCCTCAGGTGAACTTCAGGTACAACTTTGACTCTGACAGGAAAAGCTATTTCCAAGGCCACTCCCGAGAAAATTCCGGTTCAGGAGGAGGTGAGAGAACTCTTTCTCGTCACTACGGCAGGGCCCACTTAATTTTCCAAGTGATTGGCCAGTAATGAGAAAAGCTTCTAAGGAGAAAATCGAGTTTTGTCGTGAGCAGACCTTGAGAGACAAACAACTCAGTTCGTCAACTTAGGAATACGCTCGTATCGAATGGAAAATACAACATAGCCACTCAAACTTCCGACAGTTGAAATAACTCTTCCACTTTTCCTTTAACAATTCTATTAGATACAGAAATTCTAGTTGATATAATTGCAATGGAATTCTGACTTCGCGAAATCGATTTTAATATCACTATTCTTCATTTAGATGGCCGAAAATTTAGTTTTTAACAATTTCTTTGTCTTCAAGTTGCTCATATTTCAATAAAATTTAACTTATAACATACCTAACAACAATATAACATAACATAATAATAGTAACACCGATGATGTATGTTTAATATATAACATATTATATACCTAATACGAAAGGTGGTAATTTAAGAAAATCCGCTCATACGATCATTTTTGACGCTGGTGTTACGAAGACAACAAAATCGCTTAAGCTGTCCAAGGGGCATTATTCAGACTCAGTTTATGCCAGGGTTCATCTTCTCGTCCAATTGGTTCTAGACCCAGCTGATCATAAATGTTAATTATTGAGTCACCAGATCCGAAATCTCCATTTTCTCAAACTTAGTACCGTACACCAGAATTTTTGAATCATCAGTTCCAAGAATGTATTTGATTGGCTTTCATTTGTTGAGTTTCGGACTTTTGCCTAGCGTATATCTTCTACAATCCTGAACTTCATTATCAAGTCAGCTGGTAGGATTGAGCTATTTTAGATTTCTGTATTAGATAGACCTTCTACGCAAATCATTGTTCGATAGGTAATTATTAAATCCCGTAAACTGTATATCATCATAACTTGGCACATTCCCGCTCTCAAAAGGACCTTTGCAGCTCCAGGATCCCCCAAAATGTCGACGAATTTGGAAAAAATCTCGAGGAAAAAAAAAAAAAAAATAGTACGTCGAAAAGGTAAGAAATTGGCTTCAGAGGTCCCACAGCCGATTAAGGCTCCTCCAAACTTTCTGATGATATCTTTGATGTTCCAACAGAGTTCCATTCCAGGTTTCAGCACCATGAGTCGATTTTGAAAAAAAATTAGGCTCAGAGGTCTCTCAGAGGATCAGTGTGCCTTCATGCACTGAACTCAATTCTAGATACACCAAAGGAGCTCCATTTCATGTTTCAGCTCTGTAGGTTGATTCAGAAAACTCGGCGCTCCGCGCCTCGCCAGGGGGCAAGCCCCCTGGACCCCCGGTTACCTCTATTTACATACTTCGGACGAAATTATTGAAACACAGAATGTGTTTGCGTTGTCGCGCAACCAAGTGACAACCAAACAAGCGTCATTGTTTACAATTCATTTATAACATCAATTTATATAGTTATAGTATGAAACTACGAAAAAAAATACGAAATAAATTCGTGATAAATCAAGAGCGATTTATCATGTAAATGTCCTAAAGAGGCTACATACGAAATTACAGCTTCCTAGAGTGTAAAGTATATAAATTAGCTTTAAAAGCCACTCATCTGATCCGGACCCTGGACATCGTCAAGTAAATGTCCTAAAGAGGCTACATACGAAATTACAGCTTCCTAGAGTGTAAAGCATAGAAATTAGCTTTAAGAGCCACACATCTGATCCGGACCCTGAGCATCGTCAAGTAAATGTCCTAAAGAGGCTACATACGAAATTACAGCTTCCTAGAGTGTAAAGCATAGAAATTAGCTTTAAGAGCCACACATCTGATCCGGACCCTGAGCATCGTCAAGTAAATGTCCTAAAGAAGCTACAAACGAAATTACAGCTTCCTAGAGTGTAAAGTATAGAAATTACCTATTCAAATTATTTAACCTCCGCTTCACAAATCAAACCATTTTCGTAATACTCAGATCACCTGCTATGAATCAAATCATCGAAACACAAGCTCAATGAAATCATCAGAAATTAACAAGCGGTTGCAATCATGTTCACAATATCAATTATTGAGAATGATCACCTGTGTGTAAACAATTATTTATATAACCATGCTCATAACTCAGTTTGTTGGACACGCACTTCGCAGTAGTTAACATAATATTGTTGGATAAATCGAGAGCTTTCGAACGAATGGTCAACGAATTTTGTGGGATGAAAAACGACGAAGTACCATTTCCCTAGCAACGACTCGGTTGTACGTGAAAATCATCCGTCACACATTTCGTTACCATCCCGCGTTCCATTTTCGGCTAGTTAGTCCATGGCTAAAACACATTCTGTGTTAAAAAGTTTGCGTAATGCTAAACAATGTTGAGCCGAAGTTCGGCTTTGTTACTTATATTGGCGTATCTCAATGCAATGTTTATTGAAAGCTTGGCAATGTGATTGCAATGGTTTATTAAAAGCTTGGCAATACGATTACAATGGTTTATTGAAAGCTTGGCAATTTTTTTTTTTTTTTTTTTTTTTTTTTTTTTTTTTTTTTTTTTTTTTTTTTTACGTAGGCAGGTGAGGAAATCTTTAAGATCCTAAGGTGGTAATCGGATCTCGTAAGATACCCAAGAGGGACCGCACTCCGGGTTATGTGGGATTCAAACACACTAAAACCTCACCTTCCTTTTCCCACGTTGGAACTCAGCCTGGAACTGTTCAACACATTACTTCAGGCCGAGTCCTTGAGAAATTTCTTCAGTCCTCTTTATCCATGTGCTCCCTTCTCCTCTGTCTATCCCGTTCCAAGATGATCTTTTTCTGGAGGATGTCTTCAACGTAGGTAGCTACAAAATTCCATTTTTGCTCTCGCTCAATCATTTTGGCTACTACCATCTCCGGTGTCACGTCTTGAGGTGGTAATTCCAGAGCATCCTGCAGCCTTCTTCTTTCTGTAGCCCATCGCTTGCATACAAAGAAAGTATGGAGCACATCATCGTCCATTTCCTGGCAGTATGGACATATTGGGGAGTCTACTTTTCCCATTTTATAGAGATATGCGTAAAACAGCCCATGACCAGAAAGGAACTGAATCAGGAAAAAGTTTACTTCTCCTTGTTTTCTATCTAGCCATACCTTGATCTGAGGAATCAAGCGTGCTGTCCATCTCCCTCTCTGCTCTACGGTCCACATTTCCTGCCATCTTGCCTTTGTATATTCTCTCTCTTCAGCAGCTAAATGAGCTCATTCTCCTTCCTCTCTTCTATCAAAGATTCGTTTGCGTTCTGCAGCCAATAGATGGATTGGGATGCTGCTTGTAAGTGCGAGTATGGCTGGCTCTGACAGTGTTCTGTAGGCACACGCAATCCTCAGCGCTCCTCTTCGTTGAACTGCAATAATTCTCTTGCGATAGTAGGCAATGTTTAGAGCATCTGCCCATACCTCCGCACCGTACAAGAGCATTGATTGTACAACGGTCATCATGAGACGACGCTTACATGGTCTTGGCCCATTGTCATTTCTCATGAGATGACTGAGAGCAGTTGTTTTCTTGGATGCCTTGTCTGCTGATTTCTTTATTTGCTCCTAGAATGTAATTTTAGTATCTAATGTGATTCTCAGGTAGTTTACTGTTGGTTTGCTGGTGACTTCTGTACTCCCAATTTGTATTTGGATTATGGTAGGGATCCGTTTTCGAGTGAACACAACTACTTCGGTTTTAGCTGCTGCTAATTCCGACAAGATAGCAGTCTTCTGGCATTTCAAGCTTGGCAATGCAAGTGAATGGTTTGTTAAAAGCTTGGCAGTGCGATTACAATCGTTTGTTAAAAGCTTGGCAATGCGATTACAATGGCTCATTGAAAGGTTTGCAATACAGCGTCATTGTACCATTCATCCTAGATTTCATGCTAGTGTTGAGAATCAATACACTTCGAATTCATCATCACAACGATTGATTTCCACCAGATTTTCTGAGAGAAAAAGAAGTTGACTCACAAATCTGTTTAGGAATCTAATGCCGAGGGATTGAATCCGAAATTGGATTGTAGTAGGTAGTAGCTACATCCGGAACATCGAAAAGGTTCGGATCCTCCAGATTCATTGGAAGAAAGTCTAGTCTCAAAGCCGTAGGACCCGATTAGAGATATCGAATCGGAGACCCAATAACGGCTGTCATTATTCACCCTTACAAAAGGGGAAAAAGGAGAAAATAACGAGAAGAAGTAAAATATCGTTGGGACTGCCGGGAGGCCAGGAAATGAAGTGGATGGAATAAAAATTGGGTGAAAACGGAAATAGGTTTGGGGAGCTCCATTGGGCCTTTTGTCAATTTAGCCTATTACAGTTGAATCTTACATTTCGTTCCTTAAACCGACTTCGTTTCAGGGTTGATTTCTTTTGGCAAGAAATAACTTGTGTATAGCGCACCTATTCTTGACAAATAACATTTGCCAAGGGCGATCTCCCATTTCAGTTGATCAGTCGAATTTGATCCCATCCGATACTATCAATATTAAAAAAAAAGGCTGACAAGTTGGGTGTGGCACATAGCTTCCTCCGCTACCAAGGGGCGATTCGGTGTTGTCATATGCGGCCTACACATTTCGTGTTGTCGTAAACGGCTTCCGTTTTATATACAATCACATGCAAACTCTGACCTCACCTTGAATGGGGGTCCTGTCAGTTATTCATGACCTATCTGACCCTCACTTTGGTCAGTCTAGCTCGGTTCCGTCGGCGTATCTAGTCATTTCAGTACATATGCGTTTATTCGAGAGTTAAGTTTTAGTTAAATCAAGGCACTGATTCTGAACCAACATCATCTCTACACAAACATTATAATTAATGACGACACGTCTATGAATTATAGGAAGGTAAAGTGATACCTAGAAAATCAACCACAACTTTGTGAGCGAGTGAAAAACGGGCGAAAATGTGAAGGCTAAGGGAGTATCTGAAAACGAGCTGCAAACGTGACTGCAAAGGTGAAGTAATTAAAAAACGACTGCCAAGTTTGGTGTGGCACATAGCTCTTCCTCGTTTACCTATAATGAATTTATAGATTGTTTACGCCGCTCTTGTATTTTCGATTCACCTGAGATTTTCCACTTTTCACTCCATAGCACTATTTTCACAAACCACAATACTCTTATCACTAAACACCGCTAAATTATTCTTATCATTATCTTCTCATTCAAACATCATTATTTTTCTGTCCGCGGCGTGCCACGGACGGGTGCGCTGGGTGTTGTGTCGTTTGATCCGTGTTGGATCGGCGCAGCGCTATTCCTTCTGTATGTGGTTTTTGTTATTTATTGCATTTTTCTATTTATCTATTTATTGCTAATCGGCTCTTTATATTTGTTAAAATTACCTAGTTATTAGGACATGTTATCTTTTTGTTGTTAAGCAAATTAAGTGCAGTGAGTGTGATTTAGTGCTCCGGCCCTGTGACGTCACTCGCCAGCCATCTTGCCGTCAGCCGTTCACCTGGAAAATTCATTATTCTCACTGTCTTTGTTCATGCTATCAACCCGTACACCGTCTCGCCCCCTTTTCTTTTCATTTTACCTCTTGTGGTTTATACAGTTTCAAGTATATCAGAACCTAGTTCCCTTGTGACGCTGCATATTAGTTTGATCCGAGTTTCTCACGATCTGAGGACTCGTGGAGTTTGTTGGAAAGAGCGATCGCATTTTCTGAAGGAGCTGCTGGCACCGGGAGGTGACCATTCTTTGTGTTCTGCGCCACGTGCACCCTCGCCGGCACCTTGGGGAGGAAGGCACCACACATATCAAGTATACCGTCAGAGTACTTGACGGATAGAGGTAAACTTGAAGCTAATCTAAGTAATCGCATATTATTGCTGCCAGTACTATATCGACTACTGCTTTGTGGATCCACCCATTCCTACCACATCTCTACCTACCACGTCATCAGACCTACCTATCTATTCAAAGACTTTTCTGATCACTTAGCTATAATACCAAAGCCTTCTTGTATGTATATATCAACGTAGGTACATACTGAATATCAATCTGGGTGGCCACTCACTAGGTAGGCTGTTATTGAAAGAGCATTACTTGAAACAAATATAACTTGTGGAAGCCGTGGTGTACGGTGTTTCCAAACGTACCTTTTGAATTTTATTGCTTACATACCTATAGACACATTAATTTTCTCCCAAATTGGGAGTGGTCCTTCGAGAAGATTATTTATCACTATCCATTAGGTAGGTACTTACTTATTGATCTCATCATCAACTTAGGCTCCCGGTAATTGGTGCATATATCCACACCTATCATCAATTCTGTTCTTTAGTGGAATATACTAGTCACCCCACCGGCCCAAACATTGTTCCTAGCGAGCCGGATAGGTTCCAGCGACCTCGTAGATTAAGTACCTATCAATCATCTTACAGTTCTACTGTTCCATGTGAACCAAGCTTATACCTATATATTTCTTGTTTCATTCTTTGCATTTGAAATTAGTGTCTTATATTATATATATATTTTTGTCGTGTATTGTTCCCCTTTCTAGGTGATTATTCATATTCTCATTTGTGCTACCTTGATATTAATGTGCTATGTGCTTCGTTATTGACCATCAATAATTTATTTTGCTATTTCTCATATTTTCTCTTGTAACTTTTGCCTAACTATTTATAACCTTAAAAATGCCTTCTGATCCGGAACCCGTTGTTGCTGTACGGGGATTCGCCAAGCTAAGGCGAGCGTTTGAGACATTGGGCCTAGAAATCAAGGTTATCAGGAACAAAGGGATTTTAGCATTGAATTCTGCAGATGATAGGATAGTCTTTTCAGGAATGATCCGTACTATTGACCGCCTTCTGGAAAGGTTTGAATCTGCGTGGTTGGCTGCTTTGGATTATTCTGAGAGTCATGAGATGACTCCTGCGTTTCCTGCTCCGAGTGATGAGACTTATCATGCTGAGATCCGACACTATTATTACGAAGCTGTAGGTTACCATGAGGAAATTCAAAAACGGGTTAATGTATTCTCTTCCCCTTCTGCAAATTCTACACATAATCAGTCTAGAGTTTCCACTTGTACTGCATCTAGTAGGACTATATTGCCAAAGATCAATATCAAGCATTTTAAGGGGGATTTCGCTGACTGGCCCACATTTAAACAATTATTTTGTGCATTGGTCAAGAATGACCCTGCATTGACAGATGCTGAACGTTTTCACTTCCTACTTTCCTATTTGGAGGGACCTGCCTTGGACACCATCAAAGCCATTCCTGTTACAGAGGCAAACTTCAATCAAGCATGGGACACTATCTTATTGGTGTATGATAATAAAAGAAAATTGGCTTCATCATACATAGAGAAGCTGCTTGCATATAGGTATAGTGGGGGTAAACCTACTGCCGAATCACTCCAGGCGTATTTGTCTAATGTATCTGAGAGTATAGTATCACTGAAGGCTCTTGACATCCCTCAATTTGGGGACTATCTCCTATGTGAATTAGCGCTCCGTAGTCTTGACCCTGTGACGCGGCAAGCATTTGAAATATCTATTATAGGGACTGATTACCCCAGCTTCACCACCTTGAAAGAGTTTGTACAAAATAGGTTCCAGGTATTACGCTTAACTACTGAACCTGTCACAAGGTTGGACCAGGTGCCTCAGCACAACAAAGTTCCTAAAAAACCTAACTCTTTTGCACCCAAGCAGCAACCTAGCCACTCTCTTCTTGCTCATGCATCAAAATCGTTATCTGATAAATCGTCTCGTCCAGAATCATCACCTATAGTATGTCCTTTATGTAAAAACACCCACATTCTTGTTGAATGCCCTACCTTCAAGTCCTCTACTCCTGCACAACGACTTGACTCATTAAAACAGTGGTCAGGGTGTAGGAATTGCCTTCATCCATTCCATAGAACCAAGGAATGCAAGTCAAAATGGTCCTGTAGGCACTGCAAAGCAAGGCACCATAGTGATCTACATCTGGGATCAAAACCTTCTTTATCTCTCACCTCACCTCAACACCCAAGTCCCTCTACAGATATGACCTCTTCTCAACCTTCACCTGGATTTTCAGGAACTAGTACCTCATCTGTTAGTGCTGTACTTTTGGGAACTGTTAGGGCTTCAATCCTCGATTCTGGTGGTCGTCCCCATGAATTTAGAGGAATACTTGATCCAGGTAGCCATTTCTCATTTATCACGGAGAAGTGTGCTCGCAAACTTGGTAAAGCTACCAGGCCTTTTCAAGGCAATGTTACTGGAGTCAATGGGGCCCCACTCCAACACATCGCTGGGCGTCTTCATGTCTCGTTTCAACCAAAATCTACCTCCATCCTTAACACGGAAGCACTTGTTGTGCCGTCCATCACACCACCTTTACCGCAATCTAGTCTGGATTCATCTATGTGGCAGGACTATCTAACCTATCATCTCAGTGATCCTGATTTCACCAAACCTGCCCCAATCTCTTTCCTCATCGGTGCAGACTTATTTAGTAATGTTGTTACTAGTGCTCCTATCACTATCCATGCAAATGGACCTCATCTTATTGACACTGTATTTGGGTTTACTGTCATGGGTCGTTACATGTGTGACTCTGCTTCAAATCACTCAGTGTCGCTCCTATCCCTATCCGATCCATCATTCCAATTTGAGAAGTTCTGGGAAATTGAGGAACCGTCTTCTACCAATACTTACATGTCTGATGACAATCAACAGTGTGAAGATCACTTTGTTCGCACACACACTCGAATTAATGTGGGGAGGTACGTTGTTTCTCTACCATTCAATTCACCCTCACCACCAATTCAACCAAACATCAAAGTTGCTCTTAATAGATTCTATGCTCTTGAATCTAAACTCGCTAAAAATGACCAGTTACGCATTGATTATCATGCCTTTATGTCTAAGTACCTCAATTTGAATCACATGTCTCTCGCTACCTCGCCTCCATCATACCTAATTCCACATCATCCTATCTACAAGTTGGATGGAGAACGCAAGGGAAAACTGCGAGTAGTTTTTGATGCGAGCTTTCGCACCTCAACAGGGTCACTCAACGATCACCTTCATACTGGTCCAAAGTTACAAGCAGACATTGGTACAATTGTTCTGAATTTTCGTAGATTTCCTTTTGTTTTCACCTGTGACATTGTGAAAATGTTTCGTCAAATCCTTATCAATCCTGATGATCGAAACTATCAACAAATAGCATGGCGATTTAATCCTGATGATGCTGTTTCATATTACACCTTGAACACTGTGACCTATGGGCTCCGTAGTTCTCCATACCAAGCCCAGAGAGTCCTCAAACAATTGGTCCTTGATGAGGGTGATAATTATCCTGATGCTGCCCGAGCTATTTCTGATTGTATCTATATCGATGATTTGGCAACTGGTTGTGATACATCCTCTGATCTGAAGGTGCTTAAAGAACAGGTCATTGAACTTCTTGCTAAAGGTGGTTTTGAACTGAGCAAGTGGAGCTCAAACCATCCTCCGCTCCTGGATGACCCAGCTGAACAACAACCAGTTGAGCTTTGCAATGATGACTCCGATCACATTATCAAAATTTTGGGAATGACATGGGACCCACATGCAGATATTTTCAAATATAGTGTTCAGCAACCAGACAACGGCTATACCAAACGTAATGTCTTGTCGGTCATAGCTCGACTCTATGACCCCCTTGGTTATCTAGCCCCAGTTGTGTTCTTTGCAAAATGTATCCTCCAAGAGACTTGGAAAAGTGGAATTGCTTGGGATGATGTTGTTCCTGATCATGTGAAGGTTTCCTGGGATAAATTTCTCAGTGACTTCTGTAATCTATCCCACATTGCTATACCTCGACTGTTGGTAAAAACTGACTCCATATATCGTCTTGTATGTTTTTCAGACGCTTCTGAAAAGGGATACTGTGCCATGGCATATCTCCATGGAACTCAGGGAAATACTGCAACCATGTCATTACTCAAAGCCAAAACACGTCTTGCACCACTCAAATCATTGACAGTTCCACGGTTGGAATTGTGTGGGGCACTGTTGCTCTCTCAATTAATTCAATCACTTTCACCACTCATCAAGAACCTCAATATAACATCCACCTTCTGCTTCACCGACTCCACCATTGTCTTGGCGTGGTTAAAGACTCCTGCCCACCAACTAAAGACGTTTGTATCTAATCGAACACAACAAATACTAAGTGTTACTCCTGTTGGTGATTGGTACCACATCAGTGGAGTGGAAAATCCAGCCGACATTGGATCACGCGGAGTGTTGCCTACTGTTCTACTTCACCATGAGCTTTGGTGGTCTGGCCCTTCATGGTGCTCCCAATCTCTTGACCAGTGGCCAATCACGCAGTCTGTTCAGAATGTTGATCTCCCAGAGTTGAAGTCTGTGATTCATAACACGCTAACAACCATTCAGGACACTAATCACATCCTGAATTACGTTAATCGTTGCTCGTCCTTCCTACGCCTTGTTAGAGTCATGGGCTATGTTCGCAGGTTCATCTCAAATGCTCGTATTCCCAAGAGAAGGAGAAGAAAACGCAAGGCAGGAGCACTCACATCTGTTGAGCTTAACCTTGCTCAAACCAACATATTGAAGCTTCTTCAACGCCAACATTTTCCTGAAGCGTTTAGGAGAACTGATCAACCCTTACCTCTTGAGTTGCGTCGATTGTCTATTTTCATTGATCATGAAGGGATTGTTAGAGTTGGAGGAAGGTTATCTAACGCACCTTTGCCTATTACTCAGCGACACCCCATCTTACTACCGGACCGTTCCCACTTCACGAACCTTGGGATTGACCATCTGCACAAGAAAAACCATCATCCTGGACCTACTGCCTTACTTGCCTTCATTAGGCAACAATATTGGATCCCACGCGCAAGGAATTTGGTAAGGTTACATAAAATGAAATGTGTGACTTGTACCAGATATAGTAAAGCATTCGCTCAACCAGTTATGGGTGATTTACCTTTGTCTCGGGTTACAGAAGTTCGTCCCTTTTTGCATTGTGGAGTTGATTTCGCTGGTCCTTTCATCTGCCGCGACTCATCACGTCGTAATGCTAAGACTCACAAGAGCTATCTTTGTGTGTTCATCTGTATGGCGTCCCGTGCTGTCCATCTTGAACTGTGTACATCATTATCGGTGGAAGCTTTCCTCGATGTGTTTGACAGGTTTATTGCAAGGCGTGGTATTCCTGCTAGGATGCACTCAGACTGTGGGACTAATTTCGTTGGAGCGGCTAGATATCTCAAAGAGACCGCAGAATTTATTAATGACCACCATAATCAAGCTTCTATCATGGATCATACCTCCCATTTATCCGTTGAGTGGAGCTTTAACCCTCCTGGATCTCCACATTTCGGTGGGAGCTGGGAATCAGCTGTGAAGTCCGCAAAGTCGCTCTTGCACAAAACCCTTGGGGATCGACCTTTTACTGAGAATGAACTCCACACCCTATTTGTTAAAATAGAGGGGATTCTGAATTCGCGACCCATCCAACCACTCTCAGATTGCCCAGAGGATGCAGAGGTACTCACGCCCGGACACTTTACCATCGGCCAACCAATCAACGCACTGCCAGAACCTAATCTGCAGGACATCTCATCAAGCCATCTTAATCGTTGGCAGCTCATACGAGAAAGGGTCCAGTATTTTTGGCAGCGGTGGCGAACTGAATATCTCTCTTCACTGCAAGCCCGCAACAAGTGGAACCATCGTACTTCCAACCTTCGCGTTGGTGATTTAGCTTTTCTCAAGGATGTTCAAACATCACCTGCACACTGGCCCATGGCCCGCATCCTGGAGGTCCACCCTGGCAAGGACAACACTGTTCGTGTTGTAACTCTTCGAACTTCCAAGGGCATTTTTAAGCGTTCCACTGTAAATTTGATTCCTTTGCCAATTAATGATCATTCTAATCACTCATAAATTCTTTCTGGTCAGCCTCAGTCGAAAATAGGGGGGAGTATGTTTACGCCGCTCTTGTATTTTCGACTCACCTGAGATTTTCCACTTTTCACTCCATAGCACTATTTTCACAAACCACAATACTCTTATCACTAAACACCGCTAAATTATTCTTATCATTATCTTCTCATTCAAACATCATTATTTTTCTGTCCGCGGCGTGCCACGGACGGGTGCGCTGGGTGTTGTGTCGTTTGATCGGTGTTGGATCGGCGCAGCGCTACTCCTTCTGTATGTGGTTTTTGTTATTTATTGCATTTTTCTATTTATCTATTTATTGCTAATCGGCTCTTTATATTTGTTAAAATTACCTAGTTATTAGGACATGTTATCTTTTTGTTGTTAAGCAAATTAAGTGCAGTGAGTGTGATTTAGTGCTCCGGCCCTGTGACGTCACTCGCCAGCCATCTTGCCGTCAGCCGTTCACCTGGAAAATTCATTATTCTCACTGTCTTTGTTCATGCTATCAACCCGTACACCGTCTCGCCCCCTTTTCTTTTCATTTTACCTCTTGTGGTTTATACAGTTTCAAGTATATCAGAACCTAGTTCCCTTGTGACGCTGCATATTAGTTTGATCCGAGTTTCTCACGATCTGAGGACTCGTGGAGTTTGTTGGAAAGAGCGATCGCATTTTCTGAAGGAGCTGCTGGCACCGGGAGGTGACCATTCTTTGTGTTCTGCGCCACGTGCACCCTCGCCGGCACCTTGGGGAGGAAGGCACCACACATATCAAGTATACCGTCAGAGTACTTGACGGATAGAGGTAAACTTGAAGCTAATCTAAGTAATCGCATATTATTGCTGCCAGTACTATATCGACTACTGCTTTGTGGATCCACCCATTCCTACCACATCTCTACCTACCACGTCATCAGACCTACCTATCTATTCAAAGACTTTTCTGATCACTTAGCTATAATACCAAAGCCTTCTTGTATGTATATATCAACGTAGGTACATACTGAATATCAATCTGGGTGGCCACTCACTAGGTAGGCTGTTATTGAAAGAGCATTACTTGAAACAAATATAACTTGTGGAAGCCGTGGTGTACGGTGTTTCCAAACGTACCTTTTGAATTTTATTGCTTACATACCTATAGACACATTAATTTTCTCCCAAATTGGGAGTGGTCCTTCGAGAAGATTATTTATCACTATCCATTAGGTAGGTACTTACTTATTGATCTCATCATCAACTTAGGCTCCCGGTAATTGGTGCATATATCCACACCTATCATCAATTCTGTTCTTTAGTGGAATATACTAGTCACCCCACCGGCCCAAACATAGATCATTGAAAAGTTTTAAATGATCTTGAACAATTCCATAGCGGAAAAGAGCAAATCAAGAGTAGCGTGAAATATCATAATTGGTCAATTAAGAAACGAAAAAATGATACTCAATGTAATTTACTTTTATGCAAGCGCAGAATGAACTGATGAGTTGAAAACAATGCAATAGGTACAGGACTATATACAACCTAAACCGCGCATTTGCTGAAGAATTTTTAAAGAAATCCGACATTTCAGTCGCTATTGATCGTGTAGAGAAAATTTAGTTTATGATTTTGGGTCTGCGTGATAGTACGTACATAAATAGAACTTCTTCATAATTTCATGGCTACTATTTTCTAAGCCACAGTCAGTATTAAAGCTACATCAACTCCTAAAACACTTGAGTGTAAAACATTAAAGAGAGCGACCGAGAGGACGAAATATTTCACAGAGTAAACTCATCAGTTGTGATTACATTTTTTTTTTTAACAAGCACCTACTACCTACGTTTAAACAGCATGGTTATAGGAACGGTTATACAGGTATACTTCCATAAGAGTAGTTCAATCTGAATTCGGACAATGTTTCATGCAAACATTACCGATTTTTACAACTAGCGAACGGCATTATTTCGATTTTTCACTGATTTTTCAACTTTAAAATTTTTGAAAACTTGATACATATTCTTATAGGAAATTCTACGCTGATTCCGAATATACCACATGTTAGTATGCTGACAAAATTATTTCGCACAACAAATCGCAAAAAACAGGCTATTTTGAAATTTTTGACTACATTTTCGAAAATTTCAACCCGAAGATGTAATCCGATCATGCAGGCCAACGAACTTGAACTTTCATTTTGTGTCCCTAACATTTTAAAATTTGTTTGAAGTTTCTAGCACAATTCTACGGACAGTTATCGTCTGGAATGACACATAACATACATACATACATACATAAAAAAATGCGTTAAACTTCAGAATATGATTCAGAATAGCCTGAAACGGATTTCTGCATAAAAATTTTTCTAAAATTCACATTCTACAAATTTTGAGGCGAGAGCAATAGCTTAATTTTTTTCAAAAATTCGCTAAAAATAGAGCATAATGGAATTTACGTTTGCACATGCGCGTGAAGTATTGATTTGGCAAAAATAAAACTGACAAGGGACTGTCTACCCTCTAGCCCGCACATTCTCTGAAAATTGTATCCAGATCGGATGAAAACGGTGGAAAATAAACTTGTTCCAAGGATTTGCTGACACACGACAGACGGACACACACAGACACGGAACCAAAGTTGTTCAGAATGGTCTTAAAGAAAAAGCGAGTGGAAATTTTGATTTTGGAAACCAAAAATTGTTTTCCTCCCGAAAGTGAAAGCATTGCTTCCGCTACCTCTAAGTAGACTCGGAAGCAATGAATCCATATTGGTCACAGAATGGGGTGTAATGGATGACTTTTATCCGTTAATTTCTCTGACTTGCAATTACAGACAGGAGTTGAAGAATTTCCGTAGAAAATGAAGCTACTGCAAAAAAATTTTAAATTGAATTTCCCCTAATTTTTTCCTCTTCTCGCCTGCGGAGCGGCATGAAAACATCTCACTGCGTAGCGGACTTGTACGCAAGCATTGATATAATAATCGTATTTGTCGCCCTATACATTTAGTAGGTGGACGCCTTTGACAATGTTTTGTCACGACCTTAAATTACTAGTTTATTATCTACCTATTTTTTCATATTTCGTTGTTATCTTCTTAGTTACCCTAATCAACTCTCCTTTCCCCTACACTGAGAAGGTTCAACCAATTAAAACAAAACGAACTATGAGTATGAATGAAGCAATAAATTAATTGTAAAAATTGATTAGAAGTAAATGACGAACGCCTATGTGGACTTGTAAAAGTCAATGAACCCTTCCACTTCTTCTTCCAGGAAGATTCATAGGGAGTAAATATTACTAGCGTTCATGAGGAAGAACAAAACAAGTTTGGTGCGCGATTTATCAAATCGTCCGCGCCTACTTTAGCGTTAAGTAGTGTAGCTTAGAGATCGTAATGGCGAAACTACCGCGTACGCTTCCATCATAAACCCCCCTTCTTTTAGCCTTATAAAACATACACTTAGTACACGTATCGATGAGAGGCGCAAATATTTACAAGAAGTTCCATGGATGGATTCGAATGCGTCTATGTTTTGGAATAGAAGAGTATTTTTAGCAGACTGGTATACGTACTACAGCTTCTTCAATTTTTTCTTGGCCAGGAAAAAAACTCTGTTGATATTATATTGACAAGGCGAAATTGGGCTATGAATTCAACTTTACATATTTCAATGGAATACCATTGAATGGGTACTCCATTGAAATATCTAAAGTTGAAGTCATAGTCCATTGGCAACAAGGTGGCCATTCAACTGGATATATTATTTGTAACTCCATAGTAAGTATACGTGGCTCTAAAACGTGTGAACAGCTAGCAGCGATCCCGTTTGCAAAAATTTGAATTTGTGTTGACGTTTTGAGGATAATAATAGAATTACTCATCGTAGGAGATGATAAATGAAAAAGTGTGTTGATAGAGTGAAGAGGAAAGAGAAATAAAAAGGGTAATCCGACGATTAGTCTCGGGCTTAAGAACGGCAAGGAAGGGATTCAGGTAACGGCGGTCGAGACATCATCGAATATGGACAAGATGTATTGTCCCATTTATACATATGGCCAAGAGTATAGTCCCAATAACAATTTAAATTATCACAGGAAAGTTGAGGCAATCTGGTTGGAGAAGGTTACCAACTCACCTGCCATGTGAGCTTGTACTTACCTACCATAAAGTCATTAAAAATTTAGTTGAAAGTGTTTCAAGTATAGTTTTGTTATTATATAAATAGTAGTCAAAATAGTGTTTTATATAAAATTCCAGTTTTGTTATTGTTGTTGCAAAGCCTTTCATTTCTTATCATAGCTTCTACTTTAGTTATTAAGGCTTGTGATTTTTATTTTTTTATTTATTTTTTTTTAAGCGAATTTTCGCAGAAAATGAAGCTATTGCAATGGCTCGGAAAATTGACAATGAAAGAAGTGTTATTGTTGCTGTTTGTACAAAGTAAGGTAAAATTGATATATTTCATAGTAATATTAAGATCATTTATAAAAATATGAGGCATAACGGTTTGTTTTGAAATTAGGAGTTGATTTTACATATTGATGACTGCAGAAGTGAATGATACCCACCTTCCTGGACTGTTTGACGTGGATTGCTTAATCTTCCGAATGTCAGTGAGTATGATAATTTAGATGTTGGCAAGTAAAGAGATTCTTTGGCTTTGTGGTGAGAGTTCAGAAACTGATTAACCTGTTCGTTGACCCCTGATCTCCTGATGATGCAATGTCCCATCATCGCGAAACGTCGAGACTGAGAGAATAATTCGTACAAGTACGCAACCACGAGGGACATTTTATGTCTTTGCGCCCCTTCCCGCACGTGATTTGTTTGGTCTTAAAATGATGTCTTTACTTATATACAGCTTGCAATCATGTTCACAATGTAAAAGTTATTGAGAATGATCACCTGTGTGTAAACAATTATTTAAACAATAACGCTCATACCGCAGCTTGTCGGCCACGCACTCCGCAGTGGCTAACGTAATATGGTTAAATCGAGAGCTATCCAACGAGTGGTGAACGATTTTTGTACGATGATAACTGGCGAAGTTAAAGTTCCGTAGCAACGAATCGGTTGTACGTGAAAATCATTAGAAATTTTTCATAACGCTGCCTTCGTCACACTTTTTGAGTTATGTGCCATAGTAAAGACATAAAATGTCAGAAAGATAAAATACAAATTGAACCTTCATAAAACTTCACCTAATTTCCTGATAGATATGCTGCTTTAATTAAGATAAAGAAAATATCAAACATTTATCGCTTACATATTTTTTATTATTTGAATATCTTTATAGGGTTTCTTCCTGTTAAAGTGCACATTTTGGAGCAAAGCTGTAGATCGTTCTCTGGTTTGCTATGTCCGATGCTAATATTGCTATGTCCGCGATCTTCTAACCCTTGTATTTTTGTTGGGTACGAACGATCTGGTGCCAATCTATATATAATATATTATATGTGTAATATACAATCTATTTCATAATATGCGCACTACCGGCTCAATTCTTGTCTGGTATGCGCCTCACCGTTGATTTATTATCTAGTAATCGACTTACCCAGTACATAAATACGTACATGCAGATTAAAAGAGTCACCGATGTATATGGTACCTTCGCTGACTAGAGACGTTGTCCAAATATTGTTCACCTTGTTAGAAGCGTCATCAGAAGGGTAGTTGGCTGACTCACGTGTAACAAATAAATCAGGCTCGTTTTTGTGGAAAATCCTCCAGCAGTATTCGTCCAGATGAGCCTGAAACATCGTGGGTGTCGTACCTCTTTTCGTTATCAACAAATTATTCTTTGAATCCAACCATGAACGTTCGACTCCCTGTGTTATGTGTGCCCCACTTCTTGGGTCAACGTAACTCTGTTGGTGGTTCACTGTTGAGTGCTGGTAACCGAGGCTATTCAAATTCCGCTACGCTGCCTATTCATTGGAATGTATGACAGGGCCTTGCACACATTTGCGTTCAATAATTGGCACAAGCGTGCTTCTGTCTTGGCGTTCAATGTAACTACCATCACTACCCTGTTTGAGACCGAAAACCCATGGCCCGTCCACACGTTGGTCGGGGTTTCGATTGTTTTCGACATCCTTGTTACGCAACGCTATAGGTGGATTGTCGCCCTGAAGGATCTGTTATATTTTCTACGGCCTGCGAACGTTGCTTCATCAATTCAAATTGGGTTATGAACAGCACCTACCATATTACCACGGGTTGAAAAGATGTTAGTACACGGCTCACAACACATATTGAACCAGGTACGTACCGTTTGGTTAGCTCGTCCTGTTGCAGCAGTTGTAGAAGCACAGGAATGGTCTAGCACAAAGCACAGCACTAGCTCAAGAATTTCACACAATTCTAATCTCAATTTAGGTATAGTGAAAAAAATATTTCCTTGCGGAACGGAGCACGTGGTTCGGCAATGTTTATTTGTACATCTAAATATTGGACGATACTGTCCTGCTCCATCGCGCTTCCGGCCTTCCTTCATCGCACTTCCGCAAATTTGATAAGGCTGTACCGTTTCTTCTCCTCGATTAATTCATTACTACGTAAAAAGATACCACCGTTGCTTCGTCTTTGCCGACTTCTTCATAAAAATGTCGAAATAACATGGTCGCGAAATGCCAATACGGTTTGGAAACTAATACTGACTTATTGGCCCCATGAAGTTGTTAATCAGGGAACCTGATGTGTTATCTGCCAGCCCTTTGTCACTACGAAGTTTCTCAGATGTTTATAATCGAATGATTCAGATCATGAGGCGCATGCATGGTAATGCACGGTGAAGGACTAAGTGAGGCTTGCGGAGTCGGTAGGGCGCATGTTAGATCGGCACCAATTTGATTTATTAAATATATCCACCAAAATCAATCAAAACAATTGTAGGAGAGCCAAAAGACTAAACATTCAATAATGGAAATGTTTACGGGCAACTGAAAGATGAATTCAAGATTCAATGTGTATCTCCGTGATAACAGAAGAGGACCTTGAAACCCTTTTATTGATACATCTAGAACAACCAATGCACACACAACCTACTCATCTACCTTACCCAACTTCTACTTGAGTGAGTTGAGACACTCAGAAACAACTGATCTACTTTCCCACTTGAACTATCCAGTTCCTCAAACTGATAGAGTACGTTGGTGTCGTCATTATCTATTAGATTACTCCAACACGGTAATTTATCAAGGATTGTTGACGAAATCATAGCAACCAAACATATAAAGCTGTTATTGCAAACATCATTCCTCAGACTCGATGGTGGGTGTCAAACCTGGGCCAACATGTAACGAAGTACTGTGAGTGTTTTTAATCTGATAACAGATAACGTTCACTATAATCAAGTGGTCGACATTTGAGGCTTGTGAGCAGAAGAAGGTCTTGGGTTTGATTCCAGCACGGCGCTGAAATTTTTGCTTCGAATTTCTACCTGCGAAACATATTTTTAAACGTAATTTTGATCTGTTTGTCCAACTACTCAACCTGCATTTTCCTAGAAGGATTGATGGAGGATTTTTTATTTACTTTTTGAGATGCAAGCTTGCAAGCATCCAGACCACCAAACTATGCACAGCATTCTGATCTATAGGTGGGAACGGATACCAGCGTCACAAGCGGAGGCCAAAGGAGTTGTGCCAGATTCGACACCCAACGTCGAGTCATTCCTCAGCAAACAAGCACGCTTTTTTTGTCAGTTACTTTTTTTTTAAATTAAGGTTTAAGCAGCATCTCAACCAGAAGGGTCATTAGAGGCACTTAACAAGGTGTCCAAAGGGACACTGCAAGTGGCACGATTCTAAGGGGAACCATATTGCCACCCTTGACTAAAAAGGAGCACCATTTTGGACTCCACTGGCAACTCGGAGGGAAAAAAAAGAGGGGCACAGTGATGACCACTGTTTAGCCCCCAAAGTGGATTAAAAAAAAAAACCAAAAATAAAATAATACAACTAAGACTATATGTTAAGTAACTATGTACATGCTACTATATACAATCAGTAAAGTGAAATAAAACGACGACTAGATGCATATAAATATACCAAGATCAGATATCACAGTTCGTAGTAGAGCTCAGTGGCTCTCAGGTACAACAACAGGGATCGGACCTTGTCTGGTCCGGATAAAACGACAACCCACTGAGGGGGTTGATGCTAGACTCGGAGGTCCACAAGGCTGGGCAGTCCTCAAGGAAGTGGCGGATGGACAGATTACGCCCACACACAACATCTCGAGCTCCTGCACTAAGCAGGTGTCTGTGAGTAAGATGACTATGTCCAGTAGCGATCCGATTGACCACTTTTCGATCCCTCCTTGGAAGTAGGGTTACGAAAGAGTCCACCGGGCTCAAGTCATGAAGGACACCACGCAGACCAGTACCCTCACCCTGTCATTACTCATGCCAGATGGAATTGGCTTTACTTTTTATGCAGGAGATTTGATCCTCAATGCGTATAAGCAACATAATTAATGGAGTTATCGCCAATGACTCTCCTTGCAAGGGCATCTGCACACTCTTTTCCATGAATACCCACATAGCTCGGTACCCACATCAAAGTTACGGTTGAGCCCAATGTTGTGGCTTGGTGTAGCAATACGCGTATAGTCTATATACGCGTATTAGGGGGTCATCAGAATATATGTCCCTAATCGCCTAGATGATTTCATCAGTTACTAAACAGGATCTTTTATTGCTCCATTTCGTGACGAATTTCAAGTTTATGTGGCAAAGCTAAGAGATAAAAATGTCAAAAACCGTTAAGAAAAAGAAGTATCTTTCTGTTTTGATGGCCCTCTTGAAGATCTATGATAACACTGCACCATTTCTAACGTTCTCACCACTCTTGGAATGCACAATGGATCTCTCTTCCAGTTGTTAGTTTGCAAGAAGCACAAGTCTATTTTACCCAGCTACTTTTTTTTTCTTTTACCTCCGGCGACTTGAACGTGTATGTAATTTGTCACTGACACCTCCTCTACTTTGCATTGAATTCCCTTCGGAAAACGCAGACTTGCAAACGTCAATGCAACGCAACGACAGAGGCAGCACCCTCGACATCTACCTACACTCAGCACTAGAGGTGGACCCACATCAACTCTTGTCAGACGCAGATCTCCCTCTGATCCCCCGCACGTTGCCAGTTTTCTGAAAACATCACAAGAAACGAGCTGTTTCTTTGAGAATGACCCGTTTCACGGTTTACTCAGGAATACTTTTTATAGTAAGCAACCACTTGGAGAGAATGTTGAAGAACCGAGCTGTCAAACGCGTAAAACCGAAAGTCTCGTACAATTAATGATACTGGCGTATTACAACAATTACTCAAGCATCTAGTAGACTATTGAATTAGTTCTCTTTGAATTTCTTTGACGTTTAGTAATGATTTATTAAATTTTCATAGAAAATTAAGTTATTGCAATGGTTCCAAGAAATTTAAAATAATAACTTTCTAATTTATTTTAATAGAAATCCGTTTTGAGGCAAATAGAAATGATTCCTGGACTTTAATGCTTTTGGTTTATTATTTTCAATAATAAAACTTTGTAATCGACCAAAAAAAAAAAAAGAGCCAACCCCTTTTTCTATTCGTTGGTTTACGTTTCAAGATAAATAAGTAGATTCCAAAAATCAAATTAAAAAAAAAAAAAAAAAATCTGCCCTCACCAAAACTATTGGACCCGTACTTTATGAAATTAAGCTCAAAAATTATTCATCGGCTGTAAAATTGGCTTCAGTTCTTATCTACCCCAAAGGGTAGTGAAGAGTGGGGTAGTGAGATTTACGGGGTAAATGGTGTCCCACCGAATTTCAAGACTCATCTGCAGTCCAAGAAACCATAAGCCGCATCTTTATGGAAAAGAACTATTGGACAAAGCAACTGCAAATTTGGGTGGACCAGCTAATTTGGACATTGTCCTTATATCCAACAAAATTGAATCGTTTGAAAGTTTGTTAATATTTTGTTTTGAATATTTCATGTTTAGATTTTTGATGTTTAGATGTTTGTTTTGTTTGTTTGCGCCTCCAAAGTTTTTCACCAAAACCATTGGACCCGTACTTTATGAAATTAAGCTCAAAAATTACTCATCGGCTGTAACATTGGCATCAATTTGTATCTACCCCAAAGGGTAGTGAAAAGTGGGGTACTGGGATTCACGGGGTAAATGGTGTCCCGCAGAATTTCAAGACTCATCTGCATTTCAAGAAGCCATAAGCCGCATCTTTATGGAAAAGAACTATTGGACAAAGCAACTGCAAATTTGGGTGGACTAGGTAAATAATTTGAACATTGTCCTTATATCCAACAAAATTGAATCGTTTGAAAGTTTGTTAATATTTTGTTTTGAATATTTCATGTTTAGATTTTTGATGTTTGGATGTTTGTTTTGTTTGTTTGGTTGAGTGTTTCAATGTTTTGAAGGAACATTTAAGGAACATATCAAAAATTATAACATCATGGCTGTAAATATTATTATTATGTCTAATAAAATTTAAAAACTCGGCCCTTCGGGCCTCGCAAGGGGCTCCGCCCCTTGACCCCGCCAGGGGGGCTTCGCCCCCCTGGACCCCCCGGATGTTATTACTTTGAGCCTGACTGCTAAAATGTAAAAAACATGGAATCATGTTTTAGCTCCTCGCAATCATGTTCACAATATCAATAATTGAGAATGATCACCTGTGTGTAAACAATTATTCATATAACCATGCTCATAACTCAGCTTGTTGGCCACGCACTTCGCAGTAGTTAATATAGTATGGTTGGATAAATTGAGAGCTTTCGAACGAATGGTCAACGAATTTTGTGGTATGAAAAACGACGAAGTATCATATCCCTAGCAACGACTCGGTTGTAAGCGGA
The DNA here is from genome assembly GCA_030762985.1 of Adelphocoris suturalis. Classification (NCBI taxonomy): domain Eukaryota; kingdom Metazoa; phylum Arthropoda; class Insecta; order Hemiptera; family Miridae; genus Adelphocoris; species Adelphocoris suturalis. The sequence goes on from CM061040.1 coordinate 163,758,777, forward strand.
AATCATCACAATTATTGGCGCTACTTTCATGTCACTTTATAGTCTCACTTTTCGGCGGGGGATCCATCGCTAAAACATGATTCCATGTTAAAAAAGATTTGAAGGAAGCCAGTTAACATTCAATTGCCTTCCTATTCTGTTTCAAGTTGAAATGACCTGAAATCTGAGGTGAAATCGTGAGGGAAATTAAAAATACATTAAAATACTTTAAAATCAAGGGTCTTGTCTGTTATATCCTCGCATTTACAAACTATTTTTTATAGAGTGGGGATGGATCGGGGTTTATGCGGATTGTTGTCTTTTTCGTTATACGACCGCATTCAATTTCAATAGGGCCTCCCTCCTATAATATGTTCAACTTATCTGTATTAATTTTTACTAAGGGATCCATCCAGACCACCAAACTATACACATCATTCTGACCTTCATGTCCAGCTAATCTGTATTTTTACTAAGGGACAGACTACTTGATGTAATGTATTTTTTAGACATATTATAGGGGGGACGTCCTATAGTTTTATAGTTTTTTCACACATTGCTTATTAACTAACTCAATGCTACAACATGATCTACAATATAGAATTAAATAGGACAATAACATCCGTCAGCCCTGAAGATGTCTCACAAACTGGACGAAACGTCAGCGTAAGGAAAAAAACCTGATTTATTGGCCAACCCTCGAGAACCCTAACACCTTGTTTTAAGAAGAAGTGGTCGAGAACTCAGAATATTGTTTTATATATTGCATTTCCCGATCAAAATAACCATTTCAACGATCAAAATAAACATTTTTCCGATCAAAATAAACACTATCTCAACCACAATAAACATTTTCCCACCAAAAAAAAACATTTCATTCATTAACATTAAGACAATCAAAATGAACTTGCTTCTTTAACAATGTGTAGACTATAAAAATAAACATTTCTTTAACAATATTCAGAAAACGAAAACAACAAACTGTTAGTTTAATGAATTGCTTCATCCACAGCTGCTGATATTAGGTTGACAGAGGTGTTCATTACGTACTTCCGTATTAACCCTGGAATGTTCCGGCTAAATTTCCAACACTTAACTCCCCGGTGGGGTGTGTCAAACCCCAACTTTGAAAAATGTTAGAAAATTCAAAAATAAGTTACACTTGAATCAAATTTTATTTTTATTCTGTTATCAAGAGTGTAAAGAAACATGAAGCAGGTTCCTAAGCTCTTGGAGAAAAAAGTAATAGTAAGGCAAACCTAACGCTCTGAAGAAAAAATAATAGCAGAAAGGTACCTCATTGTAACAAAATTTCAATATAAAATTAGCAGATTTTCATTTAAAAACATAAATAAATAAATAAAATCTACAAAACGATTTTCTGAGATTAGTTTTATACCACTTACAAAACCCAAGAACTAGAATGAAAAGGTAACATAAAATTGGCACCAAGCAATAGGATCAACATTCTCAACACTTTGAAGATCTATGATGTTCACAGAAGGAACATCGAACTAGTTTCTCCAAAACTGTCACTTTTGACGCTTCTTCATCAGAGGCAACTTCTTGTAACTCGAAATTATCTATCGTGTTTGTATTTTCTCCGCCAAAATATACATCTTCCTCCAACTGTTCCAAAACGGATCTAATGTCTTCAGGGTCCGAAAACTTGCGTTTTTCTGCCATTTCTAACGATGAGCCAATAACAAAACTGTGGGAACGCAACAAAACAAACACTTGCTATAGAGAAAATCGCTAATGGTCAACTCCCCGGTGGCGTTTGTCAAACCCCAGGCACAAGAAAGTACCTACTACACTACACAGAAGTCTTGAACGTACTAAACTGGAAAAAGGCTGAAGCCTTTAGGGAAGAAGTGGGGGGTGATATAGAAGGGGGCGAGAAGAGCCAGACGTGCGGGATTTAACATGATAAACTGACTTCAAATCGCGATTGGGGTTTGACAAACACCACGGGGCATTACAGGGTTAAAAATGTGTAGACTATAAACATAAATATTTCTTTAACAATATTCAAAAAACGAATACAACAAACTGTTAGTTTAATGAATTATTTCACTCTCAGCTGCTGATATTAGGTTGACAGAGGTTTTATTACGTAGTTCCGACAATCATCACAGTATTAATCGCAGCAACTGCTCTGGTAATCAAATCCTCAAAGTACTTTTAGCGAATTTTTGAAGAAAATTAAGCTATTGCTCTCGCCTCAAAATTCGTAGAATGTGAATTTTTGAAAACATTTTATGCAGAAATCCGTTTCAGGCTATTCTGAAGTTTAACGCATTTTTTAATGTATGTATGTATGTATGTATGTATGTATGTATGTATGTATGTGTCATTCCAGACGATAACTGTCCGTAGAATTGTGCTAGAAACTTCAAACAAATTTTAAAATGTTAAGGACACAAAATGAAAGTTCAAGTTCGTTGGCCAGCATGATCGGATTACATCTTCGGGTTGAAATTTTCAAAAATGTAGTAAAAAATTTCAAAATGGCCTGTTTTTTGCGATTTGTTGTGCGAAATAATTTTTTCAGCATACTAACATGTGGTATATTTGGAATCAGCGTAAAATTTCCTATAAGAATATGTATCAAGTTTTCAAAAATTTCAAAGTTGAAAAATCAGTCAAAAATCGAAAAAATGCCGTTCGCTAGTTGTAAAAATCGGTAATATTTGCATTAAACATTGTCCAAATTCAGATTGAACTACTCTTATGGAAGTATCCCTGTATAACAAATCCTAGAACCATGCGTCTTTAAATCTACAAGATTAGTTTAATAATAATAAAGTATGAGTACCTCCTAATTATTTTTAATAATTTGATTCCATGTTTGTCTTTCAAAATCATAAACTAAAATTTCAAGATCAATAGCGACTAAAATGTCGAAGATTTCTTCAAAAATTCGCTCATGGGGTCATGCTGCATGACTGGACTTTTTCTTTCTTCTTAGTTACTTTTTCTATGAATGATGTATTGTTTATTTATGTAGGGAAAATGTTTATTTTGGTTGGGAAAATGTTTATTTTGATCGGAGAAATGTTTATTTTGATCGGGAAATGCTATATATGAAAATAAACTCTAAGATTCGTTTCAGAGTGCCTCAAACCGGATTTCAATGGAGAAATTTTTCAAGAATTTCGATTTTAAAATTCTCCGAAAATCTGCTAATTATAATCTGTATAGAATATAGTATTTTTTCCTAAAATATAGTCTGATACTATAAATTATAGTATGTCTGGCAACCCTGCCCGTGATCAGCGACGTAAAAACATCAGGTTTGTGTGTTTCTAATTTACTATTGTGTACTCAAATGTACTCAGAAAATCATTAAAAATGGCTGGAAACAGTCAAAAATCGTTAAATTTATAATTTTTAGCAGAGTTTCAGTCAAAACAAAATAATTAACAATTAACTAGGAAATGAAAAATTGTTGCACAAAATTAGGCCGAAATAAGTACCTACTTAAATTTCATTAATATTTTCTGAAAAATCTATAAAAACTACAAAAAAAAAAAAAACCCCCCTATAAATCTAAAATCTTTTTTTAACTCACTAGCCAAACATTATTTAGAACGAGTTTTTTGGCCATAAAATGGCAGTTAACAATTCATTTTTACTTAAAGTCCTCAATTTTCGAAACAACTTAACATATTATATAGCATTTCCGAATTGAGTTAAACCTTTTCCATTCAGATTTAGTCCTTTTCCATTTAGGTTTAAACCTTTTCCACTTAGGTTTAGACCTTTTCCGTTTGGATTTGGACCTTTTCCATTTGGATTTAAACCTTTTTCATTTAGATTTAAACCTTTTCCATTCTGATTTAAACTCCATCAAAAGGTCAGTAGTTAACCCCATCATAGTAAGAAAGTACTTACCCAATCAAATTTCATTAGGCTAGAAGTAAAAAGAGTTCCAGTCATGCAGCATGATCGTATGAGGAGAATTTTCTTGAATTATCTATCGTAGTATTGTAATACCGATGTTAAATTGTATTGGAATTTGAGCAATTTCTGTGTAAATAAATTGTTAAAACCAATTTTAAGTTTAAAAAAACTCGTGCTCTATACAATTTGGCAATTCTAAAAATATTTAGGTTTTTTGCAGTTTTTATAGATTTTTCAGCAAATATTGATGAAATTTAAGTACCTACGTTTTTCAGGATAATTTTGTGCGAAATTTTCTTAATGTCCTAGTAAATCGTCGATAATGTTGTTTCGACTTAAATTCTGCTAAAAATTATAAATTTAACAATTTTTAGCCGTTTTAATGATTTTTTTAGTAAATTTTTTTGGAATTTGACCAATTTAATGTGCTCAAAAATTGTTGGCAAAGAACTCATTATTATATAGATTACATTTCTGTGCATAAAAAAACACATGCATGATTTCATTTTCAAATTGTGGCACAATAATTTCTTGATTTTAAATCTTAATGGAAAAGGTTTAAATCCAAATGGAAAAGGTCTAAATCCAAATGGAAAAGGTTTAAATCTTAATGGAAAAGGTTTAAATATAAATGGAAAAGGTCTAAACCTAAGTGGAAAAGGTTTAAACCTAAATGGAAAAGGACTAAACCTAAATGGAAACAATTTAACTCAATTCGGAAATGCTATATAGTACAATAAAAATCTACGGAAATTCGCTATACGTAGCTATACGTAGACATGTGAAGAGGCGGACACTGCACAAGGCTGCAACGTACCCAGGAATTCCAGTTCCCCTCCGTCTCACATGCATAGACAAACGTCACTTCCCCACACAATTCTCCAGCCCTTTCACACCAATTACATCCCCTCCGACCACCGCACCCCTTACACAAACTGCCACGTCCACCACACCGTCCTTCCCCTCCCCTTACACAAACTGCCACCTCCACTACACCATCCTTCACGCCCCTCACACAAACTGCCACGTCCACCTCGCCGTCCCCCCCCCCCCCCCCCCCCACCCGCCGGGCTTCTCTCTGACTCCACCGCCAATTCATTGTGAAGCGTATTGATTTATCTTAAAACAATAGTAGGAGGACGTTCTCTGGGAGCTCTCCCTCCGCACCAACTTCGTGATTAGAGCTGCTGCATTCGTTGAAATTCGAATAGAAGCAAGTAATTCCACAAAGTTCCAGTCATGCAGCAAGATCGTTTGAGCGAATTTTTTTCTGAAATTTATTACCTAATTCACATTTATAATAAATTCATAAATTTATTCTGAGAATTGATATATATATATATATTTATATATATATATATATATATATATATATATATATATATATATATATATATATATATATATATATATATAACTCGGCCCTTCGGGCCTCGCAAGGGGCTCCGCCCCTTGACCCCGCCAGGGGGGCTTCACCCCCCTGGACCCCCCTACTCTATACTCGGCGCTTCGCGCCTCGCCGGATCTTTTCTCTTTTCTACTGTGTAGAAAAACGAGGATAATTTGCTATGCAATTCGTCTCACGAGAAAAAAAAAAAAAAATTTTCAGGCCTGGCCGGGATTCGAACCCACGACCTCTCGCTTCCCATCTCGGGACAAAAAACGTTACACAAAAAAAGTGGACATTTTAAAAAAATTATTGGGGGTCGGCCTAAGAATTGCATAGCAATTAATATATATAAATTCTTGTATTTATTTTTGAGGGTTGGTCGAATGAATAAAAGGTTTATCTAGGCCGACGTTTCGTCCAATTTATTGAACATCTTTAGGGCTATAAGGTACAGAGGTACAAAGAAACAAAGTAGAACATTAGTTTGGTGACTCATGAGTAGGGAGGTACATATATAGGTTTCTAGTGAAAGTTGAGTTACCTTAGTTAATGTTTTCTTCAGTGGCTTCCTCTCCTACATCACCACTCTGGTACACCATAAAACATACACTTTTTTTCTTATACAAAACACTTAAGTGTACGGAACGGACAACAGTCTATGATTATTATGCCAGGATTTGATGACAATCTGATGGTGGTGGTGTTTACTGTTGTGGATACTAATCACATGGATGCTAGGATAGGTAGTTATCCTTACTACCTACGTATATACATTTATTTTCGAACTTAACGTTTTAACTATATATTTTACTGCTAGAACTTATTTATTTAAGGTAAAAGATGAAGTGAAAATAATTTGGTATCATGACCATGTTTTTTGTAGAGAGTCTTTACATGACTAGATCACACTGATGATCAGGGTAGGTACCTAGTACATATACCTAAGTTAGGTACCCTTTGGTAATTTAGTTAGCTTATGATGTAAGATAGAGGAACTTTAATAAATATTGACTAAATTGAATACAGTGTTATAATTAACCTTAACTATTTTATCTACAATTTTATCAGGTTAGCATAAATTCGGCTTAAGTTTTCAGTATCGTTTCTAGAATTACAAGAGTTTGGAGTGCGGCGGATATAAATCATTTCTTTTACATTTCTCTTATTATAATTGTTTTCTATATCTAAAATTTTACATTTATCAAAGTCAAAAACATGGTTGTAAGTTAGTGCATGGTCTGCAACGGTCATCAAACTTTCTGATATCAGATTTATGGCCATTTATGCGGTTTGTCAAGTATTGAACTGTTTGTCCTACATAGCTCATATTGCAATCTTTACAAGGTATACAATAAATCAATTTACTCTTATATTCCTCGGGTATCCTTGATTTCAGTTGTGAAAACACAGGAGAACCTAATTTTTTCATATTTTTATATGCTATTTTACAGTTAAGTTTTGGGGCAATTGGTTTTGATATTTGTTCAGATTAACCTTTGACATACACTATACTTTGGTAGCCTGATGATGGTTCGTTTTCATTTTGTAGGTTTTGAGGAACATTTCCAGATTCTAGACAAACTGTGGTTTGGGGAGGTGGTAGAGAGTTATTAGTATCTTAGGATAGGAGAGTTATGCAGTATGTTGCTTACAAGTGATTTGGGAAAACCGTGTTTATTCAGTATATTCTTCAAGAGATTGATATTTTTCATGTGATATTGAGGATCACTTAGATTTAGTGCTCTATGCTTGAGATTGAGGGCTGTAGTAATTTTTTGTTTTAAGGGATGATTTGACCAACCCTCAAAAACCAATACAAGAATTTATATACTGAGTGGTCAAGAAAATAAAATGACTATATATATATATATATAATGTGTGACTTGACTCAAGACCACTATGTAAAGATGAAATTTGATGTAGGGCTCTTGAGAGTCGGTCTTGGGAAAAAAATACTCAAAATTTCATGCCAACGTTTTGTTCTACTTGTAAAACTTCTTTAGGGATAAAAGAATGAAACAATCTATTGAAATAACTGAAAACATAGGTGTTACAAATCTTAGCTGTGTCTACATAAAAATATTGACTATACTATTGAGGTACTATAAATCTTGTGGTACTGGGGATCACTAAGTTTGATAGCTCGAGTTTTCAAATTTATAGCAGCATTGATTTTTTAACTAAAGGGATGATGTGATTTGTAATTTAGGTACCTGTCAGTTCTTAGAGGTTTCTCCACCAGTCAAAATCTACAGTTCCTGTTGACACATTTCTAATTGTGAGAGTGTCCAGAAAGGGTAGCTGCAAGTTAAATTCTAGCTCGAAAGTTGGGAAAGCCGGTTACTGTGATAACTGTTGAACAAGGTCAAACAGTATCTTTTGAGTTTTCAGGGATAGAAAAATATACCTATACCATCAACATATTTGTACGAGGCATCCTGAAAAAAAGGTTCCCTAGGCTGGAAAAAAATATAAATCTTGTCTTTTTTGAAAAATTTATAATTTATCCGCATTCCTTGACAAATTTACTATTTTTCAACGTAATCTCCTTGACGGTCTAGGCCAGAGGTGCTCAAACTTGAACTGCTGGCGATCTACCTCAATATTTGTAGACTACTTACGATCGACTCTGAGAGGCTGCAAGTATGTGTGATGCAGGGTTGTCGTACATACACGATACACCCTACCTACCTAGGTAGGGTGTACCGTAACATATATAGATATTAGCTTTCCACACAATTTACATTATTTTAGTCAAGGTTTGGGTTAGGTTTACTTAAGTTCTTCTCTACAATATAAATGAAAAAACTCCTAGTTATTCAAAATTGCGAGTTTATTCGTTGTTACAAAACAAAAGAGTTAAATATGGTGTTAAAATCAACTAAGGAGTGACTTGAAGCGTGGCACTGCATGTCCTCAGCACACTTTTCATAAGATGGTGCGTAACCACTGAGTGCCAATCGCAAGCATGATGACATAGTTAGTCGATTGCGATATTTTGACTTAATTATCTTCATTTCAGAAAATGCAGACTCGCACAAGTAAGTTGACCCAAACATTGCCGTCAGTTGAAGGGCGATTTGCCTTAGATTCGGATGTTTATCTTGAGATATAAAACACCAGAAATTTGTATCAGATGCTGTAGCTTTGAGATGTATACCTGATATAATCTGCACCAACTCATTTTCAACAGAACATGAGTTCATATTAAACTGACTTGCTACTTCAGTAGCTAATTCCTCAATGTTTTTACATGAAAAAGGATAACTCATAAATGATGCTATAGGTATTTGCCAATTTACTGCAATCATAAAAACGCATTTCGATTGTCCCAAAATATTTGATAATTCAGCCTCATACGTATCATAATTCAACTGAGGAATCCTTGCTTTCAAAGACGGAAAATGTTTCAGATCCTTTCTTTTCAGTTGATCTATCATAAGTTGCAATTTACTTTTGAATGCGTTTACTGCGCTAATCATCTCAATAATAGTTTTTCCTTTACCTTGAAGCTCCAAGTTAATGGTGTTTAAGTGCATTGTGATTTACGTAACGTAATAAATTTTTGTAGTTTAGTTACCTACTTATTAAAAAATTTTTTCTTCTCGAGATCTACTCAAAAAGCACTCGCGATCGACTGGTCGATCGCGATCGACGGTTTGAGCATCCCTGGTCTAGGCACTTTTGGAAACGGGGTAAAAGTTTCTTTAATCCCTCCTCGTAGCTGAGTGCCCACATCTCGCAGGTAAGCACCAACTGCAGCCTTCAATCATCATCATCATTTTGGAAGTTTTGGCCCCACAAAAACCCTTTCAGTTTTGGGAAGAGGTGGTAATCGGACAGGCGCCCTACTCGGAAAACAAGGTCTAGTTTTCATCAAATTTTGATTGCATTTTCTGGGAATTTATGATTTAGGCTGTAGATTGTACCCTACCAATTCAATTTTTCTCAAATCAATAGGTACCTACTCCATTCTGCGCACGCGCTAACGTAAATTACTTTAAGCATAATTTTCCCGTTTTTTAAACATTTTTACTGTGAAGCCTCAACTTGCGGGGTCTTGGAACTGTGAAAGTGTGAACCCTTCTCGGAGAGACGATGCGCCATGTTCTGATCATATATTACGTATAGATCAATGATCTGCGTAGAAGGGATATCTATCACAGAAATAATAAATCGTTGTGTAATAATTTGCAGCGCTTATTCCATAAAGTTGGTTGTGATCAATAAGTAGGCACGTCCCCCCTTCCGCTCCCTATCAAGCTGTTGGCTTATTTTTTGTGTTATTGGCTAAGTTTGCGAGACCCCGAACTCCGCGCTAGTGGGGTTTCCTAACCAGTTGGAACGGATCCACTTTGCCCTGTTATACCTTCACCTCACTTGAACAAGGGGGGTCGCCACCTCAGATGAATTACATTTCGTAATTGTTGATATCTGTTCAGATCTTATAAACTAGGTATTCCTGCTTCATGTAGGTTTCTAAATAATCTTGTATCAGACTATCTATTATTTTCATGGAACATGTTTAGCCTTGGACTAACTAGCGAAAAATGTTACGCGGATGTGTCACGAAATTTTGACATTGAAAATGTCTTTTAGGGCCACTTTCACCAACAACATAAACGAGTTTAAGTTGGAAAAGATTAAAAAATAACGGAGATTCCAGCTAATCGTCTTTCACCAGACCACTTTACGAGTTTAAACTCCTAACGAGGTGGCTTGAGGTTAATCTCCCAAGCCCCGGCCAGTTACACTTGCCAATCTCAGTTTAGTGATAACAATGATATCGACCAATATGGCCGCGCACCAACAGCTGATACCTACAGTTTGATTCACAGTTGAAGTTTATTGTTATTCAAGTTTTTGATGATGAATTCACGCGATTTATCGCTCGGATTAATTTTTGATTCCTCGGATGAGGACGATGTCCCGCAAAGACGCCCAAGGACGATCCGACGGCGCATTCCACATTTTGACGGGTTGGACGACATCGAATTTTGGCGGAGATTCCGGCTCTCAAAACTGACAGTTTTGAAAGTCCTAGAGCTTATTGACACTCACCTGGAGTTCCCTTCGAACAGTTAAGTTGGAAAAAGGCTTTTACCATCAAATCGATGAATTATAATACGAAATTGATGTAGGATGATAGGGAAATAAAGTATAATAGATGATGATAGCACATTATAATACGATGTTGAATTGCTATCCCTTGTACAGTATGGAAACTAGATAGTAACTAGGTAACTAGATAAAAACGGCGCGGGTAATAATTGGTCGTGGTAGTGATTCACTGCTTTATTGTCTTGATATGTCGGACACATGGCGGGTTTTCAAACTGTCGTTTCAAATTGTCCAATTTTTCATTGGACAGTTTGCGGAATCTCCGTTAGGGAAACTAGATTATTCCAATCTGGGTTTAAACGAGTTTTGGGTTGGTGAAAGACGCCAAGGTTTGATCCTCGAGATTATATTTAATCGAGTTTGGCCAATCTCCTCTACATCAGTTGTTGGTGAAAGTGGCCTTTAGTCGACGTTAACTATCGGAAATTTTGTTAAGGAAATTTTGTTACGAAAAGAAAAAATCGTCACGAAACCTATAAGCAAGTTAGGTGTTGTTATGATTGTGTATACTAGCAACATGCAGTCAATAAATGACGTATTGACAATAAATGTCAATAAATGACAATAAAAGTCATATGATGTTCGGTTGGAGAAATCAGCACGAGTTGTCACTACTCTAAGTTTCATGTGAAGCACTGTTCGGGCAAAATGATAGAAAACTACAAAACAAGCTTAATACTCGGAATTACATCTCTTGTTTCAGTTATCACAGGTGTTTTTTGAGCGTTACTGATGGGTGCATTGATACGCAGCTATGGAGATGATGATATATATGAAGGGCGAAAAGTGTCTATTATTGGAGGAATATTATCCAAATCAGATGATGAGAACGAAAAATGGATAAACATTATAACTCTAGATGGCTGCGAATATTTTGTCAATAATATATGATGTCAATGGATAGGTACTTCACAATACCAGTTATTAAAAAAAGGACTGTGAATTCATAATCGTGGAAGAATTGGGCATCGCCGAGACGGCTTACAGCAAATTCAGTAATTTTGTGTCAATAATTATTTAATGTTTTCTAATTGTTATTTTATTTAAAACAATAAATGACATTGAAATTACTGAGACATTGTCAATGCTCATAGCTCTTCTTTCATAAGAAAGAAAGTAAGAGCGGCCTGCCGCGTTTTTGACATGGATATGTCTGGGCTGGGGGTCATTCTAAAATTAGCGTAACGACACCAAAATTTGTGACGACCCGGCACATTAGATTATTATTAACTAGAAAAGTTAAGGCAAGGTAGAAATCAATGAGATACCTACTACAGCAATGAAGTACCTAATTCCGCCTTCCTCAACAACCGACTTACTTCTGTTTTAGCATGGAACGAAAGTAGCGCGGGAGTTTTTACTTTCCCAACATCCCAACAGAGTGGAAAGTAATGTCCATTTTTACGTCCCCAACATCCCAACAGAGTGGAAAGTAATGTCCATTTTTACTTTCCCAACATCCCAACAGAATGGAAAGTAATGTCCATTTTTACGTTCCCAACATCCCAACAGAGTGGAAAGTAATGTCCACTTTCAGTTTCCCAACATCCCAACAGAGTGGAAAGTAATGACCATTGTTACTTTCCCAACATTCCAACGGAGTGTGAAGTAATGTCTATAACTTTGACAAATCCATGATCTATTGTTTTTCCCCTCAAGGGAGAAATTTGTATATTTTCTTTTGATTTTCACATACAACCAAGCTGTTGCTAGGGAAATGAAACTTCTTTAGTTTTCACCGGACCAAAATCGTTCTCCACTCGTTAGAAAGCTCTTGATTTATCACGCACTTCTTTCATACTTCTTCTTCTATTCATGTGATAGTTTTACATTTATTTATGTTAAAAATGGGTATAGTAAACAATTCCGTTTGATTTGTTGTCACTTGGTTGAGAAGTTAATCTACGTTATAGTAATTGTAGACGCGCACCATAACAGAAAATTACCTACCTGTGAATTAATATGCGTGGAAGAATTGGGCATCGTTGAGACTGGCTAAATTTAGTAATGTGTCAATAATTATTCTATGTTTCCTAATTGTTATTTTATTTAAAACAACAAAAAACATTGAAATAACGGAGACATTTTCAATGCTTGTGATCTTCTCTCATAAGAGAGTAAGTAAGAGCGGCCTGCCGAGTTTTTGACATTTTTAGGTCTTTACTTTGGCACATAAACGAAGAAAGCGTTAACAATAAGCGTTAAATAAAGCCGTTAAAAAAGCGTTACGGTTGGGTTTCTGATGATTTCCGCTTACAACCGAGTCGTTGCTAGGGAAATGGTACTTCGTCGTTTTTCATTTCACAAAATTCGTTGACCATTCGTTCGAAAGCTCTCGATTTATCCAACCACATTATATTAACTACTACAAATGCGTGGCCAACAAGCTGAGTTATGAGCATGGTTATATGAATAATTGTTTACACACAGGTGATCATTCTCAATAATTGATATTGTGAACATGATTGCAACCGCTTGTTAATTTCTGATGATTTCATTGAGCTGGTGTTTCGATGATTTGATTCATAGCAGGTGATCCGAATATTGCGAGAACGGTTTGATTTGTGAAGAGGTGGTTAAATAATTTTAATAGGTAATTTCTATACTTTACACTCTAGGAAGCTGTAATTTCGTATGTAGCCTCTTTAGGACATTTACTTGACGATGCCCAGGGTCCGGATCAGATGAGTGGCTCTTAAAGCTAATTTCTATGCTTTACACTCTAGGAAGCTGTAATTTCATATGTAGCCTCTTTAGGACATTTACTTGATGATGCCCAGGGTCCGGATCAGCTGAGTGGCTCTTAGAGCTTGCATACGAGTCTGCAACACATACGAGTCTGCAACTAAAGACATAAAATGTCCCAATGTGTTGCAGACTCGTATGCAAGCGTTTCTTTTGATTTTCACGTACAACCAAGCCGTTGCTGGGGAAATGAAACTTCTTTAGTTTTCACCGGACAAAAATCGTTCTCCACTCGTTGGAAAGCTCTCGATTTATCACGCATTTCTTTCGTACTTGTTGTTCTATTCATGTCGTTCCTAAATTTTTGTCGTTCGAGTTCATAGATGGATATAGTAAACAATGCAGCATGTTTTGTTGTCAGTTGGTTGAGAAGTTAATCTTGGTTATAGTAATAGTAGACGTGCACCATAACAGAAAATTATCAACCTAGGTACTCTGTTCTCATTTCGATTAGTAAAACATTTATGTCGTAGTTTGAAATTTATTTATTTTGACATGGATATGTCTTTGCTCTCGGGGTCAACCAAAAATTTCCGTGACGCAAAAAATGTGTCACAATTTCAGTGTTTTTCACGTACAACCAATCCGTTGCCAGGGGAATGGAACTTCCGCAGTTTTCATCGCACAAAAATCGTTCGCCACTCGTTGGAAAGCGCTTGATTTATGTGATAAATGTTCACATCTCAAGCTACCAATTTCCCCCTCCTTACGAACCTGTCTACATTCCTAAACTAAGTTGATTGGACTATAAACAATTTTAATAAGCCGGTTACAATATTCTTAACGTAAAGCAATAGCACCATTTACTCCACTCCATAGGAAACATTATCATCCTCTTGACAACAGTCGACTGTTAACAACAAGCAACAACTCATTGTACTGGCTTCTCTCGTCCTCTTACTGAGGACATCTTCATATCTTGGTGTGTCCAGGAAAAAATTCCCCCCATCAAAGACATATCCATGTAACATGGTATCTGCTTGTAAAGCAGATAGTGGAACTCGTTTACGAGTTCTAATTACTTGGGTTTTTCAAACCATATCATCATCAGTCTGGAGACGGCCAGTCTGCAGAAAAACGAAATAAGCGTTCCTAATCTCAAAACTCTGGTAGAATTTGCTCTTTCTTTACCAAGAACAAATGCTTCAGTCGAGCTAGCTTTCTCATTGATGAACAACTTTTGGACCGCAGAAAAATCTTCAATGGCACTAGACTGTGTTAAAGCATTACTAATTGTCCAAATGAACAGTTCTTTGTCGTGTGTTGAAATGTACGACAAAATAAGAAAAGACGACTCCTTGCTGAGAGCACTTTCCTCAACGCAGAAGTACGACTGGAGTAAAAAGAGTACCCCTGGTTTCTCCTGTTTTTGGTTGTTTCCATTACTTTATCTTTTTCAGCGTACATTACAGAGATCTAATGTTGTCGCATACGGCTTACATTTACCTACATGCCTACCAGGGGCGATCCGGTGTTGTCATTTGCGGCCTACACATTTCGTGTTGTCGTATTCGGCTTCCGTTTTATATACAATCACATGCAAACTCTGACCTCACCTTGAATGGGGGTCCTATCAGTTATTCACGACCTATCTGACCTTCACTTTAGTCAGTCTAGCTCGGTTCCGTCGGCGCAACTGGTAATTTCTGTCCATATGCGTTTATTCGAGAGTTGGGTGTTATTTAAATCATGGCACTGATTCTGAACCTACATCATCGTTACAGAAACATTACAATTGATGACGAAACGCGTATGAAACATTCTAACGCAACGTGATTCTAGGAATATCAACTACAACTTTGTGAGCGAGTGAAAAACGGGGGAAAATGTGATGGCCTGCTAAGGGAGTACCTGAAAACGAGCTGCAAACGTGAATGCAAAGGTGAAGTAATTAAAAAATGACTGCCAAGTTTGGTGTGGCTCATAGCTTCCTCGTTTACCTATCATGAATGTATAAAAAAATTCCATAGCGGAAAAGATTAAATCAAGAAGTAGCGTGAAATGTCATAATTGGTCAACTAAGCACTTAAAAGCACTAAGCACTTGGTGTTAAAGCACTTAAATTTTTATTTGAAAATTCTATTAACCTTGTTCATTTTTCATACTTGTCTTCATTAAAAAAAAAAATTATCCGAGTATTTCTAATGTGATTTTGTTTGTTTTTCATTTTTATTTATTTGATTTTTCTTTTATTGCACATTGGCTGGCGAGAAGATTTATTTTATTTTTTTTTTTTAAATATTGAATGATAATTGACTGAACTCCACCGAGAAGCACAAGTTCATCTGAACTTATTTCTCGGTGGGCAACAATGTTATTTGAATTGAATTTTGTAATTTATCATTATGTTTAATTTTCAATATTTTTCTTAATTTTGCTTTATAATATTTGTGGTTGCCAATAAATAAATTCTATTATATTCTAAGAAACGGAAAAAATGATATGTACTGATGTGTAATTTACGTTTGTGCAAGCGCAGAATGAACTGATGAGTTGAAAGCAATGATACGGGACCATCTACAACCTAAACCGCGCATTCCCTGACAATTTCATCTAAATCGGATGAAAAATGTGGAAATTAAGGTCATTACAAGTATTTCACATTGGCACATGCGCATTAGCTACTAATGATACAATCGTCTTGAAATTGATATCAGGTAATCAAGTCATCTTCTTCCAACTATCATCCAAATTCAAGCGAAATCGAACGACTAGAGTGTGAAAAACGCTGCAAATTATTACACAAAGGTTTATTATTTATGTATTAGACAGCCCTTCTACGTAGATCTCTGGCCATAATTATTAAACGCCGCTTATAGTATATTTAGTATCGGAACTCGGAGCTTCGGACCTCACAAATGGGTTCAATCCATTACAGCAGCCGAATCTCACAATTTTACGCTTTTTAATATAGTTGATAAACAAAACAATATATTATCAAGTCATCTTTCCAACACATAAAAGTGTTACCTATACTATATATTGATATCATCTAATTGGTCAAATTTCAAAAAATGTGCTGACAAAATCACTGAAAATGGCTATGAATTGTGAAATTGATATTTTTTAGCATAAGATTGGTCAAATAAAGTTTATCAACTATGAAATAGAACATTCAAAAATTTATGTACGAAATTATGCTAAAAAATTAAATTTTGTTTTAAAAAATCTATAAAATTGCAAAAAATAGCCTAAAATCCAAAATCTCTTTTTGAATAGAAGAGTATCATTTAGAATACTATTTTCTCCCATAAAATGAATAGCTAACATTTTCTTTTCACTCATAAATCTCCAATTTCTATACAACTTGAAATATACAAAAAAAAAAAAAAAAAAAGACACTTTTTCACCTATTTTTGGCTCATAGCACCCATGGGTGTGGAGCGATCGAGCTGGCGAGAAGTTAGGACCAACTAGACCCCAAGTGGAGTCTATGTGCGAAAGAACAGATTTTTTAAGTCAATTCTAAGGCCTTTTATGGCCCGGACGGCGGACGGCGGATGGCGGTCGGAGGACGGCGGTCGGCGGACGGCGGTCGGCGGACGGACATTTCAAATTTGGATTCTACGCACCTTGAAACGTAAAGTGACAAAGTTTGAGGGGGGGGGGGGGGGGTTTATAAAATTTTTTTGCTATACGATCACATAGGCTTATTACTGGAAATAATAAACCAAAAATGGAGCATTATGGAATTTACATTTGCGCATGCGCAGAATGGAGTATTGATTTTGAAACAATGAAACTAATAGGGGGCATTCTACAACCATCTACAACCTGCTCTGACAATTTCGTCGAAATCGGATGAAAACTCTAAAAATTTAGGTCGTTACAAAGATTTCACATAAGCGCATGCACAGTAGCTATTAGTGATACAATCATATTAAAATTGATGTAGAATGATCAAATTGTCATCCCCCAACTATCATCCAAATTTTAGTGAGATTGGATGACTAGGGCGTGAAAAATGGAGCATAATTAAATTTACGTTTGCGCATGCGTATAGTGAAGTATTGTTTAGGCAACAATGAAACTGACAGGGGACCGTTTACCACCTAGCCTGCACATTCCCTGAAAATTTTATCCAGATCGAATGAAAAATGTGGAAAATAAGCTTGTTACAAGGATTTCATATTGGCGCATGCGCAGTAGCTATTTATTATACAATTATGTTGAAATTGATATAAGATGATGAATTGTCATCCCCCAACTATCATCTAAATTTGAGCGAGATCGGATGACTAGGGCGTTAGAAAACGATGCTTGGTAGAATTTACGTTTGCGCATGCGCAGAGTGAGGTATTGAGTCGAGAATGCTGAAAATAATAGGGGACCGTCTATGTTCTAGCCCACGCATCCCCAGAAAAGTTCATCCAAATCGGATGAAAACTGTGGAAAAAAGGTTGTTGCAAGAATCTGCGGACACACAACAGACAGACACGAAACCAAAGTTGTTCAGAATCGTCTAAAACAGCGGTTCCCAACTGTTGGGCCACGGCCCACTTGTGGGCCGCAGGCAGCTCGCTACTGGGCCGTGGATGCTGGCCGGAACTCAAGAAATAATATTAAAATATTGCAAAATAAGTACGGTATTAATAAATCGGTCCTCGCGATAAAATATTAATTTAGGCATTCTCTTGGATAGTGTAAGTTTAGTGATTCAATTATTTTACAATTTATTTTTTAAATTTATTTACAAGTCGCTTGACAATTTTATAACAGAAATTTAATTAGATTGGTCAAAGTGAGTAGGTTTGACAACTGATGGGGCACGAGCATGTCTGGTATCGCCAGAGTTAGGTCAGTAGCTCCCTTTGTCAAATGGACACATTGCAGCATACATGAAGCTCTTGCATTTAAAGGTTTGGGCGAGTGTCTGAAAAAAAACTCTTGACGATGCAGTAAAAATCGTCAACTTTATCAAAGCAAGGCCAAAAAACTCGAGACTTTTCAGTGTTTTGTGTGATGAAATGGGCAGTCAACACAAATAAATTACTTGTCTCATCACTTTTCTTTTGCTTTGTGTTTTAACTTTTGACATTTTCATGTCTTTGCTTTGGCACATAAACTAAACAAACGTCACGGAAAATAATTGCTCACGAAAATTGCTCACGAAAATTGCTCACGAAAATTGCTCACGAAAATTGTCCCAAGTGGCCACAACGATGATTATGACCATCAGAAATGACGTTTTTACCTAATGATCCCACGATTCTGAGATTTGGTATGTAGCCCCTTGAGGGACTTCTGAACACAACTGACCGATCCAAGATCAGCTGAGTGGCTCTAGAATCCAGTTTTTTCCCTAATGATCCCACGATTCTGAGATTTGGTATGTGGGCCCTTGAGGGACTTCTGAACACAACTGACCGATCCCAGATCAGCTGAGTGGCTCTAGAAACCAGTTTTTTCCCTAATGATCCCACGATTCTGAGATTTGGTATGTAGCCCCTTGAGGGACTTCTGAACACAACTGACCGATTACAGATCAGCTGAGTGGCTCTAGAATCCAGTTTTTTCCTTAATGATCCCACGAATCTGAGATTTGGTATGTAGCCCCTTGAGGGACTTCTGAACACAACTGACCGATTACAGATCAGCTGAGTGGCTCTAGAATCCAGTTTTTTCCCTAATGATAAGGAAATAATAAGAAAACACACATGAAAATGTCCCAATGTGTTGCAGACTCGTATGCAAGCATTTCTGATGATTTCCGCTTACTTTACTAAGTTTACATCAAAATTATGGTTTATTTTTGGACTGAGGAATCACAGTAAGAAACCAAGTCTTTTCATATTTCCTTTAGGAACTAGTTCCCTCAAATTGAAGGCGAAATCCAATAGATCAGAAATCCTTTTCATGAAGAACTTAAAAAAAAATTAACACACCTTCAAGTGAAGAGGTCTCTTCAATTGAACTTTCTTGTGATCAGGATCTGAAATCAAGTTTTTAAATGACCCCATTGATTCTTTTTTGGATAAATGTGCGAAAAGGCTATCTTGCAATTGGCAAAATTTCACTGACGCAATTGATTTTCAGCTACTTATCTGTGTGAAGAGCGTTTTCTACTCTAGTTTATTTGAAAAATAAGTTAAACGTGGAGAGTGACTTAAGTCTGAAATTGTCAAGTTTCGATCCTTATATTGATGCACTAGTAGGGGACAAACAATGTTAGAAATCCCATTAAATAATTAAAGGTACTTCAGTAAAAAGTTTTTTTCCTTTTTGCTCAGTATGTTTTAATTTGATTTAATATTTTCTTAAATACCTATGGGAACATCATATATATATATATATATATATATATATATATATATATATATATATATATATATATGTATATATATATATATATATAAATATATATATATATATATATATATATATATATATATATATATATATATATATATATATATATATATATATATATATATATAATCGGGGTGGGCCTCGAATTTTTTCAAAAAATATTATTGGGCCCCCAAGCTAAAAAGGTTGGGAACCGCTGGTCTAAAACATAAAATGCGAGTGGAAATTTTGATTTCGGAGACCAATCAAGTTTTTTCTCTCGAATTTAAAACAACGTTTCCGTTACCTTTTGGTAGACTCGGAAAGAATAAAACTTTGAGATGCGCGAAA
This sequence comes from Adelphocoris suturalis, assembly GCA_030762985.1. Taxonomy (NCBI): domain Eukaryota; kingdom Metazoa; phylum Arthropoda; class Insecta; order Hemiptera; family Miridae; genus Adelphocoris; species Adelphocoris suturalis. The sequence continues at coordinate 163,778,557 of CM061040.1, forward strand.
CGAGGATGCTAGACGTATGTTTCGCTTCGCCGTTCTTTCACGGATCTATGACTTCCCAGTTTGACGGCGATCTTCATCACTTGAATTTAGAGCATTAGGTGCGTTATCGAATTTTCTGCTATTTTTGTGTATATGCCAAATACGACAACACAAAATCGCCATTTAGGCTTACCGCTCGTCTGATTTGATCATGCGTAATTTGTTGGCCGCTAACGACAACACCAAATTTTCCGTCAGCCGCATACGACAACAGTACCCAAGTTCCTACCTCCTGCATTTCAGTCATGCAGCAGTAAGTGTTCAGGGGCCCCTACACGGTCAGTAGTAATGACATTCCCTTATCGGAATGACATTAATAATGATCGTCTATGGTAGACAAAGTTTGAATGATGGGCAGTAATGATCAGGATCCGGATTTTCTGATCTCGACACCGTCATTACTGAAACTAGAGGGGATACTGTCATTAGTAATGATGGTCTAGGGTGCACTGCGTCACTACTCAAGCCGGTTTTACGATCCTGCTGCAGGAGCCTCCACACACGTCCTGCACGCCTCCCGTGTAAGAATAGAGGGAAGTTTTTCGTTCCCCTCACTTTCTGCAGTAGAATCGTGAATGGGCCGCTTTACTCAGTCTGTCACGTGAGCTGACAACAACAACATTGCCAAAATGGAGAGTGAGGGCAGTGGTTCTGTTGAAAACTGGGTTGAAATCGTTGACAACGATGCTATTCTTCAAGCAGTCATTTAAATCAAGCATTATATTAAATTGGTGGCCACCCTGTATATAACAAGCTCCTCGAGAAACTTAATTTTTTTTCAGCCACTCCTTCATCCATCGTTTACGATTCACCTTTTTTAACACAGAATGTGTTTTAGCCATGGACTAACTAGCCGAAAATGGAACGCGGGATGGTAACGAAATGTGTGACGGATGATTTTCACGTACAACCGAGTCGTTGCTAGGGATATGGTACTTCGTCGTTTTTCATCCCACAAAATTCGTTGACCATTCGTTCGAAAGCTCTCGATTTATCCAACAATATTATGTTAACTACTGCGAAGTGAGTGTCCAACAAACTGAGTTATGAGCATGGTTATATAAATAATTGTTTACACACAGGTGATCATTCTCAATAATTGATATTGTGAACATGATTGCAACCGCTTGTTAATTTCTGATGATTTCATTGAGCTTGTGTTTCGATGATTTGATTCATAGCAGGTGATCTGAGTATTGCGAAATCGGTTTGATTTGTGAAGCGGAGGTTAAATAATTTGAATAGGTAATTTCTATACTTTACACTCTAGGAAGCTGTAATTTCGTTTGTAGCCTCTTTAGGACATTTACTTGACGATGCTCAGGGTCCGGATCAGATGTGTGGCTCTTAAAGCTAATTTCTATGCTTTACACTCTAGGAAGCTGACATTTCGTATGTAGCCTCTTTAGGACATTTACTTGACGATGCTCAGGGTCCGGATCAGATGTGTGGCTCTTAAAGCTAATTTCTATGCTTTACACTCTAGGAAGCTGTAATTTCGTATGTAGCCTCTTTAGGACATTTACTTGACGATGTCCAGGGTCCGGATCAGATGAGTGGCTTTTAAAGCTAATTTCTATACTTTACACTATAGGAAGCTGTAATTTCGTATGTAGCCTCTTTAGGACATTTACTTGATAAATCGCTCTTGATTTATCACGAATTTATTTCGTATTTTTTTTCGTAGTTTCATACTATAACTATATAAATTGATGTTATAAATGAATAGTAAACAATGACGCTTGTTTGGTTGTCACTTGGTTGCGCGACAATGCAAACACATTCTGTGTTTCAATAATTTCGTCCGAAGTATGTAAATAGAGGTAACCGGGGGTCCAGGGGGCTTGCCCCCTGGCGAGGCGCGGAGCGCCGAGTTTTTTTTTTTTTGTGGCTAATGCGATAATTATCGCTACAAAAGCGACTTTGCGAGGATCCATTATAATAACGAAAAACGAACTTCTCGATCACAATGCGTACTTAAGAAGACTAATGCCATTAAAAATGATCTACTTAATGATTGTGTAGGGTTGAACAATAATGATAATCTGGAATGAGGTGAATTTCGCAGGTAATGTCATTATTGAAAATGTCATTATTACTGACCGTGTAGGGGCCCCTTTAGGAGGACTGATGGATAGGATTAGATACTCCTTCTCGATTCTTGCAAATGAAGAGTACCTACAGGGGAAGAACGGGCTAACTCGATTTTTTGTCAAAGTGAGTTGAGAATGGTACCTTATGTATTGGGGGTAGCCGAACACGGTGGTGTGGTCAAAACAGGGAATAAACGAGTCTAAATACTTCAAAAAAGCGGGTGAGTATATCGTATGCATCGAAGAACGGGCTTATGGGAGCGGTCCAGGGAAAGAACGGGCTAACGAAGAACTGCCGCTTACCCCATCCTTGTTAGTTCATCATCCAGCCTTTGAATCCCAACCTGTGAAACACGACCTGTGTTTCACATTTCACATTCTTCCACTTGTCCGATCTGTTGCTGTCTCTATTCAATATTCATCGTTTGGCCCTGCGTTGTACATTAATTTGTTGGCCTGATCAAAATCAGATATTTTGATTGGGCGGGTTTTCTTGACACGAAGTATATTTCTAAAGCTCCAATGCAGACAAGGGGGCTGAGGGAAGTAAAATTTCATATTGATCACCCTCGGCTAATTTACTATCGTTAGAGATATATTGCAGAAATGCAGAATTCACTAGCAAGTTTTTGACGCCGAATCTGCCCAAAAAAAAAAAAAAAAAAAAAAAAAGGAGATCAGAATTTTACTTTCCATCAAGTTCCTACACGAGAAAAATTTCGATCTCTTCCAAAAAATCCAGAGATTTGATTTATTCTAAAATATTCTGTACTGAGAAAGCTAAGAGGAATATCGAGAAATTAACCCACGATTGAGGAAATCGATCGCTGTCGAGGGAGCTATCCCGTTCTTTCGCTGTTTTTTGTGATGTTCGGCTTTTTTCCCCGCAATATTTCAATATAATTAATTTTGTGAGATATTTTGGCATTTTTATTACTTTTACCTGTACGTTGACAGTATAATTTCAAAATTTCAGATTTTGTGATCGCAAGATTTACGTTTTATTGAGTTTTTTAATTCAAATTCGTTTTTCTCGAAACTAGAGAATACCACGATACCCCGTTCTTCCCCTGTATTCTTCAAATGTTACATCTATGGGGATTTTACCTGGACTACCAGCGTTCAAAGCAACCTCTGGGTGTAGCAGGTTAATCGCCTCTCACCCTTGAAGGAGGAACTCTCTCTTTCCATCACCTCTCTTTGTGACAGAGGTTCCTGCATGAGGTTGTTGGAGTAAACACAAACCTGAGAACATAAGAAGAAAACGAAAGTTGAATGTGAATGAATGAATGAATAAATAATGAATGAATAAATAAATGTTTATTATTGTTACAAAACAATTATTTCTTAACATGTATTACAATGTATATTACATTACGTTATAATTTTGGAAAAATTGTTAAGAAGAAATAGTATTATAATTAATTATCCTATAATACTCGATTGTACAGTGGATTAAATACCATAATTCTAAACAGTTTGCTAATGTTGTGGACGAAACAGCGTAGCTTAGCTAGTGTGCGATCCGTTCTAGTATAGCCATACTGAAGTTTTATTAATATTATTATTTTTTTTTTTCGTGTTTTCTTATCAGGTCATACTTATACTAGGGTTGGTGTACAATGGTTCATAGGTACTGATGTTTGTTTTGTTTATATATAACTTACTATTTTATGTAGAAGAGTTGGACTTAATGTGAGGTAGAGAGCGCAAGTAAGTACTAACGTGGGGAAGTGATAAACCATTGTCCAACAAGTGTTTAAACGTAATAAATATCGAATTTCGATAATCGATCGAGATGTGTTTAAGAAATTTCCATCTATGGTTCAGTATTTCTTTGTAATCAACAAATTCAGTTGTGCCAGTTTCATCAGTGAATGGTGAGACAAATAAACTTTAATCTGGTAAAGGAAGGAATGGGTACCAGACCCTTCTTTGAAGAATCCTACGTAAATGAGAATTCAACTTTTCCCACATAGAATCCAACGTTTTCCGAATAGAATTCAACATTATTTCTAAATTGAATTCAACACAACGCTGAATTTTGAAATATTGAAACAAAAAATCCTCATATCAATTTTTTAAATAAATTATCCTTTTTTAGGACATTATTGATCATTTAACACCATTTTTGATCTTTCATATCGTTCCTAAGATCAGATAACGTCTGGAAATGTAGATTTTCCAAATAAAATTAAACATTTTTTAAATAGGTCTCAGCATTTTCCAAACTGAACTCAACATTTTCCAAATTTAGTTCAACATTTTTAACTCAACATTTTATCCATGGATGGAATTATTTTGGAACTATGCGTAATGTTGAAAAATGGGTTTGGAAATCTCTCTAGAAAATGTTGAGATTCACTTGTTGAATTTAATTAGGAAAATATCGAATTCGTTTGGAAAACGTTAGATGCAATTTGAAAAATGTTGGTTCAATTTGGAAAATGATGAATCCTACTTGGAAAATGTTGAATTTTGTTTGAAAAATCTACATTTCTCAGACGTCACCTGATCTCAGGAATATATCAAAGAAAATTTTCCAGTCACGCAGCATGATCTTATGAGCAAATTTTCGTAAATTATCGTAGGAACTATTTTATATTACATTGCGGTGAAAATTGAGGACTTTGAGTGAAAAGAAGTTGTTAACTACCAATTTTATGGCAAAAAACTCGTTTTAAATAATAATCTGCTATACAAAGAAAAAGATTTTGGATTTTTTACTTTTTTGCAGTTTTTATCGATTTTTTTAGCACATTTTAATGAAATTTAAGTACGTTTTTCCGCACACTTTTGTAAATAAATCTTTTAATGCGCTACTTTATAGTTAATAAACTTTGAGCAATATTCTACTAAAAAATATAAATTTAACAATTTTTAGCCGTTTTGTGCTATTTTTAGTGATGCTTCAGCAATTTTTTTAAATTTGACCAATTTTATGGGCTCAAAAAATGCTGGCCAACGAAGTCGTCCTTTACCTTGAATTTCGTCTTAAGAACGGAATTTTTATCTCAATCCTAAAGAGAGTTATCGTCTGGTATATATATATATGCAAAAGCGTTAAACTCTAGGATTCATCTTAGAATGTCTCAAAACGGATTTCAATGATGAAATTTTTCGAAAATTTTATTTTGAAATTTTTGGAGCCATTTCAATTGCTTCATTTTTTACGAGAATTCGCTAAAATAATTTACAAAAACAACTCATTATGAGGTTCCTTTTATCGATTTTTCGCAATTTAATGTGGCGTTGAATTCTATTTGGAAAATGTTGGATTCAATATGAAAATTGTTGAATTTAATCTAGAAATGCTATATATATATATATGTATATATATATATATATATATATATATATATATAATTTTTTTTTTTTTTTTTTATATAATATTCTGTTTGTGGGACTGCCAGTGGTTGATTAAAAATGATTCTGACAAATTTCACTATAAGGGTATGTAAATCTAAAAGAAAGAATCTTCCATCTCCGTCTATCTGTCACCTTGCGACGACCTCGGTTCGATTTTCCCCTCCCTGCGAGGATTTCTAAAGAAAATGGGATGGTCGGGCGGTAATGTTAACCGGACCTAAAGCGTCGAGCATTACTCATCTGCCGGGGACATAATTTAGCTCGTGAATGGAAGGGAACCGTCGAGGCTCTCAGAGCGGAAGATATGAAAAGCATTAATAACCCCACCACCGCCTCCACTCACGACCCGTAGCTCACGGTATTTCACGCTTTCAAAGGCCTTCGAACTCTCGAAATTTCACCTTGGAAAACGTAGCGAGGCCGACGCTTTTTTCTATTAATTGCACAAAAAAGGAACTCGAGTTCACTTACTGTAATCGTCTGTTAGGAATTATGAGGGTAACCACATGGATATATAGTCAGATTCAATAGTGATTGTTGTTTTAACAAACTTACCACACCAAGTGGTAATGTCCCTATGAATAAGTCCGATTTACATTTTTTTACTGGCACAAAGACCGATGAAGAGCTAAGCTATGATTGAGTTTAGAGAAGGTATTGTTTATCTATACAAAAAATACTAGATTATTCCAAAGGTGTCTCTCAGCACTTTGAGGCATAATGCAATGAGGGTTTGTTTCGGAAGCCCATGTGACCTGAAAAAGTCCATGGTTTTCTTGGTTTTGTGTAGTGTGTACAACGTCACTAGTTGTAGATGCCATTCGTTCGCTGCTGGAGGGAATGGTGTAGAAAATTAGGGAGCCCAACAACCAACAACACCTTGGAGAACAATATGACATCACTGAGGGCTTTCCCCACCTTCATTTGAATCCCTTTGCAGGATAAACGGGCTTGTACGGGTTTGTTTCCAGTCACAGCCTTAGGATTTCCCAAGGAATCCAAAACTGGTTGCGAATAGGGTATTGTCTCTCGTCCTCACGCACTAATGATGATTGAATAGTGGGATTCCTCAGGAGAGGACAAAGTAGTAGGGGCAAAGACGCCATCTCAGTGTTGGACCTTAACCCAACGTCGACCACGTGGGGTCGAGGTGGGCCCCATGAGCACCTTTCCCCCCCTCCCTTATAGCCACTTTGCCCTTCACTGCCTGCTCCTCTAGTAGCTTCATACTCAGTACTGCTCCAGAGGTTGGCGAGGTAGCAATGGTCCTCCAGGATAGTGTACCTTTTGAATTCATTTCTGTTTGATGAAAATCGTTGTTGGGGTCTGAGTAGACCCCACGTGGACTTCCGTGAAAAACAAATTTCGGCACATGCACTCACATGTTTTGTCTTAATTTTCAATCGTTTACATACGTAGTGGTTATTTAGTTCTCCTGTTTGCACCATGGAAAAAACTGGGAATGTGAATCAGTCGTGTTTTTGTCCATACTAGTAGACAGTGAAGTGGAGGATGAAATCTTGCCTAACGATGACTCAGTGTCCGACGAGTTCTTTGTTGTGAAAACATGAAAAATACCAATCGCAATGTGACTGCAAACAATTGGTTCACGTCATACGTATTAGCGGAGGTGCTCACTAAATGTAAATTCACTTTCGTAGGCACCATGCAAAAAGGCAATATGAAAAGGCAATTTTCGAAAAAGTTCTGTGTTGGCTGAAGTTCCGTATTTTATTGAAAAACAATGGGCCTTCTTAGAGTTTACTCGTATATACCTAAAAATTTGACTAAAGTTTATATTTCGTTCTGATATTAATAAAAGACTTGAACGTTTTGCTTTTTATTCCTTTCTCCTGCGTTTTTGGTTTTCTTAGATGAGGAAATTCTTTGGCCCATGTAATTTCGGAGCTACAAGCTGCAACTTTGCTACCATAGACACGATATTAGGAGACTATCCTCGTAGAAACCTCAGAATTGATTGCATGATGTTTTGACGCTAGTCCCATGCAACAATAGGGCGGCACAGCCAGAAATGTGAGTGGGGTCCTGGTGGACCCCACGTGGGCGACTATTATTCTAGCTCCCACGTGGTCGACGCAGGGTTAATGGAGTGACTATTCTGGCCTTATTGTGGGGGGGGGGGGTGCTGGTTGATTCCTTCTCAAATAAGTTTTCCCAAGGGCAGTGGTGCCACAGGTGCAACAGTCCCCAGGCAACAGGTGCACTTACATGGTCGAAGCTCCAACTGCCAACTCCCTGGTAGAGGTTGGATTCGTGGGGGCAGTGGTTTCATCACCCTCAATATGTAATCCATCCTGCGAAAATGGGGTAGGGGTCTGTGGGAATGTTGACTCGTGGGATGGGTCCTTTTTACAAACCTTGGAGTTTTGTGATATTAAAAAATTCGGGTGCCAACCTACTTAGTTGGTAATGCGAGCTATTCACCATGCCTCGACCTGAAGCTTGAGCCGTGTACTTGGTTCGTGTCAAGGATCCTGACTGTTTGAATAGTCTCCACTCAGGAACGCATTTTCAGATATATTTTAAAGGAGACATCAAAGCGCATAGCCTCAAGAATATCAAACACGTTATGGATCCCCTGTTCCAAGTTCCAAGCATTTCATCCAAACATAGCCTTCTAAATGACCTGGTGGTGCCTTGGATAGTTTTTCTGTTGGAAGGTTGGCTATATTGTTTTGTCCCCTTCCCTCTTCAAGGGATCCCTTGGTAATGAGAATAATTTCTCTCCCCATTTTTCTTCTCTGAAACCATCCAAATAGTTTTGTGCCTAGTAAGCCAACTCCTCCATTTTTTCCATCTTGATTTTTATACAGCCTAGTGCTCTTTTATCATTTAATAATGATTAACAGGACGTTTCCATTTGTTTTCGTCACGTCACGAGCGTCATGTCACGGTGGGGTTTTCTATTGATTTTCACGTACAACCAATGCGTTACTAGAGAAGTGTAACTCCCTTAGTTTTCATAGCAGGAAAATCGTTAGCCACTTTTTGGAATGCTCTCATTTTATCACAGCATCTCATAATCCCTAAGCCTCTGTAGTGTCAAGGAAAGCTGATTTATTACGCTCAGTTATAAACTAATATTGCTAAGTAACGTCATAATGTGTAAAATATAATGACCTAATAATGTGTAAAATTAATCATTATTAAATGATCTGACTGTAGAACCGTAGGTCTACCGTCCATTTTTTGTTCTTCCTTCTTTTTCTTTTCCTTTTCACCAAGTTTAGTGAAATTGTTTAGTTTCCATTTGTTTCCGTCACTTGAGTTTTGCATCAGGGTCAACAGCCAGGTTTGAGCATCATTTAATTTTCTTCTTCAGCATTGTGCCTTTTTTTCCATTTTAGGTTAATTTCCCTTTTTCTCGGAGGGTTTTTTCTTTTATTTATTTTAACTGCACATTTGCCTTTTGCCTTTTAAAACAAGTACAGTTTATTTTTCTCTTATTAATCTATTTTTATTTTCCTACCTGCGTATTTTCCATGTTGTTAAGGTTATTAGTAGGGTTGCCAGATCTACTTTAATTTAAAGTATCCTACTTTATTTGTGTTCAAAATACTGTATGCTTTATAACAAATTTAAAGTAGACCAAAATACTTTATATTTGAAACGAAGATGAAAAATTCAGCCCCCGCACCTACTTACTAGTCAAGGACAAGGTATAATTTACTTTTTTGTCAAGTGTAAATATTTCTTTCAAATTGTCAATTTTCAAAGTTTTCCTGAATTTCCAATTTCCACTGCTCTTTTCCGAATTTTTAATATTTTATAGGTACAGTGTTTCAGAGAAAGAAAGAGGGACTGAATGAATGTAACTTTTCGAGTTCCTAAAAAGTTACTAACGTCCTTAGTCTTATGTGCCTAATAGATGCACGAGATATTTTTTTAGTGAGAACGAGATTGAAAATTATGTTCTTAATTACATCTATGTATGTAACACAGTCTGACTGAAATATGGACTCGTTAAGATTGAAATGTCTAGTAATGTTTTCTTCGGAATAAAAAACTTTGTGACCTACGTACAGTAAAAATATTACTATCCATGGTTCTTTCTTAATTCCTCAAACCAAACTTTCTTATTTTCAGTAATCTGACACATTCAAGCCCTTGTGTGCAGATGCTGAATGAAAAATACCTTAGTGTGTAAGTCGAGAACGTTAACTTTAATGTATACTTTAACTTTCATTGAAATACTTTACTTTTCCTTGGTTGCAGCCTGGATATACTTTATATGATCCGAAAAAATCTGGCAACCCTAGTTATTAGGTAATATTTTTTTGGAGATCGCTCCAGTGGTAGCAGAACTCTGTTTGGACACTGGATACCCAATTCTTCACAATTGGTCACTCATTGTCACAAACACGACTCCTGGATTCTAGGAGAAGATATTGGATTGTTCTGCCATATTCTAGAGGTTAGACTTCAAAGTGGATGGTTGAAGCATTTTGAACAGGATGTCGAAATGTGCCGAGGATGTTATGAATCTGGATGTCGTCAGGATTGTTGAAGGAGCCGGATTCCTAGTTAGCTAACAGTCTGAAGGGACTTCAAGGAGATAAAAGTGAGTAAATTTAATGCAAATATTAGCTTAAATGAATCTTAGCCACGATCAACCAAAATATCATCATTTTTAAGAAAAATTATAAGAATTTAATCCTGATGCAACATTATCAATATTACTTTACTCACAATACCATTAAATGTGGTAAATTAGGCAAAATTATGAGTGAATTATGAAATAAATATGAATGATGAGAAGAATATTTTTGTCGGGAATATAATTAGGTACATGTGATAATCGTTTATCGTGGCCAAAACTTCCCGGCGTCAAAGTAGTCGGTACAAGCTAGTAGTTAAACTAGTGACTATAAAATACAGTGCTAACATCATCTCGACTCACGAAGCGATCGACTGTACGTGTAGCGACGAACGGAAAGTTGTATAGGAACGCGAAATAGTCGTGTATTTTGCACCTAGCTGATGTTCAGACACGTCAGTAAAACCCGGGATTCGTGTCGTTGGGAGAAGATTAAAGGATCAGCAAAATTCAGACAGAGTGAGGAGCGGGGTTGTGGGATAATGAACACGATGCCGTGACCCAGCGAAACGCGGCTGTCGTGCCCCGACAGAGTGGTTGACATAGTTCGTCCTTCTAACTGTAACAAGCTGCTCCCTGCTCTCATGAGTGTCTGTTTGCGGTAAACTTGGGACCTCCGGCTATCAATGTAATCCAAACTAATGTTCGAGCATGCCTCACAGTTCTCAAACTAGGAATTATGAGGTTGTTAGCATAATTTCAGCAAGATAATTATTGTAATTGGCTATCTACTGCGTGATTACTTTGGAGTGGATTCTGCGACTGCTGACACGTGATCAGAACTTCACAGGCTGGTTGTTGATTCAACAGAATCAGAGGGAAATTTTTCAAACCACGTTTCACTAAAAAATCAAGTCTCTAATGATTTATTTGCGTATAAGTTCAAAATAAAAAATGAAATTATTTTTATCAATCATTCTTGATAATGATGCCTACCTTACTGTGTCAATATAGAAGACCATTATAACTACCCTCAAACTCGTTTAATTCGAATAAACTATACATATTTTGACTTACTCTACGTTCCAGGGTTGAGAAGCGAAGACAAATCATCAATCATGGTGTGCTATGTCTATATGTATGTCTGTCTGTGTCATGATTAAAAACTGAAACATCATTTGTTAATGAAGTCTATTCTAGATGCCTCTGACAGAGATCTGGGGGATGAGAAGTTGGTTGATATATAAGGTGAATTTTCCATCAATAAAATTGAATCTGAACAGAGCATGGCTACTCTTGAATATGTTGCTACTCAAGGCAAATGATGATGCCTGTGCGGTGACTGTTAGTATGAGAGCTAAAAATGTGGGTGGCTCCTAGGATCATCAAAGGAGTCACAAGTCGAATCTCGCATGTTACCGGTACCACGGGTTGGGGGAGCCCCAGGGTACCAGCACACTGGCAATATGCCAAAGTGTCATCAGCTTGCCCCCCTGATAAGGTAGGATTTGTGGTGGCAGTGGTTGAGCACACCCCAGCCATGGGACATTGGGCCCACGGTGCTTAGGGGTAGAGATCGCATCACTTGGGACTTGTACACTGGTAATGTGTCTCAGCATGTAAGTTTTGCTATAAACTGGGATACCAGCTCCTCTAGCTGGGAGAACCAGCTAGAAGATTCACTTCCACCAGCAGTGCCTTGGCTTGTGAGTACCTTGCAAGGAAAGCTCTGAGCAAAGGCTCCTGAACGGTGAGTCATACCGTTCCTCCCGCCCTCTTTGAAGGGCGAGAGTTGTGTCCCGGGGAAGAAGCACAGTCCACGAGCGCTCTCCTAAGCAAATGTCAACCTTCTGTAAGAAGGGGGATCTATTTTATGTAAAGAAAATGCAAATTGCGATTATGAAAACAGAATATTCTCGATGAAATGTATTGCATATATGTATCTGTATTGTGTAATAACAGAGTAAGTTTAGAAAAAGAACTTTACTTTTGAAAACATAATGTATTACGTATCTATATAGTTACGTTTTCTTGGTCGATTACAGAGGATCATCATTGACGATAATATCTACCATTAATTGTTAGCAATATCGTTATTTATAGCTTGAAAATAAGGAAGGTACCTCCTCTGAAGATGGCATATTATTATCTCAGGGCGGAACATTAATTACTCCGATATTCCCTCAACTTACTCTACATTAAATGCGTAAGTAATTGACTATTATGTTTACTTAAACTACCTAAGATTAAATATTGCCAAGACATCAGTGATTCGTTTTTCATTATCAAAAAATTGCACTAACAGTAATATTTTGGTCAAGTACCATGATTATTGCTGTACTAGCTCCTCCTTAAACTGTAATTGTGAGTCTTTGCCTTATAAACAAAATTGTAAATACTTGGGAATTATTTTTGACGAAAATTTAAAATTTAAAACACATATTCAGACACTAATGAACAGGCTACGTAAGTTGTTTTTTGTATTCAAAACAGTTCGAAACTTTTTGACTGAAAGACAGCTGCGTTCTGTATACTTTGGTTTGGCTTTTTCTCTTATTAAGTATGGCATAACTGTGTGGGGAAGTTCTTGTAAAACCCATCTCAATCAACTACAGACAGTTCGAAACGCATTATTTAAAATAATAATATAAAAAACCCTTCAGATACCCTACAACAAAATTGTATTCGGACCTTAATGTTCGTAAAGTAAAAGATATTTTTTTAATTGAATCATGTGTGCAAGTTTTTAGGTCTGGTAACAATAGTGATCACATATCCCGGTTATCGAGCTCTAGAACTACAGCTGTCTAATATTTCGCTGCCACGATGTCATACTGAATTTTATCGGCGAAATTCATATGTTCGAGCATTGAAATTTTTCTATGACCACAAAATTAATCCCTTTCACTTTTGCTCCGCTGATCTCTTAGAAAACATTTATTTCATATTGTGCCAAATGATGTATAATTTGTGTATGTGTAATTTTATTAAGTATTATTTTATATTTTATTTATTTCGGCGAAAAGCTTGATTTTTGTTTGCTTGTTAACACCTTTTTGTGAATAGTATTAATTATTAAGGTTTAAGCAACTTCAGAACTCCACCTGGGAACTCAAGTTCATTTGAACTTAAACCTAGGTGGTCAAACTAATCTTGAATTTTCAAATTTAGTTCTTTATTTAATTCTTTATTTAATTCTTACTTTACTAATGCGCATTTTCTTTTCTCATTTTGTACATGTATCCAAAGTTTTATATTTTTTGCCAAATAAATAAATAAATGAAAATGTTCCAAATGGTTCAGAACAGTGTTGGGCATAATCTTATCGTCGAAAACGAATACGATTGTAATCGCAATAATTGTTCGTTGATTCTGAGTCAACTGCGATTATATTCGTGTTTGTGAAACCGTATTCGTGCAATCGTATTCGTCTGTCGTTGGTTACACGAATAAAACCCATAAAAATGCGTCACGGCCATCAATTTCAATAGGGCGTTCCTTGCTAATATTACCTTGCTTAAGAGGGACGTCCTATTGAAATAGATTTGAGACAAATAGGCTGGGCTCCAATCGTTGAGTTCGCTTTAAGGACGTCCCTCTGAAGCTAGGTAATAATAGCAAAGCTTTGTATATTATAGGAGGGACGCCCTATTGAAATTGATGTCCGTGACGCATTTTTATGGGTTGTATTCGTGTAATTGCCGGCAGACGAATACAACTACACGAATACGATTACGAATATGATCGCAGTTGACACAGAATCAACGAATAGTTATCTCGACGATATGATAGTGCCCTACACTGGTTCAGAATGCCTATTATATTACCCTGGTATACATAAAAAACTGTGAGATACTCGGCTTTTTAATGTAGGTACGAAATTACCCATGGAGCATCTGCTCGCAATCGCATGTCTAGTATGTAGATTTTGTTTGGTTTACCTCCAGTATATCGGTTGCGTAAAGAAACATAGCTCCCTTAAAGCAGCTTCAAGAAGAGTTTGGATAATATAATGTCCCCGATGGTGAATCATATAATATTATTTTGGGTTGTTTGCTCATGATAACACATATTGAGTTTGTAGCGCACTCCGTTATCCGTAGCTGATCGTGTAGGTACACAACGCCGTGGTGGAAATACGATGGAGAGCACTCGTAGCAACATATAGGAAAATGAATTATTATTCCGCCACAAATGAAAACAGGCGGCAGCTTCCTCGAAGTTTCCCTGTTATGCGTGGCCCTCCGTCATCTGAGCGTAGGCGGATTAGTCAGGAATGTCTGCTTCTGTCCCACAACGATCCATTAACCACAATATTGCTTACGCTCTTCATAGCGCTCGGTGTTTCCGTGGCTGGAAAAACGACATTGGAGAGTTTTTGTAATTCTCGTAAACACGAGAACAAGCAGTGAGGGCGAGCACGATGGATGCTAACCTTTTCGCATTGATTTCTCGTAGCGTTTTCGGAAGCCCGAGAGAAAGAGAACTCTTATAGAGACATTAACGTGACTCTTATTGTGAACCACTGCTCAAAACTCAATTGTCACAGCAGACAATGTCCAAAATATAACAACACCACTTACCTCTACATCATACAAAAACGATTCATAATTGATTGATTCATGATCTATCCGTCAGTCTTTTATGGCCAATGGGGTTGTCAGGGTGAGACGGATATAAGCAGAAAAAAAAAATCTTCTCCGAGTTTCTTTATTGCAAGCTTTCCACATCAAAATGTCATCTTCAGGCCCCTTCGTTTCTGTCTAGTATCCTCTATCGCTCGTCCGCCTCTGTTCCACGGCCAGGTGCATCAGTCTCCGGGGGGGGGATCTTTAATTTCTTTAATTTCCATAGGAATTGTTGTCAGTCCCGAGATTAACTTCTTGGGGTGTGATGTTGGAAGTTGAGTCGAAATATGAAGGATTTTCTGCTGCGGTTATAGCCCTGACTTGTCAGAGATGATGAAGTTTAATTTTTGTTGTGTGGATTCATGAAATTTACTACTTTATGGAGGAGAGATGTCAAAATAAAAGAGTTAAATTGTACGGTAACCCTTCCTTCGAGAAGGTTCGATTCAGGAATCTTCCATAAAACGTCGAAAGCAAGAACAAAATGCCGCTAATGACCCTTCTGGTTGAGGTGAGGGGAAAAAACACGATAGAAAGACAAATACAAAGGTTAAGCCTACAACAAAAGACGGCACTGGGAAAAATCAGGCGATTTTGTCGGGCGTGTGTGTCCATGCCAACTGCATGATAGTTGCCAAGTTATTCTAGAGTGTTATCCTAGAGAAAGGTCAAGTCCTCTCGTAATTAAGATTCCGAAAAAGCTGAGCTAGAGTAAAACTGACTCTTCTTGTTCCGAAAAGCGTTTCCACGTGACGAATACCTCTTCTCGTTTTGTAAAGGCGATCTTGATATACGAGAAAATGCATTCGAGAAGTAAAAAAAACATGGACATTTTCAAGCATTTTAATTTCTCTCTTGATGGGAAAAACTAAAGATCATGGATATGTCTAGTACCTACTGCTTACCAGTAGGTACCTACTACTCAATTGTATACCAACCATGAAGTGCCTTCTTTTCACAAGATTATTCCATTATGGTTACAAAACAATATTAGTTTATAACTTAGAGTAATAAATCAGCTTTCCTTGACACTACAGAATCTTAGGGGTGAGGTTGTGATAAAATGAGAGCATTCCAAAAAGTGGCGAACGATTTTCCTGCTATGAAAACTATGGGAGTTACACTTCCCTAGTAACGCATTGGTTGTACGTAAAAATCAATAGAAAAAGTGCCGGAGCGTTGCATTTTGTGTGGAGAAAAAAAAAGTGTCGTTCGGGAAAAAAAATGTCGCGAAAAATTCCTTGACCCCCGCCAAAAGACATATCCATGTCAAAATCTCTATTACTCCTTCGCGATAAACGAATAAGCAACAAATTTCAAATGACACGGCCTTGTGTAAAAAGGAGTTTTTTGTGAAGCCACATGACGATGGATTTACTGTCAAGGAAAAAAGCACATTTTCAAAGTAAAAAAATAGATAACTGTCAGGCAGTAAGGAACAAACTACGGGGGCACAAACCAAAACTACTTCCTCCGAATGTCCTTCTAAAAATAGAGGCAGTAGTTGAGAACGAGCCCAGCAATACTCTAAAATTTCTCTCTCGATGTCAAAAACATCATCGATATATGTCTAGTACCTACTGCTTACAAAGTACTTACTACTCAATAGTATACCTAACATGTAGTGCCTTCTTTTTACAGTATTAGTTCATTTTTGCTTCGTAGTCTAGGTACCTATAGGTAGCGGAAGCATTGTTTTCACTTTCGGGAGAAAAAATAATGTTGGGTCTCAAAAATAAAAATTTCCACTTGCATTTTACGTTTTAGACCATTCTGAATTTGGAACAACTTTGGTTCCGTGTGTCTGTCTGTCTGTCGGTGTGTGTTTGTGTGTGTGTGTGTGTGTGTGTGTGTTTGTGTCTGTAGTGTGTCCGCAAATCGTTGTAACAAGCTTATTTTCCACAGTTTTCATCCGATTTGGATGAAAATTTCAGGGGATATGAAGACTAAGGGTAGACGGCCCCCCTGTCAGTTTCATATCAGTTTCATCGTTCTTGACTCAATACCTCACTCTGCGCATGCGCAAACGTGAATTGTACGAAGCATCATTTTCTCACGCCCTAGTCGTCCGATCTCGCTCAAATTCGGATGATAGTTGGGGGATGACAATTTGATCATCTTATATCAATTTCAACATGATTGTATCATTAATAGCTACTGCGCATGCGCCAATATGAAATCCTTGTAACAAGCTTATTTTCCACAGTTTTCATCCGATCTGGATGAAATTTTCAAGGAATGTGCGGGCTACGAGGCAGACGGTTCCCTACACCTAACTATCATTGATCTACCATCCAAGTAGCTCTCCAACCAACACAGAAGACTGCCAAAGATCCCCAGTGAGCTATCAATTTCAACATGATTTTATCATTAATAGCTACTGCGCATGCGCTTATGTGAAATCCTTGTTACGACCTTAATTTCCACTATTTTCTTCAGATTTCGATGAAATTTGTCAGAGAATGCGCGGTTTTGGTTGTACATGGTCCCGTACCTATTTCATTGTTTTCAACTCATCAGTTCATTCTGCACTTGCACAAACGTAAATTACATTGAGTATCATTTTTTCGTTTCTTAATTGTCCAATTATGACTTTTCACACTACTTCTTGATTTACTCTTTTCTTCTATGAAATTTTTCAAGAT
Source organism: Adelphocoris suturalis (assembly GCA_030762985.1). Taxonomy (NCBI): domain Eukaryota; kingdom Metazoa; phylum Arthropoda; class Insecta; order Hemiptera; family Miridae; genus Adelphocoris; species Adelphocoris suturalis. Next base: position 163,795,889 of record CM061040.1, read on the forward strand.
CATTTAAAACTTTTCAATGATCTTCACATTCCAGATAGGTAAACGAGAAAGCTATGTGCCGCACCCAACTTGGCAGACTTTTTTGTTAGTTTATAATTTAGCGTGATAAATCAGCTTACCTTGACACTATAGTGGTTTAGGGACCATGAGGAGTGATAAAACGAGAGCATTCCAAAACGCTGCAAATTACTTCACAAAGGTTTATTATTTTTTCAATTGAGTATGATCGTAGTTTTAGTTGGTTTGCGTACGTCATAAGGCCCGTCCAGACTCCTCGGCGTGTCCTATTTCGAGTTGCCACAACCTATACTTCTATAATTATATACGCATGTTTATATTTCTCGATTTGAGCTCCTATCTATTCAAATAATTATTGCATTATTAATATCATTATCTAAGTACGTACGTCTAAGTACGTAATTTCGTGTCTAATTTGACATGTTCCAGATTCAGATAATTTAATTTCAATGCGGTGTACTGAAAATATGTGAATATTCATCTGTTTATTCATACTTTGCTGCGGGCGATAGTTTGTATTCATTTTTTTTTTTTTTTTTTTTTTAATATGAAATCAAGAATAGTTCTACAAAAGTTTGATAAATCAAAAGATTGATTTACTTGATTTCGTAATTCCGACTACATTTCCAATGAGAAACGCCCAAAAATAAAATTTAGTAGGTACCTAATAGCAAACGTTGTGCAAACGGTGCCCCTGGCGCCGTTCTGCTACGTCCCTGGTGACGTGGCGTTATGCCCTATTTTTGGCTCATAGCACCCATGGGTGTGGAGCGATCGAGCTGGCGAGAAGTTAGGACCAACTAGACCCCAAATGGAGTCTATGTGCGAAAGAACAGGTTTTTTAAGTCAATTCTTAGGCCTTTTATGGCCCGGACGGCGGACGGTGGATGGCGCACGGCGGACGGTGGACCGGACGGCGCACAGTGGGGCCAAATGGCCAAAAATGGGAAAAAAATCATTATCTTTGAAATGAATGAGTGTTTTGACTGGGGAATGGTTTCATTCGATTCAGAATACAAAAATACATTAGAAAAGTATGTTTTCTGAAGTGTAAAATTATTATTTTAGCACTAAATCTCGTGACTTTTGAAAAAATTAAAGTTAATAAAAGTGGGGAAGGGTGTGAAAAATTTACTGTGATCATATACCAACTTTTTGTAGAAAAAGTTGTCTCTTTCGTTTCAGACAGAAGTCGTGGAATACGGTGATAATGGTTGTTTGAATTAAGGTTTCTTTATAAATATGTATGTAGGTACATATATTATACAGGTAGGTTTTAGCTTCGGCAAAGTGTGTTGCTGATTATTGAGATTCGGTCAGGTGATTGAGTAAATTTTGTTCCCTAGCTTTCGACGGTTTATTCCATCATCTTCAGGGGGTCTACAGACAGACTTTACAGTATTAAATACAGTATACAAAATAATTAAATTAATGTTAAGCGATTAAACTTTAGCAAAATTAATAATTTCTTTGCTTCCTCACTTAATGGAAGAATCTTTGGATGTAAAAGTGAAATAAAAGTGAGCATTGTTTACCGTTCTTGCATCTTGAAAAAATATCCTCATAGTTGAATTTCCGATTAGTTGAGTTGATTGTCGTAATTTCGTGACAGATTTTCGTAAAACGAATTCGTGATGTTCAGGCGAAATGGTAGCTTCGTCGTCTATTCCAAAGAAGGAGCGAAAAAGTGCTAATCATGCATCATGATCATTCGAGCTAATTTTCGTAAATCATTGTATTGTATAATGTTAAATGCTTTCAAAATTTGAGCTTTTTGAGAGTAAAGAAATTGTTGGCTATTAGTGTTATTAATCTTTATGGCAAAAAACGATTCAAAATTATAATCTGTTATTCAAAAAGAGATTTTGGATTTTTTCTTCTTCAGTTTTTATAGATTTTTTTTAAAGCAAATTTATATAACATTTAATTAAATCTTTCAGCATAATTTTGAACGTAAAATTGTCAATGTTCTATTTTATAGTTAATAAACTTTGTTTGAGCAATATTCCACCAAGAAATATAAATTGAATAATTTTCAGCCGTATTTAGCCATTTTTAGTGATTTTTTCAACACATTTTTTGAAATTTGACCAATCTAATGTGTGACGGCAAAGACGGTCTCGCTATGTCTTTGATCACATTTCAATCCACTACACCTGAATACGGTGGAATACGGCGATGAAATTTGTACAGCTTCTTAATAATGGTCAGAACTTCAAGAAAAAAAAAATGAGCCAAACCAAAGGAAGGCGAAGCACGTTTTTTCCATGCCTCTCAAGCTGTATTTCGCAATAAAACCCATATCTGGATATAAGCAATAATGTTTTGAAAAAATAATCAGTATTTCTAAGCGATACTACATGAATATATGGCCAACATTATACTATTTCGGATTTTTTTCAATCACATAGAACGTGGTAGGCAATTTTCAAATTATACTCTCAAAAAGCTTAAAATCTCAAAATATCATGTTTCAGCCTACATTTGGTGGTGAAAACAATTTTTAGCTACCGATGGTCTTTCACTCCCTTATTCGATAGGTAATAAACTTTGAGAAAACCACATTACATCCCTTTTTTAGTCACTTTGCAAAAATGGATTTTTTTCTACCTTGGCCCCACTGTGCGGCGGACGGCGAACGGTTGACGGACAATGCAAATTTGGATTCTACGCACTTTGAAACGTAAAATGACAAAGTTTGAGGGGGGGTTATAAAAATTTTTTACTATACGATCACATAGGCTTACTATTGAAAATAATAAACCAAATGTGGCGAACGATGTTCCTGCTATGAAACACTCCCTCTTAACCCAATGGTTGTACGTGAAAATCAATAGAAAATAAAGCATCCTGTACACTTTTTTGGGCTTTAAAAAAGTTACACTATTTGGCTTGAAAAAGTCACACATCCATGTCAAAAATAGATGAAGGTGATATATTTCTTTTGGAGAATGAACGATACATTAATTTACGTAATCAATATCCTTATACCAATCAAGAAATCGTACGTTCAATAGTTACTCGTAGATTGGATGAGGAGTAAGTCTATTGACGCGTAATAGTGTCAACATTATCATGCGACCAATATGTATAAACTTTGATGAATCTCATACGTAGTGATCTAGTGATGCAAATAAAAAGTACTTATTTACTATGTGTGTTTAAAATTTTGAAGCGAGCGGGCTGTAGAGCCTGATATTGACGGAATAATTGTCAATCTTCCTATACATTAGGGATGCAAAATCGGTAGCCAAAAATCGATTTTGACAATCGATTTTTAATCGAGAGCTCATGATCGATTGTACCGATTAATCGGGCAATAAAATCGATTTTTAATGAAAATCGATTTTTAACACAATAAAAAAATTATCTATTTTATATAAAAACAGCATAGATAAGAAAATTAAATTTTTTGAACATTTAGTGTACCATCAATGTAATAGAAAAAATAATGAAGTATGCTCAAACAACTGTATAAGAATCCTCCGAACCAACCAGATCAATTATTTGGGTTTGACAATTATAGATGAGAAGCTAAATTGGATAAGACATGTTAAAAAATTGCAAGAAGAATTGCATATTGCACTCAGAAAATGCTATTCTTTGAGGAAGAAATGTCCCATAAATTTACTTCGAAATATATATATTTTGCGCTAGTTCAGTCCAGATTGCAATATGGAATTGAATGCTGGGGAACAACGGCAAAAAAACATTTAAAATCTTTAACCAAAATTTCCAAAAAATTCATTCGATTAATCTTTGGAAAAAATAAAACAACACCCCTTCCACTCTTCAAAAAAATAAAAAGAATGCCAATAAGAAAACTTCTCATTACAAAAACATTAAAAATATACATTTCAAAAAGTAAAGAAACGTTGAAGCAGAAAAACGGAACTGAACAGGTTAAACTCCCCCAACCAAATATAGAAAAGTTCCGGAAATCATTCACGTTTATCGCCCCACGCCTGTACAATTTAGTACCGTGCAAAACAAAAAGAGAAATTAACTTCAAAAATTATAAAAAAATAATAAACGACTGGATATGAGAACAGTGGAGAAGTTTCATCTTTATTATAAAGGATAGGGTCATTTTATAACTAATTGTTAAGTAATTTTTGAAATTGAATTGTAATTCATCACCCTATGATAAGAATGTTACTCTTACTTGAATTGTTTATCTTCAATTATTTAAAATTAGAATAACGTATAATGTATAGGTACTCTTCAATTATACCGAAAAAGAAGGTAACCATCTCGAAAAAGTTTTACCCAAACTGATTTCGTCAGAACGGAAGCTGAAAATAGCTACTTACTGGCGAAAAATGGTATTTTCTTTTAAAATCTTTACTTGAAAAGCACATATTAAATTTATTTGTCATTATATTTTATTTACGTAAATTGAAAAATGTGCATATATATATTGTTATATTCATCCATGTAAAAAGAAAATAAAAACTTTTGAAATTGAAAATTGATACAGAAAACTAACACCGCAATGAAAATCGATTTCACTAAAAAATCGATTTCTGGATAAAAATCGGTACAATCAATCGATTGCAAAAAAATCGGAAATCGGAGGTAAAAAATCGATTTTTCGATTTAATCGAAAATCGATTAGCATCCCTGCTATACATAGACAACCGGTTGGGTATGTCACTCAAACTATTCATCACTCCCCGTCAATGACCAAACTAACTACCTCAACGGCAACCAAGGCAAGTTTCAAGTCCGTCAATCACGCTTGGAATCATTCGATCGAACTGATTACCTGTCTAAGTTATAACCCCTACATTATTGCTGTACTTGGGCCTGTCTCTCTATGAGGAACTTACTGCCAATGCCCAATCTGTATCCACTAACTTTGGAGCGGGTGCCGTACAGAAAGGAAAGAGAAACATTTGAAAAACGGAATGCATACGACGGAAAATTGCACATCCTGATCCACTGACATAAAAACTAGATGAAATGACTTTCTTTAAATTGAAGCATTCAAATCAGAAATTAGATTACTAGACAAATATAAAGGTCTCTTGATCAGGTGAGTTAGCATTGAGGCTAATTTCTTTCCTTTAAACGATGATAAAGTTGAAGAAAAAAGTCGTTTCGGAACTGCTAGAAAACAATGTCCAGATACAAAGGAAACGTCTGAGCTTTGAGCTTGTTTCGGCCTGCTTGGGGAGAATGCTAGTTAACATAAATGATAAGCTCAGTTACCAGCTCAGAATACATCAGGTCTTTGAATAGAAGATAAAAAATGTGGGCATGTAAAACTGTGGGTAGCTATGTAAAACTGTGCTACACACTTATATACTCTCTACTTTAATAATATAAAATTAGGAACATATATTTTGCACTACGCTGGCGAACAATGTCGTCATCTCACGTCTGACGTCAGCAATGTCATTTACTTACAGTATTTGCAGAGTTTATTGTGGAGTTTATGGTATGATTTTATGGGGCAGATGATGGCACTGTGAAAATCAAAAAGTTTTCAGTAAAGTTTCTTTATTTAAGGTATACGGTAGGTATATCCGAACTTCTTGTCTGTAACTCCTTAGTTTCCTTGATAAGATGGGGTATGTTCAATACATAATTTATGCAGCAGTTCTCTACAAGGAAAAGATATCAGAAGAAGATGAACCTAACGGGTCAAGGAACCAGCATTTTGGGTGTGGGTGGGGAATTGATATTAAAACGAGGAGCTTGATTTTGATTTGAAGGAAGGCAACTTGCACTATTTTATCATTCTTTTAGAGGTGCTCCGTCGATCGATTTTTAGGATTCCTACGACGTTTAATGTCCAGGGTTCCGAAAGGTGGGACAAATCCCTGGGCAAACTGACAGATGGTCGGAAAATGTAAAATAAAGCAACGGACTGATTATCGAATGTACATCATTGCATACGGGTTTGTAAAATCTAACAAGTATTGGAAGTTGTAGAACTAATAAGTATTAGACTTATTAGAACTAATAAGTATTAGAAGTACTAGGAAACTAAAAAGTATTACTAAATAACCACTCACAAAGTTATTGAGTGCGATTCGCACTACGAATGAAATGACCCTTCGATACCAAACATACTATTACTGATATATAACATTATCAGCAAGTCTTTCCAGAAAAATAAGTAAGCCCTAACCACAAAGAGCTCCTACGCAAGACAAGAGCATTCAGTAGAATCTGAAATGACCAACTTATACGAATAAAAAGATAACAAAGCAAACTTACTTACCGATTCAAAAGTTTTCGAGAGAGTAGAGAATTTCAAGAACGAAATGTATCAGGAATCTAGGTACCCCCCCCCCCCCCCCCAGAGGTGCAATGGGGGCCTAAATCCTCGATAAAAAGGTAGAGGAGGTTAACAGCATCCCGTCAGAGAGATACCACTCCTACTAATAGCTTTTAATGAGCCATGTTCGGAGTAGATTGGTTTTCCAGGGATCTGGATCGCCCATCCAACGCCAAACCCAGCTTCTCAAGAACACGAGAAAAAGGCAGCGACGCCCGTTGTTTCACCAACGGGACGACGACAGCGCTATCTCTGAAGCCCTGACGGGACCTCGATGACGGTAACTCTGTTACACTCCTCCCCTTAAAGACATACTTGATTGAAGATCAAGTATGTTAACTAGGTGGAATAGTTAATAGCTGAGAACTGATGCTCCTTCATTCATAAATAGCTGCATTGGCGATTGAGGATGGGAAAAGATAAATTAATACGTTATGGATTGTCAATGAATCTTCATAAGAAGACTTCATTAGGTAATTAACCCCCAATCAAAGATTGGAACAATCGGGACAAAACGGTGGCTCAACTATGGAGACTTATACCTTAGGAAAATAAAATTGATATAAATTAATTTGCCCAACATTGGGGACTTTAAATTAATATGCCCAACCTTGGGGACTTAAATTGTACTCTAACCTGGTAATTGACATAATAGCAATACTCAGGTGGCTAAAAATTGAAATCATAATGGGGAATAAAAGAGAAAAATTATAAGTCAAAGACCAATGAAATTATTTATATACCAAAGGGTGATAATGGGAATTCCTTCTGGAACCCCGGGCCATGTTTCTTCTGAAACATTAACGCCCCAAAAAATAGTGGATTGGACTACTAGGCGTCAGCCGTGCATAATCCAAACCACGCTCTGCTACCATATCAGGGATTTAGGTACCCCCCCAGAGGTGCAATAGTGGCCTAAATCCTCGATAAAAAGACCGCTATCTCTGAAGTCCTGACGGGACCTCGATGACGGTAACTCTGTTACAAATGGTGACGTTGGAGTACATAAGGCCGTGTGGATTAATAGTATTAGACTTCATAGGCTTATATATCACGCTAGTTGATTGAGCAAAGGCGAGCTCGACGATGTGTTCCAGGTTTACCTACCAGGTTTACACATCCGTCCGGAACATTGGCAATCGTTCAAGTAAGTTCTCGCTCAGCTGTGTTAGTAGTAATATTGGTGTATGTAGATATAGAGATCGGTATAAATAAAGATTTTATGCATTTTGTGTAGAAACTCAGTAAAATAATACATGTGTTTATCTTAAAAGTTTAATGTTTGTATCATGAAAAAGGTAGATATGATTGAAATGAAAAGATTTTATCCGTTTTCGGGCACTCGATGAATGGACTGCTTTGAGTGAAAGTGAAGATAAGATGGATTCACGTCGCACGATTGTAGTAATTCGTCAGCTGTCGGTTGTTACCATATCAGTTGATCATGGTTCACGTGCACCGTGTGATCCGTAATCGCAAAAACGAGGAAGTCTCTATCAACTGTGACGTTTTGAAAATGGGCGCATGCTTCAATGCTCCCCTGCAGTGAAAGTAGCGTACGAACTGTGCCCTAATGATCCCAGAACTGCATTACAGATTTATTACAATTTGTACGAACGCCTCAGGCTTGGATGTACAAATGCTCCAGTGTTGGCTGGAGAACTAAGGACGAATGCTCCCACCAAATATGGAGGGAGCAGGACAGTGGTTTTATAATTCTATAATATAATATTATAATGGAATAATTATCTGAGGCGACGCATACATTGGGAAAAACGCAATTTATCCCTCCACAAGCAGAGTCAGTGACAAGCAAGTCAGTCTACATTCTAACCAAAGAATTTCTATTTTTCGGTGCATTGGTTGGATATCAAGTTGATTTGTTCGAGAAAATTAGGACCAATACTGGAGAGCATGAGAATACAAAACTCGTAAAGTCGTTCAAATTCTATCCATCGAATAACAGCCACGATTCCGCATAGATAATTTATTTGATTTTTTTGGTTGACGCATTTCTAGCCAAAATTAATAATATACAGTACAATTTTTTTCCGTCAGGAGTCTGGATGCAAATATAGAGCCTCCCGGCTTGATCATTCGTACATAAATCACCATAGCATTCGCATATAGGCCTGTATTATGAATTGGATCATTCGAACATACAAGTACGGGAGCGTTCATGTTTACTGGCGCGAGTGTGAGAGCCTCCGTACATTGGAATGAGCTCTAATGATCTCAGAGCTGCACCACGGACTTGTTGCAATGTATCCTAATACTTGCGCAATCTCCGCTTTTGATCTTGAACTCAGTCTTAATTATGAATTCAACTGTGACAGAAAGGTTAATGGTGGCGGGCAAAAAGGCAAGGACGTGCTGATATAGAAATTCTTTAAAATTTGTATTGCATAAAGAACTGAAGTGGGAAGTGGAGATGGCCTTGTTCAAAAAAGGACGGCTTAGAATTCCAAAGCGTACTCAACGAAACGCAGGGGGGGAGTGGTTTTTGCGAATAAGGATCATGTTCACGAGGCTCACAGCGATAAAGATAGCTGCGGATAGAAAAGCTGAAGATGATTTATTTTTACCTCCTCGAAAAGTAAAAACTCCGTAGTAAGTTTTACTCCAGCAATGTTTCTCTGATTTCATGTTGCGTATTACAGATTTGTGTTACATGTTAGTGTATTTTAGATTGATAGGAATACTCATTTTGGTTTATTATTTTCACTAATAAACCATTGTAATCGAAAAAAAAAAAAATTGTTCACCCTTCCCCCTCAAAATTTTTTGGTTCACGTTTCAAGATGCATGAAATCCAAACATCTGCAAATTATTACACAAAGTGGGAAGAAATGTAAACACGCACTGATTTACGACTCCGAGCAAGTACTTATTTTGTCATCAGCATGCTAATACTTTCACTAATAGCTTACTAACCCACATGAAGCATCTTTACCGCACATTTTACGCTAATTCTACTTACCTATTAAGCAAAACTTTAGTTTGCTAATTGCACGGGCTTTGGGTTGTGTTATGTTATTTTATGTTATGTTATGTTGTGTTGTGTTGTGTTGTGTTGTGTTGTGTTGCATTGCGTTGCGTTACATTACATTACGTTACGTTACGTTACGTTACGGCATGTCATGTCATGTTAAGCTATGTTTGATTATTCCGCTGCCAGACTTTGTCAGGTCCACCGTTTGTCAGCTTACCCTCCCCTTACGAATTCGCACCAACATTTTAATTTCCAGTTGGTAAGCCTATCTAACAGGTTGGACGTCTTAATGTAAATCAAGAGATTATTTGCAATTAATTTATAGCAATTTATTGTAATTTATTCTTTTATATTTAATAAGTAATTAGAATTATGCAATATCCTTAAAACGACTGAGGATTCCTACCGATTCAACTATGGCATCCATCTTCCATGAAGTCAATGTTGATTCCTTCTTCCTGTTGCTTGAGGAGCACTTAATCCAATCCTTATTTCAAGTTCCTTTCCGGCAACAGCTGACATTTGGTGGGAATCAAGAAGAATAAAATTGCAAATCGCCATTTTCGTTCAAAAAGTGAAGCAAGAGGCAACTAACTGCTCAACAAGTTTCTCCCATAGACATTTACAGCCCGAATCGAATTTGAATTTTACAGCCGCATAATCCTACCCAACTATTAGAGAGTTTTTTACTTCTCGTATTCATTTTCTTATATGCCAAAATGACCGTTCCGAAACGAGAAGAGGTTTTTGTAACGTGGAAACGCTTTTCGGAACGGGAAGAGTCAGCTTTACTCGTGATCAGCTTTTTTGGAATCGTAATAACGAGACGACAACTAGACGTTTCTCTAGAGTAACACTCTAGAATGTCTTACCAACTATCATGCAGTTGGCATGGACACACACACACACCCGATAAAATCGCCTGACTTTTCCCCGTGCCGTGTTATGATGTTGGATTAACCTTTGTATTATTGTGTTTCTTTCGTGTTTTGACATGGATATGTCTTTTGGGGGTCAAGGAATTTTTCGCGACACTTTTTTTTCCAGACCGGCACATTTTCTATTGATTTTTACGTAGAACCAAGGCGTTACTAGGGAAGAGTAACTCCCATAGTTTTCATAGTAGGAAAATCGTTCGCCACTTTTTGGAATGCTCTAATTTTACCACGACATTTCATGACCTCTAAGCCACTGTAGTGTCAAGGAATGCTGATTTATTACTCTAAGTTAAAAACTAATATTGTTTTGTAACCATAATGGAATAATCTTGTGAAAAGAAGGCACTACATGGTTGGTATACAATTGAGTAGTAGGTACCAACTGGTAAGCAGTAGGTACTAGACATATCCATGATCTTTTGTTTTTCCCATCAAGGGAGAAATTAAAATGCTTGATTTATAAATAAGTAAAATTCCATTAAAAACCTGATAAATTTGATTCTCCACACAAAATGCAATGCTCCTTTCATAGTCACTTGACTGTGGGTGCGAGGACGGGTAGTTTCTCTCAGCACATTCATATGAGGTTATAGTGAAAAGGGTGGAGGGGTTTTAGTCATTATATCATTTTTTGGGAACTGTCGAAATCGGAACGCGAATACGTCAGCCGTTCGTTCCGCTGAGTTGGTGTCCTCTCCTTCCGCTGAGGGTCCTGTGAGAACGAACTGTCCAAAGTTACCCCACGAACTCGCCGTACCCGATCCGGCTATCAGGACATAGGAGGAGGTTGATGGTCTAATAGAAAATGCCGGCTGCTAACTCTACTTGGATGCCGCATGGGAGTATAACGGGATCCTCTAATAATCGAAATGATTGAAAATTACAAATTTTGCAAAACCTTGTAATGATTTTCATTATTTATTGATAGTTGCAACACATACTTGCGAAAACACCGGATAATCGACCAGAATCGCACTTTCCTTACACATTTCCAAACAGCACAAAGCGTAACTTTTTTGTACTTTGACCACTTTGCGTGTACAGAAATTGTTAACTACCAACTTTATGGCAAAAATAAAACTCCTTCTGAATAATATTGTGCGATTCAAACAAGGTTTTGGATTTTCAGCTTTTTTTGTAGTGTTGATCAATTTTTCGGCAAATATATTAATGAATTTAAATGCATTTTTTGGCATAAATTTTCCCCGCATCTCAACCAAAAGGGTCATTAGCGGCATATTGTTCTTGCTGTCGACGTTTTATCGAAGATTTCAGCTTTTTCATTCTCGAGATTTCGTTTCAAGGTTCATTTTACGCGTTTTAAAGATTTGTGTTCTTCATGGCTGAATCTTTTTTATGTGGTGTATAGGTAAGTGGTCATTGTTCCTTACTTCATGTTATATTTTGGAAATTGTCTATTGTGACAATTCAGTTTTGAACAGTGAGTCACAACAAGAGCCACGTTGACGTCTCTATAAGAGTTCTCTTTCTCTCGGGCTTACAAAAACGCTACAAAAAATCAATGCGAAAAGGTTAGCATTCATCGTGCTCGCTCTAACAGCTTGTTTTAATGTTTACAAGAAATGCAAATACGAGAAATACAAAAAACCTCTATTCTCGCACGATAGTCTTCATACGCATTCAATTTCAACGCATGAAATTGCCGCGTAATCAAGTATTTCTCCCGCAACTCGAGTGGCGCGATTATCCGCACCCCGCCATCCATGTTTTTGGGATTCTGAAATTCTCTCTGACTGGAGGCGATTGAGACATCCGGGCTGCCGCCTGTCGCTAAAGGATTGACTTGTCGCCGCCCGCCACTTCATCATCACTGTACCACCGTTTATTAATTTCTCTACGGCCATAGAATTAAGCAGGTAGGGTTTCAAGCCGCAACTCACTTGTATTTAAAGCATTAATTACAAGCCAACTCCCCCGCATTCTGATTTTACAAGATCAAAACATTTAGCAATACTTAGCATTTATTTTTCAGCCGCATAAGCTGTGGTTCTTTGAGAAATTATCCTAGCATTTCATTCCAGCGCATTACATGCTTCCTAGAATTTTTTCTTATTTATTTAATATCAACATTTTTCAACTGTGCAGGTGTAATTGGTTAGCACACATCGTGCCGCCCCGCAGCTCCACAAAGGTTTATTGTTTATAAAACGAAGTTTGTTATACGTTATTTATTTAAATATACTGCATAGGACTAGTTGTAGACGCCTACCAAAGAGAAATTAAATAAATAACACATCCATACATTTTATTATTTAACAAGACCTGAACTACCCTCTGAAAATTATTATATAAAATGAATCAACTACCTACGCCTCAGAAGTCCATCTACAGGTAACTAAAGTTATAATAAACCCAGTTTCGTGAAATGATAATTCCATTGGAATTAAATCAGCTGATATGAGCGTACTATCTGCAAGGCAATATTGGTATGTTTCACATACCAGTTATGATTTGCTCCCATGTTGCTGATTTTTATTTATTTACTTTATTTTATTTTATTTTTCCTGCAGAAGTTCTAGCCCTTAGAGGGAGCAAAGGAATTAAAGTACAGTGACCCTGGTGGTTTCATCCAATTCTTTGAAAATATGTCAATAAATGAGATTAAAAAAATTAATGTGCACCGACGTTTCTCGAGATCTCGATTTTTCAATATTTTTATTACTTAATTAAGCCCTTAATTACTACCCTTTAGGGTTGATCAAAATCAATGTTACTGGCACATTCCTGACTGATTTTTCAGCCAAACGTCATGAGGTTTGGTCCAGTAGTTTCGGAGAAAAGCTTCGAACGGCGCTTGGCAGACGAACAGATTTTTTTATCATAATTTTTTCTTCGATTTTTGGATTCTACGCATGTTGAAATGTTAACAATAAAATTTAAAGGGGGGGGTTTACTGAATGCATTTCTTGGTCAATTACAAAGGTTCATCATTCAAAAGAATAAATCATAAATCGTACAATAAAAAAAGGTGCTTCAAATTATTACACAAAGGTTTATTATTACTTTATAAACTAGCCCTTCTACGCATATCATTGGTCTACAATTATTATTACACCGAGAACTTATAAAGTAAATGATAAAAACGTGTCGTGCCTTCCAAAAGAGTTCACACCTTTAAACATCTTCAGGACCTCACAATTTTACGCTTTATAGAAAATGTCGACATTTAAGAAAGAAAAGAGGAAGAAGCAAAAATAAATAAATCAAATAAAATGAAGGGCATGTCGGAAAAGAATGACATTGAAATTTATCTAGATATCACCAAGGAGCTCCATTTCAAACCGCAGATTCGTAGGTAATATATTTTGCCTATGTGCCATAATTTGCCTATGTGAATATAGGTACCTGCAGAGGGAAAATTAATTCAATTAATTAAAACATCTAGACTAGTCCCCCTGAGTTATAAATAACGATATTTGAGTTGGTAGGTACCTACCAATTGAAAAAAAACATGGATGTATAGTTCAATCTAATGGTTCTAATAATCCAATAATCATTTAAAAAAAAACTCCATTGCGGAATATATTAATTCGACATGTAAGTAACGTAAACAGTGGAAATCAGTCATTTAGGATACCGGAAAATGGTGCTTGAAGTGATTTACGTCAGCACATTAGCAGAATGAAGTTATGATTTGAGAAAAATTTAATTGGTTGTGGACAATCTACAGCCTAATCTTCACTGACGAGGAAAATCTCTGAACCTTCATGTGTGAGCGTGTGAGAGTCTTATTCAGAGCCACATTCGTTCCAGCGAATTTTTGTAGAAAACTAATGATTGTAGAAAATTTATTAAGCTATTGTGATTGCTCCAAAAATGTTAAAATAAAAATTTTCCAACAATTTCCCGATTGAAATCCGTTTTGAGGCATTCTGAAACGGTTGTTTGGGTGTGTGTATGTCATTAAAAACATACTGATAAAAAATCAATAGGATTGAGATATAAAATAAATTCTTGCGCCATGAAATCAAACTTTCCGAATGAAAGGACAAGTTCTTTGACCAGCAGTTTTTTTAAATAATAAATTTGTCAAATTTCAAGAAATATCACTAAAAAAGGCTAAAACGATTAAAAAATCGATAATTATGAACTATAGCTGTGATGTATAAGAATGAACTAGAACATAAACGAATTTATGCAAAAAACGATGCAGGAAAATGCACGTAAAATTCTTAAATATTTGCTCTAAAAGAAAAAAAAAGATGTGAACTCCAGAAAAATTTAGAAATTCAAAATCTTTATTGAATCGCAAAATGTTATTATATCCAGTTTTTTGGTTATCGAATTGAAGGTGAACAATTTCTTGGCACTCAAAGTGCTTAAAACAAAATGTCAAAACAATGTAACATAACAGTTTGATAACTTACGAAAATTCGCTCATACGACCATGCTGCATGACTAAAACTTTTTATTCATTCGAATGAAGTCATGTCTGTGATGCCAAACTACTGTGAATGTGTTTCGCCTACCTCCAGAGTAGCCATTTATGAGTTACCAATCGGAAGTCCCCTACAGAGACTCTAACCTCAAATTGGAACTTCTGTTTTAGCTTTCTGGTTCGTTAAGATGCAAACCGCGCTTATTCAATCAAACGTCAAACGAAAAAAACCAAAAATCATCAACATAAATTCTATCAGAACATTAATTTTCACGAAAACAAATAATACAGGTATACACCTTTAAAATAAATAAATTAAAATAAGATAAAATAAATGAAAAATCAATTAAAATGTTAAAAATTGAAAAAAAAAAACTAACGAAAAAGGAAAAAACTACCTTGAGCTTGAATAGCAAAGAAATTAGCTCCGGTGCACAATCAGTTATCTAGGGAGCTTCAGAATTTAAAATTCATTTCTAGATGTTCCAAGTGGCCTCCATTTCAAACTACAGCTTCATAGCTTGATTAGCAATGAACTTAGCTCCGGATCTCACTCAGCTGATCTGGGAGGGAGGGGGGGGGGGGGGGGGGGGGGAGACTCTATTTGTGGACTTCACGATTCTTTCCTAGACGCCCAAAGGGGCCTCCATTCTTAATTTCTGCTCCACAGGTTGAATAGCAAAGAACTTAGCTCCGGATCAGGGGCTCTAGCCTTCTCGCTGCCATGATCGCAAAGCCGATGCTTCAATATTGCCATGAGACTATAATGAGAGGTATAATCAATTTGTATTGTACATTGCTGATTGGGGGAGAAAAGTTTGTTAGTATGCTGAAAAACTTGGTTTTTTCCATGAACTTCGAGGGTTTTCGTGAAAAATGACCTCCCAAGAAAATTCGAGTTTAGGCCCAGTTTGTAAGTATTTTTAGAAACGCTGAATCGAATGATGACACTCGCAGATCTCTCCAACTACGTTATAACCGAATTTTACACTTTAACTTTACCTAACAAATTTTACCTTTAAAAGCATATAAAATTGAGCATAACCTATAAACTAAAAACTAGTTAATTAAAATGTAAAACTCCGTTGTAACGGAGTTGGTGAGATGTGCGAGTGTAACCATTCTACTGAGCGTGAAAAAATACGTAGGAACTGACCCCATAATAGTATTTTCTTTGGGGGAAATTTTTCACGAAAACTCGATTGCACAGAATAGACCACGTTTTTTAACATATGAGCATACTTTTCTCCCACAACTAACAAAGTAAAATAAAAATCGATTATACCGTTGGAAAGATGAGATTGTGGGCATTTTTTTCCCGCAACGCGTACGGTTTTTCACCATTTTATTTCAATACTTAACGCATCCTAAAAAATAGTACGAATGAAAATGAACATGAAAATTAGTATGCATGAAATGCATGAAAATTAGCTTTTGATTCATCCATGAGTTATTATTATGTTTATGCAATACCAAGGTATCCAGGCACGGGCTGGTCGCTAGGTTTGAGCATCTGGAGCGATATTATTGTCCCTAATGTGATGAGTGACCTACTGTTTCATGAGGTCGCCAGCGGTCTCCGCTTTCTTGTATGATGTAGTACCTGCGCGACAATGAGTGGGTCTACCGGTGACCTCAAGGCCCACAAGGTTATTTTCTGAGTCAACTGGTGACCTCATGGCGCACAAGGTGATTTTTTCCGAGTCCACCGGCGACCTCAAAGGCACACAAGGTTATTTTCTGAGTTCTCTGGCGACCTCATGGCACACAAGGTGATTTTTTCCTGAGTCCACCGGCGTCCTCAATGCACACAAGGTTATTCTCCGAGTCCTATGGCGACCTTATGGCACACAATGTGATTTTTTCCGAGTCCACCACCGACCGACCTCATGGCACCCAAAATAACTGTTTCGTTCTTGTGCTTTGACGGAGGCCGGTGACCTCAGTGACATGTGACATGTGTGTGTGCTTGGTGCATGATGAAAACTAAACACATTGGTTTGATAAAAAGTTGAAAAAATGAATGCACGCATAAGATTACCCCCTGGCACAGATGAATAATTTTCTCATTTTAGGCTCTGGCAGTGAGAAGGCTAGACTTCATAATTGGTTTAAAGACGTCTCAATGGTTCTCCCTATCAAATTTCAGCTTCATAAATTGAATAGCAAAGAAATTAAATCCGTCGCTAGCCAAGTTTCGTTTTTTCTTGACAATATTTTGTTACACTTTTCACTTTTAGGTTCCGGTAAAAGTGTGTTCCACACTAAAAAATAAATGACTAAAAAACTTGTTGTCTCTTTTGTAACTGGCAAAACACTGTTTGCACTGTTTTCCCTGGATATAAACAACTGTAAAGCTTATGGATCTTTCATATAAACCTTGCTATAAAATAAATAAATACTTGCTTATATATTCGTTAGGTTGAATGACCAGTCTAGTCTTGAGTTTTTTAAGGTGTTTAATCACAACGTTTCAACCCAGGAGCTGGGTCCTATTCATGTGAATGATTGATGTGCTGGATCTTCCAAGTCAGATGTAAAGACTTTTGAGAAGTAACATACGGTGTTGTTGGTGATGCCAGTTGACATACAATCACATCCTGGGTTGAGACACCTAAAAAAACTCAAGACTAGACTGGTCATTCAACCTAACGAATATAGATACATATCACTAGTCAACCAAATACCAAATTATACTTGCTTATATATAAACATTGGCTTTATATAAATCCTTGCTCACAACCACACTTTTAAAATACTGTCGGGATTCGACCCAACATAGCAAGAGTTAGAAGGACTCATTACCCTGTTCGTAGTCATATCTGTTTCGACAGTCTCTCAAGTATCTATTCCAACTTCGACTGAATAATCATGAAGAGAAAAATACACTTATTTTTGTGCTTTTGCAGTCCGAATTACGCGTAAGTGAAAGACTTTAAGTTTGAGGGTCGTGTGGCGAACGTGATTTCTCATGAGATTTCAGGGTGTTCACCATAATTTCCTGCATTAGGTACCCACCAACCCTCCTCTCGGGTGAACTAAACCGGGGGCTAATCCTGTTAGGAAAAAAATCCCGAGGAGAAATATCTACTGAATAAAGTAGGGAAAGAGGGCTTACGCCCACCGAGGGAGAAGTTGAAGCGAAATTATTATGAGGGGAGTCGGTGGATGTTAATATGTAGAAGAGCAGACACTGTAGGCGGGGATGGATAGAAAGGGTGAGCGGTACTGAGGTCATAACAACGCTGTGCTTTCGTTGAAATTTATATCAGACTAAATGGCTCGAGCTTGAGCGGTTGAATTTTATTTTCATGTCGAAAGCAGTTCAAAGCTCGTTTACACATTTCGAACGCTATAACGTCATGAGGAGCATTCTTTTATTATTCCAGATGTTTCCTCTCGAATCGGAATCGAAGCATATCATCTTCTTCTGGATTAATATTCTGGAAGAGCGATTTCAAAAAACAAGCAGTCACGGGAGAATATCGGACAAAGAAAACATTGTTCGATATATTTTTTTGCCGAAGGTCACTGCGTCGGAAAGGATAAGGGAGTGGCTGGTGCGATC
The DNA here is from genome assembly GCA_030762985.1 of Adelphocoris suturalis. NCBI lineage: Eukaryota > Metazoa > Arthropoda > Insecta > Hemiptera > Miridae > Adelphocoris > Adelphocoris suturalis. Next base: position 163,814,093 of record CM061040.1, read on the forward strand.
CTCGCTATGGATCTCCACGCATCTCTGTAGATGATATTCTGGAGACTTCGACACTAGCGCACCCTTTCGTCGAGGCAAGTCTAAAAACCTAATTTTTCAAGTAATTTCACCTTGTTGTCATGGTTACAAGTAAACTAAACAAAAAAGCGCCATTAGGAGTCACCACCTACATACCTACTTTCGGTACGGTTCAGTTTACCTAGTTCCTATTTCAGTATATTTTATTATGCCAGGTAATAAATTTTATGCAAATTATTTCAAGCTGTAATCCAGCAAAAACTTGAAACTTTGTTAATGCAAGATTAGTTTGTACGGTCGAGATCCCAATGAAATTTGTGTTAGGAAGTTGACAAACAAATGTCCAGTCATCAGCCGCGAAAATGTCGAGGATTATTCAGTTTTCAGAACCGTTCTTTGAATCCATTAAGAAACTAAAAATCTTTAGAGTCCTTTGAAAGTGGTCATGTGAAAGGACGTTCCTTGAGAGCTCTGCCAGAAGGGAATATTAGGTAGGTATCGCCTTTGGCAAGGTATGTACCTAGAGAGGTAGGTACACAACCTACTTTCCTATATTATTACTTGTTATTCATCAGCACTTCCATAGACGAAAATTGACGTAGGTACCTACTCAAACTTTATTCAAACTTTAGATTCGTCATAAAATGAGTCTAAGCGAACAGTTCCATCTTCAGTCACGTAGCACAACAAACCCACAACTCTCCTTTATAAAATTCCACAATCGAACCATAGAAAATTCTCTGTCCAGGAAACTGAGTCTGTTCCATGCAGCTTCCAATAGGTGGACAAGTGAAGCGTACCGATGGGGGTTATTTTATTTATTTATTTTCTCTCTGTAGACGCATACGTCATTTTATTTGTTGATAATTATGTAAGTACCTTATGCTTTTTGTGAAAAGCGTCACTTCACATATTTGATATAACGTTCAATTATTTGTTCCCAATGCTTTTTTCTGCAAAAAAGTAGGCAAATGGTAGCTTGATTTCATCTTATGCGTATTTATTGTAGTTAGCATAAATGATAGTGGTACTTCACAAAAAGTTAATATACGAGCAAAAAAGTCGTATAGACGGCAGTTCGACCAGAGTGTTCAGTTCATGAACCGAAACAGTTTTTGTGAAAGTTAACGGCCTCTAAGATTAATATTGAGGAAGTAGCTACTTTTTGAAAATGTTCTAAATTTCCCAATTTCCGGAAGAATTAACTTTTGTAATTTAATAAATGAGTCTGAATGGTGTTAAATGAATATGAAAATAATTTTTTCCTAAGGACAACCTAACCCTCAGTCTGAAAATGTGGTTAAAAGGTGAGAAAAGTTGATTTTAAGTGGAGAAATTAGAGTTTTTATGTCAAAAACAGAGTGATCTTGAAAAAACTTTGAAAAATCATATCTTAGCAACGGATTGAAGAAGAGAGGTGCAGTTGGCGGGATTTTCCTCCATTCTCTGTCTAGATTAACCATAATCTGAAAACCTAAGTGTTTCATTCCAGACGATAACTCTCTCTAGGATTGATATAAAAAGTCCGTTCTTTCACCAACATTTCAAAAGAAAGGAGGAGTTCGTTGGATAGCGATTTTTGAACAAAATATTATATTGATCGAGTTTCAAAAAACTTGCTGAAAACCCCAAAAGAAGCTAAAAATCAGAAAATTTATTTCTTGTCAGAATGTTTCTCAGACAAAATTGGGCAATTATGAACTTAAATAAAAAAATTGCACACAATTTTATTGGAAAATGTAGTCATTTCATTAAAATGTGCTAAAAATCAATAAAAACTGCAAGTAATTGTTTTAATAAGAATTTGTTTTTCGTAACAGCGTATTGTAAAGATGGTGTTTTTGTTGCGTAAAATTTATTGTTATTAACATCTGTGTAAATTAATTGTCGAATTTCAGTATAATTTGACGAATTATAATACGATATCTTACGAAAATTTGCACATAAGAACATGCTGCTTTGACTTTTTGACACATGCGTATTATGCGATAATGTAGAGTATTAAAGAGGGTTCCAAGTTTCGAACCAGGCGGCTGAACAAAAACACGCGAAATACGTTTTAAGGGAGCAGAGGATCTCCGAGCATCATTCAACCCTCTCAACAAGGAGCACGAGATATTCACGGTTCGTCAGGCTGCAACATTCGCCGACAAATGGCCTCGTCCCTTCTTCTACATCCTTAGATAAGTAAGTGTACAGACCTACTTTTCTGTGATACGGGCTATTTCACTCCGAATCCGAGACGAGAGGCGTTAATTTGAAAGTATTCGATTAGAGTATGACGCGAATCTGTTTTCCTTGATGGAAGACTTGAAAAGGAGGGAACAGTTCAAATTTATCAGGTAAAGTTATGGCTAATAGCTTCATTGGTCTTAGTACAACGTACACAATTTTCATAATTTTGGTCAGAAAAATGCTGCCAGAAACTGCGCCTCCTTCGCACGTACTTACTGCAAATGCTATTCTATGGGTTAGTTTTGGTTGGCTTCCCATGGGGATGCTGCTTGGATTAGATCGTGAATTCTCCCTCTCTCTCGTTCTCTCTCCCATACACCCCCCATCACTCTCCCCTTCGAGTATCAAATTTCTATTCACGGAAAATGATTTCGTAGAAAGAGAGAGGCAGAGAGAGAGAGATGGGGGGGGGGGACGAGGGGGTAGAGAGATGAATGGAGGGATAATGAGAGTGAGAGAGATGTAGGGAGGGAGAGAGAGTGAGAGATAGTGAAGAAGCGTGAGAGAGTGAGAGAGCGAGGGGGAGGCAGAGTTCACACATATGCACTCGTATACACACCCTATGGTTTTGACATGGATATGTCTTTTGGCTGGGGGTCAAGGAATTTTTCGCGACACTATTTTTCTCCACACAAAATGCAACGCTCCGGAACTTTAGATTATTATTAACTCGAAAAGTGAAGGCTTGGTAGAAATCAATGAGGTACTACCGCAATGAAGTACCTAATTCCGCCTTCCTCAACAACCTACTTAGACTTCTGTTTTAGCATGGAACGAAAGCGCGGGATTTTTTACTTTCCCAACATCCCAACAAAGTGGAAAGTAATGTCGATTTTTACGTTCCCCACATCCCTACAGAGTGGAAAGTAATGTCCACTTTTTGTTTCCCAACATCCCAACAGAGTGGAAAGTAATGTCCCCCCCCCTCCCCCCCCTCCCCCCCGGATCAATTCTAATAGGCCATCCCTCTTACAGACGAAGCCTTGCCTACATGGGACCTTGTTTCAGATGGACGTTCAAAAAAGTAGTGAAAAGCATCAAAACAGATTTTTTTTGCTCTCTCTCTCTCTCTCTCTCTCTCTCTCTCTCTCTCTCTCTCTCTCTCTCTCTCTCTCTCTCTCTCTCTCTTCAGTAACCAGTTTATTCGCCTCTTGAATTTATACGCCCTCGTCTGGTGTGGAAGACGGGCCTTTTGTTGAGAGCGGGAGGAAAGTGATGTTTCAAGAGATAAGACAAACGAGCGCGACGGCCCCGGAGAAATGTTCGTCTTGAAGACGAACGAGGACAGCGAAGGGGGAACCCGCTGATAGAGCCCGGAACTGAAAAATTATATTGGGCCACAGAGCGGGCTTCCAAGTAATGACTCTCGCCTATTAGCGGTAAACTCTCGCTTCTCTTGAAAACTGCCATAGTTAAATGGCCATGCTAGTCCAGCAAGATTAATTGTTTGAGAAGCAATGGCGTGGAAATAATTATATAAAAAACGTATATGCGCTATGAATTTTTGAAAATCGGGTTATTGCATTTTTCTTGTTTGAACGCTGATGATTCCATATTATACGGTGAACACACCATTGAAACTCCAGTACTAGTTTTTTTTCACGAGAAAAGCATAATATCTCTGTGGTGGTGATGTGCCTAATGTATCCTGCTTTAGACGTTCTTTTATGCACTCAAACTAAAATAGGTTTAATCTTCCAACGTACTTTTTTGTAAATGTTCATTCAAACATCCGAATGAAGTGAAATAAGCTGATTGAAATAGGTGCAGTTGGTGGAATTCTAATCCATTTTATCCGTATTTATTAAAGACCATAACTTCACGGCGAAATACGATACAGATTATCACCAAAAATGGTTGAAAATAGGATGTGCTGGCCATCAACCAATAAAAAAATCCCCAGTTATCGACCATCATAAATTTAATGACGAAATCCCAAAAAACTTTTGGTAATAAGGTTTTATTAAGGACAAAACTTGTGTCAGAATGAAGAATGGTATGGACAACGGAACATTTCATAAATTACTACATGTGATCAGGAATCGATCATAACAGGAGAATCACCACATTCTTGCATGGCGTGATTCAAAGGAAATCAGTCAAATTCCAATTGTCTTTGGCAAATCCGTGCTGAACATCTCAGGTCAGAATTATCCCTAGAGATGGATGAACAGCTTCGTCGGGAAGTCCATTTCAAGGTTCCTAAGGAACTCAGGAAGGTAAATTCTCATCCGAATGATCCAAGCAAAATGCTTCAGCGACATTGGTATTTCTTTGCCATCAAGCGATTTCACGCGTGCGTACTGCGAATTCACATGAAGAAGTTCCACCTCTCCTACCAACAGATCATATTTACTCTTCCGCCCGTGCATTTTCATTAGAGCTTTACCCAGGGGTACCAACCATGGAGGAAGGGCTACTCCATTGTAGAGACGTCATTTTTGAACGACCATACAATCATGAACCGTTTATTGGTAGCCGTGCACAGTGGCGATCGAATGGAGAAGTGCGTCATAGAGTACCATCTCACTCTGCTGATGCTTATCGTAGGGCTCTGTTTGTGACATAGATAATCCCAGGGCTCTTTTTTTAATCAGCTTATCGGAAATCTCTGTTTTTGACGGAGTTGATCTGAGAGGACTGTGACCCAGCATATTGGAGCGGTTATACAACAGCTCATCTGACTTTTTTTTACTTTACCATCGCTCCGAAGGAGTGAAAGGGAGTGATGTAATGGGCAAATGGTTTTATCTTTCTCGATAAAATCAATCGTTTGGTCTGTACTTAGGCTGAAAACATTATTTCAGAACAACACTGAAATATTTGGGAATCGGGTATGAGTTGCTCGACCAAAAATTAAAGTACTGCCGAAACATCACAATAAACCAGGGGTAAAAATGTGGTTCCTGTTTTTTCCCCCTCGGGGTTTTTTGGCTTTCTCCAAAACCATTCTGACCCCTTCAATGAATCTTTTATGTGTTATTCCTTATTTTTATCTATTTTTAGTTGAGTAAAAATTACATGTTATATCCCAGCCTCATCTTTATACACTGAAGGGCTCGGGATACATGGAAATGTTGATGCAGAAATTATCACGGTGTTTAATAAATATCAACCTATGGTACCCATTTTACTACCCATGGCCAATGCCAGCGCGTTTTGCCCGTGTTGATCCAATAGGTATCCACTTCGTTATTGGATTGGGTATAGGATACGATATGAAGTCAGCTGATTGACTCTGGTTTCCATTTCACTTTGCTTGCACTTAATTGGTCGTACCTCCAGCCCTTTTCCTTTCTCTCGACCAATGGAATGCAATCTCCCTTGACCTGTGACTATGTAAGTTGTGTCCTTTCTAATGTGTGTTCAGTTGTGTTTTGTTATTGATGATGGCCAAATTGTCGAAATCGATTTAACATTGTAACTCTTTATTTTTTGTGGAAATAGTTTTTTACTAACTTCCGGTCTGGTTTCCATAGGTATTTTTCAATATATCTTGATCCACACAGTTTTATAATATAGTGAGATTATCACAGAGTACGAAACAAATCAAGTCCTTGATAACTCAGTATGTTTAGAAATACCATAATGTATAACTGTTTTTAATCAGTAAGAGTGTTTCAATTTTCAAATTTCGTCACATAATCAATCCTCAAAAAGATGAGGTCAATGAACAGCACGTTTTTGTACACGAAGTTACTCGAGTTTCCAGGAATGAGCAAGATTAATACTTCTCGATTATGAACTCTAAAGGTCTTCTAGTCTACATGATGATGTGGAATTCGTCACGTTGAACTTCCGACATTTGAACCTTTTCATTCTAGAATAAACATAACTGAAGGCCGTTTCAGGAGGTTATAAGATGTCCGAAGAGAAAACAACAAAGCTTGAAGATACTCTCACAAAACAGCTATCATTAAATATCCATCAGTCACATTATTCATCTTTCCCGTCTTTGAGCTCCTATTCCAAAGACTACTGGCTTTCACAGCTTACTGACAGATAGTTTCAAGCAGCCAAGCAATCCTCACGGAGACGCGATCAATCGGGGAAGCAAGATTACATCCCTTAGGCAGAGATAACAAAACAACATACATATGAGAGGGGAGGCTCATACACATGTCTCCCACCTCACACTGGCAGGAAATATAAATGTAGCCTCCTTTTGAAGTCTATTTATTATTTCAATCACTCAATGAAAATCCCTTCAAAAGGAATCACTGAGGAACAGTCCTACCTAACCAGAAAATGAGCAAGAAACCAGTAAAACTATCGCAATGTTGCACCTACATCAGGGGTTCTATACCCCTTTTTGAATTTCATTTCGTCAACGAGGACCAGAAGTTTCAGCGGAACATTTAATTTAAAAGTATGTTTATTCATAGAATTTCGATGCTTGGATGGGAGGGGGGGGGGGATACTTTTCACCACTGTCAGTCCTAGATCACACTCAGGGTTTGCCTGCGACGAATTGCACCTTTTGATCGAGAAGAGTTGAAAACCTTTGCCTGGATTGGTAGAGAATAGAATTGGAAGTAATAACGAAATATCATAAAGTTTGGAATACAATGAAAAGGTCTTTTGTACCATAATATTCATCTGTGTTCATCTGTATTTTTAACAGTGAAAAAATCCTTGTAGACCCTGTCGTTTAGTAACTCTATTTTTTGCACTTGCGCAAGATCGAGTAGATAATAATGGATTGCGTACCGATTTTTGGATAGGACCCATCTACAGTTTGCTTATTTAGAGAAACACTGTAGGCATTCACTCTCTAACGATTCCAGACATGCAGAATGTTATCTTGATCGATTGTATTTGTATATAAAATAGCACTTCTGCCAAGAAAAAAATCGCAAATATGTAACTATACCGTCTTGCTAGTTTTTTCTTCTTCCTCCCTCAAGTCTTTTTTTTTTTTTTTTTTTTTTTTTTTTTTTTTTTTTAGGTACGGTATTCAATTTCCGAAAAAATCTCGTGGGCCAAATGCAGGACCCTGCAGGCTAGTGGTGGTCAACGATCCAGTGGTGGTTATGAACCCCTGACCTACATATTTACTCCCACAGCTGAGGGTCGACAGTGTCAACGGCTGGACGTGTTGACATGAAGAGGCCCTAGGGGTAGTATAAATGGGCCAGAGGCTTGATTGAGGTTGCCCACCTTTCCGGACTAGGGAGGGTAAAGCGTGACACTGCACCTTTAGTGAAGCGGTGCAGAACTACCCCCCACCCCTACATCACAACCACAATCAAATATGAACTGCTTTCACCTTGTCAAATGGAACAAAGGAAGATTCTCGGAAATAGATAGACAATATAGCAATTTATCAGTATACCCCAACCCCTACCCCACCACTTAGATATTTGAAATTACTGAGAATGGTTAAACAGAGACACCAAATATCTCGACACAAAATACCTCGAAGAGAAAATTAGTGGGTAATAATAGAAAAATTGAATAATTAGGTTTGTTGCGTAACTGGAGCGAATTCTGGATCGATCAAAAGTACAGACATGAAAATTGTATTAGAATAGTAAAAACAATGCGATTTATTATTACTCCCTCCATTCACTCCTTTTATAATATAATTTGAAACTCCTGACATGTTTTCGTTGTTGACATATTCAATATTTGATTAAACAAAAACTGGATCACGAAAATCAATTAAGAATTGTAGCTTGTGCAGCGCTAAAAAACAATGATATTATAATTACCCTCTTCATTCCCCCTCCCGACAACAAATTCAAAATTTTCGTGAATCGTTGCTCAACGAGACTAACATTGGGATTGAACGAACTGAGAATTAGTAAATCGAATATGAATTGAAGCCAGGGTCAAGTAGACAAATTTTATTTTAAAAAACAAAAAAAAGTCTATTTTCTCTCTTCGGTCATGAAATCAAGATTTCAAGGTTTGTTGCCCAACTAGTTTGAAGTTGGGATCGAACAATAAAGAATCTGGAAAATCTGCGTGAGAATTTTAACAAAATTTATCTCACATACACATTCTCACGCATTTTTTTTCTTTTTATTAAATTAGGAATTCTGTAAAAGACGAGGGGGCACACCATTAAATAAGAATGATAAAAACTACGTTAAAATAATGGGGAGGAAGTCAAGGTTCACCCAAGGCCAGCTCATGAGATCAAGAAAGTTAACGAAGGAAGAAGAAGGAGAGAGGAATGAAAGGGAGTGCCCCAATAAAATGACCGTCTTTTGAAGTAAGAGCCACCAAGGACGCAGGTGGTGATATAACACAGAGCACTCTTGCCGAGATGCTCCACTGGAGTAACTTTGTGGCACTTCTCCCGCACCTAGACGGCCACTGCCATGAACTTGATGTTATTTGCCACCAGTTCCTTAAGCTCCGACGTTGCAGCAGCATTTAATTTCTACGGAGTATCATACATATAGCCGCCTCTTCTGGTTCATGTCTCATGTCCTCGCTAACCACCTGGACATCCAGGGTTATGGCAGTCCCATTGGGCTTTGGGGGCTACCATATCCGGCTTCTTGCCATTTCACTCGGCAGAGAAGAAGAAGACGAGCGAAGTGAGGAGCGCCATCCTTCAGCTGAGTGAGCTAATATCTCTCCTGCTCACCGTAGGGTGTAGAGAATTGATAGGAGCCTTTCTGGGATAACAAGAGACGAATGACCTTACAGGCTTCATCCTGATCAGCTGATTGTGCTAAAAGTTATGTCGTCTATCTGATTACAACGAAATATGATAGAGAGCCTCTCTGGGACATCAAAGTACGAATGAAATTACGAGGTTCACCCAGAGCTCCAGCTGATTGATTAGAGAAGTTGGTTCTGCTTACGCAAACTGCAAGGTAGTTAGTGCAAAAATCGTTCCATATGAATTTTATTGCTATTGAGTGTTATGGGCAAATTAAAAAAGCTTATGCTCATAATGACGTGCATTTGTTATCAAACTCAGAAAATTTCGAACGCTGGGGTGATTGTCACCCCACTCGGTACCCGACAGGTTAACGAGTATGTGACAAGGTCGGAGATTTAGAATACATTCGTATTTAGTTGAATATATTCGACTTCTTCTGTTGAGAATATCATGCAAAATTCATCAGGATAGTAATTACCATAAAATTATTATTATTATTTCAAGAGATTGCTACTATCTTCTTCTTCTTTATGTGCCTTATCCGGCTAACCGGACGTTGGCAATCACTGCGGCGAGAGCGTCGCGGTCCTCTGCAGTTCTGAAAAGCTCCTCCGCACGCTGTATACCCGTCCACTTCCTCAGGTTACTGAGCCAGGAGAGCCGTCTTCTTCCAGCACCGCGCCGACCCTCGATCTTCCCTTTCATAATCAACTGAAGTAGCCGATACTTTTCTCCTCTCAATATGTGTCCCAAGTATGCAATTTTACGGCATTTCACCGTAACCAGGAGCTTCCTCTGAACTTGAGCCCGCTGGAGAACTTCCTCGTTTGAAATGTGGGCTGTCCAAGGGATCCTAAACATCCTACGCAAGAGCCACATCTCAAAGGCTCCTATTCTGCTCAGGGTGGCAGCCTTTAGGGTCCAAGCCTCCGCTCCGTACAACATGACAGACCATACATAACATTTTACCATTCTCCATCGGAGAGAAAAGTTGAGGTTCTTATCACAGAAAAGAATTCTCATTTTCAAGAATACAGAACGAGCCTTCTCAACTCTACATTTGACCTCCATGTCCGGATCCATAGATTCATTGATGAGGCAGCCCAAGTACTTGAATCTTCACCGTTTTCAATTATACCCTGTTGATTACTTATTTGTCCGGTTAGTTCGTTTTTCCACTTTGGATTCAGTAATCTATTTAGAGTCCTCCACCCACGTACATGGAAGAGTTTCAATTTCATACAAATATCAAAAGGATTTGTCCAATAGTTTGAAGTTGATGGAGTGAAGGTTCATTCGAATTGCTGTTGTCTATAGATAATGATTTTTTCAATCTTCCCCTCGAACGTGGGAACGAAGCAACCAATCACGACAAACTCAATATAACTTCTCATATTATCTGCCGCCTGTGAAAGGTACCTACTACTAATAAAAAAATATAAAATAACTTTTACAGAAAAATAGCAATACCTAACTGCTATCACAGGCGGCTATCATTAAACATGCGGTGACCTCTTGTAAATGAGCGGACCGACGTATTAATTACTCCTACCAGCACTTCTCTCTTCGAGCACAGCTGACTGCTAACATTACTCACCGACCCCGTTTTTAATTATTAACTTTTTTCCTTCTGCGAGAATATGAAAAGGGGAATGCGGACGATCCCTCTCTCTATTTGCATATCCGTCATGTTTATTCATGGAAACCTCTCGAGCAATCTACCTCCAGGTGGGTAGTTCTCCTGAACCTCCTCTCAGTGATCACTACCTACAAACTAATTTCCAGGAAAATAAGAGGCGAATGAGTTTTTACAAAACGTTCCAAATTAGAGTTTTTGTTTACTCGTCAACGTAAACGTTTCTACTTTGCATGCGGCTTAGAAAACCATTGATGTTGATGACCCCTTCTCACAACTGAGTATACAAAAAATTATACTTTTAAAAGGTCATTTGAGTATGAGCCGATTGAAATCTAGGTGCCCACCGGAACCAACGTTTCTGATTTTTTTTTTTTTTTTTTTCGGTATTTGATTTACGTTTTTAATTTCGAATAGCAAATTTTGTTCTTCAGCAACCTAACACTTTTTCAATCTACTTGAGTAGGTTAAGCTTTACCATGAATTGGTAATGGAGCTTTACCAAGAATTTATTAAATTTCATCAAAATTATTACGGTGTATCCAGTGACTTGAAATAAAAGGTTTGGACGCCGATTTCATATGTATCTGTATGAACACAGGTTGTTTCATTTGATGAGGATTACAGTCCAAGGGGGGGGAGGGAGGGGGGTTCTGTAACCTTTGGAAATATAATCAACAGTGGACTACTTTTCCACTGGACTAATTCTCCACCAACAGGCGAAACGCGGGCGAAGCAGTGGTAGTAAACTAACCAAGAGTATTTAGTTGCAGGCATTACCGCCATGAATCAACTCATTCGGACGAGACGTTCGCGAACAATCAAGTCAAGTCACGAGACTCTAGACCCTGACCAAGTAATTTAAATCTTTACTAAGCGATTGACTACTTGATGTTCTGTATTTTTAAGAAGCGACCAAAGCGAGCATCCAGACCAATAATCTAAGCAAAAAACTGATTTGTGTAAAATCTCATGGCAATCTGCATGGAATGCCATGCAGTGGGTAGTCGAACAAATCAGGGTTTAGAGTCTAGTGTCTCAAATAGATTGTTCGAGAACGACACGTCTCATTTGGCGGCAAAATTAATACCTACAAATTTCTTCTTTTGGCAAATTTTTGAAGAAATTTGTAGAATGTGAATTTTTGAAAAATTTTTATGCAGAAATCCGTTTCAGGCTATTCTGAATCATGTTCTGTAAGTTTAACGCATTTTTTATGTATGTATGTATGTATGTATGTATGTGTCATTCCAGACGATAACTGTCCGTAGAATTGTGCTAGAAACTTCAAACACATTTTAAAATGTTAAGGACACAAAACGAAAGTTCAAGTTCGTTGGCCAGCATGATCGGATTACATCTTCGGGTTGAAATTTTCAAAAATGTAGTCAAAAATTTCAAAATAGCCTGTTTTTTGCGATTTGTTGTGCGAAACAATTTTTTCAGCATACTAACATGTGGTATATTCGGAATCGGCGTAAAATTTCCTATAAGAATATGTATCGTTTTCAAAAATTTCAAAGTTGAATATTTTGAATATGTTTGGACAAATACGGTTACTGTTTTTGGACATATATTTGAATATGTTCGATATTGGATTTAATTATCAAATAGTAGAGTGAAGAAATAACATGAAGCAGTTAAAATTCAAGAATTTACCTAATCGAATCGTTTATAAATCAACAATAATTGGGATTTAATGCTAGTTTTAAATGTTTTCAATTTCTTTCTTGTTGTTACGGAAAAGCCAAGTGATACTTCCCCATAATTTAGGCTGTCAATAGATGCACAGAGACTAGAGTTTGTCTGTCAATTTCTTGCTGTAGGATACTAGATTTGAATGCAACTGACTTTATATCACTCGTGATATAAAGCCTCATCATCGATTGGCTGTGGAAATACGTTTTTTTCATATTACGTCGGTAGTTATTTTATTTTATGTCAAGATTTGATGACGTTATGATAGGGTACCGTTAAGTTTTCAACTGCCTTCAATACTGACCACATCGGACATCGAAATCTATGAATATTTACCTACATTTGTCTTTAAATCTACAAGATTAGTTTAATAATAATAAAGTATGAGTACCTCCTAATTATTCTTAATAATTTGATTCCATGTTTGCCTATCAAAATCATAAACTAAAAGTTCTCTACACGATCAATAGCGACTGAAATGTTGAAGATAAAAAAAGCATGACTGGACTTTTTTTTTTTTTTCACTTCAACATTAAGGACCACTAAACTCATAGATTAAATTTATATTCCATACATGAATAATAATAACTATAAATCAATGAATTGCAGAGTAATTTAGGACGAGGGAACACCAACATCTCAGTGTAATTAGACTGAACTTCACCTTGTAAATCTTGTGACCACCTATGGAGACGATGAAAAGTTTTCCAGAGTGGAAAAGGTTAGCTACCTTAGAGAACACCTGGAGAAATCTCCACGGCAAAACATGGCTGTGTATCTCTACTGTAGAGAAGATTTTACATCGAAATAAAGTTACTGAACCATTCCAGAGACCCCCCCCCAGAACACCATTCCAGAGCTAATTTCTGATCGAATGTTTCTTCTTTATTTATTATTTAAACGCTTTGTTTTCAAGATATTTAATTTTTAATATTATTATTTTTTTCCTCTTGTGTTTCCTACCTTATACCATTAAAACAGCAATAACTCCCCCAAACTACAAGCAAACTCAAATCTGATTACACCATTCAAAAGAGAGTTGAATTTTCTATCTCCCAAACAGAAAAATACTTTTTTTAATTGGCAAAACAGGTGAAAAATGAACTTGAAAATAAAAGTTTGTGAATCTTTGAAGGTTCCACTTTTTTCAAACGTTAATAGGTTTCTGTAATCCGACACATGAATTTCAGTATGTTAACTTAAATGTTGCGCCAACCTCAGATTTCAACTGTACAGTCGAATTAAATGTTATTGTTAATCAGGTGAGGAAACCGTGTTTTCGAAGGTTTTCTTGAAAAAATACCTTCTATAAAAGTACGAGGTTGGGGTCGGTATCCACCTATTTTCACGCTAAATCGAATGGTATGGTAACACTTGCAAAGCTCCTCAACTTTTATAACCGGATTTTACACTTTAATTAACTAGTTTCACGCCTGAAAACACATGAAATTTATCTTATCAAATGAACTCAAATTCGTGAGTAGGTAAAAGTGTAAAACTTGGTTAAAGCGGGGTTGAAGAGATCTGTGTTATCATGCGATTCAGCGTAAAGAATACGAAGAAGCCGTAGTTTTGGGAAAGGAACTGCCGTTTTTCTATAGTGGAGTGCAGTCTTGTTTCGAAACTGCAAGTAGAAGGTCTCGGTTTTACAATCTACTTTATTGAATTGAATAATTAAGTTTTGTAATATAATCATTCATCAGCCGTTTAATAAAACGCAATAGCGGCAGTTAAAATAATACTAAGTAGAACATAAATAAGTAATACATCACCTGGAGGAAAAATTTCATGTTGCATGCGGTATTTGGAGTAAACACAAACCTGTGAACAAAAGGAGAAAACGCGAGTTATTATACACAGTTTTTTTTTTAATTTCTATATTATACAGGGTATACTCGTACACAAAACAGGTCCGCCAAACTACAGAAGTTGATGTCAGAGCTCGTTTTCTATCAAAAGTTCCTCAGAGAGATTTGTTTTTTTAAACTTAGTTTTCGAGTCATTTAATTTTCAAGATTTTTTTTCATGTTTTTAACCTTTTGTCCCTTACTTTGCAGCTAAAATTAAAATTTGACGATAGCGTTAGAAAGAACAATTATTAATTTACTATCAAATAAATACCTTGCCTTTCCTAAGAATTAAGGTTTGAGACCTCTCTGAGATAAGCTCTCTGAAAAGCAAATTTTTAGCTAATTTAGGACACCTCGAGTTTATCGTAATTAGGAAGTGAACTTTGAGAACCAATCCTTTTTCAAGATAAAAGAACGGTAAAAACTACCTTGACAACGGTGTAGTAAATTTTACTTTTACTTTGCTTATTGGGGGAGAACGCTACGTTTTAATGTTAAAAACTGTTTTTCAATTAAATCCAGCGTTTTCTTGAAAAATGACCTATGAAAATACGAGTTTGGGGTCGATTTCTACCTATTTTTCACGCTGAATCGAATGGTAACGTTGCATATTTCCCCAACCCCGTCAAAACTGAATTTTACACTTTAGCTAACTAGTTTAACCCCAAAAAAACTTATAAAATTTATAATACCAAATGAACTCGAATTCGTAAGTTAAAGTGTTAAACGTGGTTATAACAAGGTTTGGGGAAGAAGCCAAATAGGACTGCATCTGGGAAAGATACGATCCATTATGAAATTTTGATCAATCTCCCAGAAGAGCAAAAGCGCACCCTCCTGAGGCTGTATAATTCAATTCATGCCTCAGATAACAATCCTTCAACCTGGAAGGAGGCTGTCATAATCCCTCTGCGTAAAGAGGGAAAAGACCCTTGAGAAGCTGGCAGTTACAGACCCATCTCTCTTTCCTGCTGTATGAGCAAGATCCTGGAAGCTATGGACAACTACCACCTGGTGAGGTTTCTTGAGAGCAACTGCCTTATCAGCTAGTATCAGGCTGGTTTTCGCAAACTCTTCTCAGCATTTGACCAACTCTTAGCATTTGACAGTTATATCCAGGACACGTTTCTGGTTAGGGAGCCCCCATTGGTGTGTTTTTTGACCTAGCCAAAGCTATGACACCACTTGGTTTCACAACATCTTAGAATGGCTGCAGAGGTGGGGAGTAGGCGGGCCAATGCTGGGCTTCCTCCACAGCTTCCTCTCTGATCGAAAATTCAGGATGCGCCTAGGGAACGTCTTCTCCGGTCAACATCTTCAGGAGAATGGCATCCCTCAGGGCTCAGTACTTAGTTGCACCCTGTTTAGGGCCGCAATTTCCTCGCTGATAACAATCCAGAGGATATTCGTCCCTTACTATATATTGACGACTTAACTATCCTCCTCCGAAGTGATAATCTTAGGAATGTGAAAGACACCTTGCAACGTGCTATTGGTACCATCTATCAAACTACCTCTATACATTTTTGCAGAAAGTGCAAAGTGCATGATGAGTATCCTCGCTCAATAGGTGGAGTTACAATATCTTATTCCACTCACACACTTTTCCTCGGACTCGTCGTTGACTGGAAGCTGCGATGGACACAGCATATTGAGTACTTGCGCCATGCCACTAAGCAGGGTGTGCAGTTGCTTAAGGCTCTTTTGAGTAATAGTTGAAGCGCCTAATAGGATGTCCTTCCAAGGATTTTCTATGCAGTGGTACGATCACGAATAGATCATGGGTCTGCAGTTTATGGGTCAGCAAGAAAGTCCTTGCTGCGTCAACTGGAACCTATATTGAACAAGGGTCTTTGTGTGGCTACTGGGACCTTCCGCACTACCCTGACAGACTCCCTTCAGGTGCTTGGGCATAGCCAGCGGCTCAGAATTCGTCGAAATCTGCCAGCACTTCGCTATGCAGTGTGCTTGGGCTATTTTCCTGGGTACCCCCTGTATGACATGGTCATGCTGCCCTCCCCCCTCCTCCTCCCTGGGTGACACTTACTCTAGGCTCAATACACGAAGTTGTCTCTTGGGTATTCGTGTTCAGGAGCTCACCAGATGGGATAGCATAGAGAGATACTCTCTGGCCTCATATAAAGTGCCCCCTGCCCAACCTTGGACCTTGTCTGGGGTGCGTGTTGACCTTCGCATGAGGGTTAGGGTCAAGGGAAATACCCCCGCATACCCCCTAACCCGCACATTTGAAGAAAATATCATCCAGATCGGATGAAAACTGTGGAAAATAGGCTTGTTACAAGTATTTCATATTGGCGCATGCGCAGTAGCTATTATGGATAAAATCATGTTGAAATTAATACAAGATAATCAAATTGTCATCCCGCAACTATCATCCAAATTTGAGCGAGATCGGATGGCTAGGGCGTGAAAAAATGATGCTTGGTAGAATTTACGTTTGCGCATACGCAGATTGAGGTATTAAGTCAAGAACGATGAAACTGATAAGGTACCATTTACCCCTCAGCCTGCACATTTCCTGAAAATTTCATCAAAATCGGATGAAAAATAAGCTTGTTAAAAATATATATAAGCTGTGGAAAATAAGCTTGTTACAAGGATTTGCGGACACGATACACACACACACACACACACACACACACACACACACACACACACAGAGACACACACACACACACACACACACACACACACACACACACACACACACACACACACACACACACACACACACACACACACACACACACACACACACACACACACACACACACACACACACACACACACACACACACACACACACACACACACACACACACACACACACACACACACACACACACACACACACACACACACACACACACACACACACACACACACACACACACACACACACACACACACACACACACACACACACACACACACACACACACACACACACACACACACACACACACACACACACACACACACACACACACACACACACACACACACACACACACACACACACACACACACACACACACACACACACACACACACACACACACACACCAGACAGCCACGAAACCAAAGTTATTCAGAATAGGAATAAAACGTAAAATTTTCATTTAGGAGACAATAAATTGTTTTCTCCCGAAAGTGATAATAATGTTTCCGCTACCTTTAGGTAGACTCTGAAGCAAAAATTGGTTTCTTATCTTGATTATCAGTTCACTTCCACGGCCCTGAAAGACTTCGTAAGGGAAAAGGGATTTTATTAAGCGTAGAAGATCAAACTTATGAATGTATCAACACCGATAACTGTATGAAGTATACGAAGATGAGGAAGATGAAGAAAAAATAGCTGCTAGGAAAAAAGTTCTTCAGTACCTTTTTCGGAACTCTGAAGTTCTATGTGTCAATAGAAGGAACAAATGGCTAGGACCTAGGGTGCTAGTATGTGATCTACTAACTTTATCAGGGATATTATGAATAAGTTTTCCAGCTCTTTTTGCTTCCCGAAGGTTTGGGAGCAATGTGTTCGTAGTAAAAGTAAAAACAAATGGTTGTCCTCCAAAATCAAAATTTCCACTCGCTTATTGCGTTTCAGAACTTGCTGATCAATTTCGGTTCCGTTTCTGTCCGTCTGTGCTAAGTCCTTGTCACGCTCAAAAATATACCAAGTGGTCCGATTCCGATGAAATTTTCAGGGATTATGCGGGTTGGCTCCTAGACTGTTCCCTATATCAAAGCCGTCTTCGCGCATACGTGAATTTTTCATAACGTCGATTTCGTGCAAACTCGGGGAGTAGATAGATATACGTTCTAGGAAAGTTTCCCACTAATTATAACGCGATTGGTGGTGTAATAACTATAGCGCATGCGCAAAACTAAAATTGATCGACATAAACGAATCTCAGAGACCAGTGCACCGATTTTTATGACAATCTCAAGGATTTTGCGGTTTATTTTCGGTAGTTGAAATGATTAGAGATAAATTTCTTGATTATAGTCATTCCACTCCCGATTTCAATAGATATTAACACACATAGTATGATAACATTTGAGATATTGACGGGAATGAAAAATGGAAGAGAATGCAACAAGCTATTGAGATAAGTGGACCTATCAACAATGTTCATGTGGTGGACCAAGTCATTCAAGCCACCTGTGGGAGAAGGTTCGCGAACGGTTTCCCTCCGATCAAGCAATGAAACCTGCTTTCCACAAGGGCTACGAGTCGGACCCGAGGAAAATCTCCCCACTCCCACCAACCCCAATAAATCGATCGTTATAACGCGTTCTCTCCGGAAAAGCAGGGACGTCATTAGGTGGCCACTGGTCGACATTATGGCCATTACGACCAGCTATATTAACAGCGGCCCGACCAATGCTAAGGAAAGAGCCCGACCCGAGGGGGACCGAAATTCACTCCCACGGTGAATTCAGTCAAACAAAGTTTGGCTTCATCAATTATTAGTTTCAACCGATCCTGTGCTCAGTGGATGAATTCAGAAAAAATCTATTCCTACCTACTAAATCACATAGAGTAGGTATTAGCTGCTGGTGGTGGTGGTGAGGGTGGTATTAGTTGATGAGGTTCCAATACGACTGATTCCACAAAAAACGGTTCTTTGTAATGTTTCACGAAGGAGTTCTTTTCAAAGCCAACTTACTTATCAATACAATCATTACACAAGGATTTACTATTCATTATTAAACATAGTAGTTCTGTGGAAAGGTAAATAAGTGTGCCCCCTCCCCCACTCCATCGCGCATCAGGTGTGATACCCAACGTACCCATTGGGAAGGTGCTGGATTACCTGGTTCTGTGTGTCATAATCTTAAGTTTGTTAGCCAAGTCTAAGATCACTGAAAAATAATTCTAACGAATGGCTCAAATCGTTGCCAAATGTTTAATTAATTAATTAGTTTTAATAGAAATCTACCACCTTCACTGTAGTGAATGTATTTTCTGTGAAGCCTCGAATTTCCCATTTGATGCTACATATCGTCAAGATGGAATAATTTACGGTGCATTTCTCATGAATATTTTACTTTCCCCGAAAAACATCTGTTCCTATTAACTCGTCATTACTGATTTTAGGATGAGCGATAGTTTTCCCCTACAATATTGAGAAGCCCCTTGCGTATTAGAGATAGATCCCTTTTCTTAGAAAAGGTCGACGTTTGTTTAGGGAAACCTATCCTTCGTGACCCCCTGCGTATTGTATTTTAATATTATTATTATTTCTTTTTTTTCTTCTTCTTCAGTTGACATTAGCAAGAGGAAACAGCCATGAAGACCTTTATTTCATAAACATTACGTGGTCATGACACGAATTATTACAACTAAGCAATAGGTATTAAATTTTCACTTTAATATCATTAATATACGTGCACACGGTTCTGTAGATTGATTGCAATTTCGAATGAATAATTTGGTGGTAATGCACGGGGTTCTACATATGTTGGGTGATTGAGGCTAACATTTTACCTCTAGCTGCGGTGATGGTTGGGCATAAGTATGTGTTCCAGCGTTTCATCCTGGAAGCCATATTGTGTGCATATTGGAGACGGGCCATCAACCGGATCGATGTTCTATCCATTTCCATCTGATGGAACCATGGTTTAATGGAAATCTGAGGGTTTTTCATCCTATTTCTTATTCCCTCTTCAGCGTTGTCGCACAACACTTGCCACTCGTTTTTCAGTTGTCAATTGAGATGCACATACACATCTGTATATGGGACCTTTAAATTTAAAGGTGTGCCATGATGACGTCCCAGGTTTGAGAGGGTGTCTGCAACTTCGTTACCTCTTACTCCCACGTGTGATCTAGTCCATGCAAACTGAACGTAGCGGTCGGACGACTCTATTATGTTGACAAGTTCCACGATTTCCATCAGAATATGGTTAAAACTTGAGTCCAATCTTAAGGTAGAAAGCTTCATCAAAACGCTGAGGCAGTCTGTTATAATCACAATAGAACGTTCCGTTCTGAATCTAGTGTATCTGAGAGCTTCTCGTATAGCCACTGCCTCGCACGTAAAAACCGATGCTGCTTCCGGTAGTTTGAAGTATTCACTTTTACTGACTTGGGGATCGAAAAAAGCACAACCGCAACTGTTCTCGGTTTTTGACCCATCTGTGTAGAGGATATACCCATCTGGAAATTCGTTGTGAAGCTGCTCAGCGAAAATTTGTGAAACGCCTAATCGTCCTCCGGCTAAATCTACTTCAATAATGTAGTAAGATATTCTATTTCTAATCAGATAAAGGCTATATTGAAAGATAGGTAGTACACTGCTAGTGTGAATTGCTTCACTGTATTTGACTATATCAGTTAAAATCGTGGCAAGGAGGGGAGATGGTTTTTTAAGCCAACAATTGGAAATCAAGTCATCTTTGTTCAATCGACAAACTTTCCTCAGTAAATTTACTGCGTATTGTTACAATAACAAACTTTTATTATGTATTAAATCGCATCCGGATTAATATTCAGAAGGAGAAAGCAGAAATACATTAGGATAGGGTCACAGTTCTTCTTGCCCGGAAAATAAGAACAAAGAAGTCCTCCCTCACCTAACTCACGACATTTAAGCCCGTGTATACGAAAATAGCTGCCTCCCGGGAAACGCGGGAAATATCTTCTTGTTTTTGATTGTGATAAGGCAGGGCCTGAATTTTTAGGAGAGGCGTTGGGGAGAGCCTGTGTGTAGGAGGGATAGCATGGGCGAGAGGTGGATGATCGCGTGGGAGGAAAATGGGGCTATATATATATATATACCAATATATGTATAAAATTCCACCGCCGTCAATTCCGCACGAACACGGGGACGCTCACAAACCGGCGGTAACACACACAGTCGGCAGGTTGGGCACTTCGCCGCTACCCCAACGCCCCCTCGGGACCGACCCAAGAAAACCGGACTGGATTTCACTTCACCCTTTTTCTTGCCTTTTCCCGAGACTGTGACCCACATTCTTGTTTTTTCATCATCCCCGAGAAATTTTTCAATTTTCGTCGAGTCGAGTATGTGGGTTAAAATGTGTTCCTCCTATATAATGGTTTTAGGTCGGATTTTTACCAAGTCCTTTAAGATCGTGTAAGAACCCTTGAAGGTTTTTCCTAATTAGAAGGAAGATTTTTCCTAAAGACTGTGACATATCTAAATTAAATGCCGTCAACTACTCGATATAAATAATAATGTCTAACATGTTAGGTGTGGAATATGAATGTAAAGATTTCGTATTGCCCCCCATGTTTTAGCAAAAACGGTCAGTTAGGCAATGAGAAAAAAAAAAAAAAACATCTGCCAAGTTGGGTGGACAGTATAGCTTCTTCACTTATTTTAACAGGGACGTATAGAATAATTGAAGAACGAGTACGAGTCGAAATGATTGATAGGTCAAGGTTATAGGAAAATACTGTTTACGCATGTGCACTGACTACTACTAATCCAACAATGAAACTTATAGGGAAACGTCTAGGAGGTAAACCGGACTAGAACTTGGTATATTTTGGAGCGTGACAAGGATTTAGCACAGACGGACAGAAACGCAACCAAACAGAACCGAGTCTGAACGAAAACGGACAAACAGATGATGTGAAATCGGCCTTATGAGAAATTCTAGTGTCCGCATGCGCACAGGCTATTGTTGATCCGATGGCATTCAAAATGATAGGGGACAGTCTAGGGACCAACCCGCCCAATCCCTGAATATTTCATTAGAATCAGGCTGAAACTTTGCATAGGTTTTTGGGGTGACAAATATTTACCACAGACAGACACGGAACCAAAATTGGTAAGCAAGCTCTGAAACGCAAAAGGCATGTGGAAATTTTGATTTTGGAGGACAAAATTTTTTTCGACTTCAATCACGAACACAAAACTTCCATACCTTCGGCAGTGAGGAAGCAATAGATGTTAGTTTAAGCTTGAAAATCTCCCATTGAGCCGGAGTGAGTTCAAAGAGGATCAGTCTAAGGCCTAAACCGATGAATCTCTGAACATTTCATCGGAATCGGATAAAAGTGTAGAGAGAGAGATCGGACGAGGAGCTCGTTAGAAAATGATGCTCGCGCAGGTGGATTACTTTGTGTTCACAGAAACTGATTAGGGCCTGTATTCAACCTAACCCGCACATTCCCTAAAAGATCCATCAAAATCTGATGAATCCTGTAGAAATTGATCATGTTGAGAAGATTTACGAACACACAGACTAACAGACATGAAACCAAAAGTAAAATGCAAGGGAGAATGTAAATGTTGACGAACTTTTAGAAGTCCTGGAATAAATACTAGTTGTGTAGGGATGGGTAGCTTAGCAATGTCGTTGTTGAAAAATGGGTATCAACAGTTGGAGCTTACAATCATTTCGATTATTTTGCATTCCTTTATTGAACACGTTAATTATCTCTGGGCCTTTGCAAAGATTATTTTATCAGTTACATTGTCTTCGGATTTAGTGTCCTTGAAAACCTCTTAGTGCCAATTTTCTGCTAAAAACTCAGATTAGTGTGAAAAAAAAAGAAAAAAACTCGGCTCTTCGGCCGCCCCCCCTGGACCCCCGGTAACTTTCCGCCGTGATCCTTCGGCTTAAATGCTAAAACATGGAACATGCTTTCTTCCCGCTAATTCGTAAATGTAAATAAATTTATAACTACGACGTGTTTTCTAATAGAAATTAGAACTAGGCAGGTAATTTTCTGTTATGGTGCGCTTCTACAATTACTATAACCAAGATTAACTTCTCAACCAAGTGACAACAAAACAAGTAGCATTGTTTACTATATCCATTTATAACATAAACAAATTTTAAAATTACGACATGAATAGAAGAACAAGTAGGGAAGAAATGCGTGATAAATCGAGAGCTTTCCAACGAGTGGAGATTTTTGTCCGGTGAAAACTAAAGAAGTTTCATGTCCCCAGCAACGGCTTAGTTGTACATGAAAAAAAAAAAAAAATAAAAATAAAAATAAAAATAAATAAATAAAAACAAACAAAAAAAATTGATGTTGGTTTTTACCTCGAATGTTGTTTACAGTTCTTTTAAATCAGGGGTATATCTCAGCTTCGTCCATATTTACAGTGGTTTTGGCAGTATATAATTTAAGCATAAACTGAGGGCTTTTCAACGAGTGGAGAACGATTTCGTGGGATGAAAACTAACGGCGATACATTTCCCTAGAAACTGGTCGGTTGTAAGTGAAAATCATTACTAAATCCCGCACAACTTTCGTTCCTCGGTTTCGTCACGTTTTTGCCCAGTTAGGTGATGGCTAAAGCATGTGCCACGCTAAAACTGAATGACATCAGTGGCACAAGACGTTGAGGAATCCTATATTACCATCTCCAAAAGAGTATAATTTAGCGTTGGAAGTTTCTATCTGTTATCGAAAACTCACGGATATGAACGTTAGTTTTTTCGATTTATTTTTATCAGGTGATTTATATTTTATAGTGAAATATCAAGTATTGTGGAATAGAAGTCATTATAACCAATAAAAAACGACTTCCACTAAGTAAGGAGTGCTACAATCCAAAAATGCATTTATTTCTATTCATTCTTCTCAGGGATGAGTTGGTAATATTGCCATTACCTATCAGGATTTGTTTTGTTGCTCAAAAACAAATTGAGATCAAGAGCATCCCTCATTACATATTTATGAACAATATAGCCTGATGAATGTACCCTTTTACCTCTAACACCACCTGTAGGCAGCCCAGTCTCGTTGGAAAAAGCAATAAAATGCAAACCAAACTGATTGGTGTTCCTACGGCTGCGTTTCGTTTGATTTATTCATGAATGAAACAATAATGAAACATGAAATAATCCTTGCACGTCGACAATCAAAATTGATTTCGTCATTCCTAGTCATTATGACCGCAAACTCGTTAATTAGGTGGAAAAGCATAGATGGAAAATCAATCATCAATAATTTTCTTTTTTCTATAGATATGAGTTCAATTAATACTAAATACATGTTAGAACTGAGTTTAATATGGACAAGTCTATTCCATCATTTACATAATATATATATTTATTTTTGAGGGAATTACATGTGAATAGTTCTCCGGTATGTTCCTGGTCCACACATAATAGTGGGCAGATGGATGACGGATAAAATCGGAGAATTTGAGGATTCCATCATTTACATGTTTCATCGGTCGGATGAGTAAAATTACGTAATATATAATATTTCCAAATCTATTTAGATCGTTCTCACTTACGTTTAGATGTTTTTCCACTATTTTACAGTCTAAGGATATATACACAGCGGAAGAATTGTTTTCGCTTTTAGGAAGTCCAATCAAATTGTTTCCAAATTCAAGATTTCCACTCGCATTTCACGTTTTAGAACATTTTGAACAACTTTGGTCCCGAATTTGCCTGTCTATGTGTGTGTCTCACCTTGAGTCCGTAAATCCTTGTAACAACCTTAATTTCCATATAGTTTTCTACAGATTTTTATAAAATTTTCAGATATTATGTAGGGTAGGCTGTTACCTATCAGTTTCGTTGCTCACCAATCAATATTTCACCCTTCGCATCAGCTAATGTGAAACCCGTGTTACAAGTATCATTTCTAAAGTTTTATTTTAATTTTGATGAAATTTTCTGAGAATTTGGGAATTAGATCGAGATTGATCTCCTACAAATTCAATCTTTAAAATTCAAAATTACCGAACTTTCGTAGAAAAAGATGCAATTGCAATGGCAAGGAAAATCTTTAAATCAAAATTTTTGAAAAATTGCCGCATTGAAATCCGTTTTGAGGCATTCTGGAACGAATTTTAGGGTTTAAAAATTTTATTTATATAGGGAGGAAAAATCTTATACTAAGAGGAAAAAATCTAAACCTCTAAACCTAAGTGAAAGAAGTCTAAACCTAAGAAGAAAAAGTTTAAACCTAAGATGAAAACGTCTGAATCTTATTGGAAGGTCTAAACCTTTTCCAAATGTGAAATTGGTAAATTTTTAACAATTTATTTGGGCTCAAATTTTGATTCACTTTAACATAATATAATACGATACCCAGGTAATTTAAGAAAATTCGCTCATACGATCTATGCTACATGACGGGAACTTTATCGTTTTAGTGGTAGTAACTGTTTTTAATGCCTCACTTGGTCTGCTTCAGACGTTACGCACGTACGTGCAAAAAATTGGAACATTAATATATCCGATAACATTTGATAATATAGCCATTATGTACGGTAAATTCTCAGTTTGTTTAGCTATAACAGGTTCTTTTCAAACAGGTCAGGCGTAATGGGGACAACCTTCATGGAAAATTCAAATGAGAGGGATCGAAAAGATGGTAAGATGGCGGCGGAAGATGAGAAAAGCAAGTGGAGCTGAATAAAAGCGGGAAGCAAAACTACGGTTGAATAGGATTCAGAGCCGCGAACGTGGAACATGGCGAGGTTGTGTGAGTGAGTAGGTGTGTGTTTATGTATTACGTGTGCGACAGTGAGGGAGGGAGCAGCGTGTCTCCACGCCCGCGTTATATCACTGGAGGCAGGCAGAAGGGTTGGTGGTAGGGGGGTTGGGGGTTGGTTGTATTGTATCCGCATTTAATGGAGAAACAAAAGGGGGCGAGTGTTTCACCTTTTGTGCTTGAACGGAGCTTTGAATTATGTTTTACAAGAGCACCGACAAATCAACTACCCCCCCCCCCCCCCCCCTAATTATATTAATAAGTATTTATAAATTACTTTATATTTTGACTTTATTTATCTATATAAATGTATGGTGTATATATATATATATATATATATATATATATATATATATATATATATATAATAATTTGAAGTTGGGGGATCTTGAGGTTCAGTCAGTAGATTAGGTTTTCATCAGGCCATATACTCGATTTGTTAATAAATTTTCATCAGGGCTTAGATGGGGTTTGCTTTTTTTCCGTCACATAAGTTGATTCATAATGAGAACAAACACTTGTTTATGCCACTATTTCACTGATTTTAGGTTTCTTGTTACCTAAGAAAAAAGTAAGATAATTTGCTTCTACTTTATTTGTTAACTTCGGTGTGCCCATGACTTTGATGGCTTGCTTATTTTGTTTGTTCAAGTTATGTTTTACAAGAGCACCGACAAATCAACTACACCCCACTAACCCCCCCCCCCCCCCCCCCCCCTCCCCAATCTTCCCTTTCATGTACGACTTGCATGAGTCGTGTGGGAGGATATGAGCCTCTCAATGGAATTCCCCTCCGTGGTCCCACATGAAACACATCATTTTTTCATCCTTGAGCTCCATTAATTTTTTACTTGATCATCAGAGTAATTCAAAATTCAGTGACGACGTTAAAATTCGTCGAGAACACCAAGGAGACTATATGTATATATTCAAACAATTTTTAAGGAAAAACAATAATTGACAACATGAAACTAATTTTTATATTTCGGGTTATGCCTTTTTCAAACTACGAGAAAAGAAAATTTGATTTTTGTAAATTGTTGAGACGATGCGACGAGGCATGGCGGCTTAGTACGCAGGATGCTACATTTGATGACTGCTATGGTATGAAGGTATTGGAGAAAATGAGACCCACAGAAAATAAATTAATGCTGCTTCAGTCAGAGAGGGCTCACTCGAATATTTTGGGCGCGTATGATCCTTCAGGGTTGAACATCAGGCGTTAACTTGGCAACTACGCTTCTTCATGGCAAGATTCTCTCTACAATTTACAAAAATCAAATTTTTTTTCTCGTAGTTTGAAAAAGGCATAAGCCGAAATATAAAAATTAGTTTCATATTTTCAATTATTGTTTTTCTATAAAAATTGTTTGAATATGTACATACTCTTGTAGAGCCATTTCATTCGGTTATACACACACACACACACACACACACACACACACACATTATTATTATTATTTTTTTTTTTAAAGAAATCTCCCCTCAAAGAGATGGGGCACGCCATTAAACTGAAAAATAAACAAATAAAATAAAAAAGTGGGGAGGACGCCCAGGTTTACCCAACGCCGGCTCTAGGGATAAGGGAAGTTGCAGGTCGAGGAAGAAGAATGGGATGAAAGGAAGTGCCCCTATAAAATGACCACCAGTTCAAGTAAGAACCCCTCAGGACGCGGGTGGTGATACCACGGAGTACTCCTGCCGAGATGCCCAACTCGAGTAACTCCGTGGCGCTTTTCCCGCACCACACCCTGCGCCATGACACGGTCGCGGCAATGACCTTGATGTTATTAGGTGCCACTCCTTTTAGCTCAGATATCGCTTGTCGCAGATCATTTCTATCATATTTACTTTTCTTAGCCAGCCAGGTCTGCTCCATGTCCATGCTGCCACTGACAACCTGGACATCCAGGATTATGGCAGACCCATCGGGCTTGATGGCAACAATATCTGGCTTCTTGCCCCGGTCACTCGGCATGTGGTATAGTCTCTCCCTTTCGACATCCCAACCGCTGGATGACAAAGCACCTGCTATCTGCTTGGCAACCGCATCGTGACGTAAAATGCGGCCACCGTGAGTACGAGGACACTGCTGCACCACATGATAAAGATTCTCATTTTTACCCCGACAGGCACGGCAAAGGGTGTCTACTGTCCCACGACTACCTCTAGAACACCTCACCGCAGTGGCTAATGTAGCCACGCGGACGGCATGAAAATGTCGGTAGTCGTGGGCCCCAATGCCCTCTGAAGCCCATTCAACCCACTGGGAGGAAATGGGGGATTCAGAGCACTGTCGGAGTTCTTTACCATCCACTAACTCATGCAGTGCTGCAGCGAACTCAGCAGATGAGCTGGGTTTCGGAGCAGTTGGACTTGCTCGATCGCACCACTGCAACTGCTGCCGGACAAAGTCCAGGTCAGCAGCAGTGCGGGCGACCTCCCAGCTCGAGCAGCTAAGGGCAAGCAGGAGCTGGCGGCGTAATGATGGGATGCTGGCAGAAAGAGAGACAATACCGAGCCCACCGGCCTTTACCGGTGCGTGGATGTAAGCACTTGGGACACCAGGTGGAAAGCCTAGCCAAGAGCGCACAGCAGAGCGAACTTCACGATCTAACTCAAGCAGCCTCCCCACAGTAAGCCTGCCAAAGACTAACCCATAGGTTAGCTTTGGCAGTAAGTACGTGCGAAGAAGGCGCAGCTTCTGCTGTGGCTTCAATGGAGCCTTGGTGACACGAGCTAATGCTCCACCAAGGTCCACACGGCTTGCGGCTATAGTGGCCACACCCATGAAGTCGACCCCAAGGTACCGCCAGACCTCCAACACGGATTGGGCGGGGATGGGTGTCTGTCCTAAGACAAAGCACTCCTCATCCACCACACACACACACACACACACACACACACACACACACACACACACACACACACACACACACACACACACACACACACACACACACACACACACACACACACACACACACACACACACACACACACACACACACACACACACACACACACACACACACACACACACACACACACACACACACACACACACACACACACACACACACACACACACACACACACACACACACACACACACACACACACACACACACACACACACACACACACACACACACACACACACACACACACACACACACACACACACACACACACACACACACACACACACACACACACACACACACACACACACACACACACACACACACACACACACACACACACACACACACACACACACACACACACACACACACACACACACACACACACACACACACACACACACACACACACACACACACACACACACACACACACACACACACACACACACACACACACACACACACACACACACACACACACACACACACACACACACACACACACACATATATATATATATATATATATATATATATATCTATATCTATCTATCTCTATCTCTATTATTAATAAGAATGAAACTCCGTCTGTCTGTCTGTCGCTCGTGCCTATGCACGGCCAAACGGCTGAGTGGGGGGAGTGTACGAGTGGGGGGATCTTCTTGAGATTTTCCGAAAGGTGGAACGAGCGAATTTAAAATTGTCTAATCCCAGCCGAACCATGGGCCGTAGGGCGGGAGGGGGGTCGAAGTAAGAATTAATGTGCGCTTTTTGGACTTCCCCGCTTCCCCTACTTCGTGACCCCGCCCCCGGCTGGACGTGGAGGCGAGCGTAGCGAGCCGGAGCGGCTAGTATATCTATCTCTATTATTAATAAGAATGAAACTCCGTCTGTCTGTCTGTCGCTCTGTCTGTCGTGTCTATGCACGGCCAAACGGCTGAGTGGGGGGAGTCTACGAGTGGGGGGATCTTTTTGGGATTTTCCGATAGGGTGTATAAGCGAATTTAAAATTTTCTAATCCCACCCGAACCATGGGCCGTAGGGCGGGAGGGGGGTCGAAGTAATAATTAATGTGCGCTTTTTGGACTTCCCCGCTTCCCCTACCCCTCTAAACGGCCGTTGACAATTCCGGAAAAATACGGGTTTCGTAGGTTTTCCTACGAGGAAGACGACGGCGCGATCGGATCGCGAAAAAAGTATCGGGAAATGCGTCAAAAAAATGCGAGAGTACGGACCCGTTTTCTCGAAAAGTCCGCCGAAAAACTTGGTTTTTTCCGATTAAAATATACCCCATAAAGGTACGTTTTTCGGAACGGTTTTCGCGGGCGAAATACAGCTTTGATCCCGCCGAATCTGAATCCGAAGTCGGATATCGAAAAAAGTGACGGAAAGTAGGTCAAATCGGGAGGGGAATTGCGAGGGAAGGGTTTAACATCAGAAATTAATCGACCACGGGCCGCCGTTACACAACTGAAGGGACCCTCACAGGGGGGTTCCCATTTGCACTTCTACGCAATACTTCGCGAGCGAAGCGAGAGCCATTTCAAATAATAAATACGGACTTTGTCCTACACATATACAGGTATACCTTGCGAGCGAAGCGAGCAACATCCCCGAATAAACTTTTCGTGGTTCCACGTAGTTTCTAAGATGTAATTTGTTTGTAAGAATTCCCAACTGAAAAAAACGTCTGCCAAGTTGGGTGGGCAGTACAACATTCCCTAATAAACTTTTCGTGGTTCCACGTAGTTTTATAAGAATTAATTTGTTTGTAAGAATTTCCAACAGAAAAAAACGTCTGCCAAGTTGGGTGGGCTGTATACGGACAAAACTTTGTCCTACACATATACAGGTATACCTTGCGAGTGAAGCGAGCAACATCCACTAATAAACTTTTCGTGGTTCCACATAGTTTTATAAGATTTAATTTGTTTGTAAGAATTTCCAACAGAAAAAAACGTCTGCCAAGTTGGGTGGGCAGTATAACTTCCTCAAGCGAGCGAAGCGAGCAGCATCCCCTACAGAAGTTAAACCTACCCTTAGAGACCTACCGTTTGCGAGCGATGCGAGCAACATCCCCTACATGTTGGGTGGGCAGTATAACTTCCTCAAGCGAGCGAAGCGAGCAGCATCCCCTACAGAAGTTAAACCTACCCTTAGAGTACATTTTAAACCTTTTTTGAGTACATTTTTTGATGACCAATTTAATGTGCTCAAAAAGTGTTGTCCAACGAACTCATCCTTTCTTTCTACACACGTTAAACCTACCCTTAGGGATCTACCGTTTGCGAGTTTTATAAGATTTATGTTGTTAGTAAGAATTTCCAACAGAAAAAAACGTCTGCCAAGTTGGGTGGGCAGTATAACTTCATCAAGCGAGCAAAGCGAGCAGCATCCTTATACAGAAGTTAAACCTACCATTAGGGATCTACCGTTTGCGAGCGAAGCGAGCAACATTCTCTACATGCCACACTTTGCGAGCAAAGCGAGCAGCATTCTCACATGCCACACTTTGCGAGCGATCCGAGCTACATTCCCTACATGATTTATTTGGTTTGTAAGAATTTCCAACAGAAAAAAACGTCTGCCAACCATCCCCTACATGTTTCAATTGTAGTACATGGCATGTATACAGCTACACCTTGCGAGCGAAGCGAGCAACATCCCCAAATAAACTTTATTGTGGTTCCACGTAGTTTTACAAGATTTATTTTGTTTGTAAGAATTTCCAGCAGAAAAAAACGTCTGCCAAGTTGGGTGGGCAGTATAACTTCCTCAAGCGAGCGAAGCGAGCAGCATCCTTATACAGAAGTTAAACCTACCATTAGGGATCTACCGTTTGCGAGCGAAGCGAGCAACATTCTCTACATGCCACACTTTGCGAGCAAAGCGAGCAGCATTCTCACATGCCACACTTTGCGAGCGATCCGAGCTACATTCCCTACATGATTTATTTGGTTTGTAAGAATTTCCAACAGAAAAAAACGTCTGCCAACCATCCCCTACATGTTTCAATTGTAGTACATGGCATGTATACAGCTACACCTTGCGAGCGAAGCGAGCAACATCCCCAAATAAACTTTATTGTGGTTCCACGTAGTTTTACAAGATTTATTTTGTTTGTAAGAATTTCCAGCAGAAAAAAAGTCTGCCAAGTTGGGTGGGCTGTATAACTTACTCAAAACCTTATCCTCTGAACGGCCGTCGAAAATTCCGGAAAAATACCGGTTTCGTAGGTTTTTGAACGAGGAAGACGACGGCGCGATCGGATCGCGAAAAAAAGTATCGGGAAATGCGTCAAAAAAATGCGAGAGTATGGACCCGTTTTCTCGAAAAGTCTGACAAAAAACTTGGTTTTTTCTGATTAAAATATACCCCTTTGCGAGCGAAGCGAGCATCATTCCCCACATGCCATACTTTGCGAGCGAAGCGAGCAACATTTCCTACATGCCACAATTTGTGAGCGAAGCGAGCAACATTCCCTACATGCCAGAGTTTGCGAGCGAAGCGAGCAACATCCCCAAATAAACTTTTTTGTGGTGCCACGTAGTTTTATAAGATTTATTTTGTTTGTAAGAATTTCCAACAGAACAAAACGTCTGCCAAGTTGGGTGGGCAGTATAACTTCCTCAAGTGAGCGAAGCGAGCATCATCTCCAAATAAACTTTTCGTGGTTCCACGTAGTTTTATAAGATTTAATTTTTTTGTAAGAATTTCCAACAGAAAAAAACGTCTGCCAAGTTGGGTGGGCAGTATAACTTCCTCAAGCGAGCGAAGCGAGCAGCATCCCCTACAGAAGTTAAACCTACCCTTAGAGACCTACCGTTTGCGAGCGAATCGAGCCAAATCCCCTACATGTTGGGTGGGCAGTATAACTTCCTCAAGCGAGTAGCATCCCCTACAGATGTTAAACCTACCCTTAGGGACCTACCGTTTGCGAGCGAAGCGAGCATCATGCCCTACATGTTGGGTGGGCAGTATAACTTCCTCAAGCGAGCGAAGCGAGCAGCATCCCCTACAGAAGTTAAACCTACCCTTAGTGATCTACCGTTTGCGAGCGAAGCAAACAACATCCCCTACATGTTTCAATTGCGAGCGAAGCGAGCTACATTCCCTACATACCACACTTTACGAGCAAAGCGAGCAACATTCCCTACATGCCACACTTTGCGAGCGAAGCGAGCAACATTCCCTACATGCCACACTTTGCGAGCGAAGTGAGCAACATTCCCTACATGCCACACTTTGCGAGCGAAGCGAGCAATTTAATGGGGTGGGCAGTATAACTTCCTCATGAGAGCGAAGCGAGCAACATCCCCTACAGAAGTTAAACCTACCCTTAGAGATCTACCGTTTGCGAGCGAAGCGAGCAACATCCTCTACATGTTTCAATTGTTATACATCGCATGTATACAGCCACACTTTGCGAGCGAAGCGAGCAATTTAATGGGGGGTCCGGGGGGCTTGCCCCCCGGCTGGATGTGGAGGCGAGCGTAGCGAGCCGGAGCGGCTAGTATATATAATACAGGGAGTTTCAAGGAAAGGTTACACCCCCTTCATTTCTCCTGAATTCAGCGTAAAAAATAGGGACCAACGCCATTCTTCTTTACGTAGATCTCAGAAAAATACTTTCGCGCAGGCCACTAGCTCCAGAAGTGGCTCATGACAAAAACTTTGATTTTTTCAGGTGGGAACCCCATTTTTTATTGCAGATTTTGATTCTACCCAAAAGTTTTTGAATTTTTTTGTATGAATTTGAACGCGCTCAACCCGTTCCGCGAGTGCGCCAAGTCACCTAACTATCAAAATTGCGCATAACATGGATGCTGGTTAACCATCGCTGGTTTTCATCGCTGATTCTTATAGCATTATCCGATTCTAGATTTGATTCGATAAATTTGACAGGATTAATGGCCGAAATTTGGTTATTATGCGTAAAAAAATCATCTTTTTAGGCTTGTGTTTGCAGTTAAAAGATTATAAAAATACACGTTCTTTTTTTTTTTTAATTAAAAATGGTGGAAAAACATGAAAAAGGTACTTCAAAGCAGTTGATCGAAAACCAAAGAGGAAATAATCTAAACCTAAGTAAAATAAGTCCAAATCTATTAAAAAAAAAAAAAAAACCTAAGAGGAAAATGTATAAATCTAATGGGGAAAAAATCTTAATTTTGCTAAAGGAAGTGTTCGTTTTTTTATTTTCTTTCAACTCCGCCATATCCGGTTCCCAGCCCGGTCGGAAAACTGTGAGGGAAAGGAAATAGAAAATTACGAAATTTCATGTGCAAACGAAAAAAAAAAAAAACGAACGAACGAAAATAAAAACGAAAACTACCTTTAAAAAAAAAATTAAAATACCATCTGATGGTGAAAAAACATGAAAAAAAGTACTTCAAAGCAGTTTGCAGTACCCAAGAGGAAATAGTCAAAACCTAAGTGAAACAAGTCCAAACCTAAAAGAAGAAGAAGAAGTCTAAACATAAGAGGAAAATGTCTAAATCTAATTGGAAAAGGTCTTAATTTTTCTAGAGGATCCCAGCCCGATCAAAAAAGGGGGAGAAGGAAATGGAAAACTTACGAAATTCCATGTGCAAACACACGCCTAAAAAAATGATTTTTTTTAACGCAAAATAACCAAATTTTGGTGACTAATCCGTTCAACTCAAATCAAGAATGGGATAGCACCATATGTATCAGCGTTGAAAAACAAATTTAGGTAAGTGTATGGAAATACCTTTAGATTATCACGAATGTTTATTGCATTAAGCAAATACACAAAGCTTTTTAGCTAAATTTTAGCCATCTTCAGGCACACACAACAAAAACAAACACAGGAGAAAAGGTACTAACTGGAAACCTCCATATAACCATAACATTGCATCAGCAGTAGTACCAACCTTGTACAAATTGTATTGCCCTACTAATGTTGATGGCAGAAATTAATGAATAAGTTACTACTTAATTTCAAAATTGCTTCAATGATACATAAATATGAGTGAAAACAAATTACAGAATTGTGAGGAGAAAAATACAAGATTGAAAAATTAAAAAAAGAAGAAAGCCTGAAAATGGCTAAAATTTAGCTGAAAAGCTTTGTGTTTTTGCTTAATGCAATAAACATATGTGATAATCTAAAGGTGTTTCCTTGCAATTACCTAAATTATGGAGGATTATCACAAGAAGTCTTCAACAACTCTTCTGAGATTATTGAAAAACAAACGTTGAAAAACGAATAATTTTTTCCGACGAACTTCAAATTTTTACTGATTCGTCCTGCTGGGAAAGAGAAGGTTAAGGTATTTCTCTCTTACATATACTTAATATCAATATAAAAACTAGGTTTTGCATGTTTACGGTGGAGTAGGACGGCAGCGGGATTTATCGCTGTCATTCGAACTATAATGTCCCGTTATGAGCCGTTCACCGCGGAATGACATCCACCGCAAGCCCTGCCGCCGCTCGGTTTGAGCTAGATTAATGGTTTCCCCTCGTGGTCGTAATACTGATCTTTGATGAGGATCATTTTCGACAATAAGTAGGTTGGGGTGGGAGACTTGAATATTGAACCGGTCTCTACAATCAATCACTAACTACCGCATGGCGGGGTGAAGGACCGATAGACTATCACTGCAACAAGAATATTATAACACACAGTTTACAAACGACCTTCAAAGAACGATATTATCGTGTACATCCACAAACTATGGTGAAGGATATACGTATATAAACGAAAACGAAACGAAAACGGAAAGTTATCTTTGGATCCCACTCACTCTGATAAAAAAAATGGTCAACTTTTGTTGGGGTTGAAAATGAATTTTCCAAAATGATTATAATGATTTGTTAATCAATAATAAACCAAAATCGATAAAATACTGTTATGAAACTGTCGTCATTATATCAACATATTTTTCGTTGTTGGATACATCAAAAATCCCGTAGTTGAGTTCGAGTTCTGGTAAACACCTAGTTGTGCGTTTTCTTACAAAAATACGTAGTTGAACCTAGATCATTGCCTCTCTTTCCAACACTGGTGTCGGGAAGTGGGATTGTCGATTATGGGAGACAATGAGAACGGGGAAGACGAACTGAACCTGGAAGGTCGAAGGTTGAGGAGTGGTCGAGTTATTGTTCATAATGAACCCACAAGAGAGACCATAGATCCAATGCCTCCAAATGGTGAAGAAAATAATGGACAGCTTGAAAGGGATGAAATTCAGAGGCTTGCGGCTGAGGTGAGAAGGTTGCAGCTAACATTGGACGAATCAAGGGATGCAGTCAACGGACAGCTAAGGGGGTTCTATGAAGACGTAGTTAGAGAAGTACAGGCATGGCGGGACGATGTCAGAAGAGCAAGTGACAATAGCAACCAGGCGAGACAACGGCAGGTGAAAACAGGCAAGAGCTCAATAAAGCCGGGTTGGTATGACGGCACAGCTAGCTGGGGGGACTACCTTGCTAAATTTGAGAGGGTTAGTCGGAATAATGATTGGGAAGGGGAAGAGAAGGCAGTACAGCTTATAGCTTCATTGCAGGGTGCAGCTCTGGCTGTAGTTTCAAACCTTGGACCTGAGGCCTCATTTACGGAAATGGTAGCAGCATTAGAACAACGGTATGGGACAACAGGTCGGGAGCACCTTTTCATGGCTCAACTAAGGAACAGAGTTCAGGGACCAAAAGAAGATCTAACAGCCTTTGCAGCTGATTTGGAAACTCTAGTACGAAAGGCACTCCCAGGAGGTACCCCTGCTGCACTCGAGGTCATAGCCTTGCAGCAATTTTATGATGGCTTAAGGAGTGTTGAACTCCGCAAGCTTGTACTGGCCTATCCAACAACAACTCTTAGGGAGGCAATTGGACATGCTCTGCAAGCGGAAGCAAACCTCCTTCGAGCAAATAGTGGTATCAATGCGATACGGGCCATAGAGGATGTGGAAATTGAAGTACGAGCTTTAGGGGCAGAACGATCAAGGAAGGGGGATGGTCTGTGTTGGCGTTGTAACGGGAAGGGGCACGTTGCGAGATATTGTCCCACTGTACAGTGTTACACGTGTCATTCGCCTGGTCATACTTCTTATGATTGCCCCAAGAGCCAGCAGGCGGGAAACGGACCACGGTCATAGGAAGAGGGGTGCCTATGATACGTGGTGGAGTAAAACTACCCCACGGACAGAAGACTGAAAGTCCACCCATCGTTTACCGACTTAGTTCTGAAGCATCAATCTTGGTCAAAGGATTCATCAATGGCAAAGCCTGCAATATGGTGGTTGATACTGGTGCAATGGTGACTATTGTGCGACGTGGGGTAGTGACGGTGAAGCCGAGGGAGGAAGTTGAGGGAAGTGAACTTGTACTGCGTACGGTGACAGGCCAGGAGTTTCCTGTGGATGGTCGAGTGGCAGTGCAAGTGGAATTGGGAGGAAGTAAGCCCAGGCAACATGCCGTATTGGTTGCAGACATACGTGATGACTGTATCCTAGGAATGGATTTTCTTGCAAAAGCAAGGTGTAAGATTGATGCAGCAATGGGGACAGTGACAATGGAGGATCTTGATGATGGAAGAGTGGGGGAGATGATGATCGAAAGATCAAAAGATGATTGCACCCAAGTAGGAAGAGTTGAGGGGAATGAAGAAGGAAAAATCATGGTAGAAGAATTTAAAGAAGATGTAAAACAAGAAGGAGCTGTATTAGAGGGGGGAACTGCAAAACGACAGGGAAAAAGAGAAGAAGAGTTGATAGAGTTAGAAGGGATGAGTACAAAAAGCCAGGACTGTCAGCATGTTGAGGAGCTCATCCAGAGGGCAAACCAAGGACTGACAAACGAAGAGCAGGGATTGATGGCCAGTTTGGTTAGAGAATTTGCGGACGTTTTTTCAGCAAAGAAGGACGGCTTGGGCAGAATTCGGGGAGTGGAGCATGAGATCGTAGTGGAGCCCGACATTCCCATTCGACAGGCGCCTCATAGAATACCGTTACATCGAATGGGAGAAGTAGATGCATTGATTGAGGAAATGGAGAGGGAAGGTGTTATTGAAGTCTCCAGCAGTCCATGGGCTAGCCCTATTGTCTTAGTAAAAAAAAAAAGATGGGTCAACCAGATTCTGCATTGACTATAGAAGGCTAAATGAAGTGACAAGAAAAGATGCACACCCGCTACCACATATTAATGACCTACTGCAGGCAACAAGAGGCAGCTCCTGGTTTTCGTCACTTGACCTAAAGAGTGGGTATTGGCAAGTACCAATGAAGGAGGCTGATAAACCAAAAACAGCCTTCTGCACGCCTCGAGGTCTATGGCAGTTCTTGGTTATGCCTTTCGGGCTGTGTAATGCTCCTGCAACCTTCCAGCGAGCAATGAATAGACTGCTGTATCAACTGGTAAGAAAAGGCCGGGTTAGAGTGTATCTAGACGATGTACGAGCTGACGCAACAACATTCCAAGAAATGCTAAACCTGTTACGTGAGATGTTTCTGCTGTTTCGAGAAAATGGGCTCCAACTTAATGCCAAGAAGTGTGAGCTATATCGCCGGAGCATTCCTTACCTTGGCTATGTGATATCGGCTCAAGGCGTTGAAACTGACCCTAATAAAACAGAGCGTGTTGCTACCTGGCCCACACCTAACTCAGCCAAGGATGCACATGGTTTTGTCCAATTCTGTTCCTACTACCGACCTTTTGTGCCTGACTTCGCTCGACGAGCCGGACCAATATACAAGTTAGTGGGAGGAAAGAGAAATTTTGAATGGACAGCTGAGTGTGAGGAGGCTTTCCAAGACCTGAAGAGAGCTCTGATGACTGCACCCATACTGAGCCATGCCAGACCAGACTTGCCATACATAGTGGATGTTGATGCCAGTGAGAAAGCTATTGGAGCAGTATTGTCTCAAAGACAGGGGGATATGGAGAAAGTGTTGGCCTACTTCAGTCGATGTTTGCAACGATCTGAGAGAAATTATTGTGTCACACGGAAGGAGTTGCTTGCCTTGAAGGTGGCCCTCGAGCATTTTCGACATTATGGTTTAGGAAGTGGAACACCAGTTACTGTACGCACCGACCATGCTTCATTACAGTGGCTTAGAAACTTCAGACAACCTGATGGACAGATGGCTCGATGGCTAGAAGTACTGGCTCCATTCAATGTCAAGATTGAATATCGTAAAGGCACAGCACATGGCAACGCTGATGGGTTATCTCGGAGACCGTGCCTACCCATGGGGTGTAAATATTGCGCAAGACAAGAAGGAAAAGACAGCCAAGGGGAAGTAAGAAGGGTGAAAATTGAGTCAGAAATACCATGGAAGGAGGAACAGAGCAAGGATAAGGAAGTAGCACAGATGCGTTGGTGGGTAAGTGAGGGGAAGAGACCAGACTGGCAGACTGTGGCTACCTATGGTACTACTGCTAAAGCACTCTGGGCCATGTGGGACAGGTTAGTCCTGGAGGAAGGGGTCTTGAAACGACAATGGGAGACCGACACAGGCAAAGAGCAGGTTAAGCAAATAGTCGTTCCACGGCAATGTCGTTCGTTGTTGAACGAAAAGAATGATTTCAGAGTTGAGAAGAAATTTTTGCTGGGAGGGTCTGCATAGAGATGTGAGAGACTTTGGTAGGGCATGTGTGGCTTGCAGAGAAGCAGGCAGAAGAGGAACAAAGAAGGCGCCCCTACAAGAGTATCGTGTAGGTTTACCTTTCGAACGAGTAGCGGTAGATGTAATAGGTCCCTTCCCAATGTCAGCCCGGGGAAATCGCTTCATTATCGTTGCTGTAGACCAATTTACAAAGTGGCCAGAGGCATTTCCATCTCCTGACCAGAAAGCAGAGACAGTTGCGCGTGGCCTGGTGGAGAATCTTGTGTCAAGATTCGGAGTACCACGGGAACTTCATACTGATCAGGGCCGAAATTTTCAGTCGGACGTTTTCAAGGAAACAATGAAGATACTCGGAACCAACAAAACCAGAACCACATCTCTAAGACCTCAAAGTAATGGGGGTGTAGAGCGATTCAACCGCACGCTGATTAACATGCTTCGCAAGGTCACTGAAAAGCACCAGAGGGACTGGGACGAGCACCTTTCCTGGGCACTACTTGCTTACCGAGCGACCATTCATCGGGCTACAGGATTCTCTCCAGCCATGCTGACCTGTGGGAGGACGCCCACACTCCCAGCCAATCTACTAACGGGGGTGGCGCCAAACCCAGTCAGCACAAGGACTTATGCTGAGGCCCTGCGACAAAACCTGGATGAAGCCCACAGTATGGCACGACAAGCATTAGGGAAAGTTGCAGAAGAAGCAAAAAGAAGGTATGATGTGCGCGCAGAGGAACCTCGATTCGAGAAGGGAGACAAGGTTTGGCTGTACAACCCAGGAAGAAAGAAGGGCCTGGCTCCAAAGCTCCAAAGGCCATGGGTTGGACCTTGTGTCATATGTAAGCCAGTAACCGACGTTGTATTCAGAATCCGGCTACCGACTGGACGACAGATTGTTGTACATACAGATCGGTTGCAGGACTACAAGGAGAAGAAGGAAGAATGTGGTGTTGGGAAACTGTCGTCATTATAGCAACATATTTTTCG
The DNA here is from genome assembly GCA_030762985.1 of Adelphocoris suturalis. Lineage (NCBI taxonomy): Eukaryota > Metazoa > Arthropoda > Insecta > Hemiptera > Miridae > Adelphocoris > Adelphocoris suturalis. The sequence goes on from CM061040.1 coordinate 163,854,128, forward strand.
TTGTTGGATACATCAAAAATCCCGTAGTTGAGTTCGAGTTCTGGTAAACACCTAGTTGTGCGTTTTCTTACAAAAATACATAGTTGAACCTAGATCATTGCCTCTCTTTCCAACAATACACTTGGACTTTTCCTTTGAACATCCATGCTGGTGTGTACCGAGTGCGGTCCGAATTGATTAAGACCCTGTACACTTGGGTTTAGGCCTTCTGCATATAGATTGAGACCTTTCCCACATAGGATTAGACCTTTTCCACTTAGGGTTAGACTGTTTTCTCCGAGGTTCGGGCTTTTTCTTCGTAGGTCTAAACTTCTTTCATTTAGATTTAGACTTTTTCCTCTTTGGTTTAGTCTTCTAACACTTATGTTTAGAGCTTTTCCACTTATTTTTAGGCCTTTTTCAACATACATTGTGAAACGGAAGTTAGTGAAAAACGTTGTCTATTTCCACGAAAAATAAAGAGTTACAATGTTAAATCGATTTCGACGGTTAGGCCATCATCAGTAACAAACAATAACTGAAGACACATTAGAAAGGACACAGCTTATATAGTGACAGGTGAAGGGAGATTGAATCCCATTGGTCGAAAGAAAGGAAAGGGGCAGGAGGTACAACCAATTAAGTGCATACAAAGTGAAGGGGGATTATAGCTAATCAGATGAAGTAAAAGGGGGAAATAACTAAATATGGTTTCAACAGTGTGAAGGGATAATTCCAAGCTTTACAGAAATGGACCTATCAGTGGTGAAATATATTGAGGTATATCCTCATTTAAACATTTACCAGACCTGTCACTTTTGATAATTTCGAATTTTTCAAGTACATTCAACATACCTCCCTTTGGGCAAAAATGAAGAAATTCTACAAACTATCAGTCAAATCAAAAATTATTGTAACTATGATTGGATTCTTTAAGATGTTTTGCAAATGTAGACTTATTTTCCCTGAAATCCTCCAGATGCTCGTTTATTCTTTCCCTTAATTTCCTACCAGTCTGACCGCAATATTCGTAGCCACAAAAACATTTCAATTTATAAACTCCACTTTTATCCTGAACACTAATTTTGTCCTTAACGGAACCTAGTAACGCTTTAAGACTATTTTTAGTTTTAAAACCTACTATAGAACCTCTCGATGATAGAATTTTGCAAATTTTATCAGAAATTTTCCCATAATAAGGTAAACTTATCCATTGCTTTTCTTCTAAAGTTACATCTTCCCGAGCCAGATTGGAAACTTTTTCCCTACTCTTTTTCCTAAGAACCTTATCCTATATGGTATCAACGAGATCTCATCCATATCCATTACTAGTGACCTCTTGATATTGTGACCTCTTCCACTTAGGTTCAGACTTTTTCCAATAAGATTTAGTCTTTTTCCTCTAAGGTTACTTTACTTTAATCTAAGGTTACACTTTTTTTCTTAGATTTAGATTTCTTTCTATTAGGTTTACATTTCTTCCCCTTTGGATTAGTCTTTTTCCTCTTTGGTTTAGACCATTTCCACTTACGTTTTGGCCTTTCCATAGAGTTTATGGACCTTTTCCATTTAGGTTCAGACTTTTTCTTCTTAGCTTTATACTTTTTCACTTAAGGTTTCTTTTTCTTGGCCGATTTGGAAAAGCCAACTTTTTAAAATTATAAACTAATACGAGATTCCGATATAAGGTGGTAAATGAAAAAGTTCCAATCATGCAGCATGATCTTATGAGCAAATTTTCGTAAATTATTATATTGTACAATGTTGAATTGTTCTCAAATTAGAGCTTTTTGACTGCAAGAAAATTGTTAACTAATAATTTTTTGAAAGAAAAAAGGAAAGAATTCCAAATAATAACCTGATATTTGAAAAGAAGTTTTGTATTTTTAGCTTTTTTTTTTTTTTTTTTTAAGCAAGTTTTAATAAATTTAAGTAAATTTTTCAGAATCATTTTGTACATAAATTTTCAACTATTATATTTTATAGTTATTAAACTTTTGTTGAGAAATATTCTGCAAAAATACATAATTTTATCGTTTTTTTTTTGCCGTTTTTAACCAATTTTAGTGATTTTTTTAGAACATTTTCTTGAAATCTGACCAATTCAATGTGCTCAAAAAGTGCTGGCCAACGGATTCGTCCTTTCGTTTGGAAAGCTTGTTTTTTTTTTTTTTTTTTTTTTTTTTTTTGCAATAACGGAATTTTTATCTCATTCCTAAGGAGACTTATCGTCTGGAACGACACATATATAAATAAATAAATTTTTATATTTATGCAAAAGCACAAACTTCAGGAATCGTTCCAGAATTCCTCAAAACGGATTTCAATGAAGAAATTTTTCAAAAATGTTGGTTTTGAAATTTTCCAACTCATTGCAATATCTTCATTTTCTACGAAAATTCCCTAAATAATGTACTTTCGCGGAATTGCAAAACCCAATCTACTAAAAAGTTATGACAAAGACCTCCAGGCTTGTAGAGATGCGGTGAATATATTATTCGCATGGCAAAGAACCTTTGCCACAACGTTGCAGATTTGTTCGCTTCACCAGGCCGAGACCAGACCCAACGGGATTCGATCATCCGATGAAATCTCTTTCTCAGGTCGGTCTTTTTTTCCTCTCTGCCGCCGTTGGATACATCAAAGGATCGGTTTCAGAGCATCAGCCTCAGCTGAGCTGGAGGTGAGCCCGAGTTATGAGATCCGACCGCTGCCACAGGTTTCGCTGTCAGAAGCGTCTCCTATCACTTCTCGGATTGTATCACTGACGGGGCTCATATGTATTTTATGCTTCTTCGTAAAATGACAGCGGTTGCTTCACTTGTTGAAACCCCAATAGCACGAACACAGCTTCATCATTTCAATGCATTTGTTGAATGATATATACATTTATCAATATTGTATTTTCAGCTGCGTATGTTATTACAATGATTTGGCTCGTTGTAGTGTACCTAGATCTTATTGATTATGATGTAAAAGTGCTAATATTCCTATCATTACATTGTTTACAGGAACCAGCCATTATCAAATTCTACAGAGATTAGGTATTCCTTTCTCGTTTAATCAACCTTTTAACACAGAATGTGTTTTAGCCATGGACTAACTAGCCGAAAATGGAACGCGGGATGGTAACGAAATGTGTGACGGATGATTTTCACGTACAACCGAGTCGTTGCTAGGGATATGGTACTTCGTCGTTTTTCATCCCACAAAATTCGTTGACCATTCGTTCGAAAGCTCTCGATTTATCCAACAATTATATGTTAACTACTGCGAAGTGCGTGTCCAACAAACTGAGTTATGAGCATGGTTATATAAATAATTGTTTACACACAGGTGATCATTCTCAATAATTGATATTGTGAACATGATTGCAACCGCTTGTTAATTTCTGATGATTTCATTGAGCTTGTGTTTCGATGATTTGATTCATAGCAGGTGATCTGAGTATTACGAAAACGGTTTGATTTGTGAAGCGGAGGTTAAATAATTTGAATAGGTAATTTCTATACTTTACACTCTAGGAAGCTGTAATTTCGTTTGTAGCCTCTTTAGGACATTTACTTGACGATGCTCAGGGTCCGGATCAGATGTGTGGCTCTTAAAGCTAATTTCTATGCTTTACACTCTAGGAAGCTGTAATTTCGTATGTAGCCTCTTAAGGACATTTACTTGATAAATCGCTCTTGATTTATCACGAATTTATTTCGTTTTTTTTTTCGTAGTTTCATACTATAACTATATAAATTGATGTTATAAATGAATAGTAAACAATGACGCTTGTTTGGTTGTCACTTGGTTGCGTGACAACGCAAACACATTCTGTGTTTCAATAATTTCGTCCGAAGTATGTAAATAGAGGTAACCGGGGGTCCAGGGGGCTTGCCCCCTGGCGAGGCGCGGAGCGCCGAGTTTTCCTCCTCTTTTGAACTAGATTAGTAAATACTAGACGGGTTTTGCTGTCAGAAGCGACTCCCACTACACAGCTGGCTCATAATATGTATTTTATGCTTCTTCGTAAAATGACAGCGGTTGCTTCACTTGTTGAAATCCCCATACCACGGACACCAGCTTCATCATTTCGATGCATTCGTTGAATGATATATACATTTATCAATATTATATTTTCAGCTGCGTATGTTATTACAATGATTTGACTCGTTGTAGTGTACCTAGATCTTATTGATTATGATGTAAAAGTGCTAATATTCCTATCATTACATTGTTTACAGGAACCAGCCATTATCAAATTCTACAGAGATTAGGTATTCCTTTCTCGTTTAATCATCCTTTTTTCCTCCTCTTTCGAACTAGATTAGTGAATACTAGGCAGGTTTTGCTGTCAAAAGCGACTTCTACTACTTCTCGAATTGTGTTTACACAGCTGGCTCATACGTATTTTATGCTTCTTCGTCGAATGACAGCGGTTGCTTCACTTGTTGAAACCACTATACCACGAACACCAGCTTCATCATTTCAATGCATTCGTTGAATGATATATACATATATCAATATTATATTACCAGCTGCGCATGTTATTACAATGACAAATGACAGCGGTTGCTTCACTTGTTGAAATCCCCATACCACGGACACCAGCTTCATCATTTCGATGCATTCGTTGAATGATATATACATTTATCAATATTATATTTTCAGCTGCGCATGTTATTACAATGATTTGACTCGTTGTAGTAAACCTAGATCTTATAGATTATGGGGTAAAAGTGCTAATATTCCTATCATTACCCATTGTTAACAGGAACCAGCCATTATCAAATTCTACAGAGATTAGGTACTCCTTTCTCGTTTTATCACCCTTTTTTCCATCCCTTTCGAAATAGATTAGTAAATACTAGACAGGTTTTGCCGTAAGAAGCGACTCCTACTACATAGCTAGCTCATATGTATTTTATGCTTCCTCGTCGAATGACAGCAGCTGCTTCACTTATTGAAATCTCTATACCACGAACACCAGCTTCATCATTTCAATGCTTACATTTATCAATATTGTATTATCAGCTGCGTATGTTATTACAATTATTTCGCTCGTTGTACTATACCTACATCTTATGGATTAAGTATGAGGTAAAAGTGCTAATATTCCCATCATTACCCATTGTTAACAGGAACCAGCCATTATAAAATTCTACAGAGATTAGGTATTCCTTCTCGTTTAATCATCCTTTTTTCCTCCTCTTCGAACTAGATTAGTAAATACTAGACACGTTTTGCTGTCAGAAGCTACTCCTACTACTTCTCGGATTGTGATTTACACAGCCGGCTCATATGTATTTTATGCTTCTTCGTCGAATGACAGCGGTTGCTTCACCTGTTGTAATCAGTATTCCACGAACACCAACTTCATCATTTCAATGCATTCGTTGAGAGCTATATATATATATATATATATATATATATATATATATATATATATATATATATATATCAATATTATATTACCAGCTGCGTAAGTTATTAAGTTATTGCAATGACTTGGGTGATGTTTGTAGTATACCTAGATCTTATGGATTACGAGGGAAAGTGCTAATTTTCCTATCATTACTCGTTGTCTACAGGAACCATTCATTATCTAATTCTACATAGATTAGGTATTTCTTTTTCGTATGATCGAACATTTTTTCCATCCCATCCGAACTAGATAGTAGATACTCATATTGCATATTCTATAGGATATTGATATTGGATGCTACTAGGATACTTTCAACAACGAATTTCTGAACAAGAGAGATAATTTCACAGAATACAAAGCTGGCAGTGTAGCCTCATTTGTACCAGTTTTTACTGATGGAATGAGTTCTTATCGAAAAATACGAACCCATCATTCTGGAAACCAAGATCGTATTTATTATCTCACTTAACTATTTGAACTTACAAAACGAGATGAATTGGTTCATTTCAGTCGAATGGAAACTGACGGAGTAACATTTCCCTAGAAACGGCTCTGTTCCAAGTTTAAATCATTAGAAATGTACAAAAAGGTCGGTGTTGGGTTGGTGTCGCCATTTTCAAACTGAATCCCAGCCTTAAAAATTATGCATTTAAGTTGCATTGTTGTATTGTCTTGTAAGTTGCATTGTAATGTTACAATGCAATGTTGGACAATCAGAGGGCTGTTCTCCAAAAACGTCCTCACATCAGTTTTTTGTTTGGTGTGCTCATGTTTGTACAGAGAGGGTTCATCCATTAGAATTTAAATTATTTCAGATCTTTACCTATGGTGGTGAAGACCCCCCTGGGTGGTGAAGACGTATTTTTAGAAAACTCTCATCGAACTGAAACATATTAGTCGATACATTGTGCGGTGCTACCAGGAGGCTTTTTAATCGCGACCCCTTAAAATTTCACAAACAAAGAATTATCTCAGTAGCATACTCTGGCTTTCTCATTTGTTCAGGTGACGGTGACCTGTGAAGCCTTGTACTGTAACCATAATGAGTGAATTAGTAGATACAGAATTAGTCAGGAACGGATCCGATAAAATTCTATTGATTTATTCTTGTCAAATAACTTTATTCAATCGAATTTGGCAAACCATTTCATTTAATGGAAAATTCATACGTAATATCGGTTTTGGTAACTATGAAACATTCGGATTGGAATTTTCTGTTTCTTCTCAGAATCCGATTCTCCACTCACAAAAATCTGAATTCCAACAATACAAACTCTGTATCGATTTGCGCTAATGTGCGTGAGAAAGACGCAAGATATCTATTAAAAAGATAACTTCCAACACGGTTCCCTTGAGTTAGATTACAATAGATCCTACCTGACACAATCCTGAGAAATTCGAAATCGAAAGGTAATTATGCTCGTTCCAAGAACACCACATGTTCATGCAACGTAAATTATATTTTTATTTAGTGCAAATGAGAACACCATTCTTCCAGCTGATTTGAAATTGTTCAATAATGACCAATCAGTACGATTGATAACTAAACTGTCGAGACTAGTTTCGAATCTATCAAGTAAGTTAGTAATGAACATGGCTTACGTATATTATAGTGTCAGGAATAGTCTCAGCTATGATTCTCTTTTTTTATTTATTTATTTATTTATTTATTAACGGGCAAGCCCAATTTACTACAGCAAAATATAGGTTACATATATAAGTTACATAATTTACACATCTAATAAAAACAACAAGAAGAAAAAAAAACAGTTTTACCAGAAACAACAATAAAACAAAACGAAGAAGAGTCAAAACAAAGCGGGAGCAGAGAGCACTATAGATTTTAGAGATGAAAGGGGGCTGTTGAAGAAATCGAAATCTGGATTTAAATTTAAGAAGAGGTTTGCAGAACGGGGGATGCGGTGAAGTGGACGGTTCAGAAGATAGTTAGTCGGAGAGAAAGGAACGTGGAAAATTTCAGGCTGACGGCTTGAGATTCGAGGGATGGAGAGACGAATTTCTGCCAGCAACGGAGGACAGTCAATAACGCCGTTAACAAGCTTGTGGAGGAATGACAGGTCGGCCATGCCACGCCGCACTTCCAGGGACTGGAGTCTGCAGGTCCTGAGGAGTGATGGATAGTCCACGTTATCCGAAGATATTCCAATCTTAAATGCAATATACCGCAGGAACTTATTTTGGACACGCTCGATTTGGTATTTGTGGACGGCATAATAAGGAGACCATATCGTTGAGGCGTACTCCAGCTTAGGAAGGACAAGCGCCTTATAAAGCATAACGATGGCATGAACGTGTCTAAAATCGCGGGTATGCCTCTTTACAAAGCCAAGCGAGCGCATAGCGCTACTGGCAACCATTTCAATATGCCGTGAGAAAGTGAGCTGACCGTCGAACCTAACTCCCAAATCCAAAGCTTCATCCCTTCTAGCCAGGGGCGCATTTCCAAGGGTGTACACAAACTGAAGGGGCGCCACTGAGCGATGAGATGAGATGACAGAACATTTCGATGGGTTCAGAAAAAGGCAGTTCACCACACACCATCTCTCCAGTTCAGTGATGGCCCGCTGAACGATATCACGGTCTTCAACCGAGGTGACGTATCGGAAAATCTTCAGATCATCAGCAAAAAGCAGGCAACGCACGGCAGGACCCAAGTGGGCAATAACACTGTTGATAGCCAGCAAGAAACACCAGGGTCCAAGATGGCTGCCCTGTGGAACTCCTGAGGAAGCATGAAATGGAGAAGACAGTGCACCCCGAACCCGCACCCTCAGCCATCTATCACAAAGATATGATGCCAACCAATCAAGCAGTGGTCCAAAAACCCCCAAGGAGCCAATTTTAATTGTATACAAATCGTTGACACAGAGTATATTGAGCTTTGGCATAGTTGTGTGGGGTGGAGCCTTCCCATCACTGCTGTGTCCTTTGGTGAAAGCTCAAAAGGCGATCTTAAAAATTATAGTTAAAAAACCTAAAAGATTTCCGACAACTGATTTGTTCTCAATGACTAAAGTTTTCTCTGTTGGCCAATTCTTTGTCAAGTCTGCTCTCTTGTTTATGCACAAGCATCCGGATTTGTTCAATTATGGACTTATGTCCAATTATTGTGCATATTCTTTTCGCTCTACAACGCAAAGTATTATACCTACTCCTCTGTCACGTTTAAAAAGTACAGCACGCCACATTTTCTATAGTATGCCGCTATTACTGCAAAGGGCACCCTCTACTGTAACAAACCCTACTAATTATAATAGATCAGCATATAAAAAAATTGTTTTTAGTTGGCTTATTTCACAGGGACATTCAATTTGTGAAAACATATTTAAAAGCATTTATATTGAGTAATCTTTGGAGTCAATGATCTGTTATTATTGTGGGCAGTCTATAGGAAGGATTCTTTTTAGTGCGTAAGAAGTTACAAGTTCACAACGCTTATCCATGTAAAAATCGGGAGTTCACTCCCCCACACAGCACGCAAAAATGTTCTACAGTGTGGGGAAATTCTAAACATTTAAGTGGATCTGTTCATTCAAATAGTGTTTTACCCTTCTTTTTTTCTGTACTTATTGCCACAAATGTATTCTTGTAATTTTGGAGGAACAAATTTCATTTTCATTTCATTTCATTTCATTTCAGTTTCAGTAAATACCAAAATGACTTGGGATATGATAGGAGACTGGGAATGTAAAGTAAAGAGCTTACATGTATTTGTGTAAGAAACTGGGCATTATGTACTAACATGAAGAATGCTATTGGTTTTGTTTGTAATAGCCTTCTTATTTCTCCAGTGCTCATCTTTTCTCTTTTTCCCCGAAAGAAGTTCAAGCTTTCGCTTCGCCTGTGGAAAACCTCCTCGTCTTATTTCATAAGCCTTTTCCGCTGGCCGGTAGAGGAAAGGAGGAAACTCTAGGAAAATGGAAGTGGATGATCAGAGACAACCGAGTCGGAGGACTACAACGTTTCCGCGACGCTTAGACGAAAATAGGGTGCTGGCGGGATGAGGACTTTTTCTGAAGGGAAAGAATTGATGCTATTGCCATCCCATTCCGCTGAGCATCTCATCCTGACCCTCTTCATCCGCTGGCTTTACTTCTCATCGCCTGACCCCCCCCCCCCCCCCCCCCCCCCCCCCCAGGGCACATTTTCCTTTTCTTTCCCACAATATTCCCCCTCTTTTAACCTTATAACCCCCTTCAACCTCCTGTCTTTACCTGTGCCAACCTATCCCTCGTCCCCAACCGCTTTGAACTGGATTTTATTTACAGATTTATTGGTCCTTTTTTTCCTGGGATTACTGAAAAGGTACTAGATATCTTGATGACGTCCAAAAAAAAAATAAGTCATTTGAAGGTTTTATAACGTCTAACATATACGAACTAGCAATACCAACTAGCATATGCGTCTAACGTGGAAATCATGAACATTTGGAGAGTGAGAGAGAGAGAGAGAGAGAGAGAGAGAGAGAGAGAGAGAGAGAGAGAGAGAGAGAGAGAGAGAGAGAGAGAGAGAGAGAGAGAGAGAGAGAGAGAGAGAGAGAGAGAGAGAGAGAGAGAGAGAGAGAGAGAGAGAGAGATTTATTATACACAAAAGAGATATATGCAAGTAGAACAGAGATATTTACAACAATAACAAATACTTTTACAGAACAATAGCAATTGCGTTTATTGCCTCACAATGTCACAAACAGAATACTTAAGTGAATTGCAATCTGATGTAAATAGGCATTTAGGTTTAAAAAATAATTATTTGATAAAATTAATAATATATCGATCGCTTAGGTGTATTCATTTTTTAAAGTTTTTGAGGTCCTAATTCTCCCTTTCCCTTTAATTTTAGCCTTTAGGATTGATGGAAAGTTATGCCTAGATTTCAAAACCAAGTTGAACCCACTTATGAGATTTTTCGTCCATGTGTCATAAACATTAGTTCATTAGATTTGGAGAATTTCTTAAATTTATTTATTCGGATTTGGAGTGCCTTAAACTTTTGAAATAATAATTATCTTGCTGAGTGTGGTTAAAGACGTTAGATGGCATGTCAAACCCTTTCCAAATTTTACAAGTAGGTATACAATCATTTATTTTCTCAGAACAATACCATATTAAAAGGTAAAATTTTGCCAGCCAAAACCTTGATAGGGGTCTGAATTGGCTGTAAAGTACTTCTCAGGCATTGAAATACAATCAAGGTTAATTTAAAGTAGTTTCCTATTTCTACTCCAAAAATAGGTGGTGGAATGCGCTCCCGATAACCTGGACCAAAATAAGATATTAGGAACTTCAATAAAAACTTTTACTGTAATATGATTCGAAGATGGCCTTTATCTATTAAATTCTATAATTTTGAAAAGGGTAGTAGTTATATAGGATTTTCAAATTGAATTCGTCCTTTTAAAAAATGAATTCGTCAATTTACAAAATGAATTTGTCCTTTTACAAAACGAATTCGTCCTTTTACAAAACGAATTCGTCCTTCATAAAGAGGAACCAAATCTTGAAGGTATCTTAGTAGCGGCGGTGTCTCGGGCTCGGGAAAACGGTGGTAGTCGGAATGCAGACTATCTAAGTGCGCGAAAATCTTCTCTCCTAACATCTACGCACATCAAACACAAATTACTGTAGGCACCAACTTTGTTATGCATATGCTTTCCCTTATGCCTTGAGCAGCATTAGCGCTGCCTCTGTATTGAGGAAAAAAGAAAAAACGCAGCAAATTTTAACACATAGGTTTGTTATTTCTGCATTGTGTAGCTCTTCTACGCAGAAAACCAATCTATATTATTAAACGAATCATTTAATGTATCTGCATAGGTGTAGTTCTGAAACGAAATTAATAAAATTAAACAACACAACTAATCTTTCCTTACACGAGCTTATGATGCAGAGCCGTAGATTGGCAAAACCATGGTGGCGGCGCAAGACTCGCTTGCTGCAAGCCTAACACTATCTAGCGGTCTTTGATGAAACTTAGTTCCCCCGAAAAATTATACGGTCGCTGCTCCATTATAGCTTGTAGTCAGAGAACGGAAAATCGTACAGCTTTCCGGATGATTTCATTCGCTTTGTTGGGAAAATATATGTAAATGACAACCAAAAAAACATCATTGTTACCTTTAAAGTTTTCGAGATCTAGATTTTTCAATATTTCAGCCCTTGATTACTACCCTTTATGGTTGATCAAAATTGATGTCGATATTACTAGCACATTCCCTGCCAATCCATGATGTTTCAGCCAAATTTCATAAACTTTGTCCTCGTAGTTTGGGAGAAATGCACTGGACAACATATGGTAGACGGACGGTTTTTTTTTCTTTTCCGTGGTCGATTACCAAGGTTCATTATTAAAAATAATAAACCAAAACTTTAAAATTCATGGCTTTGTATGAATTTGTTGCAAACGTTTTTCAAATTTCGTGTATTAATTTCTTGTAAACGTTGTAAATTTATTCTATTACATCTTTATTAACTATGCAAACCAATGCAATAAATTATTATTCTTCAATAAAAGGTATCTGCATATCATTTTCTGGTTGCCTTCAAAATTTGGTCCTCATTTGAAGGACGAATTCATATTGTAAAAGGACAAATTCATTTTGTAAAAGGACAAATTCATTTTGTAAAAGGACAAATTCATTTTGTAAAAGGACAAATTCATTTTGTAAAAGGACAAATTCATTTTGTAAAAGGACGAATTCAATTTGAAAATGCTATAATTATGAAGCGGCTAAAAAACTCGTCCGGACTCCATGGCAGGGTTGCCAGGTTCAGACACTATGATAAGCAGACTAAAAATACTCTATAAACATCAAACGGTCATAAACCATGCATCCACAGTTATTGATATGCATTTTCATATTATATATAGCATTATTTTATTTTTATATAGGTCTTTGCCAACTATAACGGGTGGATTCAGATAAGCAAAAGAAATTTTGAGTTAAACTAGTTTGAAAATGTGGTAGAATACAGTCATATTCTATCTGAATCCTCAATTATATTCGAGATTTATTTTTAAATACGTTTTTCAGAGAAACCACTGCCTTCTTGCATTAAAACCATGTTTCTCGACTGCAAATCAACCAAATTTGATTTTCAAGTATTTTTTCGAAATCAGAGCTGGAATTTCTAACAGAATTATTACTTTTGATTGTCAAAAATACCATCTAAATATCATACCACCAGCTAAATCATGAACTCTCACCTGCCTGAAGGTATAAGCTTTTGAACGGTTTGATCAACATTGTAAAAGGATTCATTTTGTAAAAGGACAAATTCATTTTGTAAAAGGACAAATTCATTTTGTAAAAGGAAATTCAATTTGAAAATGCTATATTTTATTTCTCTAAAAATCCTGATGAATTTCGTTAAATTTCAGGTGTCAGTCTAGTTAGGAAAAGTTTGAAATATCAATCCCCTTAGGAATTTCAATATTTTGTGAATTAAGGATATTTCTTCATCCCACTCATCGGTGTATCAAGGAATCATACAGAATGGTATAATTTTTCATGACAATTTATAAATAAATTAGTCTGTTGGTTGCCATAAGTAGAGTTATTTGGGCGACTGATACCCCAAAAAACCCACTACGTAACACATGCTGTGTCTATTCTGTCCTGCCGTTTTCATCTGATACGATATCCTATGAACGTACAATCTTCTTTTGGTTATTACCAATTATCAAATAACCCCAACCACCATTTTTTTTTTTTTTTTTTAAATAGATATTTGTAGAATTCCAAAATTGATTTAAAAAAATAAATTAATGAATGAATCCGTCTATCCGCCCCAAATTTTATGAAATTTGGCTCAAATATCATACATCAGCCGTCATTACTTTTGGTCAACACGGAAGGATAGTTAGTACTTGAAGGCTGAAAAAAAATCGAGATTTTGAAAATTGTCAAGGTGGCAGTTGTATTGGGAGGAGAGGGGGATTTATAGACATAATCTCAAAGAATTGAACGAAACCGTTCGGGTCACTATACGTTGATTCGTTCGCTCTCCCCATGGGAAATAAGCGATAGGGAAATAAGATAGGAACATATATTAAAAACCGTCTTCTGAAAATGTTCTTTTGCAGGGCCTCAATAAACTCTCGTCCACGCTACCCGGCATTTTTTCATCTAAAACAACTCAATCTCCGACGCTGTAAAAAGCCGACGTAACATGATTTTCCGTGTTATCCCGTGTGGACTTGTTTATACTTTTTACTGCCGGCTGACACGCGACGAGCGGGATTTCCGTTTGATTTGTATCGCGGACGGTCCGAGCTTGGGAACCGCATGAAATGATTCGATTTGTGGAGCACGCAGAGCAATCGCCAAGTTGGATTGATATTGTATCAGCGCACAACGAAACAGAGGGGAAGATTGTCAAGTAAAATTGTGGGCATCTACAATAACCTTGATCTAGACGGGTATAGACAGGACCGTAGAGAGAAAATCCAGGTCTGGGGGCAAATATCGTAGGGCTTAAAGGGGCCCTCTTTGAGTTGTTGCATTGCTCCCTAACCTTGATGAATAAAGTACTGCACACGTAAAGCTAACATTATATATCATGCACCACACTTGCATTTTTTCCGCATTTTAAACGCTGAAACGTGAAGAAGGCAAAGGCGTTTTTTAAGGTCAGCAGGACAGGTGTTCAGGTGTTGAAGAGGAATAACTGCAAAAACAGCGCATTCTGACGGAATGAAATTTTATTAAGTCTGTCAGGTTAGGGCTTGAAATATTGAAATAACGTTTGACGTGCCTAGTGTTTTCAAACAGGGTCTTGACAACTCTTGTTCTTAATAATAAAAAAAACTGTTCCCGCTGGGGCCGTGGTCAAGAACGAAAAATGATTGTTCGATTTTAAATTATATTTATATAAGAAGACAGGTATGTAATTTGAACTCAACAGAGAAGCAAGAGTGCACGGCAATAATCCTCAAACTACAAACTTCAGTTCTTCAGATCATTCACCTGATTCGGCAATTGTTTAGTGAGTTCTTTTTAGTGACCGGAGGGGTGCTATTACCTACTTAATGTCATTGGTGCGGCATTGGTGCGCGACCAAAAAAAAACGTAATAAAAATAGAAGTTTGGCACTGAAATAAGAATAATAAGAAAAGAAGTTCGGCACTAAGAAAACTTCAGCAAGGAACTAGGAACAATATTTTTGGCACAGGAGAACTGGAACTGGAATGAAAACGGGAAGGTACAACACGGTTTCCCAGTGAAACGTTACCTCCACAAGGGTTATGTTTAGCATTTTTCTTGCGTCAAGGTAAAAATTAGAACGTGTTCTAATTTTCCCAAGTGAGTTTAAAAACGCTCCGCCAGGATGCGCAATGGTCGAAAAAGCTGACCTTGGAAAAAATCATTTCTTCTTCTTCAAGTTTAGGCATTAAAAACGCAGAAAAAATGCTAGTGTTATACGGCCTTTAATGCGAATAGGTGAGGTAATAAATTATAAACCCAGATCCTAAAAGAGATTTCCAACGACAGGCGAACGATCTTTGTACGATGATAAATGCCTAAGAAACAGTTCCGTAGCAAATATTTGGTTGTAAGCGAAACATCAGAAAATCTTGCAAACAAGTCTGCAATTCATTGAGACATTTTATGTCTTCACTTCCCAGTCTACTAGTGGTCGCAATCATGTTTAAAAAATTAACTTCGAAAACCCAATATGAGTGGTTCAAAAACTTTGGGGTTTTTTAAATTTATTTTTATTTTCATTTTTTAACTTAAAACTTAGTATCAGGCACTACAAAAAGGAGAATCCTTTCAAACCGTTTCCTCCTGATATCTCAAAAATTGTACAATAACAATAGTGGTTTCAACCATGTTTACACAAATAATTAATAAGGATCACCTGTTTGTAAACAATTATTCACACAACCACGCTCATACCTCGAATTGTTGGCCAGACACTGCACAGTGGTTTACATAATACGGTTAGATCAACACCTTCCCAACGAATAGAGAATGATTCTTGTGCGATGAATTACATTGGGGAGTTACTTACCTAGAAACGCGTTGGTTGTAAGCGATAATCATCAGAAAACGTGGTAACGTAGTAGTTTGTGGTAACAATATTTGCAGAATAAGTGCTAGCGATAAGACATTTTCATGTCAAAAAGTTAGTGCGCATTGCGCAAGCTTTGCACTTGCGTACGTATGCAAAAATTTGATATAAGAAACCTTCGCAAATAATTAAACGGTAATCATTTGAAATTTGCTTCAAACATAAACGCTTACAAACGGAGTGGGGGGGGGGGGGGGGGTAATTAGTGGGAGAACTTATAGATATGAAGAATATTTTAGGTAAATAAGTGGGTAAACCAATGTGTACCAATTGTAGGATAGCAAACTAAGAGTCACAATAAGTATATTGGTGAGAAACTATAACTTTGACGGGTCGGAAAAGACTTTTTAGATCTGCACATCTTGGCGGCTCCACACATGCGGTATTCGCCGAGCACCTACCTAGCCGATGCTCGCCTTTTTCCTAGTGGTGTGGAGGGTCGATCGGCGTTCGCCGATTGCCGAATATTCGTGCTCGGGGATGCTCCGGCCAGTGTCGGTTTTTTGCCCACTTCAAAGGAGGCCAACATTCTAGTAGCTAGCATCTGCCCCGCTGCGCATCTGCGAGACGAACTCCGAATGTGTGGAGCAATGAGCCCTGGGCGAGTAGCTCGGTATTTCGCCGAATCGCTCGGTGCTCGGCAAAAGCCGCATGTGAGGAGCTGCCTTAAGGGGATTTTTTAAATTTTTAAATTTTAAGGTCAGGATTTTTTAAATTCTTACTTCAAATCGTCATAATCATAGGAAGGAAACACTTTCTGGTGGAACAGGGGTCAGTATTATTTCCTCATACATCAATCAATCAAATCCGTCTGATTTCAGAAACCAAATTTTCAAGGGCGAGGTCTGGAGCGGACAAGTGGAAGTAACATCGATCCGCCGAGCTTGGGTAAACGCACCGTCCACTGCCAACAATCCTAGGAAAACATCCAGAAGGAGATTTCTCCCTTATACACACGGGAGCGGAAAAAGAGAGAGAGATAACCTTTTCGAACGGAAAATTGAAGGAGCAGGGACAACCTTTCGAGGCCCCGGGTTTGCCGAGCTGATGGTGTTTGCCTAGAGGGTTAAATTCCTGACAGGTAGCACACAAAAACGGGTTTCTTACTGCGAGTCGAATTCAAATTGAGATCATTCCAATTATCGCGCGGTGTCTGGGAACATCTCACCATTAAGTAATTTTCTCGAAGGCCGGGGAGGCTACGCACAAAATTGAATCTCAGCAATCGACTGAGGAAACCATTTAGCCACAAGGGTTGGCTGTAGGACGATTCCAGTCCCAAGCTTCAAATCCTACTGTGTACGTTGGTACCTTTGCATCCTATTTTGATGGGTTTAATTAAAAGTTTGAGTTTAGTTGTTTTTCAAGTTTGTTAATGGTTGGGACCTCTAATGACCCTAAATGAGATTGGCGAACTATTGTTGCGGGATCTAATTTGACCACAAAGATGCATTTGACGTTTTTTGGCATTTTCGATTCATGTTGCATTTGGCACTGCAAGCAACATGAATATCTTTATCTAACTTTTATGGGGGGACATGGACCAGCCTCGGCATGGTATCCTATCAATTTGGTTGCAATTTGTCGTAGTAACCATTTTTTTTTTTTTTAAATTTATTAATGCCATTTATTAAAAAAAGAATGTAAGTACATATGCATACACACAAAAAGATAAGGAAGTATTTGATACTTCGATCCATGGAAAAAACAACACATCTCAATTAAAGTTGGCAGTTACTGATCTCCAAAATTTATAAAAATTGTCTGGAGATCAGGAGTTTAAAAAACAAAAACAGAAAATATGACAAGTGCAATCATTACACAAATATGAACCAATTCATGACTTAATTAAAGATAAGGGAATAAGATCTTAAATGACACAACAAGTACGTACTATATTCCATCTGACAATATAAATTTCAAATAAAACATACTGTAAAAAAAAAACCAAAAACAAAACGAAAACTCTTTAGATGATGACAAAATTGCTAAATAAAGCTAAAAAAAGAAATAAAATTTATCGTTTTGATAGAGATTCCTGAAAAATATGTTAATACTCTTTTTAAATTGAATAAAATTGTTAATTAGCTTAATGTGAACTGGCAACTCAACAAACAATCTAGGGCCTAAAAAAGAAAGTTGTCGCTTGAAAAAATCACATTTAGGGTATGGGATTGGAATCGTAATATATGAATTTAAACGCGTAATACCTTGTAAAGGGGGGATATCTGAAAGTTCATGTTTAAAATAATACTTTAATACTTCTACCACATATGTTAGTCGAGGAGGGAGAATATTTAATTTAGAAAATAAAGGTTTACTTGGGCTTGCATAACGAGTTTTGAAAATGAGGCGCAAGACTGACTTAATTGCCACCTCAATTTCCTTAAAGGACCTTTCATAAGCACCACCCCATACCGGAAGACAGTAGATCATAATAGAATAAACATATGCATGGAAAGTCATTTTGATAACAGATAGCGGTAGAACTTTATTTAGAAAAGAAAAAGTGAAAGACGATCTTCTAATTCAGGGGTGCTCAAACTTGAACTGCTGGCGATCTACCTCAATATTTTTAGACTACTTACGATCGACTCTGAGAGGCTGCAAGTGTGTGTGATGCAGGGTTGTCGTACATACACGATACACCCTACCTACCTAGGTAGGGTGTACCGTAGCATATATAGATATTAGCTTTCCGCACAATTTACATTATTTTAGTCAAGGTTTGGGTTAGGTTTACTTAAGTTCTTCTCTACAATATCAATGAAAACTCGGCGCTCCGCGCCTCGCCAGGGGGCAAGCCCCCTGGACCCCCGGTTACCTCTATTTACATACTTCGGACGAAATTATTGAAACACAGAATGTGTTTGCGTTGTCGCGCAACCAAGTGACAACCAAACAAGCGTCATTGTTTACTATTCATTTATAACATCAATTTATATAGTTATAGTATGAAACTACGAAAAAAAATACGAAATAAATTCATGATAAATCAAGAGCGATTTATCAAGTAAATGTCCTAAAGAGGCTACATACGAAATTACAGCTTCCTAGAATGTAAAGCATAGGAATTAGCTTTAAGAGCCACACATCTGATCCGGACCCTGAGCATCGTCAAGTAAATGTCCTAAAGAGGCTACATACGAAATTACAGCTTCCTAGAGTGTAAAGCATAGAAATTAGCTTTAAGAGCCACACATGTGATCCGGACCCTGAGCATCGTCAAGTAAATGTCCTAAAGAGGCTACAAACGAAATTACAGCTTCCTAGAGTGTAAAGTATAGAAATTACCTATTCAAATTATTTAACCTCCGCTTCACAAATCAAACCGTTTTCGTAATACTCAGATCACCTGCTATGAATCAAATCATCGAAACACAAGCTCAATGAAATCATCAGAAATTAACAAGCGGTTGCAATCATGTTCACAATATCAATTATTGAGAATGATCACCTGTGTGTAAACAATTATTTATATAACCATGCTCATAACTCAGTTTGTTGGACAAGCACTTCGCAGTAGTTAACATAATATTGTTGGATAAATCGAGAGCTTTCGAACGAATGGTCAACGAATTTTGTGGGATGAAAAACGACGAAGTACCATATCCCTAGCAACGACTCGGTTGTACGTGAAAATCATCCGTCACACATTTCGTTACCATCCCGCGTTCCATTTTCGGCTAGTTAGTCCATGGCTAAAACACATTCTGTGTTAAAACTCCTAGTTATTCAAAATTGCGAGTTTATTCGTTGTTACAAAACAAAAGAGTTACATATGGTGTTAAACTCAACTAAGGAGTGACTTTGGATATTGAAGCGTGGCACTGCATGTCCTCAGCATACTTTTCATAAGATGGTGCGTAACCACTGAGTGTCAATCGCAAGCATGATGACATATGATCGTCAGTTAGTCGATTGCGATATTTTGACTTAATTATCTTCATTTCAGAAAATGCAGACTCGCACAAGTAAGTTGACCCAAACATTGCCGTCAGTTGAAGGGCGATTTGCCTTAGATTCGGATATTTATCTTCAGATATAAAACACCAGAAATTTGTATCAGATGCTGTAGCTTTGAGATGTATATCTGATATAATCTGCACCAACTCATTTTCAACAGAACATGAGTTCATATTTAACTGACTTGCTACTTCAGTAGCTAATTCCTCAATGTTTTTACATGAAAAAGGATAACTCATAAATGATGCTATATTTGCCAATATACTGCAATCATAAAAACGCATTTCGAATTGTCCCAAAATATTTGATAATTCAGCCTCATACGTATCATAATTCAACTGAGGAATCCTTGCTTTCAAAGACGGAAAATGTTTCAGATCCTTTCTTTTCAGTTGATCTATCATAAGTTGCAATTTACTTTTGAATACGTAATAAATTTTTGTAGTTTAGTTACCTACTTATTAAAATTTTTTTTCTTCTCGAGATCTACTCAAAAAGCACTCGCGATCGACTGGTCGATCGCGATCGACCGTTTGAGCACCCCTGTTCTAATTGAATTACTGACATGATAAATGTGGTGTTTCCACTTCAGGAATTTGTCAACTATAATACCCAGGTATCGTTGACGCATCATATACAGGGGATAGAAGAGCATCCACTAGAATGAATGTGAAACGGAATAGCAGACGATTCAGGCTGACCTGCTTCTGTAATGGAATGTGTAATGTATGATGCGCCTGCCCAAACCTAAAATTGGGTTATAGTCATAATCCCGATTCAGACCGATTTCGATGAAATGATCAGGAATTGTGCAGATTATCACTTCTCCACATCTACGTACTGTATAATTTATTATTGGGTCACAACCCTAAACAGTGCAATTTCGACATTAATGACCGAAGTCTGATAAAAGTCTAATGATTTAAAGTGGTCCCAGTAAAGCTTAGATTATTGTATTCGTCCCTGTCAAGTGGCTGAGAATGATAAATCGGTCATTCGATATTCAAAATTTTAGCTGTATTATTGCTCAAAGTATTCAAGCATGCTATTCAAAATAGCGAGCAAAATTATAGATAGGGCTAGACTTATTTATTTTATTTTTTTAACTGAATTACACTTTATTGAATAAAAAATACATTATAGTTGCGCGAGAAAACGGCATTATGACATTATAAAACATTAATATGAAACTTGAAATAGGTGTCTATGCACTGAAAGTCCTCAATCTTTTCCTACCCAGAAGTTTCTTCTACAGTTCATGAAGGAAATCTGTATGTCGTTTTCGCTTGAGCCGGCGTCTTGATAAGCACAGTAAAAGGTTACTGGCCATTCCTTTCAGCAAGGGGTTAGAGTGGGAGCTAATTTCTTCGCGGAATCTGGTAAATTTGTTCCTTATATCCTCCTTGACTGGAAAGATATTCAGGTCGGAGTGTAGTACTGAATGCCGAACAAACCACGGGGCACCAGTTATAATCCGGAAAACTCTATTTTGGAACGTCTGAATTCGTTCAACTTGGGAGTGACTGACTGATCCCTAGTATTCTCCCCCGTACAGCTACATAGGTCGCAAAATGGTAAGGTGCACTAGCCGTTTTAGGTGGAGAAGCACTCTTGAGGACGGTTGAAGAAGATATTTCACTTGTTTCAGTCGGCACTGCAGGCGTTGTAATAGGTTTGAGATGTGAGTATCTCATATCAATTTTCTGTTGAGATCGAGTCCAAGATACTTCACCGAGTTTTCTTCTGGAACAGGTACTTCACGCAACGAGACAAAGTGGCGATTGATTTTGCGTTTTGTGAAGCAAACTAGTGAAGATTTTGTGGGCTTCACTTTTACCCGCCATTTGTCACACCATCCTTCAACTGCATGAGTGAAATCTTGGAGCTTTTCACAAGTCCTATCATCAGGGCCTTTTACAAGAGCTGCCACATCGTCAGCAAAGTGGGCTTGCTTAACTTAGGATGGATTAGGGTAATCGGAAGTGTAATATGTATATAGGAACGCACTCCGAACGCCTCCTAGGGGGATTCCTGCGCTTACTGGTTTGAAGTTTGACATCGCACTTGACTGAGAATGTTCTTTTGCTGAGATATGACTTCACGAGTCTAAAGTCGGACAGTGCATTTTTAAGCTTTGACAAGAGTAATTTTCTTGCAATTGCTTTTAATAAAAACCTATAATTGGATGTTACTTACGAAATTTCGTGACTTACAGCCCGATTTATAGTGAAACGGTACGGAATTTGTGACGGTCAGCACTTTTCCAGATCGATGTACCATATAATATTGGAGTCACAACCCCAAACGGGAGAATTTTGAAATAAAGAAATAAAGAAATAAATGTACAAAGTCTGATGAAACTCTTAATTTTAAATGCTTTAAATATTTCCCAGCGATTCTCAGAAAATTGTATCCCTCTCTGACTAAGCTGAGGATGATAATCGGTAATTCGATATTCGACGTTTTAGCTGTACTATTGCTCAAAATATTAAAGTATGCTATTAAAAATAGCGAGCGAAATGATCGATTGGGCTAGACTTAATTTTCTTGCACTTGCTTTTAATAACCATTCCTCAATCGCAAACCTATAATTGGATGTTACATACCAAATTCCATGACTTACAGCCCTATTTTTAATGAAACGGTAAGTAATTTTTTGCCGGTCAGCACTTCTCCAGATCAATGAGTCACAACCCCAAACGGGGGAATTTTGAAATAAATGTCCAAAGTCTGATGAAACTCTTAATTTTGAACGCTTCAAATATTTCCCAGCGATGCTCAGAATATTGTATCCCTCTCTGACTAAGCTGAGGATGATAATTCGGTCATTCGATATTTGACATTTTACCTGTACGATTGCTTAAAATATTCAAGTATGCCAGCTATTTAAAAATAGCGAATGAAATGATCGATAGGGCTAGACGTAGGTGACCTTAAACCCTGGAAGAGGTGTGTGGTGAGAGCATAAAAGAGACAAATTAGGCGACACCCCCCACCACCACCCACGAGTTTCAGCCGTGACCACCGTGGAGCAGGGTTGCCAGGTGTCCGGTTTTGGGCCGGACAGTCCGGTTTATTATCTAGGTTTCTGGGCGAAAATTGCTCTGAAAGATAAATGTCCGGTTTTAATTGAAAGGCCGTATGAGCGTTAATGATCGGTTTTTAGCACGGAAAATGCTTTAGCCTTGAGCTAACTGCCCGAAAACGTTACGCGGAAGTGTCACGAAATTTTTGACATTTTCATGTCTTTGCCCTGGCACATTGCACAAAAAACTGTCACGTAACGTAACGTAAATATTTTGACGATTTCCGCTTACAACCGAGTCGTTGCTAGGGAAATGGTACTTCGTCGTTTTTCATCCCAAAAAATTCGTTGACCATTCGTTCGAAAGCTCTCGATTTATCCAACCATATTATGTTTACTACTGCGAAGTGCGTGGCCAACAAGCTGAGTTATGAGCAAGGGTATTTGAATAATTGTGTACACTCAGGTGATCATTCTCAATAATTGATATTGTGAACATGATTGCCACCGCTTGTTAATTTCTGATGATTTCATTGAGCTGGTGTTTCGATGATTTGATTCATAGCAGGTGATCCAAATATTGCGAGAACGGTTTGATTTGTGAAGCGGTGGTTAAATCATTTTAGTAGGTAATTTCTATGCTTTACACTCTAGGAAGCTGTAATTTCTTATGTAGCCTCTTTAGGACATTGACTTGACGATGCCCAGGGTCCGGATCAGATGAGTGGCTTTTGAAGCTAATTTCTATGTTTTACACTCTAGGAAGCTGTAATTTCGTATGTAGTCTCTTTAGCACATTTACGTGACGATGCCCAGGGTCCGGATCAGCTGAGTGGCTCTTAGAGCTTGCATACGAGTCTGCAGGGGGGTAGGTGATGTAGCCTGGCTCGAATTCAATGAAGTACCCACGGGTGTCGGAACAATGAGTCAACACGATCGCGAATTCAATTAAGTACCCACGGGTGGGCGGTTTCTCTTATGGCCCATTTAATTGATTTGTACGCCCCGCCGTGCGATGCACGGGTGAGATCTGCCTAGTAATAAATACAATAAGAAAACACACATGAAAATGTCCCAATGTGTTGCAGACTCGTATGCAAGCATTCCAAGCTGCTTTGTCTTTCTTATGATTTTCACGTACAACCAAGCCGTTGCTGGGGAAATAAAACTTCTTTAGTGTTTATGGGACCAAAATCGTTCTCCATTTTGTTGGAAAGCTCTCGATTTATCACACATTTCTTTCGTACTTTTAACTTAGAGTAATAAATCAGCATTCCTAGACACTACAATGGCTTGTCGTGGTAAATGAGAGCATTCCAAAAAGTGGCGAACGTTTTTTTTTTTCTTTTGATTTTCACGAACAGCCAAGCCGTTGCTGGGGAAATCGTCCCCCAACGTTCTCCGCTCGTTGGAAAGCTCTCGATTTATCACGCATTTCTTTCGTACTTGTTCTTCTATTCATGTCGTAGTTTTATATTTATTTATGTTATAAATGGATATAGTAAACAATGCCGCTTGTTTTGTCGTCACTTGGTTGAGAAGTTAATCTTGGTTATAGTACCTAATTGTAGACGCGCACCTTAACAGAAAATGAACTACCTAGGTACTCTGTTCTAATTTCGCTTAGTAAAACATTTATGTCGTAGTTTTAAATTTATTTACATTTCCGAATCAGCAGGAAGAAAGCATGTTCCATGTTCTAGCATTTTAGCCGAAGGCTCAAAGCGGAAAGCAACTGGAGAGCCCAGGGGGCGAAGTCCCCCGGCGGGGTCAAGGGGCAGAGCCCCCGGCGAAGCCCGAAGGGTTAATCTATTAGTCTACTAATCGCTTCATTCAACGCAGCTCTCATTATAAAACTCATTCCAAAGTCTTATTGCAAAAAATATACCCGCACAATCGTCAATGGTTTTTTTTTTAACTACGCTCTTTCTGTAGTGGGATGTTGTGTCAACTGTATTCATCAATCTGGAAATGATTGCGATTGTAATACTTCTTTCACACACACCCCCCCCCCCCTCCCTTTGCCACAACTGACTCTACTTTTTTTTAATTCAGCTAAAATGTATCCTACCAAATTGAAACAAAATCACAATTTTGATCAAACCGTTCAAAAGATTCAACTTCAGGCAGGTTAGAGTTTCAGCTGGTGGTATTTATTTATTTATTTTTTATTTATTTATTAGTACGGGCAAGCCCAATTTACAAGTAAAAATATAGTATAGAGTTGAAAAAAATATAATACAGAAATTCAAGAAAAAACAGTGTGGCAAGTGAATGAAAAATGGAAGAAAAAAAAATATATATATACTATTGAAATACACAAAACATATAAAATCAAAATAAAACAGGGGATGAAAATACAAGGGATCTAAGTTGGGATACAGAAATATTGAAAAAGTCAAAATCGGGATGAAGGTGGAGAAGTAAATTGGCAGAACGGCGGATACGGTATGATATTTAGATGGTATTTTTTGACAATCAAAAGTAATAATTCTATTCGAAATTTCAGCGCTGATATTGAAAAAATACTCGAAAATCAAATTTGGTAGATTTGCAGTCGAGAAACATGATTTTAATGCAAAACGGAAGTGGTTTCCCTGAAAAACTTATTTAAAAATAAATATCTCGAATATAATTGAGGATTCAGTTAGAAAATGACGGTATTCTACCACATTTTCGAACGAGTTTGACTCAAAATTTCTTAAACTTATCTGAATCTACCCGTTATAGTTGGCAAAGACCTAAATAAAAATTAAATAATGATATATGTAATATGAGAATGCATATCAATAACTGTGCATGCTTGGTTTATGACCGTTTGATATTTTATATACTATTTTTAGTCTGCTTATTATAGTGTCAGGACCTGGCAACCCGCCATGGAGTCCGGTCGTGTTTTTTAGCCTCTTCGTAATTATAGCATTTTAAAATTGAATTCGTCCTTTTAAAAAATGAATTCGTCTTTTTACAAAATGAATTCGTCCTTTTACAAAATGAATTCGTCCTTTTACAAAATGAATTCGTCCTTTTACAAAATGAATTCGTCCTTCAAAAAGAGGGACCAAATCCGAAAATCGAAAATGATATGCAGATAACTTTTAGAAGAATAATGATTTATTACATTGGTTTGCCTAGTGTTATTAAAGATGTAACACAATAAATTCACAACCTTTACAAGGAATTTATACAAGAAATTTGCAAAACGTTTGCAAGAAATTCATACAAAGCCATGAATTTTAGAGTTTTGGTTTAGTTTATTGTTTTCAAAAATGAACCTCTGTAATCAACCATGGGAATCAAGTAACCACCTCAAAATTTGTTGGTTTGCGTTTCGAAGCGCATAGAATCTTTTTAAAAAAAAAAACCGTCCGTCCACCGTATGCTGTCCAGAGCGAAGTTCACCGTTTACTGGAGCAAAGTTTATGAAAAAATAACATTTTTGGAATCTACTTACCTTGAAATGTAAAGCAACGAACTGTGAGGGAGCGGGGAAGGGGGGGGGGGGTGAAAATTTGGTGAACTGTTCATTGACCCATACATTGTACACCACGCTTTTTTCAAGTTTTTCAATAGTTCCTAATCTGTTAAACTTTTTCGAAATTCGTATCTATACTTACGTCATATTTTCTCGCAAGAGATTTAATTTTTTCGGGAAAAGGTTTAATTATTTTGGAAAAAAGTTTAATTTTATTGGGAAAGGGTTTAATTATTTAGGGAAAATGGTGAGTTATTTTGGAAAACGTTTTACCTCATTTGGCAAAAGGTTTGATTCATACAGCAAAAGGATCAATTAAATCCGCAAATGCTATAGAAAGAAGAAAATAGGTCAAGCTTGATGGCAGTGTTGGGCATAATCTTATTGTCGAATACGAATACGATTGTCGGAAATGGAAATGTCCTGTTAATCAATATTAAATGATAAAATGTTTTTAACAACCCTCAAAATTCGAAGCTTAAGTTTCAAATATTATGAACAGATGAAGCTTTTTTTATGGGTTGTATTCGTGTAATTGCCGACAGACGAATACAATTACACGAATACGAATATAATCGCAGTTGACTCAGAATCAACGAATAATTTTATATATATATATATATATATAATATGCATTTTATTCAGAAAAAAATTTACAAAAAATTTATTACAGATTTGTACAAAAATGCTACAATTCCCAATAAGAAGAATCTTGTGCAGGGAATTGGAGCGTCTGTTCATTATTCAGCTCTCCTGTTAGTGACTATTTACATAATTAATTACAATACAGGATTTTTAACATCAAGTTCTAAAGATAAAGTATGTATGTATATACTTCTATTGTACTCTATTCTCCATTGGTTTACATAAATAATAGAAAATTCAGAATTTAAGGAGTAAATAATAATTGAAATAACATAAATGATTAGACAAAATGAAACAGTTAAGACATATAGTGCTTCTTCAGATCTTCTTTGAATTTACTAGGCGATACACTAGTTGAAATAATTTTGCAAGGTAGGTTGTTGAAAAGGATGATCCCTCTATATAGATGAGAACGTTGTGCAGCGGAAGTATTAAATCTTGGTATAATTAGGGTAATCTTGCTTGAACTTCTTGTGCCAATATTACTTACTATTTCAAATCCCCCATTTAGAAATCGTTTGTAAATATAAATTATAGTAGATTTATCTATTAGTCTAAATAAGTATAGAACTTGAAATTCTTTAAATAAATTCCTTGTCCCAAACCTAATGGATTTTTTTAATAGGACCTTGATCAGGGCATTTTGAATTGTAAACAAAGGCTGCAGTTTAGTTTTGAAAGCTGAACCCCAGGCTGGCATGGCATAAATCAGTAGTGACTGGCACATTGCCCATTGCACATTGGAATTATGGCGATTCCAATCGAATTCGTATTCGACGATAAGATTACTATGCGTAACACTGCTCGCAACACACCTCTTCCAGGGTTTAAGGTCACCTGCGCAATACTACAGGTAAAATTCTAAGTATCGAATGACCGAATTATCATTCTCAGCTTACGAATACGATTACACAAATACAAATCTAATCGCAGTTGGTGACTCAGAATTCGAGATCGTATTCAACGATAAGATTATGCCCAACGCTGGCAACGGAGTATTCATTCAGTCTCGTGCATTTGCTTGGGGCCAAATGCCGATAGCGATGAACTTGTGGTGAACTGTGTCAGAGGACACGTGGAGTGAGATGTGAGGGAACACGTGGTAGCATAGCGAATTCCAAAGGGGCTGCCGCTGCTCTGATGGTGGAAGTGAAAAGGTGGCCTTGTGAAGGGGGGAGGGGGGAGGGGAGGGTTCAAGAGAGATGAAAAGATGAAAGTTGGGGCAAAGGTTATTGAAGGGTCCTGCCTGGCACGAGGTACCGCTGGTGTACGAGGTGTCGGTGAGGTGTAGTTGAGGTAGTGGTGAGGTGGTGGTGGGGCTGGTGAGGGAGGGTCCTGAATTAAAATGCCCCTCAGGCCGAATCCGTCGATACCGCGGGGTCCTTGAAGGGCGGGCGGAGGGGCGACCGAGCGGTGCCCGCAGTGGGTGGACAAGGCGTGAAGGCGAGAAAGAGGTGCGATGAGGGGGAAGGAAGAGGTTCGATGAGGGGAAGGAAGAGAAGCGGCGATAAGGGTGGTGGTGGGGGAGGATGTGTCGCCTAGTTTGTCTCTTTTATGCTTCTCCACTTCAACTGCCCCTCACCCCCCCCCCCCCTCCCTCACACCTCTTCCAGGGTTTATGCTCACCTACGTCTAGCCCTATTGATCATTTCATCCGCTATTTTTAAATAGCTGGCATACTAGGTTTATTTCCACTGCTTCTCCGGAGCAGGTTCAGTTCAGAGCAAGAGCATCTCCATAGCTGTTCAGTTCAGATGGCAGCGGAAACGCTCAAGGACATGTTCCGGGCAGTAACCATGGATCAGAATCAGAATCGTATATCGTTGCAAAAATCCCAACATGACATAATTGATTTTGGCAACTTTTCAGGAGAACAGAAAAACCGTTTCATTTCTCAACTATTCATAATTTATTGTCAGTATATTACTGCTTCTAACCGTTTTCCAGGGTCCCAGAATTCGATTAAAAACGAAAACACATGATTTTGCGAAAGGACTAAAAAAAAAGGAGATCATGTCATGTTGCTCGAAACTTTCTGTTAGTCATGTCATGTTGCTCGAAACTTTTTGTTAGTGATGTCATGATGCCTATGAAATTTTCAGGGAATGAATGATAATTAAGTCCGATAAGGCTCTTAAAATATTTATTTTCACCTTTTTTAATGACAAGATTTGATTATCAATTGGCATTAAATAAAATACACTCTTAATCAGTCTGGAAGGAGAATCAGGTTCATTATTTTATAAAGAATTTTTTCAACATTCAAATACTGATTTCAGCCTTCTCTTGTAATTCATTGAAAACAAAACTCGACGATGGCTTTGGAGCTCACTCAGCTGATCAGTGATCACCATTGCGTCTTCAGCATTCTCCCTTGACCCTCCCTCTCAAAGTTCAGCATCCTGCGTTGAATAGGAAAGAAAAAGCCTTTGGATCTGTCAGCTGATCAGTGATCACTCAGGCGTCTTCAGCATTCTCCCTTGACCCTCCCTCTCAAATTTCAGCTTCCTGCATTGAATAGGAAAGAAAATGCCTTTGGAGCTGTCAGCTGATCAGTGATCACTCAGGCGTATTCAGCATTCTCCCTTGACTTTTATTCATTGAAAACAAAACTCGACGATGGCTTTGGAGCTCACTCAGCAAATGGACGTAGAGATCAGGATGTGCAGTTCATGATGATTGATGCTCTTGCCCAGTGAAGATAATCATGCTCAGCAGACGTGCCCAGTGAAGATAATCATGGCCATTAGGCGAGGCCACCGAGAGAAGACTAGGTATGACAACTACTCGGCCCTCTGTCGCCTCACCCAACAGCCACAAGTATTAGCCTTGAAGCCCCTTGTAGGTCTGATACAATCGTAAATTTGTTACATTTATGATATAACACAATGGTATCAGCAAAAACGGAAGTGTATCAAATATAATGAACGAGTTTGAATTTTGAATTGAAGTTTTATATTTTGAAAATTAATTTCTCCATTACATGGAGATTCGATACATTCGCATATTTGCAAATGTAGGTTATTAAATATTCAAATAGGTAATAAACCATTCCTTATTTACGCCTCCAAACACTGCATAATATCAGTTAATACATGAAAAATACGTAATAAAACTTACATAAATGAAAATATAAATAATTATAATTAAAGTAAGTAATACAATTCTGAGAGAAAACTTTTGAAAATCTATAACATATCACAACTATCACTATCAGTATCACATTATATCCTAAGTTCAAACAGCAATCAGCCAATAATAAAAATAAATTGATACATTTTTAAATGTTAGAAGGCTTTTTCTCATATTTTCTGGTACGGTTTATATTTTTGAGTACCAACATAATTTTGCACACTCATGTGTTGAACGATTTAAGCCTGTGGAATGTAGATGTTTAATATACCCACGTTATGTATTCCCGCCAACAGAAAATAGGTTGTAATAGTCGAAAATGATCAATTAAATTTAATTTAATCCTTTTGCTTTGTTTTTTAACCCCTTTTACGAAACGAAATAGACAACTCTGAGTCTAATTTCTTCCCAAGTTTAATTATCGAAATACATTGAATCTAATAGAGGATTAGACGTGGCAAAATTATACATAGTTCTAACTCAATGCACTGACCATTCAAAAATTTTAAATGGTGGGAAGATGATTTTTCCATAAAGCGTTGTGTGTTTACAGTCATGAAAAAAAAAAACAAATATTCCATATTTGTCAGCTAATCTCAAATCACTCCATCAGAGATTTTTGATGATGATTTTGTCTGAGGTTCGCATAATGATAAAAAAAAGTTCCAGTCATGCAGCATGATCGTATGAGCTAATTATCGTAAATTATCGTACTATATTATGTTACATTGATTTGAGAATTAAGGTCACTGAGGGGAAAGAAATAGTTAACTACCAATTTTATGGCAAACAACTCGTTCTAAATAATATTCTGCGATTCAAAAAGAGATTTTTGATTTTTACCATTTTTATATTTTTATCGATTTTGTAGCACATTTTAATGAAATTTAATTAAAATTTTGAGCATAGGTTTGAGCTTTAATTTTTAAATTACCAACTTCATAGTTGATAAAATTTATTTGAGTAATATTCTGCTTAGAAAAAAAAAAAAAAAAAAAAAATGTTTAGCCTTTTTTGTCATTTTTTGTTTTAAAGTACATTTTTTGAAATTTGACCAATTTAATGTGCTCAAAAAGTATTGTCCATCGAACTCATCCTTTCTTTTGAAATGCTTGATTTTTGGCGAAAGAACGAAGTTTTTATCTCAATTCTATCGAGAGTTATCGTCTGGAATGACACATACATATATATATATATATATATATATATATATATATATATATATATATATCAATTTCCAGTCATGCAGCATGATTGAATCAGCGATTTTTTTTTTTTTTTTTTTTTTTTTTTTTTTTTTTTTTTTTTTTTTTTAACAAGCACCTACCTACGTTTTAAACAGCATAGTTCTAGGATTGCTTATACAGGGATACTTCCATAAGAATAGTTCAATATGAATTTGGACGATGTTTCATGCAAATATTACCGATTTTTATAACAAGCGAACGGCGTTATTTCGATTTTTGACTGATTTTTCAACTTTGAAATTAAAGAAAACTTGATACATATTCTTATAGGAAATTTTACGCTGATTCCGAATATACCACATGTTAGTATGCTGAAAAAATTATTTCTCACAACAAATCGCAAAAAACAGGCTATTTTGAAATTTTTGACTACATTTTTGCTTTTTCTACGGACAGTTATCGTCTGGAATGACACATGACACATGTATACATACATTAAAAAAATGCGTTAAACTTCAGAATATGATTCAGAATAGCCTGAAACGGATTTCTGCATAAAATGTTTTCAAAAAGTCACGTTCTACAAATTTTGAGGCGAGAGCAATTAGCTTAATTTTCTTCAAAAATTCGCTAAAAGCGTTAAAATCCAGGAATCGTTTCAAAATGCCTCAAAACAGATGTCGATGAAGACAATTTTTAAAAACTTTTATTTTAAAATTTTTGGAGCCATTGAAATAGCTTCATTTTCTAAGAAAATTCGCTAAAAATGTGACTCGGCCGTTTCCTGTATGCCTCTCTAACTTGAATTTAGGGGGGTAAAAAAGTCTGCTAAGTTATTTGTGGCACATAGCTTCCTCGTTTATGCATCATGAATGTATAGATCATTGAAAAGTTTTAAATGATTGTGAAAAACTCCATAGTGGAAGAGAGTGTAAATCAAGAAGTAGCGTGAAATGTCATAATTGGTCAATTAAGAAACGAAAAAAATGATGCTCAATGTAATTTACGTTTGCTCATGCGCAGAATGAACTGATGAGTTAAGAACAATGAAATAGGTGCTTAGCCATCTACAGCCTAACCCGCGCATTCCCTGATAATTTCATCAACTCGAATTAAAACTGTGGAAAATAAGCTGGTTACTGGGATTTTACATTGGCGCATGTGCTGTAGCTATTAATGATACAATCATGTTAAAATTGATATGGGATGATCAAATCGTCATCCTCCGCTGAGTGAAGGATTGAGTTGGGAACAAATGAAACTGACGGAGGAATGTCCGCATCCTGGCCCGCACCCTGAAAATTTCATCTAAATCGGTGGGAAACTGTGAAAAATAAGCTTATTACAAGAATTTGCCGACAAACGACAGACACAGACAGACAGACACGGAACCTAAGTTGGTCAGGATGGTCTACAACGTAAAAATGTGAGTGGATATTTTGAAATTAGAGACCTAAAAATTTCTTCTCCCGAAAGTGAAAATAATGCTTTCGCTACCTTCAGGTAAATTCGGAAGCGAAACTGGAAGTATCCATAAAGTTTTTGCTGAGGTATGACGTCGGGGAGTTAACGTTGATTCCTTATGGGAGAAAACAAAATGGTGGATCGATCGTCCAACGCGCACTTAAACTCCGTTAATTTGCACCCTTCGGGCTTAAACTGTTTCCGATTTATGGTAATTGTGTAACTCAGTCAATGTCATTCACGAAACCCACGTCATTACAGGCATTCAGGGCTTCGGAATCACTCTTATTGTCGGTGAAGTAAGCGACAAGCTCACGAGGCCAGCGCCATTTCTATTTATATTAAACTCTCTGAGGGAGTACCCGAGTAAACAGGTCGTCAGTAGGATCGGACGTTCCTGCCATCGATTAGGCCGGCAATAAATCAGCCGATTGTTTCCCCCTAGACGCTTCAGCTATTGACCGGAAGTAAAGGGTTGAAGCATTATTGGATCTCCCCCAACGCTAAACACCCCATCCCGAGCGATGAGGGAGAGAAAATACAGTCGCGAGAGATGGACTTTATACTAGTGGAAACTCGAGAGTATAGAATAATAGTTCAGAATACTGCGTTGATGTTGAATGTTGTGCTTTCTACCAACGTCATCATTGTGCAAACCCTGAAACGTGGAATTACCAACATCATGAAGGCTTAATGTCCACAATTGACGGATCAGTTCAATATTGGACTTTTCTAATCGACTGAGAAGAAAAAAGTGTCAGCAGGCAGCATAATCGTATGATCGAAGTTTCGTAAATTAGTTTATTACTTATGTATATTTATGTTACAATGTTTTGAAATTTGAGCACTATGGATGGAAAGAAATACGAGTAGTTAACTACTAATTTTATGGCTGCGAAAATCGTTCTTAATAATATTCTACAATTCAAACAAGGTTTGGACATGTTTACCTTCCACTTTCCACCAGTGGTCCACAAGGTGCCCAGAAGTGGTCTGTGAGACTTTTTCGAAAACTTGATAAACTGCGTCAACATTGAAGTAGGTGAGCAGGAAAAAACAAGTAAGCTCATGCCCACCTATTAGCGATTTGTTATTTGACAGCTGTGGTATCATACTTTTATGAAGTGGATGGACAGCTGTGGAACAGTGTTGGAATATGGATGTACAGTGTTGGATATAGTCAGCTCAATGATCCTTTTAAGGATCCTACTGATCCTTTTAAGGATCATCAAGAAAGATAGAATTCAAAGGCCAAGAGGCCAAACATATTATGTTAACTATTTTTTATCAAGAGGAGTTATAAAGGTTTGTTATTTCGTAGTTAAACAACATATTTTGTCGTGTAGTTGTAGAATTTAATGATTCTTAATGTAACGATGTCTGAAAAAATCTAATGTAGTACTTAATCTTGATTTCAAGGTTCTTCTTCATCAAGCCAAGATGGTGAATAGTGAAAGTAGTTCATCTCATGACATTTGGACGTTCAAGAACGTCAAGAAAAGCAGCGTCTTAGAATATGTGACTCCCTACAAAATCTGCGTTGCAGTGAGTTGAAAAGCATAATATGTCATTTTAAATATTTTGTAACTTTTCTGGGTCCAATGTATTCAATCTCTTGAAGTTGTTAGCAATTATTAGTTTTTTAATTTACTAATTAGTAAATATTTGGTCGAGAATTAAAATCAGCCAAGGCTAATGGAAATCTACTGTTGTTCGCTCTCTGCTACCTGCCTTTTTCGTAGATTTCTTTATGTTGGAAAGACGATGTTGTTAAAAAGAATGAAATATAATTTTGAGTATCATCGGACCTGATATTCAGAAAGAAAAAAATATTTTTTCATACTTGGACAGAGTTATGGATATTTCAAGTCATGGAGTCATAATCGACCCCAAAGTGACGTTCACGTAATAAGAAAAAAAAAAAAAAACTATGTATTCGTACCTAGGGTTAACTTTGGTTCAGCAGTTTGGGAGAACTGAACGGGCTTTGTACGGTGGACGGCAGTAAGACGGATTTTTCATTTTTATTAGATTTTAGAATTCTACATACGCGTCTTGAGACCCACAAATTTCGAAGAAGGGTTACAAATTGTTTTTTCTTGGTCGAAATTTTGGTTGTCGCCATTCGATGAAGTCATTGACCAGAGAGTAAGTATACCACTATGTTTCTTAATGCCTACAACTTTCAGGACACAAATCCAAACCAATAATCAAGAAAGGGTCACATGAACAAGTCCTTGCTGTCATGAACGCCCACTGTGAAGACATCCAGTTCAAGTATGAAAGGGAAGAGAATAAACAAATTGCCTTCCTAGATATAAAATTGAGTCGTTGCAGTGATGGAAGAATAGGTAGAAGTATATACAGAAAACCGACAAACACAAACAAGTATCTAAATTTCAACACCTACCACCACATATCCCAAAAAATGTCAGTAGTTGATTCATGGGCATTCTTGAGGAAGAGATAAATAAAATTCGATCGGAATTACTCAAAAGCAATTACCCGGAATATTTCATCAACCAACGACGAATTCAACAAATGAGAGAAAAATTATAAACAGAAGAGGGAGGCGGCGCTGGAAAACAGGAAGCGCACGCTTAATCTTACCTTTTATGGGAAAAACAACTACAAGGTTAAGCACTTATTTTCGAACACAAACAAAATATGAATTCGGGTATATTCCAGGAACAAAAATTGGTGGGCTCATTTGTTATCAAAAACAAAAACAAAAAAAAAATCGCCACCGAGGATATACAAAATTACATGCGATTGTTCAGAAGAATACGTAGCAGAATCCGGGAGACCGTATTAAGATAAAGTAGCTGAACATTTCAGAAGGGGCTGAAATTCGGAAGTAGCTGACCACAGGAATCAGTTTCCTACCCATGATATCTCTCCAGGATCTGCAACTTTAGTGGAAGTGGAGCCATGCTATTCGGTGCGAGACAGAAGACCCAACAGGGGACAGAAGAGCCACCCTTACCAACATTTACATGGACAGAAGAGCCATGGCTTGTTTACGGTTCATAGGGAGTGCAGGCAGTGATTTACGTTTTTCATGATTAACAGCTTTCTTTATAGCTACAAGGTCTTGACGTTGCAGATCATGATTCTCCATGGAATACAATGCATTACGAACTATTACCGCAGGTTTACTAACACTGACATTTGCTTTACTTTTGCACGAATTTTTAATTGTATATCTCTCCAATTCTCGTTGCGACAACGGCTCATGCAAATGAATTCCTTTGGTTGACCAGAGGTGAGTCACGTCAATGCTCGTTACAATCCTTCCACCGCACGTTCTTTTTGTACATCTCCATCTAATTGTTCCATCTTGATAAGTGAAGTGTAGTCGAAACGAAATTGATTATATATTACGCACGGAGCACCTTTATTCGTCTTTGTTACACGTAACATATTCGAAGGACGCACGATCGCAGACTGATTCGTTGAAGTGATCCCTGAGAGATGACCTTATTCTGTTTGTACTTGCTCTGATGCAACTTGTTTACCTGCTCACGGGTTCAAAGTGACTCGATGACGAAAGATAAATTAAATCAGTAATTTCTAATAACATCGGGCAGTGGCTTTTTTGGGATGGACTACTCATACTAACCGTGGCTCTTTTGGGTAGGATTAACGGCTCTTCTGGGACCTTTTAACAATAGACGGCTCTTATGGGCGCTTGCCATACTATTACCAGCGGACGGTTAAAGAAGGACTCCAAATTCAAATGACTGACCCGGAAAAAAAACTCAACAGAAGAAACGAAAAAATTGTGAACCCAATTACCAACACGTTTTTGATAGCTACACTTCAACATACATGAAAATCATCACCAAGTTTATACACAACACTTTAAAAACCAATTTCCGAGATTTTAAATTTATTTCATTACCTATCTCCTGACGAAGGGAACAAACAGTTTCAGAAAGGTTGAGAATTAAAAGTGTTACCTAACCATCATTCGTTGAACCCTTTAAAAAGTAATCCTTAGTTTGAAGTTTACAACTACTATAAAATCCTGCAATTGATCGTCTACAGGTGAGCTGAAACCACTCAAGCTTCCTTAGCAGTCAATCCATCAAGAAGTTATCCTACGGGTGGAAACCCAATTCCAACTGCCATAATTATCGGTTCGAGGTAAAACAAAAACCCCTTAAGTAAGTGAGACAGAGAGGGAGGGGGGTTGAAAGAAAAAGTTTGATCAGTTCGGGCTTTAGACGGATGAGGTGTAAAGGTGTATCTCCGGAGAGGCGAGAAGTTCACCCCGAAAATTCGCGTCGAAAAGAACTGCGTCTGGCAGCCGATGTGATCGATTTTCTCGGATAATGTAGAATGATGCTTTGGCACCAGCATCTAGTCCCTCTCTCAGCTACCCCAGCAGCCGCATTCAGGGCTTGGTTCATTTTTTTCTCCACCCCTCAACTCACTCTCTTCCTTTTTTTAAACCAAGCTCAAACAATAATGGGTGTAGAAGCGATTCGGGTTGAGGTGGGATGCCGGAAAATCCATTAATCGTCTTATCGTTTTCAAACTCTCGGCTTTCAATACGAACAGCCCATTTTACAGCAGCCCGAACTCGTATCCAGTAACAGTTGATCTCTCGGACGTGTTCGAACTTCAGTGACTTTCAATCAGAACCACAGTGATTGGATTTCCGGCTGTGTGTTATCAAGCGAATAAACGTTCAAGCATTTGAGAATGTAGTGAAAAATATAGAAATAAAATATTTAGATGATATAAAAATGGGGTTTATCGATTCTTCGGATAAAAAAGGAGGTTTCCACGGAACAATTGCTAGCAGAATGTGCTCACTGTGGAGAGTGGAACCGCCGATTCCAGTCGATAAAGCGGGAGAACTGAACACGAGACCCTCTCAGAGCTGCCACGTAAGTATTTCTACTTTCGTCTCCATGCAGGATTGCTCTTTCTAGGTTAAGGCTCCTACTAAAAGACTGTGTTATTTCCATTATTTGGGAAATAGAAACGATGTTCACTAAAGGAGAATCTACCTAACACATGTTGAACGTTGTGACCAACAATAGTTGCATATTTCAGATTTACCTCAAATAAAAACTCTATAAGTCCTCGTAAGTGTAACAAACTGACCGTTGGAGAGACATGGTCCGATCACGTGATGATCACGCCATGTTGTCCAATGAGCAGGGGGCCTCCTAAAGGAGTAACCATCCACTATAAAAAACGTTGCAAACTATTGCACAAAGGTTAATTAATTTATTTATTAGACAACGCTTTGACGCAGACTTTAGAAAATTACCTATCATACTGAGTCTATGGTGCGTTATCGAATATACAAATAGACGATGTCACCTACAGAGAGGATGTAAATAAATAATTACACAAATTAATTATATACAAAAAAAAAAACAGGAAAAAATGACTGTAAAAAGATAAAGGGAATTTAGCGATTGATAGGATTCAAACCCCAGTTACCCGAGCAGCAGGAGGGTACTCTTCCACTGGACCACTAAGCACGAAACAAAAGAACGTACATAGGTCTGGACTTTATCATACATTCTCTTATTCCCAAAATTATGAAATGAACGTAAAGCAATCCTGATCATCTCATTCGTTTTTATAAACCACTTTGTAAGTATAAAAAAAGAGGGCAAGCCCTCTGGACCACCGGTTACCTCTATTTACCTACTTCGACTGAAATTATTGAAACACAGAATGGGTTTTAGGTCATGAGTTTCACATAAACCCGTGAAACCCGCATACAAAAATGACTCAGATTTTGCGGTGTATCTTGTCGCTAATATGTCAAGTTGTTTTACTTATTCATCACCTGCGCAACGACTAACCACCAGCTCAATGAAATCATCAAAAATTAACAAGCGGTTGCAATCATGTTCACAATATCAATTATTGAGAATGATCACCTATGCGTGAACAATTATTCAAATAACCATGCTCGTAACTCAGCTTGTTGACCACGCACTTTGCAGTAATTAACATAATATGGTTGCATAAATTGAGAACTTTCGAACGAATGGTCAACGAATTTTGTGGAATGAAAAATGACGAAATACCATTTCCCTAGCAACGAGTCGATTCTAAGTGGTAATTATTGCAACACATTTTCGTTAACACAAAACGTTTCGTTTCGGTGAGAGATGCCATGGCTAAAACACGTTCTATGTTAATGAATAAATAAAAACGGATTGTTAATATTTCAACCCTTAAATTCTACCCTTTACGGTTGATCGACAGTAATGCCGATGTTACTGGTACATCTTTAGCTGATGTACGATTTTTGAGCGAAATTAGATAAAGTTTGCTCTACTAGTTTTGGAGAAAAGCTTTGGACGCGTACGGCGGGGGCGATTCATTCATTTATTCATTTTTCAATTCGATTTTGGGAATCAGCGTATCTTGATACGTACCTAAACCAATAAATTTTGAGATGGGCAAATGTTATTCTATGTCGATGACAAAGCTTCATTAGTGAAAATAATGAACCAATAAGCCCGGAAGCCAAAAGCCACTATTCTACCGAACCTCAGACTTCTCTGTTGCAAGCAACCTTACTTCCCTCTTCTACATTTCATCAGCGGGACCTCCAGAAACCGCGTTAAAATTCCTCTGTAACTCGACGGGACCATAAAGCACCGGGATGAAACTACTTCCTTCAAAAACATTCTCCAAGTAAAATAGGGATTTTATTAGCCAAGGAATGAAGTATTCATATTCTGACTGATAGAAGGGTGACCACTCTATCTCTCATGAACAACCACCTTAATTAATATTAATTATCTGGTTTGTATGTATTAACTACGTACGATTGTATTAACTACGTGCGATTGTGTGAATCTGGGTTACCAAAGAAGACCGCAAGACTATAGAAGCTATCTTCAGTTCACCCAAATTGGACTCTTGGATTCAGATGATATAGAAAATTCTAAGGAAATGAGGCACTCCAGTCTTTTTTCACCACTGATTGGTTACATTGTTTCTTCCGTCCATATGTTTCTAGAACTGTTGCTCCAGTGTTGCCAATGGTACCCCAAAAGGGGGGATTTTCCCCTTTTCAGTCTGCCGTTACCCCGATCCCTGAAGGCCTCCAGGGTACCTCAATATTTCCCCCTTTTCATTGAAAGGTCCCCCCTTTACCCCGAAAAATGAAAGCATGAAGTAAAATTTGCTAGATTAGTGTCACCAACCATTTCTAGTCACTCAGTATAGTTACCGGTCACCAACAACAACAACAGTTCCCCATTATCAGTTATCAAGATATAACTGTCTGATCTGATAACTTTATCAAATCCTTATGACTCAAGACAGCAAAAATAATTGAATCGTTTATTTCAGAAACCACCTAAGCGACAAAAATTTAAAAAATGTTGTTTTGGTGGTACTGTTCTTTTCAGAGGTGAATACATAGTTTAGTGCCGAAATAACCAATGTTCCATATCACCAATGCTATTTGACAGCCTTGAAAAGAATCCGTTTATTTCAGAGAGAACCCAAACGCCGTCGCTGTAGCCCAAGCGCACTGAAGCGTGTCGTCTACTTGAACAAGTATTTTCCGTTTAATGCCTAGTAAAAACCATTCTTGTTTATACTTAAGTGTGTCTCTTACTTACTTTTGATACCAAAACAGATAAAAATTAATCGTTTGACTCAATTTCAATAATAATTTTAAAAAAATCAATTTGGATTTATTCATGTATTGCAAAAACCACCTAAGTGCAAAATTTTCAAAAATTTATATCTCAAAAACTTGAAGAAAAAGAAAAAATTAACAAAATAGATAATTCCAATTGCATGTTCTTGATTTGGTAAAAAAAATATATTTGAAGGAGCCCCTACCTACCCTAAGCCCCTCCTACTACCGATACTTAAGCTTAAGCTGCAAAACAGTCTTTTTTAGTTTTCCAAAAGTTGAAAAAAGCGCACTTAGGTGGTTTCTGAAATAAACGATTCAATTATGAACTGAGATAAGGTTAAACAGTGTTTCTAGCAGTGAAAAGGACCCCAGAAAGTTCACCTTTTTGTTTGAGAAAGTCCCCCGTTTTTCCCTCTAAAGGTCCCCTGGGCTCCCTCCGGAACCTGGCAACACTGTGTTGCTCTCTGCTTTTATGAATACACTCTGTTTTGCTGCTTCATCTTGACTTGAATTTGAATTTCTCTCGAGATTTATTCAACATAAGAAGTTCTGCTATATAAGTACCGTAATATATCCGGAAAATTAAGGTAAAGACTTTCTGTTACTCGTTTCGTAGATCAATTTGACGTATTATGCTAAGCATATCTGTAGAAATAACCCAATACTCACATTTTCTTCAAATTCAACTCAAGCACTAACACCAATAAACCACAGTGAAGATATTGTTATTGTTACCCAACCATCTAATCTCACCTTCACTAGATTCTACAGCACAGAAGAATGGCATACTTTGGTACTTCTTCAATAGCTCATTATCATGGATACTTAGGTACGTGATAAGCGGTTTCAAAACATTCTACTTGACAGTAAAAGTTTGAAAATGGATCATTTTTCTGGACCAATTGAGTATCATGTTAGAAAAGAGATACAAATATTTAATACCATGACAAGTAGGATCAGCAATAATGGTCAGTGCATGTTGGGCGGAGACAACATTGGGAAAAAAACCCTAGACCTCTGTAAGCTCCACCATAAGGACAAACAAATACTGAGTTAGGCCTAACCCATTTGTATTAATTTGCACCGTTGTAAAATATGTTGCTTCCTAAATAACGGGAAACCCTGAAAATATATATTAAGTCAAAATTTAGAAATACTTGAGTTAGCTTATCAAGGTCGTTACATCACACACCTGTGCAGCAGTGTTGTCAGCCGCATAAATAATTTATAGTCATATAAACCGTATATATGTACCCATTTGCGAACAAACTCACTTGTCACAGTACTAGTCGTTCAGTCTCAGAATATCTCTCGATTTATCCAACCATACTATATTAACTACTGCGAAGTGCGTGGCCAACAAGCTGAGTTATGAGCATGGTTATATGAATAATTGTTTACACACAGGTGATCATTCTCAATGATTGATATTGTGAACATGATTGACACCACTTGTTAATTTCTGATGATTTCATTGAGCTTGTGATAAATAAGTAAAACAACTTGACATAGTAGTGACAAGATACACCGCAAAATCTCAGTCATTTTTATATGCGGGTTTCATGGATTTATGTGAAACGCGTAAGCTAAAACACATTCTATGTTTCTATAATTTCATTTGGAATATGTAAATAGAGGTAACCGGGGGTCCAGGGGGCTTGCCTCACCAATTTTTATTAATTTGCACCTTTGTAAAATATGTAGCTTCTTAAATAACAAAA
Organism: Adelphocoris suturalis; assembly: GCA_030762985.1. Lineage (NCBI taxonomy): Eukaryota > Metazoa > Arthropoda > Insecta > Hemiptera > Miridae > Adelphocoris > Adelphocoris suturalis. The sequence continues at coordinate 163,895,868 of CM061040.1, forward strand.
AACCCTCAAAATACAGCTAGGTATATTATGTCAAAATTTATAAGTAATACTTGAGTTAGCTTATCAAGGTCGTTACATCACACACCTGTGCAGCAGTGTTGTCAGCCGCATAAATAATTTATAGTCATATAAACCGTATATATGTACCCATTTGCGAACAAACTCACTTGTCACAGTTCTACTCGTTCAGTCTCAGAATATAAACTTTTAGCATTTGTAAAAGTTTATAGTTTTTTTTTCTTTTTTTTTCAGTATGATCTGTCCGACCTAGTGGAATAAATTCGAAAGAATGAATAATTTTCTCTTCGAAGTTGGTCGTTCGTGCTATCTGTTGGAAATTGGAGGGACCCGGTTATAATATCTCGGAAACAAACGAAAGAAAACTTCTGTAAAATTTCCCTTCAGTCCCGAGAGAGCTATACATAAGCTCCGGCGGCTCAGCTCTTGTGCGATTTTCCGAGTTAACTTCTCAACGTGAGACAAGCGCCAACACACCCCGTCGGCAGTAGGAGTTGCTTACACTAGGTGAAATTTTAATGTTATCGTTCCCCACAAACTCTGAAAACCTCCGCTGAATTAAATACGCACGGCGAGAAACTTCACTGCACTTTTCAGAAGCTCTAACTACGAAGGGAACTGCTGCTTATGCGCCACATTGTGAACGGGCTACACAGGTTGCGGTAATATTAACAATAAAAACAGTAACGAATACCATGGTAGACATAAGGGAATGCCAAACTTTGAGAATCGATGGCACATAAAAATTTCAACGATGAGCATTTCTCTGCGACGTTTTATGAATAGGTACTTTCACTTTCGAGTTTTGACACGCCTTGGAAGGCCGGAGGAAAGTCGAAGTTAAGATTTTCTCGTAAAGAGGGTCGACAGCTACATTGTTTTCAAAGTTGATGGGAGTTACATCATAAACATACCCGACAGCAGTCGTAACTATGCAATGTTCCGAAAATGTTAAAATACAATTTTTTGAAACTTTTCTTCGTGGAAATCCACATTTGAGGAAATCTGACTCGATTCCCCGATTTTAACATTTATATATTTCAACTTATAATATTCTAATGTATATAATATGTGAATGCATTATTTAATATACGAGTCATTCGAGGCGATAGAAATTCCTTAGAACCCAACCATTCGTTTGAACAGAAATGAACAAATTTGCCTTTTCTGAAAAAATAAAAATAAAATAATAAATAAAAAATAGAAAAAATAAAAAATACTAACAATGATAATTACAATAATAATAATAATAATAATAATAATAATACTCGTAATAATAATAATAAACTAAAAAAATCATGCAATCAAGCAGAAAAGACGACTTCTTGAGGTAAGACTTGCTGACCACATTAAATCGCTCAAATTCCGGAATAATGTGCTTAAAAAATCACTAAAAATAGAAAAACTCGGCGCTCCGTGCCTCGCCCCCCGGTTACATACCTACTACAAATGAAATTATTGAAACATAGAATGTGTTATAGCTCACGCGTTTCACATAAATCCGTGAAACCCACATATAAGAATGACTGAAATTTTACGGTGTATCATTACTGTGTCAAGTTATTTTACTTTTTCATCAGAGCGCAACGACTCTCCCCCAGCTCAATGAAATCATCAGAAATTAACAAGCGGTTGCAATCACGTTCACTATATCAATTATCGGGAATGATCACCTGTGAGTACCTAAACAATTATTTAAATAACCATGTTCATAACTCAGCTTGGTGGCCACGCACTTCGCAGTAGTTTATAGTTAGATAAATCGAGAGCTTTCGAACGAATGGTCAACGAATTTTATGGGATGAAAAATGACGAAGTAACATTTCCCTAGCAACGACTCGGTCGTAAGTGGAAATCATAGAAATTCTTGTAATAAATTTTCGTTACACATATTCGTTACTCATAAACGTTTCGTTTTCGGTTGGAGATGCCAAAGCTAAAACACATTCTGTGTTAAAATGGCTTAAAATCACCAAGTTTATATTTATTTCTATGCCATAGGTGTACCTATTACTTGGATGTACTTCATCAACTATAAACCAGAACATTCAGAAATTTGTGCACAAAATTAGAAAAAATGTTATAAATGGGTAAAAACTGCATTTCACGTCAATATTCATAGTTTAAATACTTGTATTTTGTCATTTTTGGTGACATTCAAAGGTCTTAATGAAGAGCTTTCCAATCGTATCACATTTGAAGGATCCAAAACATCCAAGCTCCTTATTTCGTAGATGAAACATATGAGTTTAATTACAAGCCAGCTGTTTTCTAGCGTTCTTACCACCCAAGATCCTGAACAGGCTACAATTTTCAAAAACGTAGAACATTCTTTATATTTAACTGAGAAAAAGAAGTATATGGGTGATTGGGAATGAATAAATTATTAATTCCCTTACTCGGTCAGAACTACTTACCAACACATGGTTATGATAATCATTAATAACTATAACTCTTCATGGGGTTGGCGTTTGGCCACCACACTGGGGAACCGACCTAAAATCTATTTAGTTTATGTACGTACCAGTAGCTACTAGCAGGTGGGGGGGAAGGACGACCTGGAAGACGTCAAAGGAGGAGGAAGTAGCCAATATAAGGTGTGGTGTGATGTGTAATCTTTCCAAGGTTGGTGGAAGGTTTTTGTGGGTAGGAAAACGAGTGAGTTAGAAATCCCTAGCAACAAATGGTTGTACGAGGAAAGGATTAGAAATTACCGAGAAACGCATTTTCGTCACTCGAAATAGAATAGGTTTATGGCTGGGGGCCCATGACAAAAGCATGTTCCATGCGAAAATCGGATGCTAAAAAATCCATCCGTCAACAGTACGTCAGCCGTCCGTCAACAGCCCTCCAAATCTTTTCTCCGAAACTACTGAACATGACATTTAAAATGAAATTATAAATTTATTGAAAATTCACAGATTTGCTCGAGAGGTACCAGTAATCTCGGCATTACTTTTGTTCAACACTAGAGGGAAGACTTGAAAGGGTATAAATTAAAAAATCAAGATCTCGAAAGCTTTCAAGGTAAGAGCAATAGTTTTTGGTTGTCATTGAAAGTGGTAATTTCAACGAATCGAATGAAACCGAAATACGTCTGTCCCTAAGGGAATAGACCTGTCAATAGAACTGTGTCAGGAAAAAATATCATCAATATTAGCTCAATATGAACTGGTGCGAAGATGGTAATATTTGCCTTATTTATAGATGGCCTAGTGGAGCGTAGGTAGGTGATTTATCTGATCTCATTAATTTTCATTGGTGGGTGCCTACGGCAATGTCGGCAAAGTTAGACCCGGAGGAACTAGGGTTCGTCGTTATTAACAAGTCCAGTACAGGAGGTGAGCACTTTCGATGTAAGAACAACATCATTAGATTGCCGAAACAGTACTTGATCCACTAGAGTACTCCATCCTAAGAAATTTGACATCAACCGCATTCTCCTACGATGAGTAGTTTTCAGTATAGGTAGGTTTTTAAAAGTTTCGCGCACTCGTGACGTCAAAGCACCCCTCCCCCCTTGCCCAGTTATACGTCACCAGTGTAGGAAACATTGACAAATCATAAAAAGAAAACTACTCATCTTAGGAGAGTGCGCATGGTGTCAAATTTCTTAGAATGGGATATATTTACATTAATAAATACGTGGTGGCACTCATTCTGATCCTACCTTCGGACAGCTGAAGAGCTCCGAAGGCTCCTACCCCCCTACGCCCCTTCCTGAAATGGTTGATTACTTTATTTTACTCCCTGAACGAAACACTTGAATCTAAATCAGTTTTGGCATTTTTGGAAATCCAGTTCTAGTCAAGGGATATCAGATCTTTACTTATTCATTTATTATTATTAGGGGAATAGCCCAATACAACATAATTACGATTCAATTGGTACGCGCAAAAATTAGGTAAATAGAATTAAAAATGATAATTGTCCTCATCAGAAGCGTTAAACATGAAATGACTTGACGTGATCAACCAACTTAGATTGGGAAAAAAATTAATACACTTATTTCACAAAAAGAGGTTTTCCACTTTACAAACAATTCTTGAACGTACGACCGCTGGTGATAAAAAGAAAAGTCCAAATCGTGGCACTCTTGAACTGCACGATTCAAATACCACGGCACCCTACATAGTGGCCGATGGTATAGCTAGTTGTGCTATAGGAATCCAAAAGATTTCCGCTGAAGGGAACTTGGACGGAGAGAGATGGTGAGTCCACCAAAACCAGGATCAGTTTGTGAAAGAACGCCACATTCGCCAAACAGCGTCTTGTCTTCTGGACGCTGAGTGCAGCACTTCTCTTCAAGAACATCGACATTAACTGAATCATGAGGTTCATGCAGCTTATGAGCTGTTACCCGAGTTTAGTGCCAAATACTTGATATTATCTGCTATTACCTTCCTCCTTCAGTCACCGCTAATGAGTGTTTGGTGAGGACCAAATTACTGACACAATATTAAACATTACTCAAAAATACTGTTTACTTATTTATCACCACCTCCCGTAAACTTTGAATTTTGCGTTACGTGTTTCTCTAACATGATATAGAACGGTAGGTACCCGTTCTATTTTAATCATGATACTCAACGGAATTACAACAAATTAACGTTGTATGATAAACTACTCACCTCAAGAGACGGAGAGTGGTAGTGACTTTGGATAATGGGGCACAGAGAAGATGATCCTACAATATTGTTCGCCTAGTTCGTTAACGTGATCCGCGATATGGGTTATTGACGCATCAATATCTCGTTGCTGGCCGTTGTCGACGACCTAGTGAGTGAACATATCGACAAGCCCGTCACTTGACGTCACATCAACAGTTGAAATCTTCATTCAGGCGTCCGCGGTGACGTCGGAGCTTTTATTAGCAGCCGCCGAAGTCAACCGAGTGTTGCAACACCCCGCACTACTGATTCATACAATACTAGCCGCGTTACCGGCTCGATGGGCGGCAAAATTATCGGTGTATCGGTTTTTGAAGTCTTGAATCGACTGAGACGTCATTCAGAGTAACCAAATTGCATGCAACGATGATTTTATCGTCAACAATCACCGACGATACTGGACGTCCGATCTCTTCATTTTTTTCTGAATCAAATGGATTAACATTGTCAAAAGTTCTATCTTAATTTCGTTACAAATATTGCCCAAGAAGATACCGATTTTAGGTTGAAAATATGTATATTTCCTCGTCCATCGAGAGCGTGCAATTTGGATAGTAGTTTGTAGTTTTTTGGCAATAACACTTGGTGCTATAATCCTCCAGATCTCTCTCTTTCAATACGTAACAACTATTTTTTCCCCATTTTACTTTTTTTTCTTGAAGACGTTGCGACCCACCTGGGACCTCCACGCGACGCACCAGTTGGGAACCACTGGTATGAAGCAACGATATAGGCAAAATTAAGTCAATCATGTAACAAATACTGAGCCTGCATGAATAAATTATAGTATACATGAAAGTTATCTGTTTTTATCCTGATCGCCTTATACATATTATACTCTAATGCATACCAAGTGATAGATCGGATATCGCATTCCTGAACAGCATACATTTTTATTGTAGTGGGAAGCACTCGATTTTTTATATTCCGAACTTGGAATGGGGAAACTCGACACTGTAATCATTGTTACCTGCTGTTACTATTACCATACCTGATACAATTATAAGAGCGAAGCCCAACCATTATAGCTTCTTTAGGCTATAGAATTAAATAAAATCAGCAGAAACACAAGAAACGCTGGTAAACAACGTTCATTTGTCTCAACTGCACTACGGTACCACACGCGTACGATTACTTTTTCATGATGGCACCTCCTACTATAACTTGGATAAATTGAATATCTACCTTATTTGAAAATCGGGTTTCAATATAATGGCACCCACTAAACGTCTACAATATGAATGAATTCACAAACGAATGAAAACCGGTAGAGTTAAAAATAGCTATCATTGCTCTGTACAACAACAAAATATAGGTACCTTATGGAACAGCAAAAGAACACATCCACAGGGACACTGATATGTAGATATTCGAATAGTGTTCCAGAATAATTTATCTTGGCATTTAATCGGCTGGAATGGAATATGGCAAGCCCTTGTATTACCTGTCCTGCTTTCCTGCGAGTCATGTACCCTCTGTTCTGAATACATTAAAAGAACATCCGAGATCCGACCAACAGCCGAGCCTATAACCTAGTTTTTTTCTATATCCCTAACGATATTCGTTACGAGTATTGGTTGTAGAAGACATTTTATTAATTTAATAAAATAAACTGGAGGGCAAGAAAACGGTAAAGAACAGGAAAATTGAGTATAAGATGCGGGGGATTATAATTATGCTTCTTCATTTTTATCTGTTCATCTTCCTTATAAGTGGCCTCCAATGGTTATTTGGTACTTGCCTTATTTATTATTGATGGATGTTTTAAATCAGAATGATGTGTATAGTTTGGTGGTCTGGATGCTCGCAAGCTCGCATCTCAAAAAGACATAACATCAAGTAGTCAATCCCTTAGTAAAATGCAGATTAGTTGGGCATGTAGATCAGAATTTTTTCGCAGGTACCAGATAACTTTCGTACCTACAATGTCGATAAGAGTGGGCTCATGTGCATCATATGTCTCAGTAGATGAATCGGCAAGCCTTTGAGAGATGTCGAAAGCGAAGTTGGACGCAAAGGCTGATGCCTCACCGTCGGAAAAAGTGACACCTCCTTTGAAAGATTGATATGATGCACACTACCCGAAAGGCAACAAAATCTTCGTGGTTCATCCTTCCACATTATAGCTGCACAAAACACGCATTTCCTTTCTGGCTTACCTACTTGCGCAAAACTCTCGTAGTTTTCACTTGAGTCGTACGTTGACGCCATAAGTACTGGCAGCATAACTATTTCTTCGTGCAGACAGTTGCTACAACTTCCCGTCTTTTTCTTCTGACAGTATCAGGTTTTTTAGCGTTAGGCATATTGTACTTTTGCAGGAAACCCCCTTCAAATTCACCAGCAACTAATTTTTGGATGAGCTGCACCTGGTTACCAATAATCAACAAAAGAAATCGGTGTCAGGCTGAACAGTCGCAGTCATGTTGCTCTTCAATCCCTAGAAACCAAACCATCGGGTTGCAAAGCCGGCTACCCTTGCGTTGACGGACCCACATGTTCTAGTCATTTTAAGTGAACAGGAGAGCATTTTGACTCACTCAGCTGATCAGGAAAGATCCCTTTATTGTATCCGTTTTGTCGATGTCCCAGAAAGGATCCCCGTAAAATTTCCAATTCCTAAGTTGAATAGGAGAGAATTTAGCTAAGTCAGCTGATCTGGTTGAAACCCGTCTCTGCATTCATCTCTTAATTTCCTAGAGAGGCTCTCTGTCAAATTTCACATTCCTAGGGTGCAAAGGAGCGAATTTAGCTCACTCAGCTGGTCAGGAAAGATCCCATCATTTTATTCGTTTCTCAATGTTCTAGAGAGGGTGCCTATCTAATCTCAAATTCCTAAAGCGAATGGGAGAGAATTAAGCTAAGTCAGCTGATCTGGTGGGACATTTTTTAACAATTTTCTTTTACACAAACGTTCCTCGGGCCATTCCGAACATTTTGCTAAAAACCCCGTTGAAATCCGTCCATGAGTTTGAGCGTGAAGGTGCTGACATTACTCATTTATAGGATAAGATGATCCACCTTTATCGGCCGTCTATCTCTATTTTTGTTTTGAGATCAACAATGCAGGAAAAATGTTAATTCACTACAGTCAAAACAGTTAACCGGTTTTACTATTGAGTGAAGACAATTCATTATCTTTTGGTTTATTATTTTCAATAATGAACCTTTGCAATCCATCCAAAAAAAGTAAGCCCTCAAAAATTTGTTAGATTACGTATCAAATTGCATGAAATCCAAGAACCGCTGCAAAAAACTACTCAAAGGGTAATTATTTCTATATTAGATAGCCTATCTAAACTCAACTCTTGCTTTTAATTACTAAATGAAGTATGTTTTATACTTACTTAGCTATGTTCTCGCAATAAGAAATCCGAGGGTGTTTTTTCGAGGTTCAAGCTCTTAGGGAAAGCTAGCGGATCAGCGTACAGCGTTGCAGTGGTTTTATTCGATTCTTTGGGATTACATTCATCATTGACAAGCAAAAAATCATTGCTGTGACATCGAAAGTTTTGGAGATCTCGATTTTTGGATATGTTAGCCTTTTAATGCCACCCTTTAGGGGTGATAAAAATTTATGACGAGATTCTAGGATCATCTAGACCCCGAATGTGATTTTTAATCCATGTTTCATGTAGCCTGGTCAACTAGGTTCGGAGAAAAGCCCTGATCGTCGGATGGCGGACGGACGGACTTTTTATTTATTCAACTTTTGGTTTCTACGCAACTAGAACATGTTAAACATTTTCTTGGTCAATTATAACTGTTCATTATTGAAAATAATAAACCGAAAAAAAAATAAATAAATAAATAAATCATTCGCAACGAATTTGTGGAAACCTATTTGAAGGAAGAGAGCGATATTTCATGGAATACATTACTCGAGAGTCCACAGTAGGATCTGTAAAAATCCTCAATACGTCAAATTCCCTTTACGCAATAATTTGATTAAGATGCAATTGGGTACAATGATCTCAATTTTCAAATATATCAGCCCTCAAATTCAACCCTGTAATGTGGATAATGATTGATAACGTATTCGGTATTATGTTAGTTTATGTTATTATTGTCTCGTCCACAATAAATTATAGGTGGGAAGGAACAAACCACAAGGATCAAAAATTGTCTCCACAATGAAGTGGGTTGAATTTTGATCTCTGACAACTAACGGTGAAGAACTGATGAAAATTTGAATTTCCCATCGAACCGAAAATATTTCTGCTTTTCCTGACTCAGTAAGTTGCTCCTAAATTGTATTTCATACCTTTCGAAAAACTTTTTTTTTTTTTTGTGTTGGTCTAACTGTACATAAAATTAATAAAGGGTCAAAAGTATTTCATCCTTGATGACATTTCCACTTCATGATGATTTGATTCCACCGAAGAAATCTTCAAAGATTCTTGGGTTATTTTCTGGATGATCCTTAAATATTATAGTGATATTTTTTTGGTTTGTCAATAACCAATGTACATTGACCCCATAGTCATTTCTCAATCAATGCAATGATGCCTACGAATGGACCGATAGTTATAAGGTTATAACATATATTTCTGTCCAGCGAGTTTACCGGTTAATTTTACAAAATACCAACATATACATAACGAATTACCTACCCTAAGTCACTGAAAATATCATGGATTGGTCCCTAAACGCGCATATTAAATTCTGTTGCCATGCGTAATCGTAAAGTCAAATCTTACTGATTCATTTCAGTGATATGCTAGAATATTTCTAAATCATACTTTGTAAAAATTCTATAGTCAGCAGAATGAAGATCTTCAACAGATCGCAAACATTCTTTCCCACAAATATGAGCAGATGATAAGACTTACTAATCTGCATTGACTTACTCAGTATCTATTTTACAGAATATTTTACCCATTGAAATGTTCCAGTGTTTTTTCATTGACTCTTCGCATGGCGAGTAGAAACAAATTCCCTAATGTTAATTATCAAACCTCGTTACATGGATTTGTATGGGAATTCTTCAGTTTTATTCTCAAGATTATTCCTGCGGCTGATCCATTCATTGAGGATCCAATTTCACATATCAAATGTCGTTTATTATAATGAAGAATGCCTAAGCCTAAAGCCTATTCAGTTAGAATACAATAACTGACCTTATCACGTTCATTCAACGTCATATTCTATTCGTATCTTGTCGTCTGTTGACATTTTACCGCAGTTGATACATTACCACCTGCCCTTTAGAGACTACTTCTTTTGAATAAATGTTTAATTTGGCTCTCAGGGGGAAGGCTCGAGTTTTGATCTCCCCTCACTTTTCGCGCTAAGAAGAGCAATTAAAACTCCCGAAATTATGGTGATGCTTTCCTTGAAAACTGAGGAAAAGCAACTTGATCCAAAAACTCCACCTAACGAGCGGGTATCAAATTAAAACAGTCTCATTTATTCAGGCTACCGTAATAGCTTTTGAACAGGAAGCTATTGATGAAATTAATTGTCAAATACTTAATGGTTTTGAGAGGGGAAGCGTTACCGTCAGCAGGGCCTTTGAACTTATTTCAGCTTCCTCACTAACGAAGCCTACGGAAACTTCGTGTTCGTGACTAAATTTGAAACAAATTTTGCCCTACAAGATCAAAATTTCTATTTGTTTTTTGCGTTTCAAAGCTTTCTGATCAATTTTGGTTCAGTGTCTGTCTATCTGTCTGTCTGATGTTTGTCTGTGGTAAATCCTTGTCACGCCCAAAACAATACCGAGTTTCAGTCCAGTTACGATGACATTTTCAAGAATTGTGTGGGTTAGCTCCTAGACGGTCTCCTATAATTTTCAATGCCGTCGAATCAAGAGTAAGCTGTGCGCATGCGCAAACGTTAATTTCTCAAATCTTTGCTTTCTTATCATCTGTTGGTCCGATTTCGTTCAAACTTGGTAGGTAAGTGGGTATATGCTCTAGGAAAATGCTTTATACCTAAATTATATTTTGATTGGTAGAGTATGAACTATTGCGCTTGAGCGAAACTAATGCAGATTGACACAGGAATAACCCACAAGTCCATAAACTTTTTTCGTGATTTTTATTTGTTTAAAACTTAGTATCAGGCAATTCAAAAACTCGTTCCAAGTTTCACTTTGATATCCCAAAAATTGTGGGATAAAAGGGACGGAGGGATTACTTTTGGGACACCATGTACGGTAGCGGAGAGAGGGAGGGGGTTGGAAAATCGTCAATAATAAAGCTTCTCGTTTTATACTCAGGTTCCTCAAGAAATTTGGTCTTGTATCTGTACGTTACAGTATACGGACCCATGTAACCCACATACTTAGCTTATAAAATTCACTACCACTCCAATAGAATTTTCAAATTTAGATGAATTATCTATCTTGGTGATATACATAGTACCTCGCTAATGGTCATGCAAAAACCTGCTATCATAAAAGTAACCCTACCACTTGCCACCCAGGTTCAGTGTGACGTCACCAGTGCAAAAAACTTTGAAAAATTATAGAAAGAAAACTACTCATCATATAGGAGCGTGTAGATGGTGTTACATTTTTTAGAATGGAATTTATTTTACTTTAAAAATACGAAACGAATACGTGGATAACACTCATTATAATAAGTATGTGAAACCAGAATAGCAATTTACATCCGATGTTGATGAAATATTTCAAGGGTCGGTATTTGAAATTAATAAAATTTGAACTCAACCAGTATTTTGGGGCATGTACGGTGAGCATCTGAAAAGAGAACGGAGTCGGACAAATTTAATAAAATGAGATGCTGGGGATCGTATGTCACAGTTTGCACTTGAGAATCGCGTTCCCTTGGCAAATATAAACTCAGCTCAAAGTGGATGAGATGGTATAAAAGGAATATGAAATGGCAGGGAATGACTGTGAACAAACAAGTAGCATCTCCGTAGTGAGCATGGTGCTCGAAACTGATATTTCAAAGAACAAGTAAGTGCTTGACGCCTTCCTTGAGATATTCTCGAGACTTGAAAGAGAGATGATTCCATCAGATTTTCTGTTTGATAATATCTCGGTGTTCAGGAAGTTTGGATGACTGAGCTGAACTGTATGACGACGAAATTATTGGCAATTATGGAAAACAGAGAGCGAACGATACGTTTTCCGAATTTTATTTAATAATGGAATTCTCTTTTCAAGAAATCAGATTTATTATGACGGAGAGTGCCTGTTAATATGTAACGAAAGTTATAATAAACCTGATTTCTTGAGAAACTAATCAGCCGTCAGTGGTCTATAGGTATAGGTACATATTGAATATCTGCCAGTGTAACTGCCAGTCCGGGACTGCTAAGCGTTGGTTGAAGTTTAATTTTATTTAATTATTTTCATTTTGGTTGGTATACCTACTTCTAAGTGATTATACTTAGACAATGATTTTACCATAGTGCTCCATTTGATAATCATCTAAAGACCACTGATCCGTGAAGAAGAGCTGAAGGTACAATGCAGAAATAGTAAACCTTTGTGTAATAATAATTGTTAAGTTTTGATATGGAAAAAAATCATGTTTCTGGTAAAACTTGGATCTCTGACGTAGCTTTCCTGGCATCAGCCTAAAAATATCCAGATGGGATAGTTTTCTATTGAAGTTTGATGCCGTCGATGCTCAAGGAAGACTATAGATTAGCTCGCTACATCAGGTTACTAATTTGATCTAAATTTAATAAAGATTAAATTGCTGTTCAAAAAAGCGTCCGCCTTTGTATTTATGTCGGAAAAAGTACACCAACCACGCCCTACTCTCGAACTTCATTGTTTGGAGATTTCATTGTATATAGCCGGTTCCCCATGCGTTGCATGGACCCATGGCTTCGGATAATTTTTACCGGGTCATTTTATCCAAATGTACTTTGTCATTTTTACCCATCTTGTTTCCGAACCAACATCAGTGCAGTTAATAAGGCATTTTGAATATAAATTTTTGATTATCTTATGTATCTTTAGGAATAAAAACTGCTCGAGTCAACCCACCGAAATTGTTTTGGTATTGTTGAATTTGTTATCGAAAGTTATTTACGCCTGAATCTACCCCATCAAAATGTAACGTGAAAAGGTCGCCGCATGTCCGGTTTGCCTTAATTACAAAGTTGTTTACCTGGGCGACGTCGTTAGGGAAAGCCAAATTCTCGATGGAGAAGGTCTGGAGGGTTGTAGAGGCCTAGGTGTTAACCAGGGACTCTAAGAATGTCCATGAACAATTTCAGCTCAATGGGTCTAGAAGTTTTTTCGTGATTGAGTAACACACACATAGGCACCATTAGAGTTTTATATGATAGTAAGATAACGACGATATCTGTGATCAATAAATCTGGGACCATTTAGATTTAACTCAAAAATATCAAAGTTGGATTTACAGTGCCTTTACTACATCATAACAATTATAGAGTGAAATCACCATATCTGCTATAATACAGGTATGGTAGACAATGTATTGATGCCATTCAGGTGGAGCACTAATGATTCTGTCCTCTCAGATGCACATTTTAAAATTTGTTGATTTCATACCTGTTTCCAGACAGATGTGCCTCCACTCTAAAGAGTAGGTATTTGGGGGAGCAAGTCAGCTGGTTATAGGGTGAATTATCTGGCAGCGTTTTAGTCACAAGATACATCAACAATAAAGTAGATCCTTAAACCATTCAAGAATAAAATTATGCTGAAAATTTACTTAAATTTTAGTGTTATTTGCTAACAAACCGAAGAAACTGCAAATAAACATTAAAATCCAAATTTTTTTTAGTCACGGAATATTATTTAGTACGAGTTTTTGGTGTTGAAATTGGTATTGAATGATCTCTTTGCACTCAAAGTGCTCAAATTTCAAAACAATTTAACATAATATAATACGATAATTTACAAAAAATTGATCACTCGATCATGCAGCATGACTGGAACATTTTCTTTAAATTTGTTCTTGGTTCATTCGGTCCCGCAAAAGCTTCAAGTCTCCCCCTGATGTGAGGAAGCTCGTCTCTCACACACACACACACATACACAAACTCACACATATGTGTAACAGTTCCCGACAACTGTACCGGGAACCGTTCAATAGAACGGAGAGCGAGTTGCACCCACTGGCACAACCCCTTCTTGCTCCCAGTCGAGTTCTATCAGCCAATACGGTCAGTCAAGCTCCTTTTATTCTGCGTCTAGCAATTGAATGTCTTAAAAGTATTATTACCTAATACCCATATCTAACCCTTTGATATTCCAAACACATTCTGAAATCTCCTGCATTCATTTGAATTCTATCAAGTGTATTCAATATATATATATATACTCGGCGCTTCGCGCCTCGCTGGGGAGCTTCGCCCCCCTGGACCCCCCTAATCTATACTCGGCGCTTCGCGCCTCGCCGGATCTTTTCTCTTTTCTACTGCGTAGAAAACGAGGATAATTTGCTATGCAATTCTTAGCCTGAAGAAATTTGTATATATAAAAAAATGTTCAAGCCTGGCTGGGATTCGAACCCACGATGCGAAAAAAAATTTTTTATATCCAAATTTTTGTAAATCAATTTTTTTCGCATCGTGGGTTCGAATCCCCGCCAGGCTTGAAAATTTTTTTATATACAAATGTTTTCAGGCTAAGAATTGCATAGCAAATTATCCTCGTTTTCTGCGCAGTAGAAAAGAGAAAAGATCAGGCGAGGCATCAATGACATATGACATATACATCAACACATGACATATATATATATCAAGCTAACAAGCTGATTGAGAAACCCCCGCCCTCCCACTTTAGTTGCCTTTCTTTTGGAGCACCACAAAGAAATAGGCAAATAAAACAATATTTACCACTAACACGGAAAAAAAATCGTGGCATGGATATTCCTAATTTAATTTTCATACGTGTTTCAAATGACAGATGCGAAATGTATCATGACAGTTGACAAAATACGGGCTACAGATGGGAAATGACCCATGGCAGGTGATAAATATCCATGTTAAATGTCTCAATTATATTAGCTCAGTCAGCTGATCAGACAAGACCCAATCAGTTGAATCGCCTCGTAGTGTCCCAGAGAGTCCATACCTAATTTCAACTTCCTAAGATGAACAGGAGAGAATTTAGCTTACTCAGGCTAGTGCCTTCTTTTGTCATTATAGTTCTTCATGATCACTTAGCAATATTAGTTTATAACTTTTCGTAATAAATCAGCTTTCCTTGACACTACTATGGCTTAAGGATCATGAAATGTGATAAAATTAGAGCATTGCAAGAAGTGGCGAACGATTTTCCAGCTATGAAAACGATGGGAGTTACACTTCTCTAGTAACGCATTGGTTGTACGTAAAAATCAATAGAAAATTAAGAACCTAGCAATTTTTATCCGTAAGATACCTATTCAAAAAAACGCTTGCATACGAGCCTGCAAAACATTGGGAAATTTTATGTCTTTAGTTGCAGACTCGTATGCAAGCTCTAAGAGCTACTCATCTGATCCAGACCCTGGGCATCGTCAAGTAAATGTTCTAAAGAGGCTACATACGAAATTACAGCTTCCTAGAGTGTAAAGCATAGAAATTAGCTCTAAGAGCCACACATCTGATCCGGACCCTGGGCATCGTCAAGTGAATGTCCCAAAGAGGGTAGGTACATACGAAATTACAGCTTCCTAAAGTGTAAAGTATAGAAATTAAATATTAAAATGATTTAACCACCGCTTCAAAAATCAAAATGTTCTCTCAATATTCGGATCACCTGCTATGAATCAAATCATCGAAACACCAGCTCAATGAAATCATCAGAAATTGACAAGCGGTTGCAATCACGTTCACAATATCAATTTATTATTGAGAATGATCACCTGAGTGTACACAATTATTCAAATAACCATGTTCATAACTCAGCTTGTTGGCCACGCACTTCACAGTAGTTAACATAATATGGTTGGATAAATCGAGAGCTTTCGAACGAATGGTCAACGAATTTTGTGGGATGAAAAACGACAAAGTACCATTTCCCTAGCAACGACTTTGTAAGCGGACATCATCAGAAAACCAACCGTAACGCTTTTTTCGTTAATGAGCCAAAGTAAAGACTTAAAATGTCAAAAGAAAAAAACCGCTGCATTTTTCTATACTTATTTTTGTACTCATGTAGGCCAGCCAATGCACATCCATGTCAATATCCCAGTGATTAAATTTTGTGTCAGAGTTATTTACCCTTCTCCTAAAAGTAAGAACAAGTACGAAGATTTCCTAGGAAATATTCCATAAATTTAATCACGACAATCGTTAGATTGTCACAAATTTTTACAGTGAAGGCATAAATATTAAAATACAAACAAAAATCACTGAGGTCTTGAATAAAACACTAGAAAAAAAAAACATTCTACCTAGACATTTTATGTTCGAAGCTGGTCACCAAAATTCACGACTCCAAATTCGTCAGGGCGCTTAATACGTTCGCATTTATTTCCAAATGCTTCCAAACAACGTAAGCATTCGTAGCTCCCTTTTTTTTTTTTTTTTTTTTTTTTTTTTTTTTTTTTTTTTTCAATTCTCAGTTTGCCGAAGATGCTCTAATGTGGACAACTATTGTCTTTAGGCAATTTTGTGTCCATTTCAAACTTTGCCAAACCTAAAATAAACAAATTTCCCGAGCTCTTATATGCTTTTGGGGTTTGAGGAAACGACGGTTTGGTTTATGGGAAGGCGATGATACCCTATTCAAATGACTCCCGCTCTCGGGTGACGTTCGAGTGTTTTAGAAGGGGATAAAATACCTCCAGGGAAACGGAAAGAGAAGTTGATAAAAAGGAATATAAAAGAAGAGACCGTAAATCTTGCTGAACCAGATTTAGTTAAGGGGAGATTTATACGAACAATGCTAGGAAGGGAAAACACCGTAGAAAGTGATGCCGGGTGCGGTGATTTTCGCTTTGCTTGCTAAGACTGAGGAGGTTGATAAATCGCAGACTATATCTTCATTACTTGAGGTTATGACGGTGAGGCACTGCCCAGGCTCATAATGCCCTTGGACGATGTCTTAAGTGAAAGACGACGTAATTATGGTATGATCTGCACATTATTCCAACCAGAACGAGTGCATTAATTCGTTCGTCCGTCTCACTTTAGAGGAAGATCCATAGTAATCACACGAAAGGTATTATAATTGACTGGTAGAAGTTGTGATATTTTACAGTGATGCTCTTAGAATGTTCTAACGGGTGTACACCAGTTCTGTAAAAATCTGAAAAATGTACTAAATCCAAAGTACCTATCCTGTGGGATTGTTTTCACAACCTACCAGTTTCAGAGTTCTTAGCTTTCTTGTGCTTTCAACGGAACTGACCTGTTCCGTCAACAAAAGGAAATGTCAATAAAGAATCGAATGTCGATATGTAAACAATCGGTAGGACCTGAGTCAGTTTACTTAATGATAGAGGTCAGGTTAGTTTGTTTAGTTCATCACAACTAGTTCAACAAAGCCAGATACCTACTTTTAAATAGTCGATATGGTCGTATTATACAGCAAAATGCAGAAACCCATTATATTCTAGAAGGCTATACACCGGCGTGACAGGGAGGTGAAGTGCAAAATTGTTGTGTAATCGCTGAACAATTCCAAAATTGGTCGTATTCAGGACCTTCTGAACCGTATACTCCGTCTGATTAGCAACGCCCCATGGTCTGTTAGGAACGAAGAACTGCACAAAGATTTGGAAATCACAACTGTCCATAATAGGTACACTGATCGCCAAGTCCCATCAAATGTGCCAGAAAGCCCCAGCCCACACAAATTCCATTACAACCTTTATTCCCTTGCGCCGCACAATGGTCCAGAAACCATGAAAAGTGGCAAAAACCTCTAGAATCAGTATGAAAAATCTGAAATTTTGCAAAAAGGTTATGTTTGGTCCCTAGTTGGTCCAAACATCTCACTAGCCGGATAACTCAACACCTAATGGTACAAAATGGGTGTAAAAATTGGTTTTCGGTGTTTTTGGTTACGTGTGCATGTAGCGTGTCGTTTTCGATATCATTTTGGAAGTAGAATCTGTTTAGGTGGGTCAACCCCCGGGGGGGTAAGTCAACCACTCCACACCCATGGGTGTCATAGATGAAAATGGGTATAAAAATCGGAGATGTTAGGGTTTCAGTTAAATAGGCATGTGGGATCTCGTGGAATATGTTTTTTAGTGAACTGAATCCATTGCAACTAGCCCCAGCACACTTTTTCCTACGTTTTCTGAAAAAAATTCGCTCCGTGTTGCATGACTGGAACTTTTGCTACTTTCGCATCATTTCAATTGCGCGGTCTATTTTGTTGTTACAGCGGAATTTAAGGGAGAAAATTACGTTTAACTGCGAAAATATCCTGAGTTTTGAACATTCTTCAGAAAAATTTACATTTCTTGATTGGTTTATGCATGGGATTTTGGACAAATTGTATTCGACTAAGCATTCAAATATAGTACAAAAATCATGTGCCACACATGGAGTCTGCTACCAATCTACTTATTATGTTGGATTTAACGGTTTTGTTAGCAATAATAAGCAAAAACAAATACTGTAAATTGGTTGACTGTACGAAGCCTGTTTTGAACGTTCAGAGGGCATATGACTGAATCGTACCTTTTTCTTAAACTAATTCGATGCGTTCATTTTAGAATAAGTGAAAAAGCAACACTTCACCAAATAAGTAGACCTTTTTATTTATTCTGAATTTACACACATCAAATGACACATGAAATCCGAGAACTCATGAACTTTTGTCGGTCAAACCAGGGAAAACAATTCCTACTTTAATCGAACGATTTACTTTAAAATTCCAACCGGAACGTCCTCAAACGTGTAACGCAATGTTATTTTGACAGCAATTCTTTATGGGTAACTCAAGCAATTGCCTTCAGCATAGCAATATGTTGTGATGCAGCATTTTTCATGTATACGTATCTCTTCTTTTGTGTTTCATGTAAAACGAAAAAAAGTGATACGTCAATTTAACTTATCTAGTAAGATTATCGGAATTGTGAATGGCTCTGGTTCTAAATTAAATGCATTTAATTCCGTCGTGACCTACAGTGAGATCAAATTTGCCACGGAGACTGAAATAACGGCTTCAGCAGCACTCCAATGAATGGAAAAGTGGAAGAGTTTTATTTATGGAATCTACGGTCATTCGAATCGATACAACATGACACTCCCATTATCGGCGTGGTCCATTTTGGCTATAGTAGCTGCGGGCGCCCCAGCCTCGTATGTTACACATACATAATTCATCCCGTCGGTAAATTCAATATTATTCTCGGCGAACCGCCCGATTGACGGCGGCGGCTGCAGCTCCAAGGCCTTGATTGGTCTCCGCCTCTCAAGCGTATTATGCTACACACAGCGGCGATGTCAGAACACAAACACGCAACACATACGAACACGTTACACAAATACACAACTTAGTTGGATATAACGACTGTTATACATGTTGTTTTTAGAAGGGGTGGGCCATACCTCGTACAGCACGCAATATATGAGTGAGTTCAGCGAATATAATATATCATGTCCAATTACATTAAATATTAATTAGTACCTAATTATGATCCCTACCGCGAAACGAATGACAGTAATGAACCAAATGATGTTAATCATTCAAATATTTCTCTTTCAATTACGATTACGTTCGTCAAAATCATTCCTATAAGGAACTAATCAAATCGAATCAATCCGCAAAAGAGGGCGTATGCCTAGTAACGATTTTCAAGTGTTACATTCTATCTCCTTGCCTACTGGTCAAGAAATATGAAACGAGGACTGTATCTCTTAACTCGTGCGGACACACTGAGTTAAACATTAAACGTAAATTTAATTGGAATGAAACCGTACCAGCCAAGAGCAAACGACGACATTTGTCCGAGCAACACACCCTAAATTGTATGAGAGAGAGAGAGGGAGAGAGAGAGAGAGAGAGAGAGAGAGAGAGAGAGAGAGAGAGAGAGAGAGAGAGAGAGAGAGAGAGATAGAGATTTATTATACTCAATGGAGATATCGCACCTTGGGAGTGATACTGGTAAAAGTCCCAAAACATGAATTCTGGGAAATCGCATTTGAAGATTTTTTATGACTTTGTTGGCGTACTACAGATACACCATTCATATTTTATCGGTTCTTTTTGGTCTGTGTCATGCATATACCATCTACCTATACTGCCATACTTCTAATTAGCTTCTCCACCTTTCTGTTTTTGATTAACATAATTATAAAATCTTGAAATAGACCAGTATTGCAGTAAAAATAAAGGATAAATACCTGGTTTGTAGCATCGATATTGATTTATGTTGGGATGAACCACTATTAACACAAAATTTTCCATCTTCGTTCTTTGACAGCTGGAACATTACTGACTTAGACCGACCTTTCACCGACGCTAGATGAAGACTTTGACCAGAATCATACTGGTTTATCCTGCTCTCTACAGGTCACTTTTTGACCTATCGACCTATGATTAAACCGATACTAGCCGCATGTAGAGCTCGTTAAAATGTACACAGTAGTATGTATAACTCAAAACTGCCATTTTTGGACTTAATACCAGTATCACTCCCAGGGTGCGATATATGTATGTAGAATAGAGATATTTACAATAATAATAGTCACCCTATTATAGGCGAAAGCCCGTGGCGTAGGGTGGCGTTGCCATCATTATATAATAATTTAAATAATTGTTATGAAGGAATGCTCTGGAAAGGAAATATTCGCTACTATTAGTTAAATAGAACCACTTGGAATGGAGCCATATGGAATGTCAATACGTTATTATGCTACACACAGCGTAGACGTCAGAACACAAACACTCAATACATATGAACACGTTACACAAATACACAACTTACTTGGATATAACGACTTTTATATGAGTTGTTTTTAGAAGAGGTGGGGGCATAACTGGAACGTTACGTAATTCCTGAGTGAGTTCATGGAATACATGTCAAATTACTATTAATTAGTACCTAACCTAACTACTTAATTAGTGCCCGCAAACAAATGACAGCAATAAACCAAATGATGTAATTTATTCAAATATGTATCTATCAATTACGATTACGTGGGGCATAACTCGTACGGTACGGAATGTATGAGTGAGTTCAGCGAATATAAATCCAAATATATTAAACAATAATGTAATTCCCTAAGTTCCCTACCGGGAAATGAATGACAGCAATAAACCAAATATGTGATATATTCAAATAATTCTCTATCAATTACGATTACGTTCTTCAAAATCATTATAAAGAAACTAATCAAATCCGAATAAATCCGAAAAAGAGGAGGTATGCCTGGTTACGATGTTCATAGGTTATATTTCATCTCCATGCATTGGACAAGAAAAATATGAAATAAAGACTGGATCTTACAAATCAGATGCGGACACACTGAGTACCCAGTAGTAATAGATTCGTATAAGTTGAAAGGAAATAGGTGAGCTTAGGAATGAAACCGTGAGCCAAGAGTAAACAACATCAGTTGTCCGTGAATCACAACTAAATTGTACGAATCACCATAAAAATGTGTCATTGAGTAAAAACTCATTGGGCATTTTAATTTATATTTAGTAACAAGCTGGTTATCCGGTGCACAGTGGGAGGGTACAGTGAAAACCGTGGACATCGCATTTCGAGCTCCGAAAAGTTCCTCTTTCGGGCCATGACCTAGGCCTAACCTATTTGTGGTGTTACTGAATCCGATTCCGAAGTCCATTTTTCTAGAATCTCACTTTTTTATATTGTAGCCAATTCGGTTGGCAGAAAATCATAAATAGGGAACTTTCATGTGTTGGAATTAATACTTTTGACCTCAGAATCGGATTCAGCGCTTGAAAACCACCACGTCATACCTCGATAATTGGATGTTTACGTTGATCGGGATGCAGCAACATTTTCCCTCACTCGTTTCAGCCTCACCACTGCAATAAATGAAAAATTTCCGCATCGTAGGTAAATCAGCTTCAGAGCCCACTCAGCTGATCAGAGGACCTCCGTACAATGTGATTGTGACCCAGCAGTTCCATAATGGCTCCATTTCAGATTTAAGTATCGTAGATTCAATTGAAAAAAAATTAGTGTCAGAGCTCAGCCAGCTGATCAGGGGTCTTCCGTACGATGCCATTGTGTCCAGCAGTCCCCTAATCGCTCGATTTCAGATTATAGTATCGTAGATTCAATTGGAAAAAAATTAGTGTCAGGGCTCGGCCAGCTGACCAGGGGTCTTCCGTACGATGCCATTGTGACCCAGCAGTCCCCTAACCGCTCGATTTCAGATTTAAGTATCGTAGATTGAATTGGAAAGAAATTAGTCTCAGAGCTCAGCCAGCTGACCAGGGGTCTTCCGTACGATGCCATTGTGACCTAGCAGTCCCATAATGGCTCCATTTCAGATTTAAGTATCGTAGATTCCATTGGAAAGAAATTAGTCTCAGAGCTCAGCCAGCTAATCAGGGGTCTTCAGTACGATGCCATTGTGATCCAGCAGTCCCTAAATTTCTCGATTTCAGATTTAAGTATCGTAGATTGAATTGGAAAGAAATTAGTCTCAGAGCTCAGCCAGCTGACCAGGGGTCTTCCGTACGATGCCATTGTGACCTAGCAGTCCCCTAACCGCTCGATTTCAGATTTAAGTATCGTAGATTGAATTGGAAAGAAATTAGTCTCAGAGCTCAGCCAGCTGACCAGGGGTCTTCCGTACGATGCCATTGTGACCCAGCAGTCCCTAAATTGCTCCATTTCAGATTTAAGTATCGTAGATTCAATAGGAAAGAAATTAGTCTCAGAGCTCAGCCAGCTAATCAGGGGTCTTCAGTACGATGCCATTGTGACCCAGCAGTCCCCTAATTGCTCCATTTCACATTTCAGTATCGCAGGTTCAGTAAGAGAGAAATTAGCCTCTGCATCTTTCCAGTTTACCCAAAAATCAGTGAAGGGCCAAGTTTGGAACTCAGAGCTGATTTTAATCAGAAATTCAAGTAATTTATACCTATGTCGATTAATATAGGTAATGGAGTAGATAGAGTAGTCTGACCACAGCAGTGTTTGCTCTCACCTCAACTTCGTCACAGAAATCGTAAATGTAATTACCTTAAATAGTAAATGCGTCTTACCTAGCAATAATATTATTCAAAACTTGCGTATTTTCGTATAAATTCTTCAGAAAAAGAAGTCTGCCAAGTTCGTTGTGGCACTAGCCTCATCGTATCCTTAACATAAATTTATAGATCACAGAAAATTTCACCGAAACCGGCAGAAAGCTGTAGAAGTCGTGCTAGCTACAAGGAATTTAGGTTTACTCGTGCGCATCAGCTACGAATAGTACGATCTTGATAGAATTCATATGGAGTAGTCAAATCGCAATTTCCCAACAACCCTCTAAATCAGAGTTAGATTCGATCAACAAGCCATGAGAAAATGGCTTTTGCGCATGCGCAGTAAAAACTGTTATTTCTTATGTTATGAAATATGAACTGGTGACCTCCCAGAGTCTATCCCACACATTTTGAAAATAATCCATCGAAGTCGAATGAAAACTGTAGAAGTAATGCATGTCACAAGGATGCCCCATCTGTTTGTGGGTTGCAGCTACTAGTGATAAATCCGCGATGAAACTGATGATTAATTGTCTTTCCCCATCCCACTCCGATTGGGTGATTAGGCTGTAAGAAAACGATGCTTGATGATTGATGATGTGATTTGTAAGCGATGAAATTTATAGAAAACTGTGTACAGCCTAACCCGTACATTCTCTGTAGGTTTACAAAATGTGACGAGAAACTGTGGAAATTGTATGTTACAAGGGTTTGTGGGCTCACAAGTCAAATAGGAACAAATCCAAATTCAGAATATCCTGAAATGTAAAATGTCACTGAATATTTTGGTTTTGGCATATGCGTATATGTGAATGTATTTATGCGTCATTCCAGACGATAACTCTCCTTAGGGGTGAAATAAAAAATCCGTTCATTCGTTGGAGAAAAAAAAATCAATCACTCCAAATGAAAGAATGAGTTAAATTGAAAATAACTATTAAAAATCTTGAATAGTTTTTTATAAGTGCAGGATTGTTATATAGAGTATTTTTGCCGTAATTCAATGCGTGATTAAAACTTTTTGTACCTACGCATAAATTTGTCAAATTTCAGAACAATTTATTTAAAATGTAAGGCGAAAAATTACGAAAATTCGCTCATATTGGTATGATTGGCACGTTTTCCCAATCTTCTGGAAATGAAAGCATTGCTGCCGCTACTCACGTATACGCGGGCGTCAAATCAGATTAATAAGACTTTTATTTAAGTCCCACAAATGCAATTTAGATCGATTAATTAATAATTGCTTCAGCTTTTGGGAGTTGTGAAGGTGAAAAGAACTGAAGCATTGGCGAACAATTAGTGAATAGCTCGTTGGTGAGCGATTCGAAATTGATCTATTCTGATGAAGTTAATGTATTTTCGGCGCTCCGTGTAACGTACGTCCCCTTGACCCGAATTTTGTGACCCGGCGCCGGCGAGCGTTCAACATTAAAATGAAACGTCTGGCGCAGGTCGGGGCGGTCCCGGGATTTCAGAAGTTCAAGCTGGGGAAACATTGATGGGAGCCCTCCTGACCTGAATAATTCGCCGGGCACTAAGAGGTCGTCACTCGACCGCACTTCAGCCCAAACGACTTCGAGCACCCGTCGGATCGGCTCGTCGAGTGCAGTATTCAGGGGACCTGGACGACGGGGGGGGGGGGGGGGGGGGGGGGGGGAGGGTGACACGTGGGGACGGTGACACATGGTTCTTCGGGTCCTGTGTACTTGTCCGTGTCAATCAAGCTCTTCTGGAGGAGGGTTAGTGGCCGTAATTGACACTTGGAAGAACCAACGGATTCGGAGGACCAACGATAAAGTAAAATACACGAGAATCGTACATACTTGTGCTGCTTGAAACTTTTGCTGATTAAATTAGATACATATACAAAAAATCATGGGGTCGAACTTGCATTTAATTGAGTTGACATGTTATAGCGAATTTTCGTAAAAAATGAAGCTATTGCAATGGCTCGGGAAATTTTAAAATCAAAATTTTTGAAAAATTTCTTCATCGAAATCCGTTTTTAGGCATTCTGGAACGATTCCTGAAGTTATCGCTTCATCATATGTATATATATATATATATATATATATATATATATAGATATATATATATATATATA
This sequence comes from Adelphocoris suturalis, assembly GCA_030762985.1. Lineage (NCBI taxonomy): Eukaryota > Metazoa > Arthropoda > Insecta > Hemiptera > Miridae > Adelphocoris > Adelphocoris suturalis. Next base: position 163,920,742 of record CM061040.1, read on the forward strand.
TATATATATATATAATGTGTGTGTGTGTGTGTGTGTGTGTGTGTGTGTGTGTGTGTGTGTGTGTGTGTGTGTGTTTGAGCGTGTGTTTGTGGGCCTCACTCCAGACGATATTTCTCCTTAGGAGTGAGATAAAAATTCTGTTTTTGCGCCAAAAAATCAGGCTTTCCGAACAAAAGGATGATTTCGTTGGCAAAAAATTTTTGAGCACATTAAATTAGTATCCAATTAGGTCCAAATTTCAAAAAATGGACTAAAAAAATTCGTTAAAACGGACCAAAAATCGTTAAAGAAATATATAATTTGTTTGCAGAGTTTTAATCAAAACAACATTATGAACAAAAAACTATGACATTAAAAAAATTTTGCACAAAATTACACTGAAAAATGTATGTAAATTTCATCATTATTTGCTGAAAAATCTGTAAAAACTGCAGAAAAAAACCTAGAAATCCATAATGTTTTTTAAATCACCGAATTTTATTTAGCACGAGTTTTTTTAACGATAAAATTGGTTTTTAACAACTCCTTTTTACTGAAATAGCTCAAATTTCAGTACAATTTAACAAAATATAATACGATAGGTAATTATTTGAAAATTCGCTCATACGATCATGCTGCATGACTGGAACTTTATATTCAACGAATGGTTTAATTTTAGCATAATTCATATTGATAGGGACACGCCTCCAACATTAGGTTGATGGCAATTATGAAATTGATGTAGATTAGGCTATTTTTCTACCAATTTTATTGCAAAAAAACTCGTTTTAAATTCAATTACAAGAAAGTTTAGAATTTTTAATTTTTATTGATTTTTTAGCAAATAATAATTACATTTCATTTAAGTGCATTTTCCAACATAATGTTTTCGGAAAATTTTTTTAATATTCAAGTGTAGCGTTGATCAATTTAACTTGAATGGAGTTTTGCTTAAAAAAAAAATAATAATAATAATAAAAATTAAAAAAATAAAAATAAAAAAGATATATATATAAATTTAACGACTTTTAGACGTTTTCAGCCATTTTTAATTATTGTTCTAGCACACTTTTTTTAGTATGACCAATTTAATGTGCTCAAAAACTGCTCAAAATCAACCTCATACTCAATTTTGGAAAGCTTAATTTCTTGGCGCAAGAACTCAATTGTTATCTTTACCCTAAGTACTTACTTAGTATGGGATATCAGCCACTTAACTAAGCAATAAAGTAAATATAAGTAATGTAAAATCAACTTCTTCTCGTACTTTTACTGCCCATTTGCCTTGATCTTGGCCACAGCCGTGCCTGGCAGCTGAAATTGAGGGAGGTAGGTTAGGAATAGGTATTCTGACATCGTACCAGCGGTTTTCAGTGATCTGATTTGAAAATTTCGTGAACTCATTAACCACTTCATTTCTCTGAACTTGTTGTATTACAATCACGTTCTTTTCACCGTAGCATAAACAAACCTATAAGTAGGTGAGAGAATTGACAACTGTTAATTTATTCTCGGTGTTGGTTTAGGTCTATTGACGAACAGCCTCTGAGCTCGCGGTTCGGGTTAACCTCAGCTGTTCACCGTTGTTCCTACTTGTCCTCAATTTTGGTTTCTATCGGTTAATATACTGTATTTTCCCCGTGTTGTTCTGCTTATAACCCAAAGCATTTCTACGTAACTACATTTGAAAACACACTCAATTTAGCCTATTGCAAACATTACAGTCAGATGGTAAAAACAGAATGGTAAGTCAATTGGTATGATCGAACTTCTCATCCAAAGACGCTATTAAACACCATTACGATGAGCTGTTTACTATTGTATAGCCTTCCCATATCACCGTAGTTGTAACTGTATACTCAGTACAGTAGATCTGATATATATCTATAGACTAAACAAGTTACACCTCTTTTCACACTCTTTTGGTTCTGTCCATTCTCTCACTCGTTAGCTTGTAACTCTTGTGAGCCAAATGCACTTTACAAAGTCCAACTCGTAATAAAATGGTAAGAGTTAGTAATTCTTTTCAGGAAGAGGAAACAATAACAGAGCAGAATTCAGTATATTACGTCAATTCTTAGGAACAAAAAAAAAAAAAAATTTGCAACTGAGTAATAGCCAAAAGCCACCCAACGGGAATGAAAGAAAGGAGTGAACACTTTGAATGGAATAGCGTAGAGGAACAGTTTGGAGGAGTGAACAGTGAACAGTGAGCAGTAGAGGTAGGAAAGGGTGGGAATTCCAGCGAAATTGCCGTTTGAGTTGGAACGTCTCCAAGAAACGTTTCCCGCATCAAAAACAAGCTATGTGATACCCGCCACGCCTTACTTATGTTAATCTGGTTCAAGGGCGATTATCCGAGTCATATAAAACCTAAATTATTGCGGATATAATAATCCGTTCGTAAATATATCTCTAATCGTAACAGATAAGGCGTGAGATAGCTTTGCGCTCAACTGTAAGAATTGATCGAATAAACACACAATAACAAACTTACTGAACATAGAAACAACATAATCTTTGAACTGCTGGGACTGTGTTGTTTACCTGAGTTCATTTCTACTTGAGTCGTTTTACAAGTACTATAGTATGAAAGTTCCCTTCCTAAAACGTGGGTTCCTGTAATATCACTTCCTCAATCCACATTGCTCACTCAAAAATAAACTAGTATCCATTTCAATGAACTTCTAGACAGAAAATACCCTAATGCTATATGCATTTATAATGATAGATCCGTTGGCTGCACATTTTTTGACTCCCAAACAAATTTAAAACGACAGTTCCGACTGTGGGATGTAATAGCTTCGACATAGGTACACGGCAGAAGCGTATGCCATCCAAGCAGCACTAAAATATGCACCTGAAAAAATATCAAATATTTCTATAGTAGACATTATCTCTAACTCTCACTTAGTACTGCTTAGAGCTTAGTTGCTTCCTCTTCTACCTCCAAAGGGTGTAGAGAATTGATTAACAAATTTCCATCTAGCCCAGTCCAGGCACGTCTCCCTGATACGTTACAATCAAACTACTGTCTCCTGGAGTACCTCCACAACATTGTCCTTCCAAGTTGTTCGCTTTCTTCCTCGCGGTCTGGCTCTCTCGGGTCTTGCTTCATAGGACTAAGAAATTTACGATTCAGCGCACAAAAAGTCCGACTTCCTGCTGCAATCCTAGAATTGAGCTCGTTCTTAATTTTGCCATTTTTGCTTTATGTAGCTCTCAGATACTTAAAGGAAGACCTGTTCCACTGGTTCTCCGCCTACACCGATAGGCTTTGATGCTTCATTTCTTGTAGGGCAATAACCATGCTTTTGGTTTTGGCTGCATTAACCCTGAGTCCTCTAGCCCTTAGCTCCTCGTTCCAGATGTTGAGATTGTAATGAAGCGCCTATTCGCTCCTGACTACCAGCATTACATCATCTGCAAATGCTAACGCTGAGAACTGAACCAGCTCCAGACGCCAGTTCCCAAGACGGAACTGAATACACTTCTCCTCTCATGCTATAAGCACATCATCTATGACCAGGACAAAAATCAGTGGGCTCAGTACGTCCCCCTGCCTTACACCGTAGCTATTGGAAATTAATCCGAGCTGGAATTTGTCGTTCTGACATACATAGAATAAGTTTCATAAAAACTCAGAGTACTGAAACGTAATCCACACGGAACCCGATGATTGGATAATGCCTGTTGTATGACTTTCCAAGGTACTTGATCGAACGCTTTCTGCAAGTCAATAAAATAGACATGGAGTGGTCCCACAGAGAGCGAGCGAAGCGAGCAACATCCCCTACACATTTCAAATCACCCTTAGTGATCCATCGTTTCCTATCATTCTACATGTCCCACTCAGATATATACAGCCATACCGAACGAGCGAGAAATCTACACTAGTTTTAAAGAAGAAACAAAGTCGTAGATTCACGAGCATACTTGTTTATTTGTTCAGTCAATCTAGCAATTAAGTCTCATTGCTACCAAGACACCACTATCATCAAAAATAGTTTATTTGAAACTTTTGTTTGCGGTTTATGACAATCGCCCAATGAGTTACCTATCCTATATTGTTTAACCGAGTGTATTCATCTTCCAACCCTGATTGCTATTCTGAAATCAGTAATTTAGATCGTATTTTTCATTTTGGACTTTTGGGTGGATGGTGATTCAGTCGAGTCAAAAAGTACAAGTACTTTGAACTTGAACTTCTAAATTACAAATACTTGTACTTGACATGGTATGTTCTCCTCCTTTACCCAATTTTTTTTATTTTTTTTATTTCATTTTTTGGTTTTTATTGCCCTCAGGCATATACTATACAGCCGTAATCATATATATTACATTACAAATTAATAATACACATATTACATTACGAATTTAAAAAATTCCTAATCATTACAAATTAATAACATACATATTACATTACATGATTATCAGTACCTGATTGACTGAGTACATGATTGACAAAATATGTTTATATAACACTAAAAAAACCACAACCTTCTTAGAAATTTTCAATTCCAACCCATAGGGGAGCTTTTGGGGGAGGGGGTAGGGAAAGAGCTAGCTTTGTCATCACTGAACCAACAGGGGGTCTGATTGGGCGAATATGTTTGGATTCCGTCAACCTCAACCACAGGCTATTAAAATGTTTTCTGACCTCAACCATAGGGAGGGTAAGGAAAAAAAGGGAGGGGGAGGGGGTGGTTAATTGGAATAATTTGGTCATCACCGAACGAACTGGTGTTTTGATGTTCGGACGAATGAAATTCGATTAGTCTGAACGTTCTTTGGGTTACCTATCAACAACATTTTTACTCTGAAATATGGGGAGGGGGGGGGGGACTTGTGGGGAGGGAGTGGGGGTTGATTTCAGTAGTTGGGTCCTAATAGGTAATTTATAAGTAAGTACTTTAAGTAAAGACTTTTTTGAATCAGATCCATAGAGGTGTCCCAAAATGTGATGGGTGAGGGGGGTACTTGCGTATGTTCACGTCAACCTGTGCAACGCGCGGGTGAACCATCTAGTATACATATAAAAAATCGCGATTTTTGAGTTAGTTGTGGTTCTGAGAAGTAGAAACGGTCTAGTTTGTCTGTAGAAGGTGGAGATATGTGTAGGGCACTCTAATTCCGCTAGAGAGGACGTGTGTCTTTCTTCTATGGAGAGAGTAACCAATTCACGACCTAGGAAGAAAGACACAACTCAGTTGAGTTCACGCAGTCTGGGTCTCGTTTTGAGTTATTTCCTTTTTGTGTGGACAATTTCAACTTGTGTCTTTCTTTTCTAAACATTTTGGATCCTGACTGGTGAGATTTCAATATTTGAGTTGGAACAACTTAAAAATTTACTCAAAAAATCAACAAAACCGTTCCCCCCACTCCCTTCCCACTGGCAAAAAAACTATTTATTCACCATGGGGCGTTAGAGTAATAATGTAGGAAACAAGTTTCGCAAAGATTAATTATGTTCATCGTGTTCCAAAGAACGGGTAGCTAAATTGTGGAAGGAAAACTTTGAATGCGATTTGCCGAAAATGACAATTTTTTAGTTGTACCCTTATTCTAGGATGGGTGCGATATATATATATATATAAAGTGTGCTAGACTCGTTAAGATTAAGTGACATGAACAATAGGTACAAAAATCAACCCAAAACGCAGCAATAAGTATATACATGTATTAATGGCATAGGTAGTCAAATAGCATGAGGTTCAATCCTGCTCGAAGAGTAGAAATAAACTAGTTCGGTGTGAGAACCAAAGGGGTGAAAAGTTTATGAATTGTTCAGTTATTGATGAACTGAATTGCTGAAACAGTTTGACTCGAGACCACCCGTCACTTCAACCTATATATTGATGAGAGTACTTCAGAGGGGCGAATGGAGAGCAGAACCCACCTTTTCGAACAACCGAAACTCATTTACACCATCGATCAATAGTTAGGCGGATCAAAATTGTTGTTTGTTTGCCGTGTATTTCTAGTTCACAAGAAGATTCAATGGGATTTCTATTGAAAGGAGGGAACAATAAACGATATTCATGAACAACAATATTAATGAAACACAAAATATCGAACTTTCTAATATCGAGGAAAATGTCTAGGGAGAAATTAAGGAGTAAACATGCAATTTTGGGTGGTTAAATACAAGCGCGGTAGTCGTTGATTTCAAATACTTTATTGCTTCCGAGTCTACCTAAAGGTAGCGGAAGCATTGTTTTCACTTTCGGGAGAAAAACAATTTTTGGTCTCCAAAATCAAAATTTCCACTCGCATTTTACGTTTTAGACCATTCTGAACAACTTTGGTTCCGTGTCTGTGTGTGTGTGTGTGTGTGTGTGTGTGTGTGTGTGTGTGTGTGTGTGTGTGTGTGTGTGTGTGTGTGGTGTGTGTGTGTGTGTGTGTGTCCGCAAATCCTTGTAACAAGCTTATTTTCCACAGTTTTCATCCGATTTGGATGAAATTCTCAGGAAATATGCGGGCTAGAGGGTATCAGTTTCATTGTTCTTGACTCAATACCTCTCTCTCCGCATGCGCAAATGTAAATTCTACCAAGCATCATTTTCTCATGCTCTAGTCATCCGATCTCGCTCAAATTAAGATGATAGTTGAGGGATGACGATGTAATCATCCCATATCAATTTCGGCATGATTGTATGATTCATAGCTACTGCGCATGCGCCTATGTTAAATCCTTGTAACGACCTCAATTTCCACAGTATTTATCCGATTTCGACGAAATAATCAGAGAATGCGCGGGTTAGATTGTAGATGGTCCCCTATCAGTTTCATTGTTGCCAAATCAATACTTCATTTTGCGCATGCGCAAACGTAAATTCCATTTTGCTCCATTTTTTTCACACTCTAGGCGTTTGATTTCGCTTGAATTTTGATGATAGTTGGAAGAAGATGACTTGATTACCTCATATCAATTCCAACACGATTGTATCATTAATAGCTACTGCGCATGCGCCAATGTGAAATACTTGCAATGACCCTAATTTCACAGTTGTCAGCGAATGCGCGAATTATGTTGTAGATGGTCCCGTACGTATTTCATTGTTTTCAACTCATCAGTTCACTCTGCGATTGCACAAACATAATTTCCATTGAGTGTCATTTTTTTCGTCCCTTAATTGACCAATCATGACATTTCACGCTACTAATTGTTTTTTATTGGGTCGAAAAGGATACCTAAAGGTGGAAACGCCAATGAACTAAAATTGGCGTAGGATAAAAATATACATTTATTATATAGGTAGGTATGTATTTCAGAACTTTTTCTTTGTTTAGAAAAGTAGATGTAGTTACTAGTTCGAAATCTCGAAGCAATTAAACTTGATGTGGGTTGAAGAAGAACCACGAAAAATTAATCTCACTGTAAATCGCAACATATTGAGTACAGAGATTACGTCAAACTGCTTATAAAGTCACACATTATACAGAGTGTCCCCAAAAACTTGGTATTTTTCGTTCTGAACCTAGAAATGATGTTCATTTATTGATATTAGCAACAGCAACATGGGATAACACCGGAAAATTGACTAGAATTACACTTTTTTGTAACATTTCCACATGGCACAAAGCGTGCTAAAATGTAGTTTTTTCGGTGTTTTCCCAATTTGGTGTTGCAAATATCAACAAATGGACATCATTACGAGGTTCAGCACAAAACAATATCCCGAAATCATTATTACATGTCAATAGAATATCTTCAAAAGTCACTTTTGGAAGGAATTTCGCCCGTTTGCGCTCACTTGGAAAATCGACTGATGGATCATTTCTCCATGGAATTTCACATAGAATTCAAATCTGCAATAAAAAATGGGAGTCCCTGTTAAATAACGAAGTTTAGGTCAGTTGCGCTATTTTGCGCACTGCGCAATTTTGTCATTTTTGAGATCCTTAAAACAACAGACACTAAGATTAGGGGAAAAAAAATTATTTTTTTGACTCAATATTAACGATTTTAACATGGGGGGAACGTTTTTGGGGACACCCTGTATATATTTCGAAGGTCATAATTGTAGTGAAAACATGATGGTTTTATGTGCAAGATAAAATCTTATCTTTGTAGGTGTTAACCATACCTCTAAGTAGGACTAGCAGCACGGAAGTCAAACCAACCCCCGGATAACTAGAGGTCTAATTAAATCAATAAGAATAAGAGCCAAACTGAAAAAAACGCTCGATAAAAAGCCCACTTGATCTTAATCTGAAGGAAAAATCTAATCGTTACAGGAACAAAGTAAAGAAGTTAATCAGAGCAGCGAAGAAGATATATTTTGTCAACGAAATAGAGAAAGCTAAAGGAAATTAGGAAAAAATTTGGGAGACGATTAAAACAGCAATTCGAGGAACAAACGAAATGAATAGGTCAAAATGTCCACTAGTCAATGAAATAACGCTGAAGAAAGAATAAGATATCGGATAGAATACCTACCCTCAGATTTCTATAAAACCATGGTTCCATCAAATGGAGATGGATAGAACATCGATCCGGTTCGAATCAAGGAGTGCGTTCATCATATTTGAATCTAATCGGACAAAATATGGCTCCCAGGATGAAACGCTGGAACACATACTTATGACATGCCAACAACAAAATCACCCAACATATGGAGAACCCCGTACATTACCACCGCATTACTTATTCGAAATCACAATCAATCTACAGAAATGTGTGCGCGTATATTAATGACACCAAAGTGAAAATTTAAAACTGCTTAATTGTAATAATTCGCGTCATGACCACGCAATATTCATGAAATAAAGGTCTTTCATGACTGTTGCCCCTGGCTAATGTCAACTGAAAAAAAAAAAAAAAAAAAAAAAAAAAAAAGTGCTCAACTACTTACCTGAAGATGAAAAGATTTGACAATTTAACCATGATTTTATTTGGAGATTTCAACATTAATTTTACCGACGATAAAAATGTACCATTACTTGAATTGTTGAATGAAGAGTTTACATTGACAGTGTCCAATGATCGACATCTCACCACTAGGTACAACATATATTAAAACACTATGGATGCCACTTTTACGAGATACTTGGGCAGAGTCAAACTGTCTACATACAAAGGGCCGTGTCATTTCACTTTAGGATAAAGAAGCTGTAACATTATTGATCAAAACTTACTTCTACCTTCATTACGGCATCCATCATGGGAAGTATCTACAGGAGCACAGGAGAGAGTGGTACCAATATTGTTGCCAACTCTTTCCGTGATTAGTCGCAGCCTTAGCTCACAAGAGCACAAGAGAGTGTGGTACCAACCTACCTCGTCATCCTTACCCAACAGTTCCATAGAGACTCCAGTTCAAATTTCATAATCGTAGGGTGGCTCCCTAACTGTTCATCTTAACCAGCAGACTTACAGAGACTCCAATTACATTTCAGTATCGTACTTTGAATAGGAAAGAAATTAGCCATAGGGTTCTCACAGTTGTTCGGAATGGCTCCCTATCTTGTCATTTTTACCCAGCAGTCCCAGAGGCTCCAATTCGAATTTCAGCATCTTAATTAGAATAGGAAACCAATTAGCAACAGGGAACTCTCAGATGATTGAGGAGGCTCCCCACCTCGCCATTCTTACCCAGCAGTCCCACAGAGACTCCAATTTAAATTTCAGCATCTTAAGTTGAAATCGCCTACATCAATTAGGTCAGAAAGTGGATGACGGACTCACTACCCACGAATATTTTATCATCATGTGGTTAAGGAGGGAGAAATCGTTCGCGTGAGATGTCGTAATGTATCACGTAAATCAACAGCTTTCCAACGAATGATGAACGATTTTTGTACGATGGAAGATGGCATAGATGAAGTTCCGTATCAACGAATCCGTAGTAAGCGAGAAACATCAGAATCTTACAATCTTACGCAAATTCTAGATCAATTCAAGCCATAAAACATATTCAAAAAAAGGATTCCCGAACCATGTAGACAACATTTCAAGATATACCGATTCAGCGTACCCATCTCACCTATACATCAACATACACACTCTATAGTTCTGGCACATGTACAAATTGTATATAACCAATAAATTAATTGTAAAAAAAATATTCATGTTAAAATAACACTCATGCGAGTTTCGGTTGTATGATCGAATTTTCGTAAGTCAGGTGTCGTATTAAATATGATGTTACATTATTTTGAAATTAGAGCAGAAATTAAATTGATAACTACCAGTTTTATGGGGGGAAAAAACTAGTTGTTAATAATACTCTACAAGACACGAAAGATTTGGAAATTCCAGCTATTTTTTTTTTTTTTTTTTTCAACGATTTTTTAGGAAAATTTTAATGAAATTTTAGAACTTTTTTCAGCATAATTTTGTGTCAATTTTTTATTTTTTAATATTCTAGTTCATCGATGGTAAACTTCTTGTATTTTGTGATTTGTTTATCACAATTTTTGGACTTTGATTTATTTATTGTGCTCAAAAAGTGCTTGCTAACGATCTCATCCGTTCATCTGCAATCATATTTTTGGGACCCCAAACAATATTATCAGGTCTTTAAGTAAACTTAACTAACTTTTCCTCTAACAGAATTGTGATATTTGACGGTAAAGGCCTGGTCATGAATTTCTTCATCCACCAAAGACGTGTTTATAAGATGTAAACCTTACTAGATGCCTACATCCCAGCCTCCCCCCTCCCCACCCCAGCTGTAATATATGGGCAATCAGTATATTGGCAGTTTCAATCGTAAAATCTCTAGTCATTTAAAAATAATTATGTGAGGTACAAACAGGAAACTGTAGGTTTCTGAAATTTCATCAAAGTAATCAACACTCTCAATGGTTTATTCAAGGTTTCACATGTAAAGCACTTTTAAACGGTTTGCACGGAATTTCAAGATAGTTTAACTACGTATGTTAAATGTAATGAATCAATAGCCATTTATTTTGTCCGTTGAAATTTTCTTATTTGATAGCTCTGTAGTCAATATCAGATAAGAGAATTTTGATGAAGGAATAAATAGATATTTTTATAATAAGAATTTCTTAAATTATTAAGTATCTTGAAAATATGTTACATTTCACGTACCTGGTTAATTTAACCTAAAATTCTGTGCGACTGTTCAAATAGCATCAATAGCTCTGATAGGGTGATCTTATGAATTTAATGTTGAAACCAATTTTGATAAGTACGAGTATTTCATCTAATCTTTTTTAGCGAATTATTGTAGATTTTGAAGCTATTGCAATGCCTCCAAAAATTTTTAAATCAAAATTTTCTTTGTCAAAATCCGTTTGGGGCATTCTAAACGATTTCTGGATCATAAAATTTTTCATATAGGTACATATATAATTCCAGACGATAACTCTCCTTAGGATTGAAATGAAAATCCCGTTCTTGCGCCAAAAAAGAGCATTCCAAAAGAATGAACGCGTGCACTTTTTGAGCACAGTAAATTAGCCAAATTTCAAAAAATGTTCTCCAAAATGGTTAAAATAGATTATTACGGCTGAAATTATAAATTATTCCAGAAAATGATTGGATCAGGCATAGACGACCAGGTGTTGAGTTGGTTCAAAAGCTATCTCAAGGAGCGTAAACAGATGGTCAGGGTGGATGGCGTAACTAGCGATGAAATAACGTTGGGTTCATACTCGGTGCCCCAAGGCACTGTACTGGGTCCAATTTTGTTTATAATTCATGTAAACTCAATATCATGACTAAATTAACCCGGTAACACTATCCAGTTTGCGGATGACACTGTATAGTACTGCTGTGCTGATACATGGGATGAAGTTAGACCAGATGGTCGGTCAAGGGTTAAACATTTTAAACAACTCAATGATTTCAAACAACCACACTTTTCCTATCTTTAATAAACTGAAAGTTCTCCCCTTTGTACAATTAATTAACTTCATTGGATTAAAACACATTCTAAAATCCAAAACCTTCAACATCACCCCGCACACTACATCCACTAAATTTAAGAATGATTTTAAATTAAGCCTTCCCCTACTCCGAACTACGAATGCTCAAAAATCATATCGTTCTACTACTATTAAAACTATTGATAACCTACCCTTAAGTCTACGAGAGAACCATCTGTTTGAAAAATTTACAAGAACTCTACTTTTTGATTTGAAAAATTAATTTTTGACAAATGTAGGAACATAAATATCACTAATACTTAGAATAAAAATGGAATAATAATTAAATATTAACTTCAAATTATGGCGAATTGCGAAAATAATTTTTGAAAATAGAAAGGAACGTTCAACTCATCTTCCACCACGAGATATACCTCATATTGAAGATTAATTTCATTGTGTTTCTTCGTTTCTATGTAGAAGTGTTTTCATTTTTTAATTTAAATTTTGTAACTGACTGTATACCTATTTTTTCATTTCTATGTGTTTTAAATTTGTAAAATTATGAAATAAACTAATTTTAAAAAAATATTTAAAAATATCGTTACATTTATATTTTTTAGCAGACTACTATAAAATATAAAAAAACTTTGGTTCATTTCCGTTATACCCCCCCCCCCAGTCAAAATTCGTCTTTAACACGCCCGCCCGATGTTTCTAGGCATTGCTTTTTACTTAGATTACATATTTACGTAGAATTGGTAACAATTTCAAGATGTGGGAAGAAATTATATCATTTTAAAAAAAAAAGTCCAGTCATGCAACATGACCCCATGAGCGAATTTTTGTTTGAAGAAATCTTCGACATTTCAGTCGCTATTGATCGTGTAGAGAAATTTTAGTTTATGATTTTGATAGACAAACTGGAATCAAATTATTAACACATTCACAGAGTAAACTCATCAGTTGTGATTACTTTTTTTTTTTTTTTTTTTTTTTTTTAACAAGCACCTACTACCTACGTTTTAAACAGCATGGTTCTAGGATTGGTTATACAGGGATACTTCCATAAGAGTAGTTCAATCTGAATTTGGACAATGTTTCATGCAAATATTACCGATTTTTACCACCAGCGAACGGCATAATTTCGATTTTTGACTGATTTTTCAACTTTGAAATTTTTGAAAACTTGATACATATTCTTATAGGAAATTTTACGCTGATTCCGAATATACCACATGTTAGTATGCTGAAAAAATTATTTCGCACTACAAATCGCAAAAAAACAGGCTATTTGGAAATTTTTGACTACATTTTTGAAAATTTCAACCCGAAGATGTAATCCGATCACGCTGGCCAACGAATTTGAACTTTTGTTTTGTGTCCTTAACATTTTAAAATTTGTTTGAAGTTTCTAGCACAATTCTACGGACAGTTATCGTCTGGAATGACACATACATATATACATACATATATACATAAAAAAATGCGTTAAACTTCAGAATTTGATTCAGAATAGCCTGAAACGGATTTCTGCATAACATTTTTTCAAAAATTCACATTCTACAAATTTTGAGGCGAGAGCAATAGTTTAATTTTCTTCAAAAATTCGCTAAAAGAAGGAAAAAAAAGTCCAGTCATGCAGCATGACCCTATGAGCGAATTTTTGAAGAAATCTTCGACATTTCAGTCGCTATTGATCGTGTTGAGAAATTTTAGTTTATGATTTTGATATGCAAACATGGAATCAAATTATTAAAAATAATTAGGAGGTACTCAGACTTTATTATTATCAAACTAACCTTGTAGATTTAAAGACAAATGTAGGTAAATAATCATAGATTTCGATGTCCAATTTGGTCAGTATTGAAGGCAGTTGAAATCTTAACAGTATCCTATCATAACATCATCAAATCTTGACATAAAATAAAACGAGTGGAGGGAGGTCTTGACTACATCAAGTCCTAAAACAGTTGAGCGTAAAACATTAAAGAGAGCAACCGAGAGAATCGGAGGACGGAATATTTCACAGAGTAAACTCATCAGTTGTGATTAATTTTTTTTTTTTTTTTTTTTTAACAAGCACCTACTACCTACGTTTTAAACAGCATGGTTCTAGGATTGGTTATACAGGGATACTTCCATAAGAGTAGTTTAATCTGAATTTGGACAATGTTTCATGCAAATATTACCGATTTTTACAACTAGCGAACGGCATTATTTCGATTTTTGACTGATTTTTCAACTTTGAAATTTTTGAAAACTTGATACATATTCTTATAGGAAATTCAACGCTGATTCCGAATTTACCACATGTTAGTATGCTGAAAAAATTATTTCGCACAACAAATCGCAAAAAAACAGGCTATTTTGAAATTTTTGACTACATTTTTGAAAATTTCAACCCGAAGATGTAATCCGATCATGCTGGTCAACGAACTTGAACTTTTGTTTTGTGTCCTTAACATTTTAAAATATGTTTGAAGTTTCTAGCACGATTCTACGGACAGTTATTGTCTGGAATGACACATACATTTATTAAAAAATGCGTTAAACTTCAGAATATGATTCAGAATAGCCTCAAACGGATTACTGCATAAAATGTTTTAAAAAATTCACATTCTACAAATTTTGAGGCGAGAGCAATAGCTTAATTTTCTTCAAAAATTCGCTAAAAGAAGGAAAAAAAAAAAGTCCAGTCATGCAGCATGACCCCATGAGCGAATTTTTGAAGAAATCTTCGACATTTCAGTCGCTATTGATCGTGTAGAGAAATTTTAATTTATGTTTTTGATAGACAAACATGGAATCAAATTATTAAAAATAATTAGGAGGTACTCAGACTTTATTATTAAACTAATCTTGTAGATTTAAAGACAAATGTAGGTAAATAATCATAGATTTCGATGTCCCATTTGGTCAGTATTGAAGGCAGTTGAAATCTTGACAGTATCCTATCATAACATCATCAAATCTTGACATAAAATAAAACGAGTGGAGGGAGGCCTTGGGTCGGCGTGCTAGTACGTACATAAATATGTAGAACTTCTTCATAATTTCATGGCTGATATTTTCTAAGCCACAGTCAGTATTAAAGCTACATCAAGTCCTAAAACAGTTGAGCGTAAAACATTAAAGAGAGCAACCGAGAGAATCGGAGGACGGAATATTTCACAGAGTAAACTCATCAGTTGTGATTAATTTTTTTTTTTTTTTTTTTAACAAGCACCTACTACCTACGTTTTAAACAGCATGGTTCTAGGATTGGTTTAGCAGGGATACTTCCACAAGAGTAGTTTAATCTGAATGTGGACAATGTTTCATGCAAATATTACCGATTTTTACAACTAGCAAACGGCATTATTTCGATTTTTGACTGATTTTTCAACTTTGAAATTTTTGAAAACTTGATACATATTCTTATAGGAAATTTGACGCTGATTCCGAATATACCACATGTTAGTATGTTGAAAAAATTATTTCGCACAACAAATCGCAAAAAACAGGCTATTTTGAATTTGTTGACTACATTTTTGAAAATTTCAACCCGAAGATGTAATCCGATCATGCTGGCCAACGAACTTGAACTTTCGTTTTTTGTCCTTAACATTTTAAAATTTGTTTGAAGTTTCTAGCACAATTCTACGGACAGTTATCGTCTGGAATGACACATACATACATATATACATACATACATACATACATACATACATAAAAAAATGCGTTAAACTTCAGAATATGATTCAGAATAGCCTGAAACGGAATTCTGCATAAAATTTTTTCAAAAATTCACATTCTACAAATTTTGAGGCGAGAGCAATAGCTTAATTTTCTTCAAAAATTCGCTAAAAGAAGGAAAAAAAGAATTATTGTGTTTTCGGAACCAAATTCAGTAACAAATTGGCGTGGCTGTGGTTTGATTGCCTTCACATGAATTTGCACAAATTGATCAGAATGCTGTGTATAGGTTGGTGGTCTGGATGCGAGCTCGCATCTCAAAATTACATAACATCAAGTAGTGAATCCCTCAGTAAAAATACAGATTAGTTGGACATGTAGACATGTAGGTCAGAATAATGTGTATACTTTGGCGGTCTGGATGCTCGCAAGCTCGCATCTCAAAAATACATCACATAACATAATCTAAGTAAGAAGGAATGCCTAGAAACATCGGGCGGGCGTGTTGAAGACAAATTGACTGGGGGGGGGGGGGGGTTAACGGAAAAGTACCAAAACTTTATCAACATTGAACAAGAACATTAAAAATTTACGCAAGAAATTATGCTGAAAACAGTACTTGAATTTGATTATTATTAAATTTAGTAAGAACCGATTAAAACGGCAAAGAAAGCTATAAATCCAAAATCATTTTTGAACCGCAAAATACTATTTAGATCTTTTTTTTTTTTTTTTGGGTCAAGAAATCGGTAGTTAACAATTAATTTGCACTCTAAAGTGCTCAAATTTCAGATGTAACAACGTAATATGAAAGTTTACGAAAATTCGCTCGTACGATCATGCTGCATGACTGGAACTTTAATTGCCTATATTTGTTAAGTTCTTGATTATGACGTTTGTGATTTAGTTGGATTTGAGTAATGTGAAGTTGTGAGATAGGCCTGGGTCAGCATATTGTTATTATTTATGTAACGTGGGATGGGTGTTTTGATATGTGGATTTAGCTATGTGTTTATATTAATTTGAGAAAATCACCTGTTCGATCCAGAGCTGGGACGTTGATGCAGTCTCATAATATGCGAATCACGTTTGAGAGAAAACCCGAACGAGCGCGCGGAATTGACACTAGAGAGCACGACGGGGCTGCCGGCGTCCAGCGGCCTCGGGATCTGGGGGCGGACTGGCGAAAGTGGGTCGGGAAAGCTGCCGCCCCCGGGGGTGGCTTGGGGGCGGAGGGGGTGACTCGGGAGCGGAGGGGTGACTCGAGGGTGGAGAGGCTGCCAGGGGGGGAGGCGGGAAACTCGGGATGAAAACGCGAGGGGTGGGAACGAAGTTCGGATCGATGCAGCGGAGGGGCGGCGCGTTAGGGGCTCCACTATTGCAGAGAATCTGACCTCCCCTCCAACTCCGACCACCGACCCCTCGTTCGTTCCCGTGTTTCCTTCCTTTTTCCACCTACTGAGGGGGGTCGGTGGCTGAAAGAGGGAGGACGGTGGCTGAACGAAGGAGGACGGTGGCTGAAGGGAGGAGAACAGAGGCGGAGGGGAGGACGGTCCAGGGTGTTGAAAACGGCTTCAGAGACCTTGAGAGTGTTCGAGGAAGGTTAGTCCTCATCCTTCCACTCGGACTTTCCTTACAATTTACCCACAACAATCGGCAATTCCGTTGGTCGGTAACAAGTAGTGCGAGGCTTCATATACTTTCCCAACTAGTATCAACTTGCTAGGGTACCTGCAATTAGTGTTTTCTGGTCCAAAACCTTGGAAAATCTTGTTGTTAGCGAATTTTCGTAGAAAATCAAACTATTGCGATGGGTCGGAAAATTTTAGAATCAAAATTTTCTTAAAATGTCTTTATTGAAATCCGTTTCGAGGCGTTGTTAGACGGATCCTAGAGTTCAACACTTTTTCATATACCATATATATAGTTATATTTATATTTATTTGTGTGTCATTCCAGACGATAACTCTCCTTAGGATCTAAATAAGAATCCCGTTCTTGCGCCAAAAAATCAAGTTTTCCAAATGAAAGGATGAGTTCGTTGGCCAGCAATTTTTGAGCACATTAAATTAGTAAATTTTCAAAAATGTGCTCAAATAATCACTAAAAATGGCTGACCTACTGGGGGGGTTCGGTGGCTGAAAGGAGGAGGACGGTGGCTGAACGAAGGAGGACGGTGGCTGAAGGGAGGAGAACGGAGGCGGAGGGGAGGACGGTCCAGGGTGTTGAAAACGGCTTCAGAGACCTTGAGAGTGTTCGAGGAAGGTTAGTCCTCATCCTTCCACTCGGACTTCTCCTTACAATTTACTCAGAACAATCGGCAATTCCGTTGGTTGGAAACAAGTAGTGCGAGGCTTCATATACTCTCCCAACCAGTGTTGGGCATAATCTTATCGTCGAAAACGAATACGGTTGTAATCGTGACAATTGTTCGTTGATTCTGAGTCAACTGCGATTATATTCGTATTCGTGTAATCGTATTCGTCTGACGGCGATTACACGAATAAAAATGAAATTACAATCCAAAAAAAGCGTCACGGTCATCTATTTCAATAGGACGTCCCTCTGAAGCTAGGTAATATTAGCAAAGCTTCGCATATTATAGGAGAGACGCCCTATTCAAATTGATGACCGTGACGCTTTTTTATGGGTTGTATTTGTGTAATCGCCAACAGACGAATACGAATATAATCGCAGTGGACTGCTCCCAACTAGTATCATCGAACTCCTCACAGCTTTCTTCATTTCAGCCAAACTTTTATTGGTGTTCCTGTGAATGGCAAGGCCGTAGAACAGTTGAAGTTTATTTATTGCCTCGTCAGTTTGGCGTCCTCTACCACCCAACGATTGGCCTTCAGAGAGCTTTTGATCTCCCGAGTTTTTCTTCAGATTTAGCAAACGAGCTCCCATTCTCTTTTGGACATGTCTAACGCACTCAATTTCTGTGAAACCCAGGACTGGTCCATAGGGCTGTTCAGCACAAACTGCTTGAAATCCTTTGGAGTCGCTATCACCCAAATACTGAGTGTACTTCACATCGTGTAGCTGTTGAGACCGTCGATAAATTCGGAGGACCCCTTCCACTTCCATGCCCCCCCTGGAACCCTGGTAGTTCGCGGAGCATTCGTTCTCGTACCATTGAGCGACGTGTGCCCTCGCTTCTGCCAGCTACCGTCAAATGCCACAGTTAGATTTTTGTCCCCGTTATTTTCCTGAACTGCATCCAAAACTGAATTTTCATATTCTCCAAACACATTTTTTTCTCTGCCCTTCCAACAACTTTCTCGTAGCAGTCGGATCTTGCTGGTGGAGGATGTAGATTCATAACGGAGAGAAATTTGCGAGCTCCAGTCCTTCCTTTCCCAATCGTTCGCACACCGTAGATTGTCCTAAGGTTCAGGGAAAACAATTTGAGAGTATTACCGTTTTCGATTATCGTCTCCACTTTCTTACAATTCCGATATGACATATTTCTGAACCGGCACAAATGACAAGAAACGCCGATCAAAGCAGCTAAGCCGATCCGGGACTCAACTTTGAAGTCGAGCTGGCCGCCACGAACCTTGCACACTGCCACTGCGGAGAGAGCTCTGCCAAACTCTTCAATGTTTATGATATCGTACATAATCGTTCCGTAATGAACGATTCCGCACCGAGTCCCCGAATTTCTTCTCAGCGGACGATGCTTGGGAAGCAGTGGACGGCTGTGAGTCGGTTGGCGCATTAGAGGTGCTGGGAAGGATTTTTTATAATTTTACTCACATTATTTTTTCAAAGTTTTACGGCTAAATTCTACTTTTCTTGTTACAGCATCATTGTGTTGTTGTCATGACGGAGTTTCCTTGGCACAAACTGTCCTTGACAATAGAAAAAAAATCGAGGCGATAAATTTAGAGGAAGTAATTTAGGGGCTGATCAGCTTTGGGAGCCGATCAGCTTTAGGAGCCGATCAGCTTTGGGAGCCGATCAGCTTTGGGAGCCGATCAGCTTTGGGAGCCGATCAGCTTCGGGAGCCGATCAGCTTTGGGAGCCGATCAGCTTTAGGAGCCGATCAGCTTTAGGAGCCGATCAGCTTTAGGAGCCGATCAGCTTTAGGAGCCGATCAGCTTTAGGAGCCGATCAGCTTTAGGAGCCGATCAGCTTCGGGAGCCGATCAGCTTTGGGAGCCAATAAGCTTTGGGAGCCGATCAGCTTTAGGAGCCGATCAGCTTTGGGAGCCGATCAGCTTCGGGGGCCGATCACCTTCGGGAGCCGATCAGCTTCGGTAGCCGATCAGCTTCGGGAGCCGATCAGCTTCGGGAGCCGATCAGCTTTGGGAGCCGATCAGCTTTAGGAGCCGATCATCTTTAGGAGCCGATCAGCTTTGGGAGCCGATCTGCTGGTCAAAGGACGTTCGTTCATCATGCTTCACACCTACTCTTACGTTCAATTCCTACTCCAGTAATCGCAACAATTACTGTTGTGATTACTGTTAGTTACCTGTTTAATGTATGTATTGACACGTTTGAATTTTCTGTTTTTGTGCTACGAGAATATAGTTTTTACAAACGGAATCGCGCATTCCGTTTGCATCCGTTTTCATCCCCAAAGTTCCTTCAAGCCGGATATCATGCGAACTCTCATCATGGGCACCAAAAAGGAACTCTCTACAGATAAACTGAAGCACCACATTGAGCTATTGGAGACCAGGTCCATCTTGTCCTTGATGAACGCAGCGATCAAATTCTCACATCGCCCAATTACTTTCATTCAGAAATATCCGAAGAAATCTCCTGATTAAGTATAGAAATTATCTCCCGATTGACCAAGAGGAGAACGACATGAAGAATCTACAGCTCGCCTCCTTCGACCCCTTTGATGGTGATACTTTAAAATTTCCCACTTTCATATCAGCCTATGAAAAATCCGTGCACCAAGCCAAAATCCCGTATTATGCGAAACTTTCATTTCTACGGAAACTTCTACCTCCTCCTGCTGGAAGATTTCTTGCTTTGTTTGGCACATCAGATACTAGGGTGTCGCATAAAAGAACTAAAGGATAGGTACACTAACCCCCCCAAAGTTGCTGAAGCAGTTCTCATATCGTTTTATAACGTACCAACTTCGTTTTGATTCTCGGGACCATCTTCATGATGAACTAGTACCCACTGAAATCCCGGAGAGAGAGAGAGAGAGAGAGAGAGAGAGAGAGAGAGAGAGAGAGAGAGAGAGAGAGAGAGAGAGAGAGAGAGAGAGAGAGAGAGAGAGAGTTGAAGCATTTATTTCTCATTAATATACATGTCACATCTAACAACACTTAATGTTAATGACAGAACAGTTGTACACTCATTAGTTGTGTTATATTTCTTAAATAAACTTATTAATAATTTTACAAATTGACATCTTTTTTCTCCTTATCATTATTATACTCGTAATTTTAAAATGGTATTCTTGTTCACAGTGTTGTATCATCTAGGTAGCTCTATACACGAGGTGTTTAACCTAAGATTCCAAGCGGGAATCTTCGTTTTTTTATGAATGTTCCCCAAACTGCACCTATCCCGTGCTTTGCATCTAATTCTTTCATTGCGAAAGGGGATCCCAAATCCACTGAGGGCGTTAGATTGATACCTAAATATTTATATTCTTTTAATATATCGAGGAGCTTGTCCTGAAAACTCCACTTCTCATTCCGGGCTAGTCTTTCGCCTCCTCTTTCGAAAATCATTATTTGTGATTTATTTCTATTCAGCGTCAGACCCCAAACTTTTACATACTCCGACACATCATTTATCATCCCTTGGAGTGGGGGTGGGTTATCTGGAATTAAGACTATATCGTCTGCATACATTAAGCATTTTATTGATATATTCCCTATCTTCGCCCCTCCTCCTAGACATTCTGGTAGGTCATTTATGAATAAGGGGAATGCAAGCGGACTAAGCAAACACCCTTGTTTTTAGACCCACACTCGTTTCAAAATAATCAGTCACGCCTTTGTCGGTCCACACACCCATTGTAGTTCCTCATACAAGCTCTCAAGCATTCTCCCCATTTTCGTGGACACCCCGTAGCAACATAACTTGTAGCGCTCCAAGAAACATGGTCATATGCGGCCTTTAGGTCAATGTGAAAAACGTACCTATGTCTTTTTCGTATGGAAGTTTATAAGTACAGATATATAAAAAAATATATGACATAAGTCTGTGAACAAGAATAGTAGATGATACAACACTGTGAACAAGAATACCATTTTAAAATTACGAGTATAATAATGATAAGGAGAAAAAAGATGTCAATTTGTAAAATTATTAATAAGTTTATTTAAGAAATATAACACAACTAATGAGTATACAACTGTTCTGCCATTAACAGAAATAATTAACTATAGTGTTGTTAGATGTGACATGTATATTAATGAGAAATAAATGCTTCAACTCTCTCTCTCTCTCTCTCTCTCTCTCTCTCTCTCTCTCTCTCTCTCTCTCTCTCTCTCTCTCTCTCTCTCTCTCTCTCTTGAAGCAAAAATCTGGTCTCGGAATCTCTGAACATCTTCTAGTCTCGCAGTTGATGAGCAAGCTGGTACGTTATAAAACGATTTGAGTACTACTTCAGCAACTTTGGGGGGGGGGGGGGGGGGTTAGTGTATCGATCCTTCAGTTCTTTGAACGCGACACCGTAGTATCTGATGTGCCAAACAAAGCAAGAAAACTTCCAGCAGGAGGAGTTAGCAGTTTCTGTAGAAATTAATGTTTCGCATAAGACGGGATTTTGGCTTGGCGCACGGATTTTTCATATGCTGATATGAAAGTGGGAAATTTCAAAATATCACCATCAAAGAGGTCGATTAAATTCATCATTGTTTGTGTAAGCTGTAGATTCTTTATGTCGTTCTACTCTTGGTCAATCAGGAGATAATTTCAATACTTATTCAGGAGATAAAATTCAATACTTGAAGAAAGTCTTTCTTCGGATATTTCTGAATGAAAGTTTTTCAACTCCTCGTAATCGGGCGACGTGAGAATTTGATCGGTGCGTTCGCCAAGGACAAGATGGACCTGGTCTCCAATAGCTTTGGCTATAGATCGAGACTTCGTGGGTTCAATCGTCCTCAGGACATCTCGAAGTCTTTTTAGTTGCTGTAATGTCGTATCATTCTAACACAACTTGCACGCCACAGGGCACTCGCGGGGGTAGTGGAAGTAGAGGAAAGATAGGATGATGAGGAAGGAGAAGTGGGAGAGGATGACCAGCGCCTCTGTCTATAGCGCTCCCGAGCGCCTCTCCTTGAACTCCACGTGCCAATGGGCCGGAGAGATTATGAGTAAATTTGGTTCTTTAAAGGGTGTGAAGAAGTAAAATTGTAAAATTTTGTTCTTTAGCCTGAATCCGACCGGTAGACACACCAATACGACAGACAAATGCGGGCCAAGTCAAATTAGTCATTTTTTTATTCCCTAATCCGTTGCAGGACTAGAGCATCTGTTATTAGCCAATTCGTTGTCGTACTGTAATAAAGCGAGTGAACCAAAGTTAGTTTTTGCGAAAATTTTTATTTGCAAGCGAGTTTTTAACATTTGCACAATTTTTGCTTGATTTGCTCATCATCAAACAGTTGCACAATTTATTGGCTACAAGACTCTAACAATTGTCACTTTTGCACCAGTTATTAAGCAGTTCTAAGGTATAGACAGGTGTCCGTAAAGCATCCCTCCCTATCTTTTTGCTATAATTTTGTGATATCAAAGTGATACCTGGAGAGCATTTTATTGGTGCCTGATTATTACTGCTTCATAACTCGTATTCTATTTTTCGTTTATTTTCTTTACAATCATTCAAAATAATATAACATTTAGCATTTGGTTTCCAAATGCTAAATATATAACATAAATTATTACTTAACCAAATAGCCAAATAGTTCCTTTCTTAACAATTATTAATAATCTAGGTTTTACCTACGTCTTACGAAAACACTGATAATATTATGCTCACAAAACTCCAAAAATCTGTGGACCACCCTAAAGGAAGGATATGATAAAAATTACCTATCTTGAGAAGCAATGGCGCTTTTCCATGGTTATCAGCTCCAATCCGAGAAAGAAAGCCTAGGCTAGCGCAATTCTGGTTTCACCATCAATTCAGCACTAAACTACCGTCAAAATGAGGTATCACTCGGCTAAAATAAAAAAAAAAAAAAAAACCTTTTTCTAAGGATCCAACAGTAACTCCCCCCAAGGGTAGCCCAAAACTAGTTTTTCTTATTTTTTTGCTTAAAACTTAGAGTTAGTAGGTATTAGGATGCTCTCCAAGTTTCACTTCGACATCTCTTAAATTGTGGGAGAAAAAAAATTTCACTTTTGTGAAACCCTGTACAAGGGATGGCATTGGTAGGATATTGCTTAGAGGTTTACCCGCAAAATCCTTGATAATTGAATCAAAATCGCTCCATTAGTCTCGTTGTGTCAATCAATATTGGTTTTGCGTATACGCAATAGTTATTACTCAACCAAATGAGATAAAATACTTAGGGCCTCGTCCTGGATATATTAACAACCCCCAGACTTTAAATGGAATGGGACTGATAGGTCATGGAAAATCGAGGTTAGAAGAAATTCACGTCCAAGAAGAAATCCGACGGTAATTAAATGTATATAACATCACTATTCCAGTTTTCTCGCTCGCTTTGCTCGCTCAGTATGGCTTTATAGATCCGATGGTCTTTACTGCTGAGTGGAAAATGTAGAATGATTGGAAATGGTGATTTGAAATGTGTAGGGGATGTTGCTCGCTTCGCGCTGCAATATGTGAGGAAGTTATACTGCCCACCCATCTTATAAAAGCTAATATCTATGCAATATCTAATATATATTGCCGTTGGATTTATAGTAGTCTTTGGGCATGTGCAAACATTGATTTCTTATAAGGACGACCTATCAATCATTTCGACTCGTATTTGGTTCTTCCTCTAATTCTATATGTCCATGTTATAATATGTGAGGAATTTATACAGACCTCTCAACTTGGCAGACGTTTTTTTCTGTTGGAAATTACTTTCAAACAAATTAAATCTTATAAAACAACCTATATGGAACCACGAAAAGTTCATTAGGATTGATAAAGATAGGCCATTTATCTGCGTAGAAGGGTTATCCAAGAAAGATTATGTGGAAACACGAAGAGTTTAGTTTTAAGAACATTTCAAATCTTCAACTAATTCGATACGTCCATGTTACAACATGTGAGGAAGTTATACTGCCCACCCATCTTGGAAAAGGTAATATCCATGCAATATCTAATATTTATTGCCGTTGGATTTATAGTATTCTTTGAGCATGCGCAATCATTAATTTCTTATAACATCGACTCATCAATCATTTCGACTCGTGCCTTGTTCTTCCACTAATTCTGTACGTCATGTTACAATATGTGAGGCATTTATACATCCCTCTAACTTGGCAGCCGTTTTTTCTGTTGGAAATTACCTTCAAACAAATTAAATCTTACAAAACTACCTATGTGAAACCACGGAAAGTTTAGTCGATCGACCCATTAGTCTAGCAGTTTTGTCTATGAGACTTAATTTTATTTTTAGTACATGCGCAACAGTTATTTTTCAACTATTGCGTTGAGTCCTGGTTTATTCATAGGACATCTTCCTGGAACATGCACCCAACTAACCTCCGAGTTTGAACTAAATCGAAAAAATCGGTGATGAGAATTCGTTTTATAAGTATTTTTGACATGGATATCTCTAAGGCGTGGGGATCTATCTGTGAAAATGTAACATGAAAAGAATGCAACGTTTGTATTTCGATTGCTTTTCACGTACAAACAACCCGTTGGTAGGGAAATGTCATTTCCGCAGTTTTCATCACACAAAAATCGTTCGCCACCCAATGGAAAGCTCTTGATTTATGTGAAAAATTTAAACTTCTCAAGCTACCAATTTCTCCCTCCTAACGCACCTGTCTACATTCCTAAACTAATTCTATCGGATTATAAACAAAATTTTCGTTTGGGAGAAACATGAATGCGTAGGTTTCTATGAACGATTTCCAACACGACCGAATTTTCTATTTCTAATGATTTTCACATACAACAAAACCACTGCACTAGCAAAGTGTAACTCCCTTAGTTTTCATTGCAGGAAAATCATCCGTAGGCTGCCTACATATGAGAGGCTATATGATCGGATTAGGATGTGGTTTTCTTACACTTTGGTGCAGCATACAATCAACCCAATGACTTGACCGTAAGTCAATGAGTTTGATTCATTTTCTCAGCACGCGTTGAAAATACATTATTATAAATGTATTAACTATCCAAAGAAGAATTCCATACGACATTACTGAACAGAACAACCCATGATATGCTGTGAGGAGTACACATTGAGAAACATTTCAAGTGAGACTTCTTAATGGAAAAAGGTTCATTGAAAGCTTTGAGTGAACACAATCCAAATGTGAATTCCATAGCAAATGTGAGTTTTGAGAATATCTCATATTTTTCCCCAGTCGATACCGAAAATCATGCTTCGTCTCAGTTGGAAAAATAAGTTTAAAAAGTGAAGTGGCCAATTACTGTGAGTGACCTATAACTGGGGATGGCCAATAACAGATGCTCTTACCGTAGGTATGTCACAACTTTGAAAACAGACATTCAAATTACTGAATCGCAACTACAGCCAGAGCAGTATATCTTGCCCACCATTTTAACGGAGTGTTGAACACAATGGTAAACAGCGCGCTTGGCTAATTTCTAGGTCGTTTCTGGATAATGGACAGTATTAAAACGGCGAAAAGGAGACACCCCACAAGCTCTGAGCGCAATACCGCTTGGGACAAGTGTTGGCAAGTCCGTCACAAGGCTTGCAGATAATTGGAAATCTTGATAAGAATTTCACGTTTGTCTATGCACAGTGACTACTAATACTAGACTACTATAAACTCGCATAATCTCAGGAAAGTCCATCAAAATCTGACTAAAACTTCGCATAGTTTTGGGCGAGACTAAGATTTAACACAGACAGACATCAGACAGACAAGGAAGAACCACGAAACATAAATTGGTCGGTAAGCTTTGAAACGCAATAAAGCAAGAGGAAATTTTGATTTTGGTAAACAAACTTTTCTGACTTCTAGCGCGAACACAAAGCTGACGTACCTTCAGTAGTGGGGATGCAAAAACATCATTTCCTGGCCCTCTTGTTGATACTGAGGCTGACATTTTACGGTATTAAGTGGATGTAACTGGTAATTTTTCTCATTATCGTATACAACTAACATTTGTGTATTTGACGCAGGAAAATCATTCATCATCTCAGAGCTGGAAGTTGTAAAAATAGGTTTGAAAAGTGAGAGCGGCCGATTATTGTGAGTGGCCAATAACTGGGGGTTGGTCCATAACTGGTGCTCTTACCTTATGTCACAATTTTGAAAACAGACATTCAAATTACGGAATCTCAACAACACCCCGCGCAATGTATCTTGCTCACCATTTTAACGGTGTGTTGAACACAATGACAAACAGCGCACTTGGTCGATTTCTAGGTCGTTTCCGGATGATGGACGGTATTAAAACAGCGGAGAGGAGACACCCCACAAGCTCTGGGGCTAATACGGCTGGGGACATGTGTTGGTAAGTCCGCCACAAGGCTTGTCTCCGTGTGGGTTGGAGTGCTGAGTCAGTGTCACCCCTTGTCCCCGTGTGAGTGGTTCGTGAAAGTTAAACGCGACGTTCCCAAGTCCTGGCCTCGGCCGGCGGTGGCGCTGACGGCTGACATCCCCATTGTCCCGCTCGTCTGCTAATTGAATGACGTTCACTGGTGGGAGAGACGTTTCCCTCCCTCGGGAGCGGACAGAACGGAAGAAAATGTGAGGACTTTCTCCATCTTTTTAATTGGCTGGCTTTCTCATGATTTGTATTGTTCTCTGCCCCAGGCTGTCATCCTACATGTCCTAATTGGATAGACATTTTGAAAATTAGGTGAGATCTCCGTGAAATGGCTTATGTTATTATAGTTCCTGTTTTTAAACAATTGAAATAGGTACTGTTTCCTCATATTCATAACCGATGACCGATTTAACATATACATATCCCATCACGCGGGATTTACACATTAAGGTCACACGACCAGCTTGGGTTCGATTCTACAACTAATATCTGATCAAAAGTGTCTCTGAGCAGTTTTTTTATTCCTCTAAAAAACCGAGTTTTTTCATTTTAATTGTTTTTTGTTTTTTCGACCTTATGACACTAAAACTGCCATAACTCCCTTAATTTTGTGAGTAAAATCAAATCTGAGGAAACCGTTAAAAGAGTATTAAATTTCCTATCTCGCTGATGCCAAATCAAAATTTTGCTTGGATTGAACGGGGATAAATTAGGCTAAAAGTCATATAGGTCAATTTTAGAAAATCTGTAGTCTTTTCAACGCTCAATAGATCCGTGTACTTGTTAGATACCTGAATTTCCACAGTTAAGCATAAAATACTGAAAATCTCAGCTTCCCAACGGTTTTACTCTTTAACTCACGAATTTTTAGTTTGTTTTTTATGCTTAACTTAGTGCTTTGGAGGGTAAAAATAGTTTCTTAAAGTGAAAACTCTGGTATAAGTGAGTTGGGGAGATCTGCAATGTGACCATCCGATTCAGCGTTAAAAAATAAGTAAAAACTGGCTCCAAACTCGTATTATCATAAAGGGTTATTTTTCACAGTAACCCTCGATTTCATTGAAAACCCCATGATTTCTTTTTCTTTTTTTTTTTTTAATTACAACATAATTTTTTTCTCTAATTATCTAAGTAAAAGTAAAATTTACTATACCGCTGGAAAGCTGAGGTTTTGGTTCAATTGTTATGCTTACCTGCGAAAATTCATATATTTAATTACTGGAACCTATGACCGTTGAAAAAAACCCACATTTTCGAAAATAGACCTATTTTACTTATAAGGCTAATTTATCCCCCGTTCAATCCAGGCAAAAAGTTTTGATTTGGCATCAGTGAGATAGGAAATTCAATACTATTTCCAACAGTCTCCTCAGATTTAATTTTACTCACAAAATTGAGGTGGTTTGGCCATTTTAGTGTCATATGGTCCAAACACAAAAAAACAATTTTAAATGGAAAAAACTTAGTTTTTTAGCGGAGTAAAACGAAATTGCTATGAGACACTTTTGATCAGAAATTATTTGTAGAATTGAACCCTGGCCGGTGGTGCGACCTTAATATGTTCACCCTGTATAATTATATAGGGTGGAAGAGGATAAGTATCGAAAAAAAATTTCAGACAAACCACATCACAAATGTGGTAAAACCTCGCAATAAAAAGTTTTCTACCGCAATATGCTCGAAAGTAATTATTTGTACTTGTTATTACAAGGGCTTCCAAATTTACTGCATGAAATCACTAATATATCAACTCATGAGTATCTTTTACCTATCGTCTCCCTCACTGTTGGAATCATCATTAAATTGTCTGTATGAATAGACGATATTCATATTGATCCAATGCATTTCAGACTCGGTTATTATTAAACAAGCATTACTTCCTTTTAAGAAACTGGGAGTTTTCAAAAAAAAAATTATAATTTAGCCTTTCACTAAAAATCATCTTAGAGACCCCGAAAAAAACTTTCATTTTATACTTTTTCCAACGGTACTATCAATTATACTTTTGTTTTGCTAATAGAGGGATCGAAAAATGACCCTCCATGAACCTTAAGTTTTGGGTCGGTTTCTACCTATTTTTCACGTCACATCGAATGGGAACACTTGCAGATATATCCAACACCTATATAACCGAGTTTCACATTTTTAAAAACTAATTTTACCCCAAAAAAATACAAATAAATAAGCATAACAAATAAACTTAAAATGTTATGGCTAAAGTTGAAAACTCGAAGTTGTAGAGATTTGAAAGTGTTTCTACTCGATTCTAAGTGAAAACCCGACCCAAAGCTAGTGAGTTCATAGAGGGTCATGTTTTCAGAAAAACCCACAATTTCATCGGAAAAACCACGTTTTCAACATTAAAACATGATTTTCTCCCTTAAATATGGAACTAAGACTAAGATTTATTATACCGTTAGCACGAGTATTAAAAGAAGTAGTTTTTTGTGAAAGTAGACTGAAGTTGTGGAAGTTGTCCCTTAAGTTTAATTTAGAGTAAATTATAGAATTATAGCTAAATTATAAATTTTTTTCAAAATTCTAAATTTCTAAAAGAATTAACGTATGGATATTAATAAATAGTGTTGAATGACGTTAATTAAACTTGAAAATCGTCTGTTCTTATAGAAAATTTAATGTTAAGCCTGAAAATCACGAAGAAAGTGAAAATATGATATCTCTAAGTCAGGAAAAAGTGATTTTATGAGGTGAAGTCGGATTCACCGTAAAACAAGGAAAAGAGTGAGGGAGAGAAAAAAAACATAACTTTCAAAAAGTGTGAGATAGGACACTTTTTTCTTGTGGGGTTTTACAACATTGTTGATGTAGTTTATCCGAAAAAAATTTCGCAACTACCACCCTGTATAACCTATTATTAACAAATTCCTTCACCCCCCACCCCCTCTTCCGTGATTCTGTCACATTCTGTTACAAAACCACTCTACGAAATGAGGGTGGGGTAGTGTACTTGATCTAACATAATCTAGTCTTGCGAATTTTTTTTTTTATTAATCATTTATGCAGTTCCATGAAATTATTACAGGCTATTAGTGCTTACAAAAAAAAAATTATAAATACAGATATTTGCTTTAAGATAAAGTGAACTGAACATGTAAACCTTTATCGAAAGAATAGAAAATCAACAACTGAAAAACCGTTACTAAATATGTTACTAAACAGTAATTAAACTTGTTACTTAATGAATGAAACTCGGTGATAATGGAGACCGAGAGATGTGCAAGTATTACTACTCCATTTAGAATGAAACATTACACAGAGACCGACCTAAGACCCACCGTCTAGAAGCTATCCGGCAAAATCCCCGAAAATTGTATCAAAATCGTTCCATTAGACTCGAAGTTTCGCCTGTGTTAATTAATATTAGTTTCACGCATGCGCAATGGTTATTACTCTACCAATGGCAGTATAATTTTTACGGAATTTTCCTAAAACAAATGCCCTATCACCTACCGAGTTGGAACGAAATCGGACCAACAGATGATGAGAAATCGACGTTATGAGAAATTCACGTTTGCGCATGCTCACAGACTTTTGTTGATTCAACGGTTAAAAATTATAGGAGACTGTCTAGGAGCTACCCCGCATAATCCCTGAAAATTTCATTGGAATCGGATCAAAACTTGGTATAGTTTTGCGGGTGACAAGGATTTACCACAGACAGGCAGAAGGACAGACAGATATCGAATAGACAGACACGGAACCGAAATCGATCAGCAAGCTCTGAAACGCAGAAAGCAAGTGGACATTTAGATTTTGGAGGACAAAAATTTTTCCCAAAGTTTCCCTACCTTCGGCAGTAAGGGAGAAAAATCAAGGTGAATGAAATACAGTACATTTGGTGCTGAATGGGAATCAGAATCCTCTCAATGTGATGTCATCTTAAATCTGTAATCCTCTGTACTGATTTGAGACAGGGAATGTGGCAACGTTCATGCGAAAACGGAGACGCCAGATGTTGCTAAAGCACTAAAGATGGGACCGAGAAGAAGATGGAAGACACAGAAAAAAAAACTTTTCTCGGTACTCTGTTCCATTATGGAAATGCGAGGAAGCGCTTTGGCGTGGTGGCATCAAGAAGAAACCAGCTTGACGGGAACGAAAAAGGCTGAAAAACGGATGTCGGATTCTATTCCCCTTCGTTTTCATTCGAGAAAAACGAGCAAGTTGGGGTGGGTTTAAATCACGATAGTTTGAGGAAGGGTTTCCCTTGGGTGATGGTGCTTCCCACAGCTTCTAATGTTGATAAGAAGTTTTCTCGTACGGACAACGCACAAAAAAGACGGTATATAAGACAGTAGCCCTGATCACCACTCGTTTATTAAGCAACTTGGGCATAGTAAGCTGTTAGTTAATAGAGTGTGTGGTTTTTAAGGAAGCTGACCGTACGTGGCTGTATGTCAGCTAATCCGATGACCACCAAAAACCTAACGAACTAACACGAATAAGCTCCCGTTCCGAAAACAAATGAAGGCGGACCGCAAACTCGAAGCTCCATATGTCGCTGTCCCCACGGACTGTGGCACCGTATACGCAATTGATAACCTTAGTTAATTTACTCTGATATGAGCTTCTAAAGCCGGGATACTCGTCCAGCGTGAATCTACCATTTAAATAAACACCGAATAGTTGGACCAAGAGATCGAAATAAAAACGAAAACAATTAAACTAGGTACGTTATTTCAATTTTTGACCACCTTGAAGAGGTCTAATGGTAAAACAAAGAGTTATGGAATACCTCTCCGTCCAAAAAATAATCAAGTCTTCAGACAAAGCTATAAAAGAGGAGGAAGGGAAGATCCCCACCTTGGTGTGGGTGGGGTGTAAGGTAATTGTTACGAAGGCAATTGTTACGAACGTTTCCTAGTCCCTAGAAAATGATATAGGTACTCAGAACCAATTTATGCATGGCCATGTTTTTGTACAAAGACACTGGTCAATTATATTGTTAATTCTCACTCAACCATCTTGGTTAAGTGTGCCTCCTTACAATATTCTCAATCCGAAGTTAATAGACCAACCTAACAAAATGTAACTTTATAAATGAATACAGTAGAGGTTCTAGTAAAACGGAACTTTTAGAAACTCCTGTCATCATAATTGTGATATAGAAGCATCATTTGGCTAGTTCTCATTTTTATTCTATATGTTTTATTGGGACAGGGATGAATACGTCAGGTTATGACGGGCCCCAACACTCCAATGTCAATGCACCCCCTCTATGCTCCTCTGCGGAGGAGAGGAGTGGGACGGTCCCAGCTCAGACCACCTGGTCGTCCACTTGACACTGTCAGCTCTGAAGACTTGACACTTGTTTACAGTCAACTCTCTACCAGTTTGTTGGTTTCCTCCAAGAACACGCCGTGAGACCCACGTAACTAAGGCAGGGCGTTACTTGTGTGTAAAAGTCATTCCCGGGAACAAAGAAAAGCGAGCGGGGCCACACGATTCCTGTATACCTGTCACCACTTTCCAGGGACAGTGGAGTGCTGAATGCACCTCACGTAATTAACTGTAAACCCAACTTATCTTACTCACCATCGAACCGGAACAGACTACGACATACACTGGACTGACTGACTCACACACAGACTTATCATTTTAAATTCTACAAAATCACAAATTCAAAACTCACTTCTATTGTTAATTTACACTTACGTATACCTGTCACAATAAAGTGACATTCTGATCCCCTTCACAATTCTTCCCAACAATTGGGTACCACGTTTCTCAAATTGGTTATATCAAATTCTTGTCCGAATCCCCTGGCGCACAGTAAGCCATCCTTATACTTGACATTATAGGTTGTCAGTCACGCAGGTGAGAGAGAGAGAGAGCTGGATAGAGGAATCACCGCGTCGACCAATTGACCTTGCAAACCCCATGATTGGGCTGATTGTTGTGGTATCTTTTGTTACAGATGGATCTTCTCCAGACGACTGAACCGGATGATTCCCGGACCAAGCCAACAGACAAAACGAATTTTATTGCGGGAGTGGTGCAGCAGGCAAAGGCCTTCATCGCTATCCGGTCGGACCAGAATAAACCACTACCAACACCGACTCATAACCTCATTGATAGTGCTGAAGCAATTAATGATACTCTTGAATACATAGAGATTACCACCCCAACGGGTTCCAGAAATAAGCCAAAAAGATAAGCAGACAAGTGCAGACTTGCAACGAGCTGTTCAACATCGCAAAAGAGAGAGACCAGGCAATGAGAAAATCTTAGCAACTGGAGGAGCAATTGGCAGGAATCTTCGCTGTGGATCCTAAACCAACTATGGACATGTCAAACCCCTTCGAAAGATCCCAACCAGATATTGTGAGCGACTATTCGGATTCGGACAAGGAGGAAGAGACAAAGGAGTCTCAATCAGAGGTTCCAGCTCAGAGTCCAGACAGACTGTCAGCTCTCTACCAGTTTGTTTGTTTCCTCCAAGAACTCACCATGAGACCCAAGTAACTAAGGCAGGGCATTACTTGTGTCTTAAAGTCATTCCTCGTTTCGATTCTTTTCAGCCTTTCATAGCAAAGATCCCCCTTTGGACTCCTATATCTCAAGTCATACTCCGATAATTCACCTTCAGTGCCGACCAGTGACAAATAGCAAGGACTGATAACCACTTGATCGGTAACTCCTCCGTGACCAGTACTCTGCCATGGATACGGCCATTCCGTTTTCCTGCCTCCTGCACGATCGCCCAGCGACTCAGTGAGTATTGGCCAATGCATGTAGGTAGACGCGCTTATTGTATTACCTCTAAGAACAGAGTAACTAAACGCAACTACTACATTGGACCAATATCTATTCTTGTGTCTTTTTCGACTGTTAGTCACTCTCTGACGCCTATTGTTATTGATGCCCAAGGGCAATTAGAATCAATAACTGTTTCATGTTGTGTCTTTCAAATAGGAAGGCATTTGTGTCCTTTTTACAAATAGTCACGCTCAGACACTTTTTGTTATTCGGTAACAATCATATTTCTTGTCTTTAACTAAAAGTCACTTCCATATTTCTTACGATTAAATAGTCACATAGTAACGAAGAACATTTCGATGCATTGTAAAGAGGCTATTATTATTTTTGTATTGAGGCTCAATCACACCCAATTCACAGCCAACAATAGTCACAGCAGCAATAGTCACGCCTTTGTTAAACTTGAGAACTTTTATCATACAGTCATGCCCTTTAAGAGGTAACTGGTATTCTAGAACAGAGTCATTTTATATTGAACGTTGTTTTGTTCTAGATACGGACTAATAGTCACTCACATTGCTAATTCTTGAATCTTTTCTAATAAGCACCCTAGTACATCTTCTGAGCTCGAAATAGTTTCTTTCAGTTTAGGCACCAAGCCTATTGTGTTCAACAAGATATATGTTGTATCCTACACGTAGTCACGGCATTCAGTCCATTAGTAACACAGTGACCCTATATGTCTCATATGATTCTCACTTTACTCTTAAGTTATTCTATGAAGGTCATGCATTATTCATAATCGTCAAGAGACATTAATTCCATTTCTTGATGTTTGTTGTTACTAAAGACAGTAATAATTATATGACCATTCCAAAATTAACGCATCTTCTTTCAAGCTACCCTGGCTGCCTCTTCTACTTAAATATCTAACGTTCTGGTTTGCATAGCGGTGTATAGGTGGGAAACACGCCAGGTTCATTTAGAGTTGTTTTGACGAGTCACCTTCCTTGACTCTTTGGGCTAACGAATCATACAGTCAGAGTCCTCACGGCTCATTTGGAGTAACGCATAAAAATACAATCTTTCAGCATTACTCCTGGCGAGCATCGTACCACCGTGAGAGGGCTGCCAAGCAGAGACACGGTAAGTGCCCAGATCATTACCATAGTCTAATGTACTATGAACTTGTCTTCTAGCTTGATTTGGGATAGCGACACTCTTGTATAAGCAGTGTTCTTCTCTTTCGGCACAGTGGTAACGGTGGGTTGAAGATAGCTAATTACCTTTTTGCAATTTAACTCATACACACTTGGTACCACATATACGTCGTCCCACGTAAGCAACTTAGCGAAGACCTTCAATAGCCCATCTCTCAAGCAGCTATATCCTGACCATCAGTGGTCACGTCTTACCAAGGTATAGTGACTATTTGGTTACCTCCCTCCCAAATAGAATCACTCCCTTTTCCCGCTCCGGCTTACAAACACACACACTCCCGCCTATACATATGAATGAAAAAACGGTAAACTCTGGGGTTTGTTTCGGAATGTACAGACTCCAACGGAGAAAATGTTCGAAACTTTGATTTTGAAATTCTTGGATCCATTGCAATAGCTTCATTTTCTACAACAGTTCGCTAAGTATAGGTTGAAAAACTGTGTTTTTAATTGAACACTTTTTGAAATTGGTTGAAAAAATTATGAAATTCACTTGAAAAGGCTACATTAACTCATTACAATGATCTATAAAACCGTGGTAAGGATGTGAATGAGGTATATAAATCTTATATACAACTTGGCAACTTTTTTTGGTGTTTTGATGTCGTTGATGGACTTTTCCTATTAATCTCGACTTCGAACTTCAATATTGTCGTCCATCACTCTCCAGCTGATTGTTTCAATTTAGGGTTTGTTCTCCGACCCCCCCACCCCCCACCCCCCACCACAACCGCACCAACACAGGGAAGTGATTGGCGGGAACGTGGAAGCTAATAGCCGGAATATTCCGAAAGGGCTCCGTCCCTTCAATAGCCTCCAGGCAAACAGATCCGCCCCCGGTCTCTCCATTTCCTGTGACCCCGACCTCCCATTTCCCGACGAGCTATTGCCAAAGGGACAGCCCCTACAGCGGGGAAACCATTCTCATTCAGATCTCACCCCCTGATAGAGCGCTCGTACGTAGCACCGTAGGTACATACACCCCCTCCCGCTGGAGTACATGACTTTTACCGTTACCAGGAAACGTGCCAACTAGAAATAACTACCCCTCCAGCCACACCATCATCAGACTAGACGCCCGGTAGTAAAAGTGAGTCGATCCAGACGCTTTTATTTCTAGTTTTACGTTCCTCTAAATGCTATTTGCGGGTGCCAATCCTTTTTTACGTGACGGATCCCAACCAGTGAGTATTACCACTTTGGCGTACACAGATAGATTCACAACCGTATTGGATTCTTTCACTGCCACTGCCCTGAGATAATAAATTATCCATTCCAAATTCAAACCCATGTCCCCATCAACATGCTGACAGGAACGTTATTACAGTTTCCAATAAGACGAATGGCTCAAACATTTCTCTTCGTCTACTAAATCATAATTTTGACGATGAGGCAGTGTACCTACTCAAAGTATAAACACACACACACACACACTCACTTCATTTTGTATGTGTATACTTCGTGCCGCTATGGAAGCTGACTATTTGGTAAAGACACATATGATAATATCGTAACAGATCAACGGGATGAAATTCGAAGAAAAATGGCATCTTCGTTAACATAAATGCAGTAAATTATTACACAAAGGTTCATTATTTCGATATTGGATAGCCCTTCTACGGAGATCACTGGTCTATTATCTTAAACTCTTTAGGTACCTATAGTATATTTATTATCGAAACTCGGGCATTGCACCTCGTAAACGGGTTCACTGCACTACAGCACCGAGACCCCACAATTAAACGCTAAAAAACAGTAAATTTAGTTAATAAATAAAATGATTTAAATGGTAAATTCATCTTCCCACCATGTAGAAAGGTTGCATACACTGTAC
This sequence comes from Adelphocoris suturalis, assembly GCA_030762985.1. Classification (NCBI taxonomy): domain Eukaryota; kingdom Metazoa; phylum Arthropoda; class Insecta; order Hemiptera; family Miridae; genus Adelphocoris; species Adelphocoris suturalis. Next base: position 163,957,663 of record CM061040.1, read on the forward strand.
ATTGATTTGAAACTATGTTTGTTTTTTGCACATAAAACCCTTAATTATACGATCGATGTATTTCGGTAAGTTGATCAGGTAGTAAATCGGTCTCAAAGGACCCTCAGCTGATAGGTTGTTTCCCGTATTTAGTATTATTGTTTACAAGTCGTTCTAAAGGCGTTCTATTCCACATTTCAGCACCGTAAGTCGACCAGTACTGAAACTAGCCGCTGATATCCGTGTAAAATCGAGTGATAGATGATTTATTTTTGAAATTTCACGTAGAATTCGAATCTACCATAATAAATGGAGGTTCTCATATTTAAAAAAAAAAAAAAAAACAAAGGATGTTAATTACGCACGTTAGCTCAAATGCGCAATGCGCAATTTTGTCATTTTTGAAATCTACCACCCTGTTTAGAAATGAAATGAAAACTAGGGCCGTTTGATGGAGATATTTTCCCATCACTTTTGGGGAACAGCTATTGTGCCTACTGTACGATTGGCGAAAATCGGCCATGCCGTTGAAGAAGCGCCTCACTCCCAAACGGAGACTGAAAGAGTAAGATAATCCAATAATTGGATTGGCCCAAAGTGTGTGATATGAATTTTGTGGGTTGGCATTTTTTGTACGCGGAGAGTCTTTTTGGAGGGGTATCACACATTTCTGAAAAGGTTGTAATGTATGGGCTGCTCAGAATGGAGCCAGTTCATTCGACTTTTGTAGTTCGGGAGACGCTCCCTATCAAATTTTAATTTTCCTAGGGTGAACAGGAGAGCGTTTAGCTCACATAGCCAATTAGGATAGAACCCGTAATTTTGTTTATCCCTTAATGCCCTAGAGAAGCTCCCTATCAAATTTCACATTCCTAGGGTTAATACGATGATAAATTAGCCAACTCAGCTGATCAGGAAAGAGCCTATCAAGTCATTCGTTTCATAATGTCCCAGAGAGTCTCCCTACCAAATTTTAACTTCCTACAATAAACAGAAGGGGATTTAGCTTACACAGCTGATCTCGAAACAGCCAATCAATTGATTCGTTTAATAATGTCTCAGAGAGTCTCCCTACCAAATTTCAACTTCCTACAGTAAACGGAACTTAGCTCACTCAGCTGATCAGGAAAGAGTGAGTTTATTCGTATCGATGTCCCACAGATTCTTACTATCAAATTTCAACTTCCTAGGGTAAACGGGAGAGAATTTAATTCACCAGCTGATGAGGACTTGATCGTAGCGGCTCCGAAGCCCCTAACAAGAGACACTCCGTCAGGTTCAATGTAGCTTTTGATTCAAATGTTATCAAAATTGGTTGAGGAGAACTCGATTGAGTGGGTGGGAAAAAAACGACGTGAGACGAAAAAAGTTAAAAAATTAAAATTAAAATTTCTGAAAACATGCATTTTGACGCCTCGTTTTAGCTTATATAGATTCGATCTACCGCTACATATTTGGCATCAGGCGAAATAATAGATCCCAAAACATGAATGCAATAACTATTTTTTAAAAACCGTCTGTCCATCGTTCGCCGAAGGACGTCTTAATTTTATGAAACTAAGGTCGAGAAGACATATGGGCCGAAAATGGTGGCATCAATTTCAACCGTCCCTGAAGGGTAATATTCGTCCTTAAACGGTTGAAATTCAAAAAATGAAAATACTTAAAAAGAACCTCAAAACTTTGAATATACAAATAGTTTTATTTTATTTTTTTTTTTTTCAGAAATTAATATTTAGCGTCTTTTTGGTTGTCATTAGGTAATATTTCCAATTCAGTGAATTTAATGTGACCAAAAATTTTTTTTAGTTTCATATTTTCAAGATACATTTTCGTTTGGGGTGGCAGTTATGTTATATTTATCTATTCAGCGGGTTGGTGAAAACATGAGAAACTGCACCTTGAACATTTTCCCAAAAGATCGCACAATTCATACGACTGATGTAAAACATCAAATACGCATTTTCGAGGTAGGATTGTAAATGTACTACATTATCCAATTTCAAGCTCAAGTGATAGTTATGGGGAGCAAGTTATACTATTACCGAAACAATGGAACCAATTCCTGGTAGTGCCTATTTCAAGATTTTCTGTAACGCCGGTTCTTCTACATCATACACACGCAACATGCACCTAAATGCAGGCTAAAGTACATTCGACCATGATCTAAGCGACTGAACAAGTGAGTCGTTCATTATTTCCTCACATTATTTGAACTAAAGTTAACCCTAGGAGTGCATACATATTTGATTGATACGAGTAGTGCATACAGGGGTCCAAAGTGACCCCAAAGCTTTAATCTCTCAAAATACCTCTTAAATACAACTTTTAAAATTAAATTTAAATGTATAAAAATCTATAAACAGCTCAATTATTGATTTAAACATTGCTAGTCGATAACTGTAGAACTAATCTACGGTTTCTCTAGGATTTTCTGTAGAACAAAAATGGTAAAAATATAAAACTCAAAAAAAAAAAAAAAAAAACTTAAAATTTGAATATGAAATAATTTTAATATGATAATTTTGTATTCAGCTATCAATAATAAAACTTGATAATATAAGTAATTAGTCAAAAAAAAAAAAACTTCCAAGCGATTCCAAGCAATCGGCTGGATTATAATTAAGTCTAAACATGACCTTTTTTGCGTTTCGCTGTCACCTTTGTTATCTTCTTAGAGCAAGCAGCCTTTTCCAATATCTTTTTCAAAGGGGACTTTATGATTTTGTTTTTATATGTCAGATTTGTAGCTCCCCCTGTTCCCCCTCTTTGTGATAGGTTTTCATGTTTTTGACGGTAACAGTCGAAAAAAGATTGGGACAGATAGGGCAGTAAAACCAAGAGATTTAGTCCGAAATTTTTATTGAAAATGGAAACGTTTGCTTTTTGAAAAAATGAAAAAACCGCTTAATATAGGTATGACATTTTTTTATGACATCTGAGTGAAGGTCGCATGTGTGTAGATGACATTCGGTGCAAATTTTTCCGTGCCCCACCAAAGAAAAAACACACCAAGTGCACACAGGGGACTAGAGGTGCCTCAGACAAGTTTAAAAACACTCACCGCGGAACTCTGAATGACAACTGAGAAACATTACGAGTTGAAGGGCTCAGCAGGTGTAACGCGGCGTTGTTGTTAGACTTTACATGTAGGACCGCTCGGTCGTGCGGGTTTAACATACCTGAACTCGAATCCAGAAGCTTGCGATGCTGTTTAATAACTCTTCAATCCTCATTAAATTAAACCTACGAGTAAATCTTGAATAAATTTCCAGGCTCATCTTGAGGACACGTCCGTCAGGAATACTGTGCTATCGTTCAAGTAAGCTCTTGATCAATTCTGTTACTTAGTTAATATTGGTACATATAGATAGAGAGGTACATGTATATGGTTAATATTGGTAGGTACATGTAGATATTATAGAGATTGGTATAAAACAGAAGAATCAGTAAAATAATTGTATTTGGTTATATCTTGAAAATGGTTCCAGTCATGCAGCATGATTTTATGAGCAAATGTTCATAACTTATCGTACAATAAATTATGTCACATATTTTTGAAATTTAAGCTCTTTGAGTGCAAATAAATTGTTAACTAACTATTTTATGGCTAAAAAACTGGTTCTGAATAATTATATTCCGCAAGACAAAAATTATTTGGATTTTTAGCTCTTTCGTAGTTTTTATTGATTTTTTAGCAAACATTAAATAAACGTGAGTGCATTTGTGAGCATAATTTTGTTTAAAAAAAACTTTATGGTGCTCTTCTTCATTTTTGATAAACCAATTTTGACTACAATTCTTCTAAAAACTAGAAATGTAACTATTATTAGCCTTTTTTCAAAGCAATTTTCATTGATTTTTATCCAACTTTTCGTAGGAATGGGGGTAGAACAGAGGGTTAAGAATACGGACAGTAGTAATTCATTTTCATATTTCTTTATATATGTAGAATTTAGGAGGTTGTGTGGGCGCGTATGACAGATGGCATCATTCTTCTTGATTTCCCACTAACACGTTCATTCGACCGATTTACATAACACGTCATTGTCTCGATACTCATTAGTCCTGAAGATATTACGATTAGACATATGTACACACTTTGATTCTCACTGCACATCCCATAAGTACATACTAGCCGTAGCTTGTTCAATTACTTCGAAGCTCCAATCATAATGGCGACCCCACTCATAAGCATTTGCTGACAACTTCCACCACTAGAATTCAGTGCAGGCAATCACGCGGTATCAATCCAACCGTAGGCGCTCTTTTCAATTTGAATTCATTCGACATGAAGATCTCCCCTTTTCACTGTAGGACGTGGAAATTAGATAGGGAGCCTCTCTGGGACAACAAGAGACGAGCTATCAAAGTGAGGGGCGCCATCCTGATCAGCTGAATGAACTAAAATCTCTCCTAATCACCGTCGGACGTTGAAAATTAATGGGGAACCTCTCAGGAACAATAAGAGGCAAATGGCCTTACAGGCTTCTTCCTGATCAGATGAGTGTGCTAAAAGTTATGTCGTCTGTCTGATCACATCGAAATTTGACAGGATCTCTGGGATCCCAATTTTAACAATTCTTTTTCCATTATTTACGTATGTTTCCTCTCTTCTGATTCATTAAAAAATAAAGTGTTCTAAATACTTTTTACCTACTTATATTTTAGTTATCTCAATTCGAAAAGTTGGTTTTGTATATTTTTTAAATTTAACCAATTTTATGAGCTCAAAGATTCCTGGCCAATGAGCTCATCCTTTCATTGGGAATGCCTGATTGGTGCAAGAGCGAAAGTTTTAATCCCAATTCTTAGGGATGTTATTGTCTATAAGGACACGTATATCTATGAAAAAGCGTTAAACTCTAGGGTTCGAATTCATGGACGGGAATTGAGTCTGAGTGGGCCCCTACGTGTATCGATAAGGGAATTTATGTCTCAGCGCGATTCATAGACGTGATTTGAGGGTGACCCTGAAGGCGCACTGAGTGTGCTACCCAAATGCACACTCAACGGAATTGTTAAAAAAAAAAATGGCGTAGTGGTGAGTGTCACCCTCAGCTCAACGGTGCAATATCCTGAGTGACGGCAGGAGGTCACTTAAGTGTGTCATCTGATAACTTTTGTTATTATTTTCACGTAGGTACAGGTACTGGTAATATAGTAGGACTTATGTCGTTTATTTTGTTCAGAGTTTATTCAAAAATAGCGGCACATGAGAGTAGGTAGGTACTTAAACGGTGGTTAGGTACATGTTTGAGTACATGTCTGATATGGCCAACAGATCCCATTCGAATGTTATACAATCAACAACGAAATGTTTTGCAGACTATTCCAATTCAGAAAAGAAACAGTCATGGACAACTTCTGAAGGAGCCTGAAATAAATGTTATAAAGAGGAATTATAACCACCACAGCTGAAAGTGCTGTTCACTCTTTGATTTTATGGGATCTCTACGTACCAAGTTTGTAGTGCATGACTTTCCGATTCATCATGGTTTGTGGAATGCGGTGGTGGTAGGAAGCTACCTTCCATTTATCAGGTTAGAACAATCAATGAGAATTCCAAGAAAATGTGATTGCTTGAATCTCTCGCAAAACCTCACATCTTCTTTTTGTCCAACAGTCTCATGTTATATACATACCTACAACTATTCTCATTTTCAACTACATCACTATGTTCTTAAAACTAACAGGTGGATCATTGTCTTCTCATTTTCTTGCTTCTATTCCGACACAAATCTATACATAAACACAAATCATCAACATTTCAACAAACAAGCACCAAGGATTCAATTCAACTGTGGAAGCCCAATCCAGGCAGATGGACCAATGACTTTGGTCTTTGTCTGATAAGGCCTATGTCCTGTCTCCCCAAAATAGAAGGATAATAGCACAAAAAGCAAAACACAAAGGAAAGAGTATCCTCTGAGAACTGCTATTGATCAGTACGGAATGTGAGAGGGAATTCTCCCGTCCTCTTTCCCTCAAACCAGGGAAACTCCCCCTCAACATACTGTCAGGGCTGCCAACTTAAGCTGAAAAAGCATTGAGGGTCCCCTGAGTGTACTGTCAAACTCGTGTAATATGAGTGTGCCCCTAACTGCTGAGTAATCCACCTCACTCAATTATGGATTCGAACTGTTGAGTGGAGGATGATTCTCCATTTAGGTGAGTGTGAGTGAACACACACACTCGGGCTTTGTCTATGAATTCCGCCTTAGGATTCGTTTCAGAATGCCTCAACATTGATTTCAATTGAAAAAATTGTATACAATTTTGTTTTTAAACATTTTTCAGCCCTTGCGATAGCTTCATTTTCTAGGGAAAATTCGCTAAAAGGTAGATGATTGAAATTAAAAAGATTATAACGTTTTTCGGCAGCCATTAATCCTCAATTTTGTTCGCTGAGTTGTTCTAGGGCACTGGACTGCTTCGAGTGAAAATAAGATGCATATAAATAAATGGATGGATCAGCATATAGAGTTGATACTTTTAAAAACAGATCTTATGAGGATTTCTCAAGAGAAATTACTTTAAAAACTTCATAAAACCGGGCAGGTATTAACAGAATGCGGTGGTTTTCAAACGTTGAATGTAATCGTTACATATATCTTTCTTCATCATCATAACGAATACCGCGCGAGTGATTATTAATTTTTTTTCTTTTCTCTTCAGTGTCCTCATATTTACATACAACGGGCCTGTTTAGCCATCTACTTGTTAAAATAATATTTCTTAAAGTAATAAGTCAGTGCTCAACTTACTGGATTTTACAGATGTTATCAAACCGCTATATACCTATGTGTCTTTAAACCACAACAAATTACATACGATTGTGGGGGAATATGGAGTGTAATTTAGTACTTTCATTTATTTTGGTTATTTCTTTTAATTAACTCGCTGTATCTTTGCTTTTGTATACATTTACTTCTAATATTACATCTTAAAATAACTGTTCCATTCATTGTTAATATTCTTGTTTTACGCATATTGTAATTTTGCACTTGTTGTTCTTGTTGTTATCTTAACCGTATGATGAAATAAGAAAGTATAGTAATCTATCAACGTATTATGATCATCTATTTCATAACCACTGTATGATAATAATGATGTAATCACTATGTATTGCTATAGAACACAACAATGAAGTAACGATGGATTTACTAGATGTTGAAGGTATAATTAACTTGTAGAGTCCGATGGATTCTTGTATTACGGCTGTGCTGTCAGTTATTACACAAGTATAGGGCAACGTGAAACGCAACCTGTCGTGATACCTATAACAGTAATGATATTATGAAGAGTGTATCTTATAAAGTCTTTGTAATGGAATTTGCTCTTTTTTCATCGGTTTTAAAACTGAAAAAATCAGAATGGAAACTTGAGCCGGCGAGATCTTTGTTTTCTCGTCTACGCAATGGAGATGTTAGTAAATTCTTAAAGGGGAACCTTCCGGAGTCAGTCTGGGACTCAACCTTATTTTTCTTCACTTTTCCGGCGAGCGGGAGAAAACCTCTTGTTATATGTATCTTCGCGAAGGCAAAAATGTACGTTTCATTTGGGATATCGTACACCTAAGGGGGGGAGGCGAAGGAAATTGTTTGCCGTCTTTTTCGCGGGTTCCGTCCGAAATACGAGCTTTGCTCGATGGAGTAACTCCCTCTTCTAGGGATGGGGTGTTTTCATTAATAAAATATGGATCGGGGTGGAGGGAGAGGCGGATGGGGCAGATTTTTTTTTTTTTTTTTTTTTTTTTTACATCTATATTTTTCTGCTCTGGTACGTAAACTCGAAAATCGTCTCTGATGTCGTCACGGAGCAAACGTAAATTCCATCTAGCATCATTTTCTCACGGCACCGTCGTCCGATCTCATGATTATTTTAACCATTTCAATAATCTATACAATTATGTATCTTTCACTAGGCAGGTGCCTATATCTACGCAGCCATATTGATATCAACCTACGGATCTGCAATTTGACATGGGCCTCCTTTGTAATAACAAGAATTCAGTTCACACTGATCAGCTATGGGGCCTCTGAGCCTAATTTTTTTCATAGTAGACTTACTCGTATTATGTTGAAACCTGAACTGCAGCTCCTTTTTGGAGATCTGGAAAACAACTTACAGAGTATGGCGGGTCAAAGATCAGCTTCGGAAGCTCCGAGGCTATTTTCTTTCCTAATCGACTCAAGGTGCTGTAATTTAGATGGAGCTCCTTTGGTACACCTCGGAAGCAATTACGATATACGGAGGCGCAGTGATCAGATGAGGAGCCTCTAAAGCTTAATTGTTTCCTTTCTGTCTGCCTGTCCGCCCCCCCCCCCCCCCCCCCCCCTTTTGGTAGGCACGATGCGTCATTTAAAGCGTAAAATTGTGGGGTCCTGGAGCTCGGGTGAAGGTGTGAACCATTTTGGTAGGCACGATGCGTCATGTTCTGATCATATTTATATTATATACGGGGTTTACTGATATTATATACCGATGATCTGTGTAGAAAAGTTATTTAACACAGAAATAATAAACCCTTGTGTGAAATTTGCAGCTTTTTCACTCGTATCCCAAAAACTTCAATAACTCGACTCAACATTTCCATATCGGTTTTGGCAGCCTTCTGTCTAATTGCAGCTTTAGATTCAATTAGTGAGCGAGATTGGTGGGTGTAAACGGGGCTGTTTTAGTTGCCCCACAGTATGAAAATGCAAAGCGACTGTTCTGGTAATCTTGTGGGGTCGGGGATGTCACCGAATCGGGAAATCTGGAAGCACGTTTCCCAAGAGGTTCATTGAGTTAAAGATGTGTCTGGAGTAGCTCAAACCTGCTGAAAGTAAATGTTCTCCACGTTTAAGAGGACTACCTACTTGGCAGTTTTTTTGTTTAAAAAAAAACCCCCAATTTTCAAAAACTATTGTTTATTAAAGTGCATTATATGTGGAACAGAATGCTAAAGAATTGCTTCAAAAGTTCGTACTGGAAGTGTTTTAATCAAATAATTGAAATTGTGAATGCCCGCTCAGCTGGTGGCATCATCCCCCTCTTCCGCAGCAAACAGATCTTGTAGTACCTTGGATGCTACATGCAACAGCTGATTAAAGCCTTCTGCTTTCTTCTTCTCCTTCTTATGCATTCAATTTAATATAACGTCCGTGAAATAGCCATGATGAACATAGGACTTCTTAAAGACATTTTAAAAGGTTTTCGAATCCCACGAGAGGACGTCAGAAAAGGTGCAACGTTCTTTTTAAAAAAGTACGTCAGAACCCTGAAAAAAAATTTTTTTCAGCACTTTACCTTCCTTTTTCTCTGTTAATATAGAACTTAACGTCTCTCTCTCTCTCTTTTTTTTTTAATTTGTACTTCAATATGTAACAAAATACGCATCCATGAGATTTTTTTCTTAAGTACCAGAAAAATGTATCTGTTTTTCAAGTTTCAAACTTTTTTTTTTTTTTTTTTTTTTTTTTTTTTAAATCCTCTGAACGTTTCTGATCGTAACTTAGAAATTCCGTTCGACTAAATTTTGAAGGACAATACCCTTGTCAAAATAAAAATAAGATCAAGGCGGTAGACTGAGAAGGACCAGAGAAAAAGGAACATGAGGATGATCTACATATAGGGAGTTTCCATCAATCCGATAAAAATGCAAACTACGCACTACCCAGTCCTTGTTGTTGATGCTGGAGAAAGAACATGTTCCAGTCATGCAGCAATTTTCGTGAAAATCATCGTACGATAGAATGTTGAATTTTTTGAAATGTGAGCTTTTAAAGTACAAGGAAATTGCTAACTATCAACTTTATGGAAAAAAACGTATTCTAAATAATGATTTCCCATTCAAATAAAGGTTTTGAAGTTTTAGGTTTTTGTGCAGTTTTTATCGATTTTTTAGCAAATTTTATTGAATTTTAAGTACATTTTTCAGCATAATTTTGTACATATATATATTTTAATGTTCTATTTAATAGTTGATAAACTTTATTTGAGTGATATTCTACCAAAAAATATAAATTTAACGATTTTCAGGCGTTTTTAGCCATCTTAAGTGATTTTTTTTGTACATTTTTTGGAATTTGACCAATCTGATGTGCTAAACTTCTTATGAAATACAAGTAAATTTTCAGGATAGTTTTGTACACAAATTTTTTAATGTTCTATTTTATATAAGATATACTTTATTTTAGCAATATCCTGCTGAAAATGATTAATTTAACGGTTTTCACACGGTTTTAGTCATTTTTTGTGAATTTTTCAGCACATTTTTTGAAATTTGACCAATTTAATGTGCTCAAAAATTTCTGGCCGACAAACTCATCCTATCGTTTGGAAAGCTTGATTTTCGGGCTCAAGAACATAATTTATATTTCAATCCTAAAGAGAGTTATCGTCCGGAATGACTATGTATATACATATGAAAAAGCGCTAACTTCAGGAATCGTTCCAGAATGCCTCAAAACGGACTTCAATAAAGAAATTTTTGAAAAATTTTTATTTTGAAATTTCTTGAGCCATTGCAATAGGACCGTTTTCAGTGAAAATTTGCTAAAATCATTCGACGTTTGAACATCGCGTTTTGATGAGAAGGTTATTGCATTTCTACAGCGAAATCTTCTCGTTACCTTTCAAATTCAATCAAGAGGATGGCGGTCATCTACCCGTTATTATTTCTCATATATAACGTAAATTACCTTAAACAGCACATATTTACGAACATTTCTGTGTAATTAAATCTATTTTTCGAAAATATTACTGAGTAACTATTTAAAACATCGATTTAAAAAACGGCACGGTCCCTTAAGTCATCATGTAGCTGTTGTGAGGCATTTCAATCAAACGGATGGAGAAAGACTAACAAACAAGGATTGAAAAACTTGGCTTCCACCCGAAGAGACAGCTATAGACTCCAAATAGATTTTCCGACAGAAGGTCGCTAACTCGCCAACTGTCACATCATCGAGAAGGCCCGAGGGTTTCTGTCAAAGACGTCATACTGATCTATAGGTCCGGTAAATGGCGACATATATACTCGGATGACAAAGCTCTAAATATTTTTCTTGGTTTTTGTTGTAAAAGATCGTAGAATCTACCTCATTGTCTCTGCTTTTCTTTACTCGTATTTAAAAAAAAATCCATACTTATTCAAATATCACTGGGTATGCCTAAATAAAATGGTAATGATTTTAAGTTTTAAAAAAAAATCAATAGAGTGTAGTCTTTGTACACTGAAACCTGAAATTACTACCTGAGTTCCGAATTGTAGGGTACGGGGTTTTTTTTTTTTTTTTTTTTTTTTTTTTGGCAGAGTGTTTGCAAGTGTTTTTACAAATGATCCCTGTTTTTATTTCCGAGGAAACTGCTACATTGTTTATGTATTACTAATCTTTCTTAACTCAAATGAACTTGTCGAAACAAAGAAGTATTTCAGTTCCTAAATTTGATATCAGAGACCATTCAAACGAACTATAAATTCAAATTACGCGGTTTGGAAATGTTGCGCATAAAAAATGCCTTGTTTATTAGGCAGTGAGAATTTATTATCAAAACTTTTATTAGTGTTGGAGATTTTAAAAGAAGAGAACATAAACCTTCACTAATCCAATGGAACCTGAATAATACTTAAACCCAGATGTACTCATATGTATCCAAAACATCGTGGTTACAGACCAGATACATGTTCACGAGACCTTCTCGAACGATCAAGTTTGTCCCCCACCCCGGCAACTACTTGGAACCGTTCCCTACAAGGAGAACTGTGAGTTCTTCAATTCCGTTCAACGCGGAGCAGCTCATGAGTCACAAATGAAAAGTCACATTTACGTTTCTAAACTGTTATGTGATCCAGACCACCAAACTATACACTTCATTCTGACCTACATATTCAACTAATCTGCATTTTTACTAAGGGATTGACTACTTGATGTTATGTATTTTTGAGATGCGAGCTTGTGAGCATCCAGACCACCAAACTATACACTTCATTCTGACCTACATGGAATTGAAGAACTCACAGTTCTTCTTGTAGGGAACGGTTCCAAGTAGTTGCCGGGGTGGGGGACAAACTTGATCGTTCGAGAAGGTCTCGTTACATGTTCCTGTATAAGGTCATTTTCCTGAAAAGGGCAAATCTCAACTTCCAGTTTTCAGAAAACCGAAAGTGATTAAAACTCTTCCCAAAAATTCATGGGTGATCAGTACAGTGTGCTGATCACATTCCTACCCTCGGTCACGCAACACAGTCCTTATTTAGCCAATAAAAATAAATTTAAAAAAAAACACTGAAAAGCGGGGGAAAGACGCCCTCAGCGGGGGAAAGTCATCGACGATCAAACGAGTACTCTAGATGGTCTAAATTGTTCAAATGAACGTCAGTTTCTTCAATTTCTCAAACATCTGACAACGTGTTCCAAATAAAACTAAGAAGTTTTAAATATTCCTGTTGTTTGGTGGCCACAATGCCCTAGGTGAGACAGAGCAACGAGCTCGGTTCTTGAACAAGCATTTTAATTTTTCAAGCAACATAGTAAATCTTATTTTGCGTTTTTCCCAATAAGTTGTTGTTGGTGTTAACATGCTGACAAAGAAAATAACATTCCTTCTAAGAAAATAACAGTCTACTAAATCCTGGATCTTACTAGGTAACTTCATATTCATAGATTTGCCAGCCCTTGGTTTGCCCATGTTCGTTCGACAATCTGTCAAGAAAACATAAATATACCAATAAACATTTACTACCTATTATTTGACCGGTTGTCCCTGAATATCATTACCTACTGCGCTGGATGCCTAACTTCGAATACCACTAGTCCCTGACGTGCACCTGAGGATAGATGTGCTACGCCTTACTTCTGCCGACAACTGGGACAACTGGATTTCGACGAAAAGTAGGAGCTAATTGGAGTTAACCCTCAAACTTTCAATGCAAAGAACGCGTATTTGTGGACTGGAGAACTGTACAAAGCATATAAAATACACAATCTCAAGTGCGGTTAGAAATCCACCAAAAACCTCAAAATTATTGTCAAAAATCACGGGTTTCCATGGTTTTTAGCGAATTTTGTAGAAAAATGAAGCTATTGCAGTGGCTCCAAAAATTTTGGATCGGAATGTTTTGAAAATTTGTTTCATGGAAATCCATTTTGACCCATCCTGAATCGAATCCTGAATTTCAACACACACACACACACGTGTGTGTGTGTGTGTGTGTGTGTGTGTGTGTGTGTGTGTGTCCTTCCAGACGATATCTGACCTTGGGATTATGATAAAAAATTCGTTCTTTCGCCAAAAAGTCAATAACTACAAATGAAAAGACGAGTTCGAAGAACAGCACTTTTTGTGCATACAAAAGTGCTCAAATTTCAAAAAATGTGCTACAAAATTGCTAAAAACTGTTTAAAATTGCAAAAACAAAACTAAAAGTTCATCTCATTTGCTGAAAATGATTTAAAAAAGTTTAAATGCCATAAATTTGAACGTTAGACATTTTGGTGCTTACAAAAAGTGCTCAAATTTCGAAAAATATGCTAAAAAAAAAGCGCAATAAACACCTAAAAAGGGCGAAAAAAAAAAACAACTAAAAATGCATCCCATTTGCTGGAAATGATAAAAAAAAAGTTTAAATGTCATAACTTTGAACGTTGGGAAATTTTGGCGTGCGCAAAAAGTGCTCAAAGTTCAAAAAAATGCGCTTAAGAAATCACTAAAATCCGTTAAAACTCACAAATTCGCTCACATGGTCATGCTGCATGACTGGAACCTTAATTTTTTCAATCAGCAACATAACCAAACTCCGAGTCTGACGAAGGTAAGTTTAAATTCAACTGAATCAAATAAAAACAATGTAATTTCAAGGTACAAGAGGCCGTTTTCCCCCCGTCTTCCTTGTCTTTCCCCCGTGGAGATGAATGGCGGGGGGAAGACATAGGTTCTGCAAATGAACAACTCGTTTTTTCAATTATTTGAGTGTTCCGTCATTGATTTTCAGCAAAAGCAGTATACCAATCGAAAGAATTACTCGAGCTCGACAAGCACAAAGCGACAGAAAAATTTATTCTCAGTTACTTAACATGAAAATTTGGAGCGGGGGGAAGACGGGTACTGTGTGACGGGCTGCTCTAACGAAACTTCTTTCTTCCTGAACCGCATAACACGAACTGAGATCATTCTGGACCCAACATGGTTTGATAGCCAAGGATGCAACCTACACTTGGCGGAGAAGCCAAACCCGCGCAAACCAACCCTAGAGCGCAAAAATTCGAAAACACTTTTTGAGCGGGGGAAAGACACCTGACTCTGGACAGACATTTTTCCTCTCCCCCCTCTTTATCTAAATTTCCAAAAACTATGGCGACCCTATTTTCTCACTCTATGGAAGTATTTATAATAACCAAGAAAGTTTCAGCTTCGAAATCCAGTCACAATTACTCCAAAGATGGATGCAAAGTTGGAAAAGACAGGTCTGGACGCGGCGGGGGAGGAGACATTTCACTGTTCGAATTGATTTTTCAGTGTTAAATAAAATATTAATTTATTTGAAACCTATGTACCTATGTTAAGAGCAACTTGTAGAGAGCGGAGACCTTTTTTTTTTTTTTTTATCTACGTAATAATGGGAAGGCGTAAATCCCTTCGGACAGCGATTTGCCCTATTCGGAAAAATTACCCACAATATCATATCCCAGCTATAATCATACTTTAAAATGTCTTCGATCTTGATTGATAGTTTTCGTTCGAAGTTGATGAAATTTTGAGAGAATGTGCGGTAGATGGGCCTCTGTAATTTTCATAATTCACAAACTAGCAACTCACTCTGCGCAAGTAAAACCTATCAATCATCCTATCAAACCTATCAAGCCTAGATGTTGCTTATAATTGGAGGTCGAAAACGATTTACCCCTCATCCCATATCGACTTCAACACAATCAAATCATTAGTAGGTAGCTGCTGCGTATCCGCTAATGTGAAATTCTCGCAACAATCATTACTTCCACAGTTTCTATTGGATTTTAATGATCTATACATTCATGTGCGGATCCCAGAAAGCAATGTGCCACACTCAACATAGCACACGTTTTTCAGTTAATATACAATGTTCGTGGGATCATTCGATGAAGTATTGAACAAAGTTGAAAATCTAAAGGCAAAAAAAAAATGAACCAGCTTTCGCTATTCAATCAGTGCTGTTTCAAAATTGTCATTATGTTGAGGTAGTTGAGCGAAATTTCGGAATCGATCCATTTATTATCATTCTGATGATAGAGAGTACGCCGATCATCATGTAAAGATAACATCTAGTGTAGAACTGTTGTGCCAATGACTATGAACCATGCAGATTGCGGCTCAGTGCCGGTGACTGAGTTTTGAGTATAAGTTCTCCTCCAACCACGTTTATTATTCGTTGCTATGGAACGATGAAAATGTTATTTTTAAAAAACCATTCTCGTAGATCAGATTAATTGAGCCTAAACCGGCAAATACCTAGCTGCTTACTGTTAGATATCTGGAAGATAACACATAAGTATACAACATCCAACCGAGAAAGTCAAGAATCGGATGTGCTCGACTGGTGGCTGTTCTTACTTGGTGTAAGTGTTATACTGATATTCCTACTACTAATTCACAAATATACCTACCTGCAGATTAAAAGTAATTATTAACCCGATAAGTTAAAATAGATTCGCTGAATAAGTACTTACTTTCATACTTCATTCTTATTTCTACGTAAAATCAAGAAATTGAGTAACTTGGTGCATAATGGGGGTCTTGAAACAGTTGGGAAGAATTATTTAGCTGATAATAGATTAATAGGTATTATCTTCGACAATCTTTTTTGTGAAACCGATTATCTATCAGATTAGGGGTGAATCGGGAGAGCCCCAATGAGGATACGAATGCACTGTTGCGACGGGAGTGCCTTAAATCCATTCGCAGCTATTGTGAGCTTGGTTGCGCGGTGAGGCAACTTGTTTTCACATTACAGAATCCACATTTCTTTTTGTTGATTAGGAGCTGTTCAATATCTACGCCATTTCGCCCTACTAGAGACTAGATACTTCAAACTTTTAAAAGAACCTAATTTAAAGAACGCTCTTCTAATTTAAGAACTAGAATGTATTACTTAATTTGTTTCTGAGTGTATAACGTTTCCAGATAACCGGTGTCCGCATAATAATTGTGTCTAGCGAGTTACATTGATAGGCACTGAAATTAGAGGCTAAAAAATCTTTAAAACTGTTGTATAAAAATGTTATGTGTTTTGTGTAAGCTTCTAAAATTCAAAAAGTACAGCATCGATTGAGTTCAAATTTTCACACGATATACATACCGCTTGACGGGTGGTTTTTATATACCTATATTTGCGTCAGTAACTTACCTGCAAAACAGTTTTTTTTAACACTGTACGTAAGTTTCACATCCGTACAAAACATAAATCACTCTACAGTTAAGTGTCGTTTTTTGGTAGTAACTGAAATTATTCACCGGTTCTTTGTACTTAAAAATGTCAGAGGAAGCTGGACCCCGAGCTGCCTAAGCCCCGCCATTAGCGCTACCTCTAGGATACATGTGGAATCACTGATAAAGAGTTTATTCTTTCCAACGAATCTATCTCGGTATAATCTATCTTCGGTATAACTTTTTTTGTGTGCTCTACACTAGGCTACAGATGGAAATTTTGTGTTGATTTATGGAGACCCTCCGGTTAACTGACTTTCGTCTACTGCCGGAGGGCCCCATCAGCACAGTGGATGGGGGAGGGGGGACTGCTGCCTACTTTCTAGCGAGTTCACTACCCTCACGAGTCCAACCTCATTTGGAGGGCAGGCCGGTGAAGCTTTGGAGCTGGTTGCTGCTCGACGTGTCCCCTGGTGTTCTGTCCAGTTGCCAGGGGACTTAATGCTGACCAGGGAGTCTGCTTCCCCCTGGGGCACGCTTCTGTGGCCTGGGGCATCCCTCCGCCCGTGGTACCATTTTGGTGACTTGAGCCTGCAGGGAACCGGACAAAAGCAACGTCGTCACCCCCCCCCCCCCCCCCCCCGTCTCAAGCCCCCTAGGCCTGAATGGTCGCAGCCCGACAATCCTCAAGAAGTGGCTTGCCGCCCCAAATGGGTCACGACAGTTGAAGACAGCCCAAGTCAAGAGGAAAGCCTACCACTTTTCACGAGCCAGCAATCAAGTGGTTGGACTTGCCACCCTTTTACCGACTCATGAGGGATACGGTCCCGACCAGCTAGGAGTACTCCATTAAACCATCCGCGTGTTCGCGACACATGTCTAACAGCTCCTACGGATGGTCCCCAGTTCCGGTAGTGCACCAGCTTACGTTCTTACACTATGTTTCCCCCTGGGGGGTACACTAGGATACAAATGAAAATTTCAGTAGGTCGCACGATTTAAGAATTACTAAAAACAAACTATAAAATGTGAACATTAAGCCATATTTATGAGGCCGCCATGATGCATTCCGCAAATTTTTCCAGTCAACGATTTTCTCATTCAGAATGAACTAAGTTTTCAAAACCTAATATCAAACCACCTCCTGAAATTACTACCAATTTTTGGCCTCGGCTTCTGAACTATATCCAACCTCAAATTTTTACATTCTTCGAAGGACTCTAAATGAATGTTTCGATACCACCATTTTTCCGTTACTGTTATAAAATGATTAATCATCACTTACATATCCACTCAATCATGTTCGGACTCTCTACTGATGTTCTTCGGTCCTGTTCCTGAAACTAAGCTATTGAAAGTATCCAGTTGGTCCTGTTTTTTATTAGTTTTTTCATTATTTTTATTTTTTATTATTTTTGTTATTTGCTATACATTAGGTCTAAACGTCTGGCATTTAGGGCAGAATTCTTTTTATTTATCTATAATATATTTCTTAATTATGATTTTAATTTAAATATCTTGAAACTTAATATTAGGGGAATTGATAATTACTTTTCCGTCGGTTACAAAGTTTCATTACTAAAAGTATAAAATCAAAAGTAGATTTTTTCTCTCTCTTTTATTGACATGGTTTTTACACATACAGCCATAAAATTGTACAATATTTGTTAAAAAGTTCTTAAATTTAAAATTACAGCTGATATTATTCTTCGTTCATAATAATATCTTGTTACTTGTTTATTATATGGTTAATATCATGTATCATAAACATAGAGGGAACATCAAATTGTCAGGTGGTCGTCCCACGCCTCTACATTCTTGAAAATAAAAGTTTAGCGTAACTGAAAGGATTATCCATTTTTACTGTAGCTTTTTCAAACATAATTACTCATTCCCTTTCAGAGCAATGCATAAATAAATGCTCTAAGCACCCTCTTGGGTATCCGCATTCACAAACTGAATCCTCTTCAAAGTTGATCCGATTTAGGTAAACGGGGCAGGTAGCGTGATTTGATCGCAGTCTGCATATAATTCTTACAAAATGCTTTGTCTTGTAATATCTCGTAAACCACGGAATCCTGTTTAATTTTGGGTTCAATTTTTTATAGGATTTACTTTTATCCACTAACTCGTACTGTTTTTGCCTATATTGTCTTCATGACGTCTCCAGGCTAAAATATATAACTCCTCCTTAGGTCTCAAGTACTTAAGCATTAATCCCTCTATTGTTGCTCTCTTTGCTGACAGATCCACTTTTTGACTTCACACATAAGAAGGATACGAGCACATAGACTTTTTTTTTCTTTAAGCATGTACACCAGTTTCATTATTTCCAAAATCAAATGATTGTAGAACTTATTGAGGTAAGGGCTTGTCGAAGTTTGGAGCGTGCTTGGAGAATCTGTACAAATGATAATTGGTTGGCAAGACAGCTGGTTTATATTAGTAAAAATATATTGGAGAGCTAGTAAAATTCCAATAATCTACGCTGGTTTCAGTATATAATTTGTATTCTAAAATAATACTTGATTGAATATCAAACACAGCAGCCCCTACTAACTCTCCTATCTTCGATCCATGAGTAAATATCAAATTATAACCTTGCCATATGTTGTTTACGTATTCCACATTCTGTTAATTTGTAGATATCAAAGGTAGAGTTGCGAAATACTTAATTTGTAGCTTTTCCGTTCATCTTGCAATCAGGCTTCCAGGTTCGACTGGGGAATCATTTTACCAGACTCGTATCAATTCTTGCGTAATTAAATTATTATCGGGCATTACTTTAATTCCTCGTCTGAAGCATTTCAGTATCATTCAAGCTTCGAACATCATCCTAGTTAGGAAATATATTGGTATATTTCTTGAATATACAGTTTCTGATAAATTTTGCGCATAAATGCTCTCATAAATAAGTTTTTTTGTGCGTGGTGCAATTGATCTGTGTATAAGAATGTTGTTCTAATAATCAAGACCATAGGGGCAGGCCAGATTCGAATCCGAACCTGACGATATGAAGGTAGGTTCGGTCCAATATAGATTAGTTGATGTGTATATTTTGGTGGTCTGGATGTTTGCAAGCCCTCATTTCAAAATTACATAACATCAAGTAGTCAACCCCATAGCGAAAATTCAGATTAGTTGCACATACCGCCAGGTTTGCTGCGATCGCCATTTGAATCCGGTCTGCCCCCATTATTTACTTTCTAATAACAGAGTAGTACATTACCACGCTCTTACAATATATATTTATAAGAGATTTCCTGTAGCACATCAACAACTCTTCTGGATGTAAACAATTTAAATACATTTTCGGTGTGGGATGAATTCAAATGAGTGATTTTGAATTTCCAGATCTTCAACAGTTTGAACAGTGTCAACCCAACTATGAGATTGTCTGGCTTCATCGCAGTAATCACTGTGATGGGTTTTGGGTTCTTAAGAGCCCAGATACCGGTTTATGATCAGACCTACCGGGAAATGATCGAAAATAGTCCTCATTGTACAATGTGCTCTACTACGTCTGAGGGCAAATATACGGCGTCTCCAATGTTTTGCAATATTGCAGCATCACCGTTAACCACGTTTAAAGCCCAAGTGGGATTCACATTCGAAGAAAACTTTCCTGATGATCCCTGTTTATGCAAGAAATTAGGTTCACGTGAGTGCCATAATTTATAATAATATTATTTTATAGATTTTATGGCTTTTAAAGTACATTTGTCTCTCACATCCGTATTAATTCCTAATCTGCGTACCTAACATTATCATTTTAAAAATCTTACTCCAGTCATTCACTTTGCAATTTATCTACAATCTGCGAAGCTAATCAAACTCCACCTTTTGGCATAACAATTGATTATTGATAAGGAAAGAACATAGCTTCAGGGGCACCTCAACTGATCAGTGCCCCTCCGAACCTCGTAGTTGTTTCCGAGGTGTCCCAAAGGAGCACCATCTAAATAACAGCACCATGGATCAATTAGGAATTAAATTAGCCTCAGAGGTTTCCAAGCTAATATGAGTTCCTTCATACTTAGCTATTGTATTCCCTATCTGCAAAAGGGAGCTGTATTTCAGGTTCAAAGGCCCGTCAGCTGATAAGTGTGCGCCAATATTAATTCTTCATATTACAAAGGAGGTCCATTTCAAATCGCAGATAGGTTGGTTGACGTCAATATGCCTCCGTAGATAGACATAGGCACCTGCAGAAGGGAAATTAATTAAAATATCCACATTTTACTAGCCCCCCTGATCTCAGTATAACGATATTTAAGTTAGTAGATACCTACCGGTCAGTCGGGTCGGTCGTTACTGAATTACCGGTCATTCATGATGTAGGCACTTGACGTAAAACATCGGAATCGGTCATTTAGAAAACGAGAAAATGATGCTAGAAGTAATTTACGTTAGCTCATAACCAGAACAGAGTAATAATTAGAGGGAAATGAACTTGGTAGGGAACAATCTACAGCCTAACGTGCACATTCCCAGAAACTTTAATCAAAATCTGATGGAAAACTTGAAATTAACCTTGTTCCTGGGATTACAGTTTCGCGCTTGCGCAGAAGCTACTAATGATGCAACCATGTTGAAAATAATATGGAATAAGTAAACCGTCGTTCCCCTATTGTGTACCAAGTTTGAGCAAGATTGGATGACTAAGGCGCGAAAAAAGTATACCTAAAGTTGAGTTTGCGCATGCGCAGAATAAAGAAACGATTTGAGAAGTATGAAATTAGTAGAAAACCATTTACAGCCTCACCACACATTCCCGGGAAATTTCATCAAAATTGGATAAAAAATGTTGAAATTAGGCTTGTTAAAAGGAATAAACATTCGCACATGCGCAGTAGCTACTAATGATAAGATTATGTTGAAATTATTAGCTCAAGTTAATCTCTTCGACCTATCTTCCTATTGTAAGAGATACGGACGACGGGGGCGTGAGAAAATCGTGCTTGATGGACCTTACCTTTGCGTATGCGCTGAGTGAAGCATTGTTTTATTGTTGTGAAGCTCGTCCTCAACCTGTGACTTCTGTCGGGAAGACCCTAACAAGCGTAGACCCGTGCCAGGACCATCTTCATCCCAATGAAAGGAAGGAAGTGGGCCCGGAGGCTACCTTCCGATTTCTATATGGTCAGTAGTTTTCCGCCACTTTCAAAAGATTCTGGCATCTTTCTTCCAAATGGCTGGTGTCATAGGTGACGTCCAGAGAGCATTTCAGCCAGCGGATTCCTAGAACCTAACAGTTCTTCAAACTGTCGTTTTGCTGGCCCACATCAAGAAATGGCAGCTCCATCTTGCCACTCTGGACGTCGCTATGGCCATTGACACTGTAGGTATGCCATTTTGCCAGACCTTGCCTTTGTGGTATGTGTGTTACAAGTTTTGTCGACGCTGCCCAGGCAACAATTCCCAACCGATTTACGATATTCTTTGTTTTTTCGATCCCAATTTTAGTCTATTTGTGCAAAAAATCTTGGAATTTTTGAATTTTAACATGAAAAGGGGGGAATGGAGGGGATACACCCGAAAAAACGTGGTTTTTTCGACAAATATTGTCGAAGCTACCCAGGCTACAATTCTCAGCTGATTTTCGTGATTCTAATGTTGTTCGATTCCAATTTCAGTTTATTTGTGCAACAAACCGAGGAAATTTCAGATTTACTGTCGAGGTGGGGGGGGGGGGGGGATAATTACCGATTTTGTCAAAAGCTGCCCAATCTCTACCAATTTTCGTGATTCTTATTTTATTCCATTATGAATTCGATATAGTTTTGAAAAGTATGTCAGGATATTCAAACTTCATCAAGAGAGGGGGTGAATGGAGGGGGTAATATTGATAAATCATGATATTTTAACTATTCTCGGCCGATTTTCGTGATTCTTTTTTTGTTCAACTTTGAATTTGGTCTAGTTTTGGAAAATGTAACAGGAGTTTCAAATTTCATGATGGAAGGGATAAATGGAGGGTAGTTCTAATAAATCATGATGTTTTAACTATTCTCGTCCGATTTTTGTGATTCTTTATTTGTTCAACTTTGAATTTGACCTAGATTTGAAATAAGTAACAAGAGTTTTAAATTTCATAATGAATGGGGGTGAATTGAAGGGGTAATAAAGATGAATTCTGATATTTTTATTATATTCATCAGACTTTTCGTGGCTATTTCTATTGTTTGTTCGATCCAGATTCTAGTTCAGTTGTGCAACCGCAGAAGTTTCAAATGTACCGTCGGTAAAGGGGTTAAATAGCGTGAAGGGGGGGGGGATTTCCGAGGAATCATTAAATTTTTTTTCCCTCTCTTATTTTAATTCTCACCAGCAGAATTACATGCAATCCATTCATTCACGTTCCTGTAATGCATGCATTAATTACCCACCAATATATTTAGGAGAATAAAACTTTTTCATCTCTCCAAAGCGAAAATAATGCCTTCCACTAGGGCAATCCTGCGGTCAAACAGTGATCACACACCTCTGTGTTGTTAGTTATTTTCATCATATAGTCTCAATTTTCCTAGCAAAACAGTTTTATAAGTGGAAATCTGGTGGTTCACTCACAGCTTCAGGTATGTGATTTTGAGTATTTTTGCAAAATTAACGCTGTTGGAGATATAAAGCTCATTATATTTTCGCGATTTCGGCGTTTTTGGCGACTCCGTGTCGTCGTTACTTTTTACAGTTACTAGAGTAAACTATAACCACCGGGGAAGTTAATACATATATATATATATGATATGGAATCACATATATATGGACTAAATTTTCACCTATCCACAAGTGGGAAACAAAGCTGTCCGTTAAACGGTAGAAGTGGGTATTGGAGTATCTCTACACACAGCCATAGTTTGTGTCTAAAGTTCTTTTTCTAGTCTATCTTCGCGAGCTAGTTCCTAAATTCCTATTAAATAAAATAACGAAATTCGAACCATTTGTCGTAATTCATCGTGCGCTAATATTCATCCTTCACTGAAGTGGCATAATTCAACAGCCGAGTTGTTAGATGTCCGACGGAGTAGAAAAGTTCTTTTCCCCCCGTCCGCATTTGAAACGTGGTCGTGCAGATTTGAAGGAAGATAAGGTAATGGCTAAGGTCGGGGATATGGACGTTGAAGACCTGATGTAGGCAATTAGCAATCTGGTTGATGGGTAAAAATCTCGCAACAAGGGCCGATCTTCAACGAGTAGCTAGTGAGGTGGACTTATTGAAAGCAGAAAATTCTAAACTGCAAGCAGAGGTAAAAATATTTTCATCCATAGCCTTAAAGAACGCTGCATGTGTAAAGGTGTTGATGAACAATGCTAAAGAGCGAAATTTTATATTCAGAGGTATAATTAATTCTAACAACGATTAGCCAAGTATCCTGATCAAAAGAATAGTAGCGGAAGTCCTGAAAATTAGTCCTGATATAGAGTTTTGTAGAGCATTCTTTATCGGGCGGCCAATGGTAGCGGGAGCTAGATTTTAACTGGTGGAAGTTTTGAGCCTTGATGACAACTGGAAAATCCTAAAACAGGCTAAATTACTTGAAGGTACAGGAATAAGTGTCTCGCAGGACTACAGTTTACAGACTCAGCATAAACGCAAGAAATTGTTCCTAATAAAAGACGAAATCAAGAAGAGAAAAGGTGATTCAATAAATATCTTTGTTCGCAATGAAGTGCACTTGCTGAATGGAGCCAAGTACTCTTGGGACACGAAAAAAAGGGCTAATTACGAGAGCAGGAGAGGAGGCTCATGCTATCGTGGCGGCTATGGTGGGGGAAGACCTCCAGCAATTTCAGGCATCAGTCATTAGCGACTCCCAACTGCAAGAGGTAAATAATGGGGCAGCAGGGACATCCTGACTAAAAGAAAGGCACAAAGAATGTGCAGTTGGCAATAAGAAGAATAATCTGAGGATCCTGGCCTACAACGTAAATGGATTGAAACAAAGTATGAACGTTCCTGGTTTTATTATGCTTTTGAATAAGTATGAAGTTTTTGTGTTGGTTAAAACCCATGTTACCGAGGATAATTAAGTTTTCATTGTATAGTAGTAGGTTGGGGGGATACGTTACTTCCTGGATACCAGTTAGTAAAGCATCCAATTTAGGGAGAGCCAGTGGAGGAATTGTGGTTGGCTACAAGCGAAATTTGGGTTGTAAACCATGTTTCTTAATGTTGAATGGAATAGAGATTTTGCAAATAGAATTAAGATCAGAATTAATGAAAATAGTTCCTGTGTATTTAAATGCCAAAACTTGGAAAGTGGATCTTGAAAAATTAAATGCAACACTTTATAGAGTGGAAGATACAAACGTGATTTTGGTAGGTGATGGAAATGCCTGAATCGGAGAGTTGCAAGTGATGTCAGATGATGTTGTAGATGTAGGGACAATGGATCTTCCTTGTAATAGGGCTAGTTCGGATAAAGTGGTAAATTAGGCTGGTAGACAGTTTTTGGAGTTTTGCTCCGATTGGGGTCTGGTGATAATGTATGGGCGTAGGGGTTCATAAACATATGTAGGCCCACAGGGGTCGTCTGTACTAGACTTAGCATGTGTGTCCTTCTCTCTAGTGGATCTTGTGGTGGATCTGGAGGTGGTAGTTCAAATATTCTCTGATCATCTACCAATCGTATTGTCCATGGACTGAGAGGAGGTCGGATGATGGTGCTGTAATGTCAAGACTTAGATGGAGTAATAGATACACTGAGGAATATAACAAATCTCAGATATCTCCCCAACTCCCCAGGGTTATTGCAATTGAATTGGTAATATTAACAATAAGTACTCTTGCATAGTAGAAAGTATCAGGGAATCCATCCCCGAAGCACCTGGTTGGGCAAGCAGAGGTAGTGATTTGGCTGCAATGATGAAAGATAAGTGGTATGGTTTTGAGTGTGAGAGTCTTAGGAACAAAAGTTTCTGGCTGTTGAATAGCTACAGAAAAAACTGTAGTACGTTAGTTAAGATACAATATCTACACGTTAACCGCCTGTATACATTTGCTAATCGCAAAAAATATTGTATTTTCCGAGTATTTATAACATTAACAAACTATAGCTATCTTACAAATGAATCAATTTTGCAATTTGTGGAAATCTATTGGCGGAAAATTTA
The DNA here is from genome assembly GCA_030762985.1 of Adelphocoris suturalis. Lineage (NCBI taxonomy): Eukaryota > Metazoa > Arthropoda > Insecta > Hemiptera > Miridae > Adelphocoris > Adelphocoris suturalis. The sequence goes on from CM061040.1 coordinate 163,983,145, forward strand.
TTCCTCCACAACTTTTATTTCGAAAAGAAGTAATTTTCATATTATAAAGGTTTTTATATCATAAAATTGGGAAAATATGCTGAAAAACATGTGCTTTCAAGTTTTTTCACGAAAAAGACCATTAAAGACCCATTTAAGAAATATGAACCCGATCAGTAAAAAAAAATTCCTATAAGAATAGGCAAGATGCCGTTGATTTTTTCTTTTTTTCTGTTAAACAGAGCAAACGGGTGGACATACAGCGACCGAAGCTGTTTCATGTGATTCTTTTGAGATGAAGTCAATAAATTAGACGCCATAAAAATTACTGCTGCCATAATCAATTTTCAGCAGATGGAGGGTCAGCTCTTGTTGGGCTCCTCAACAGTTTTGGAGTCTCTCTTTTGGCTTTCGGGCATACCAACTAAAAACCATCACTCCCTCTTCCTATGGAGAACTACCCCGGAACGACTTATTCAGTATTACTTTGGAGTAGTTCCCTTTTGGCCATTTTGGCTCCTCATGCCTTCATGTCTTCTTTACTATCAGGATCTATCCTGCTCCTTGGCTTTTAGGACCGCGAGAATGTATGTTGGCACCGCGTCCCAGTCGTTCTTCTCGGCTACCATCTTGTTGACGATGGGTACCGGTGCAATCTCTCCTACTCTCTCCTCCACGACTCGGCGAGCACCTCCCCACTTTGGGCACACAAAAATGTGTGATTGGCATCTTCATTCCTCTGTCTGCAGTAGCTACATTCTTGATTTCCTATCCGTGCGAGGACTGAACGGAAGTAATCATGGCCAGTGAGGAACTGGGTGAGGTAATAATTCACCTCACCGTGCTTCCTATTCTCCCAGACGCGTTTCTCCTCATTCTTGATGTTCTGCTCTGGGTTCTCTCCCTTCCGCAGGTAGATCCTCCTTCGCTATTCAGCAAGGAGATCTATTGGGACCACTCCCGCAATACCCTGAGCAGCGGGGCCAGAAACTGTCCTGTATGCATTGCGTATCCTGAGATCTCTTCTTCTTTGGATTGCCTCCATCCTGTTTCAATATTTTTGGAATCTCAGGGTTTCTGCCCAAACCCTCGGCTACATACACCATAATGGCATCAACTGTCCACATCAGCAGCTTGAGTTTGGCAGGAGAAGGGCTTCTTACATTTGACACGAGCCTACTCAGATTCCCGACCACTGTTGCAGCCTTGTCCTCCGCTTTGCAAATGTGAGCCCAAAAAACAAACTTGGAATCCAGCATTACTCCCAGGTAACGTATTGCATTGGACGTCTCAATCATCTGCCCATCCACGTTCATTGGGATAGCTCTCTCTATTCGTCTTGTCATCAGCAGTACAATCTCAGTCTACTGTATAGCCAGAGAAGACACCATGACTCCATCCACTTTATCACACAACGCATCCTCTGGTTCAGTTTCCATTGGAGTTGTTCTACTGTGAAAGCAACAATTACTGCAGTCAGATCATCTGCGTATCCTACCAGGAAGTCACAGCTGGGCATCACGATATGCAGGATACTATGGTAATTGAAATTCCAAAGGTCTGCACCCAGGACTGACCCCCAGTGCTGCTCCTAAGGTTATTCATTTCTTTTTCTGCCCCTCTCGCGCCTTTAACAACAGCCTTCGGTTTGTCAAGTAGTCCTGGAGAACGTGGTACAGATATGGAAATACACGAAAGTTTCTCAGGGCTTCGAGGATATCCCTCCATCTCGCCGAATTGAACGCATTTCTTACGTCCAGGGTTACCATCATGCATATCTCCCTAGACCAATAGTTCCCTGTTTCTGTTGATAGTGCGTATGCAACTACTTCACTGACTGCATCCAAAGTGGATTGTCCTACAGTGAAGCCATATTGCCTTGATGACAGCCCTCCAGTCTCTGCCACTGCATCTAGGGTTCTGCATTTCAGCATCTTCTCATAGAGCATTCCCGATGTATCCAGATTACATAGTGGCCTATGGGCTGATGCTGTACTGGGGTTGCCCTTTCCCTTTCCGATAAAAACAAGTTTTGCCATCTTCCATTAGTCTGGGAATATGTCCTCTCTTAGGCATGCATTATGCATGTCTAACAACACTTCCGGTTGAAATTGTGCCACTATCTTCAGAATTTCCACTGGGACTGGGAGCGTTTTTGTTCAGCTAGGATCTCGAAGCCCGTAGCAGCTCGTCTCTGGTAGACAAAGGGATCTCATTCTCAGGAACCTCGATAGCTTCATGATCTTCAATGGAGTGGGTAGGGAAGAGTTCGTCCACTATCCTTTCTTTGACCTCTGTGGGCATATCCGTGGTAACCATCCCCTTGAGTTTTTTAGCATACTCTTATATCCCAAACGCCAGGGGTCGCTCTCAATGTCCTCTCAGAGGTCTCTCCATTTCTGGGCTTTGCTCTTCAGGATGGCGGTTTTTAGGGTCCATCTTGTCTGTCTGTACTTTTCTGTCTTTATCTAGGACTCTGTAGAGCCTCGCCTGGAACGCTGAGCTAGTCTTTTGTACCAGAAACAGCTCTTTCTTAGAACCGTTATTTCCTGGTTCCACCAATAGGTAAGGTGGCGGTCCCTCATGCCAATTTTCTAAGGCATAGAGGCCTCACATTCTATCGTTAGTAGCCCTATTGTCACTGTTACCATTTAACAACATCACAGCAAAGGCTCCTCCTGTTGCTCTCTGTTGGATTCTTTGTAGAGCCCCTTTTCCCCTTTGAAATCATGGTGTTGAAAAGGTCCCTGTCCAATCTCTCTACATTCCAGCGTAACGGGGGTCCGCTTCTTGACATTGGCTGGCTGGGTTACCCCTAATCGAATACAGAATATATTGGTGGTCGCTGGCTGAGTAGTCTTCCAATACTCGCCAGCCCACCAAACGTGGTGCCTACCTCTCAGAAGCCATGGTGATGTTTGGGATTGTACCCGTGCATCCAGCTCTTCTAAAATTTGGGCCATTTTCCTCATTTACTACAACTAGTCTAAGCCTGGCTACCATCTCCATAATTCTACAGCCTCTACCATCTGGGTGAGGCATCCACCAATACATCGCCCCTAACATTTCAAATTTCATGCTCTATTCCATCAGTTTTTCCTCAAAGACTGTGATAGGTTCATTTGGCGTTAAGTAGCAGCTAAAGTTGGTGACGCCACTGCTCCTCATCACTCTTGTTAGGTACTAGGAAAGTGAAGGTGTGTTATTAAATTAATTTCTCTCCAGTAGGCGACTACACATATGCGGTATATTTGGATACCTAATTTATAATGTACTTAGTTTAATGTTTATAGTTTATAGGTAGGTATTTTGGGTAGAAGGGCTATCCAATACCAAAATTATAAGCAGTTTTGTGATAATTAGAAGCCTTTTTTCTTCGTTTCGTGTACCAAGAATGATTTGCCACGCGTGTGTTACATGCGTACGCCGCATAATGCGAAGCAAAAGTCATTCGTAGAAACTGAATGGACAGTGACTGTGTTTAGGTCTTTAATTTTTTATTCTCCGGCATGTGATTTATAGAAAAAAGAAGCAAGAGATATTCTTTCCCTTCCCATTACCTTCCGATGAGGCCTTTTTTCTTTGGGATTACGAAAACAAGGAAAGAGAGTTATTGTGTTTTCCTCGTCGCTTCTGGGAAGGCTGTGGAAAGAGAAGTGAAGACAACAGGGGAGGGGGGGGGGATAGAGAAACGGAGGCCGGTTTAAGTGGGGCCAGTTAAGATAGCGTCTACTGTAGTTTTAATAGATATGTCAGTCGGATCCCTCAGACCATAGAACATTTCGAACATACTGTTAAGTAATGCATGCAATACAGGGACGAACCTATGAAAGGATTGTATATATAACTTTACTGAGAATTAAAATAAGAGAAAAAACAAAAATATCATGTCTTCTCGAAATTAACCCCCCAATTATCGCCCTCCATCAGCAGTAAATTTCCATCATAAAACTTCCAGCATGAAATTTGAAACTCCTGGCATATTTTCCAAAACTAGACCAAATTCATAATTGAGCAAGAAATATCACGAAAATCTGAAGATAAAAGTTTGAACATCATGATTTATTATTATTACCCCCTCCATTCACCCCCTTCCATGATGAAATTTGAAACTCCTGATGTAGGATCTAAAACGAGACCGAATTCATAGTTGAACAAAAAAAGAATCACGAAAATCAGACGAGAATTGTTAAAACATCATAATTTATCAGTATTGCCCCCTCCTCCCGTGAATAAATTCGAAACTTCTGACATAAGTTCCAAAACTATTTCGAATCCGTGATAGAACAAAATAAGAATCACAAAAATCGGTCGAGGTTTGTAGCTTGGGGAGCTCTTGAAAGAATCGGTAATTATTTCCTACAACCCCCACCACGACTGCATATTCGAAATTCCGAAAATTTCTTGCACAACTAGACTAAACTTGGAATCAAATCTAATAACAATGACGATAATCGGTTGAAAATTATAGCCTCGGTGGCGTCGACAAATTTTTTTGTAAAAAAATACGTTTTTTCGGGTTTACCCCCTCTATTTCTCTTTTCCATCTCGGGATTCAAAATTCCCTGGGTTCGCTGCACTACTGGAATGGAAATGGGATCGAACATAGAAAGAATCTCGAAGATCGGTTGAGAATCGTGGCCCGGGCAGCGTCGACAAAATTTGTCACACATACACAGTCATGTGGTTTTTTCAAAGATTCGGTCATAGAATGGTCTGAGACGGATTTGTATACAGTTATTTTTTGACATTTTACCTATTACTTTACTCAAAAAGTGTTACGAAGAAAGCGTTATGAAAAATTTCTAATGATTTTCACGTACAACCGATTCGTTGCTACGGCAGCTTAACTTCGCCAGTTATCATCGTACAAAAATCATTCACCACTCGTTGAATAGCTCTCGATTTACCTAACCATATTACGTTAACCACTGCAAAGTGTGTGGCCAACCAGCTGAGTTATGAGCATGGTTATATGAATAATTGTTTACACACAGGTGATAATTCTCACCAATTGCTATTGTGAACATGATTGCAACCGCTTGATAATTTCTGATGATTTCATTGAGCTGGTGTTTCGATGATTTGATTCCTAGCAGGTGATCCGAATATTGCGAGAACAGTTTGATTTGTGAAGCGGTGGTTAAATCATTTTAATAGGTAATAGGTAATTTCTATACTTTACACTCTAGGAAGCTGTAATTTCGAATGAAGCCTCTTTAGGACATTTACTTTAGGAGCCCAAGGCTCAGATCAGCTGAGTGACTCTTAGAGCTTGCATACGAGTCAGCAACACATACGGGTCTGCAACTAAAGACATAAAATGTCCCAATGTGTTGCAGACTCGTATGCAATCGTTTCTGATGATTATCGAATACATTTGGTAGTGAAGTTTGGTTTTCTATTGATTTTCACGTACAACTAATGTGTAACTGGCCAGGTTTAACTCCCTTAGTTTTCATAGCAGGAAAATTTTTCTCGTGTTTGGGTTTTGACCCCACCCCTTTGGATTAATTCCAATAGGCGTCCTTCTAATTAACGAAGCCTTGCCTATAAGACATTGCTTCAGAGAGACGTCCAAAACCTCCACTGCACTTGTCATGGATGAATGTGCCATACAGGGAGGGGCGTCGTTAGAGGGGTATACAACTGATATGTGAAAGTAGACATTTGTTGGTGCATTTTGACAAACAACTTAATATAGAAATACATAAATATTAATCCGCAATGTAAAAATTGGTATTTATTTGTTTTGTTATTTTGGGTTGCAGTTTTTTTTGCGAAAGACCCAGAAACAGAGGCTTGCTCGACAGTGCCAAATGGTTGTACAAACAAAGCAAAAGCAGTATGCGATTCAATAGATGCGGAATGTATTAGCAATACATGGACGACTTATCATTGTGACTGCCCGGAAGGCTTAGCAGGACAGCTTTGCCAATCCGATGCAGGTAAAGAAGTATCAGTCGCTACAATTGACATCCTTGCAGAATTACAAAAACGTTTCTATTGTTATTCAAACCGGCTAATTAATGTTGTTTTAATGAAAATTATAATGAACGATGTTTATGGATGATGCTTGTTGTCGTCAATGTTTGTTGTTGAGAGCCGAAATTAAGTGCCTGAAACAAGATTAGTTGATCTATTTCTTGGTAGCAAAGGTTCGTTAGTACCCGAGTGCTTGTTTTGAGAAAATGTTTGTTAGCCACGCATATATTATAAAGAACTATAATAATAACATATTATTATTGAACTATAATACAGGGTGATCCGCTAGGAGATACAAACAATTTTTTGTAAAGTATTACGTCAAAAAATGGAGTAAAATGTCGCCAACTGCATATTTTTATTTTTATTCGTTCTCGAGATATGATTTTGACATGGATATGTCTATGGGCTGAGGGTCATATGTTTTTCAAATTCAACCCAATTTTCAGATCAAAAATTGTAACGCGATACCGATAAATTCGGAAACTATACTGCAAGGATGAAATCGGAAATCATAAGGAATTTTATTGGGAAGGTCTCTAATCCATGGCTGTTTAAAGTCTCTTTGTTAGTGAGCAAAATTCTCTTCTGTTCATACTAGGAAGTTGAAATTTGATAGGGAGACTTCCTAGTCCCGGAGCCAAGGCCAAAAATAGGTAGGAATTTGAGAAGAAGGTTTGAGATTAGATTTAGAAAATTTAGTCCGTTCTGAGTGAAAAAATCTTAGTCTGCCGTCTCAAAATTGGTCGAATACAAAATGGCGGCCTCATAAAGATGGCTTAATTTGACCATTTTAAAGTTTTTCTCAAGGAATTTCCAAACCATACATCCTACAGACATTTTTATGCGTAGCAAAGTTGTAGAGCATAAAAAAAAAGATTCTATCCAAAAACTCTGAAATATCTCTTAAAATAAGCGAATTACAAACAATTGAAGGCTGATTTTGGGTCAGTCCTCCCCTCCTCATATCCACACTTTTGCCATTCAAAATCCCCTAGCGACCTCAATATTGGTTTGATTCAGGTCGGCCAAACCCCATTCGATTCAGGCTTAAAAAGGTAGGTACCTACTTTTCAAAGTTCGTATCGAGCAAGTTTTAGCGGAGACCTTTCCCCATTGACTTACAGCCGTACTTATGAATTGTATGTCATTTTACACTTAAAGTTAGTAAAAACGGCCTTTTACTTCCTACTTTAATGGGAAACGGTAAGAGCCAAACCTTGCTCGATACCAGCTTTGGAAAATATTTTATCCTGAATCGAATGGGGTTTGGCAGACCTGAATCAGACGAATATTGAGGTCGATAGGGTTTTTGAGTAGCAAAAGTTTTGTCGGGGGAGGAGAGGACTAACCCAAAATTAGCCCGATTTCAATTATTTGTAATTCACTTATTTAAGAAGATAATTACTTTTCTACGTATAAAAATTTCTGTAGGATGTATGGTTCAGGAATTATTAGAGAAAAATTTTAAATGGGCAAATTAAGCCATCATTTTGAGGCCGCCATTTTGTATTCTGATAACGCCATTTACTGATAACAATTTAACCATTGATTACGTTGGTGAAACCCATTTGTTTTAAATCATCGTTCAAAACTCTGGTTAAACCATGGTTAGGGATTGTTGACGAAACCGGCCCTAAGCGTAACGGTCTGTTCTGGTGTGAGGACATCTGGGAAAGGGAATACCTGCGATGGCTCGACAACACCGCGGAAGAGGTTCAGCATGAAAGAACGGGATTCCTTCAGCGCTTTGTCTTTCGCCTTTTCAGGTTTTGGCTGGGCAGCTGTTGCGAGTTGCCTGAAACATAGGAACATATTTGGAGATAATTCATGACCAGGGCCGTGGAGAGAAAATTTAGGCCCGGGGGCAGTTTTCCTCTGAGCGAGAAAGACAAGTGCCAATACGAGTATTTTGACGCCAAAGTGAAGTTTAGATGAGCTCCCATCTATCTCAATCTATTCATGGGTGGTATTATTTTATTATAATGCGTAGATGTTGAAAAATCGATTTGGAAATCTGTCTAGAAAACGTTGAAAATCAACTTGGAAATCATTGAATTCGTTTGGAAAACGTTGGATTTAATATGGAATGTATATAGCATTTTTTTTCTTTTCTTTTTTTAGAAAAATAAGGGCGGAATTCATAGACAAAACCTGAGTGTGTGTGTTCACTCGCACTCAACTAAATGGAGGGTCACCCTCCACTCAACAGTTCAAATTCATAGTTGAGTGGGGTGGTTCACTTAACAGTTAGGGGCACACTCAGATTACACGAGTTTGACTGAGCACTCAGGGGACATTCAACGCTTTTTCAACTCATGTTGGCAGCTCTGACAGTATGTTGTAGGGGAAGTTTCCCTGGTTTGTGGGAACAGGGAAAGAAAAATTCCCTCTCACATTCCACACTGATCAATAACAGTTCTCAAAGGTTACTCTTTTCTTTGTGTTTTGCATTTTATGCTATTATCCTAGTTTCTTGAGGAGACAGGACATAGGCCTTATCAGACAAAGACGAAAGTTATTGGTCCTCCCGCCTGGATCCGGGCAGCCACAAGTTGAATTGTATCCTTGTTGCTTGTTGGTTGAAGTGCTGATAATGTGTGTTTATTATGTATTGAGTTGTAGAATTGAATTGTATAATTATGTATAGAAGTGAGAAAACAATGATTAGCCATTTGGTTTTGAAGAACAGAGATGTAGTTGAAAATGAGAAGAGTTATAGGTATAATGAGACTGTTGGACAAAAAAGAAGACGTGAGGTTTTGGGAGAGCTTCAAGCAATCACATTTTCGTGGAATTCTCATTGATTGATTCTCATTGATCCTGATGAATGGAAGGAATGGCATACTCATTCCACAAACCAAGATGAATCGGAAAACCATGCACTACAAACTTGGTATGTAGACATCGCATAAAATCAAAGACCGACCAGCACTTTCAGCTATAGTGGTTATAAATCCTTTCCATTCATTTTAGGCTCCATCAGGTTCGTAGTTATCCATGACTGTCTCTTTCCCGAATAGGAATAGATTGCAAAATATTTCGTTGTTGATTGCATAACATTCAAATGGGGTCTGTTGGTCACATCAAACATGTACTTAACTACAATTTAGGAACAGCCTACCTAATCTTATGAGTATGTATTCTTCTATTTTTTTAATAAACTCCGAACTAAATGAACGATGTATGCTCTACTATATTACCAGTATACCTACATGAAAATAATAATAAAAGTCATCAGTTGACACACTGTGACCTCCTGCCGTCAGTCAGAATATTACACCGTTGAGCTGAGGGTGAAACTCCACACTCAGTGCACCCTCACGGTCGCCCTCAAATCTCGTCTATGAATCACACAGAGTGCATGAATTCCCTTATCGCACTTAGGGGACCTCTCAGACTCAATTCCCGTCTATTAATTCCACCCTGAAAGTTTATTTATAGCGAAAGATGTGCATTGGATATGGTTTAACTTCCAGATCATCTTATGGTATAAGGGATGACAGCCCCCTCCTCCAATGTCAGCAAATTCTCAGCCCCTCTCTACTTTTTTCCCGCATTTCGAATATAACTTCCGGCGGCTCGAATTATCGCAAAAGCAACTCTGGCTCGTACCCATCCTCGAATCAGCCTTTGTGATCGTCCCCAGCGATCTCCCAGACGTTCAGCTAGTACTTTCATAAAAGTAATCATTTGATGAGCATAGATAGCATCTGCAGTATGTACGAAGGGAGTTCTTCACGAGCTTGGATGTATTTCATCATTTTTTCTCCGTCTGCTGCCTTCATAACTGCCGACACAGTTCGGGAACCAAATGAGGGAGCGTCAGTATCAATGACACAGACGTCAAACAACGCCTCCCTCTGAGGCTCCCAAACCACACGGCATACCACTTCCCCGCGTAATCCGGGTACACAATTATTGGCCTCTCGAAGAAAAGGCCATTTACAGCAGTTTCCTCAAGCCATATTCATCTATCCTCCAAGTACATTCCGAACCTTATTATGGCGACGCATAACTAGTCCTCCTGATTTGCAGTCCAAAGCATGTTGCAGTACGAAACTTTGTACCCCACACCCATCACACGACATCGGCATATTATGTGGCGTACGTTTATATCGTTCACCTATCTCATCTCTAAACTGAGAAGGGGATAGGTCAAAACTATCCGCAGAAATTGGGAGAACTGACAGCCACCCAGAAGATTTGCACTCACTGACTGATTCTACAGAGCGACTGATTGCACTTGTCAGTCAGCTGTAAATTTAATAAGGGTCCTTTCTAACAACGCGTCTTCTGACTCCTCTCGTTTGTGTACCGCTGCCTGTCTTGCCTCTTTCTTTTCAGTGTATTCACGTGATCGTTGCCTATGAGTTCTCCGTTCTCCGACAAATTGCGTCTCTAAGCCAGAGGTGATCCAGCCTTGTCTGTTTCATACTGCAGAGTTGCTCTTTTTGCAGGATTAGTGTACCCCAGTCCTGCTTTACTCACTTTCCATGAAAACTGCTCACATTCTTCTTCAGAAGCATGGCCTCCCAGAACTCCTGGAATGAAACAAGCATTTGTTGTTTCTTTCAAGGCCTAGTATACTTTTGGCCACCCGCTGCAGGAGTTGCCACTGGAATTTTAATGACTTAGTGAATGCTGCATGTGCGTACTGTGGTAGGCTCATCGCTGCCATGCATGCTTATCAAGCGCCCCTCTCGACGTATCTATTTTTTCTTCCATATAGCGTTTCTTTTCTTATTCACTCCCGATGAAACCACCTAGAAACCTCTGCGCAGTAACTACCTATATTTCTGTACCCTTAAATGTATTTTGGGCTTCCTCTTTGTCATCAGGATGAACTACCAACAACGATTTTCTCCCCTGTGGGAAGTAACCATATTTTGGTCCTTGACAAAAAAGGTCCTCCCACTACCTTCACACATTACTCAGTTCATCTTGGGAGGACGAATCACCTGCATACCAACATTGGGTAATCCCTTGAAAATCCTGAAGAAGTTTGGAAAATGTTGGGTTCTATTTTAAAAATGTTGAGTCCTATTGGGAAAAGGTTAAGTCCTACATAGAAAACTTGGATTTTTTGGAAAATCCACCTTTTTTAGGCGTTATCTGATCTTAGGAACTACCAAAAAAATCAAAACTGGTGGCGAATGATAAATAATATCCCAAAAAATTAAACTTTATCAAACAAATTCATTACGAGGTTCTTTTATCAATTTTAAAATTTCAAGTAATTTTGAATCCTATTTGGAAATATTGGATTTCATTTGGAAAATGTTGGATCCTATTTGGAAAGTGTGGAATTCTTTTGGGAAGTGTTGGATTCAATCTGGAAAAGGTTGAATTTAATACGGAAAATCCAAATACAGATGTAAGTTAATTTAATTTAGTTCATTTTCTCTCGCCACGTTTAATAAAAACATCACCTGCTGAGCAGTGATGTTAGGGATAGCTAATATGAAGTACATAGGTTACTTTGTGTTTTAGTGAATAAACATAAATTTATTTGACAAAGTCATATTCCAGCTATGAAGATGGGTTGTTTATACGATGGATTGGTTTGTAACGTCCTTGAAGCAACCTGAAGCCAATCGGTGCTGTGGAGCCTAGGTTCAATTCCTGGGCTGGTACCTAACCATTAGTATCAGGTCTGGGGTCTTGTCGCATATGCGAGATTTAGCCTATAAATTTGAAATACACATTGAGGGTTAACTCAAAGAAACAACATTTGAATTAATTTAGTATAATTGGTTCGTGCAACTAATATGTTGGTTTTTTGTACATACCCCTAGTTCTCTGAAGGAAGTTGAATAAGTTGTTAGTTGGCAGCATGAAATGTGGTGAGATTTTATATAAATCTAGCTTTTGTGGGGTGGGAAATACTCAGGTAATTTTGGTATTGTAACCGATTTGCGTAACACAATTTTTGGTAATCGGACGAAAGGATGACTCTGTCGCCAATATTATAAATATAAATCGCCCACAACGAAATATAATTATATAGTCTTCAGTCATGCCAACATATAATTTCCCTCGGCATGAGTCAATTACGGGAGACAAATTATCCCCAAGCTTTCTCAGCTGAACCGAGCAACTTCGCACCTTGTCAGGGTGGAGAAATATTTATATTATATTTACATTCGTTCTATAATTACGCATAGTGGCGATTATTGATGCATGATTTTGGAGTGTGGGTTGGGGAAAGAATCATTAGATCGTTAATTTTTATTTCTTATTCCATGTTTTCAGATGAGAACATTGTGAAAAATCCCATGCTTCTCAACTACGTGTATGCTCCATTGATCCGTACACCGCCAAAATCCGGTCCTAACCTCCAGCCCGCTCTTTACGTCTTAGCTGAAAGCCTCGGAGACGACTTCGAGCTCGTAGTGCATTTCTCAGAACGAAGAAGAATCAAATTGTTGGCTAGTGATTTTACGAAAAAAAATTACCGTGAAGAATGTTTGGAAGATATAGACAAAAAGATACACTTCATCAGTAAATATCACTGTAATTTGATTCCTGCAGGTAAATATGAATATATATATATATATATATATATATATATATATATATATATATACACATTGTAAGTATTTACGTAATCGATGTTTCCTCAAACCTATACCTATCCATCAGTCCAAATTAGGGCCTCCATTTCAAATTTAAGCTTCATAGGTTGAATAGCAAAGAGCATAGCGCCGGATCTCACTCAGCTGACCTGGGTGGCTCTAGACTTCATGCATCGTTTCTAGACGACCCAAGACACCACCATTTCAGCTTTCATAAATTGGATAGCAGATAATGAACTCTGGAGCTCACACAGCTGATCTGGGGAGCTTCAAGCTTTACCATTCGTTTCTAGACGCTCCAAGGGGTCCCTATTCCAAATATCAGCTTCATAAGTTGAATAGCATATAGCTCATAGCACATAGCTCCGGATCCCACGGAGCTGATCCAGGAGACTCTTGGCTTCATGGTTCGTTTCTAGACGTCCCAAGAGTTCTCCATATCAAATCTCAGCTTCGTAGGTTGAATAACAACGAAATTAGATCTGCTGCTACTTCAGTCTCTAATAGCAATGATCCTAGCTTCGGATCTCACTCAGCTGATCTGGGGGGGGGGGGGGGGCTCTAGATTTCATTAATCGTTTCTAAACGTCTCAAGGGTTCTCCATTTCAAATTTTAGTTTCATAGGTTAAAAGCAAAGAAATTAGCACCGCCGCTACTTTAGTCTCGTTTCTTCGTGAAAAGGCATCCATCAAGCGCACTTTTAACACAGAATATTAGAGAGTTCCTGGTTACTACGGTATCTTAATACGGTGTACGTGAATCTAGGGAGAACCGAAATTTTGCTAACACGCTGGCTGTTACTACGGTGCAAACTCGGTGTTTCATGCGTAGTCTCTTATCAAATTTTGTAGCCTGACGTTGATTCCGAGATTCCAACATCTTGTATTTCTCCGACTCTGCTTTCCTTCATCCGGATCTCACATTCCATCATCTATCATCGTGTGGCATATTGTTCTGTTTTCAATTCGTAGTGATCTTTGCAAAGTGAACCTTTCTAATCGGCCAAGAAAATTTGTTTAAACTCCCTCCCAAAATTTGTAGGTTGCGTTATAAGATACCTACATAGATTTCAAAAATCGAATCAGTCCGTCGTCCGTCCTTCCGCATTTTTATTTGTGCAATGAAAATCAGCGAGAAGTATTAGACATTGTAGGCTTATACATCAAGCTAGTTGATTGAGTAAAGACGAGCTTGACGATGTATTCCAGGTTTACCTACCAAGTTTACACATCCATCAGGAACACTGGCGATCGTTCAAGTAAGTTCTTGCTCAACTGTGTTAGTACCTAGTAATATTGATGTATGTAGATATAGAGGTTGGTATAAATATACAGAGTTTATGCATTTTGAGTAGAATCAGTAAAATAATACATGATGGTATCTAAAAAGTTTAATGTTTATTGTTTGTAAATCTTTAAAGTTTATTGTTTGTATCATGAAAAAGGTAGATATGATTGAAATGAAAAGATTTTATCCGTTTTTCGGCAACCCTTTATCTTCCGTTTTGTTGACTTAGTTGTTTTTTGACATTCGATTAGTGGACTGCTTCGAGTAAAAATAAGATGGATATAAATAAATTAAGTATATTTTAATGTAATTATATATTTAACTTATATTTTAAATAATACAATTAATATATTTAGTATAAATTTTAATATAAATATGAACCGAAGACGATTATCACTGAAACCTTCTTCGGATTTATAAATTTACTGGCGTAGTGTTGAAGACGTGCTAAGACTCGATCTTGCGTGTCAATCAAGCAGTCTCCCATTCACGTCGCTTGACTGGAGTAATTTGTCAGCTGTCGGTTGTTATCAGATCAGCTGATAATGGTTCACGTGCACCGTGTGATCCGTAACCGTAGTAACCAGGAGCTCTCTATTGTGTTTTAGCCTTAGCTTCTACAACCGAAAATGAAACGTCTATGTGTAACGAAAATGTGTTACAATAATAGAGAGTTTTTGTTCTTCCCGTAAGATTTTCTCCCGTTGACGTGTAGAGCAGCGTCTAGAACAAGCAGCTGAAGATGCTAGCTCTTCACGTGATTTTTACGCGTATTTCTACACGTATACGTGAAAAACCAAACGCTAACGTCACGTTAACGTCTCTATAAGTGTTTCAGAAGCTGTTTTGTATTGTTTTCGTACAACCTATTCTTATTTAAATAATTAATTGCTTTATAATTATTTATAAATACATAATTATTATAAATAAATTTATTGCTTAGGTACCTACCTTAGATGGCTGAATTTTGTAGCGGAGCACTTCACTATAACCTCTCGACTTGTTGACCAACCAACGTGTTGTTGGCAACCACACAGTAGTTACCTTTGCTGATAACTGCGTAACTGCGGTTACCTTGGTCACACTGATTACTGTTGTTACCTTTGCGTCAGGCTATGATGACTACCCGTAGGCCGAAATTCTAACGAATGCATTTTCCCGTGCACGTGTAGATAGGCCTTTTTCCCGTACACGCGTAATTCTACACGTTGACGTGAAGATTCGAGCGTGCGCAGTTGGTATCTCTTAAGTTGGTAAGTCTTTTCACGTACACGGGTAGAAAATTACGGGAAGAACAAAAACTCTCTAATTTCTAATGATTTCCGCTTACAACCGAGTCGTTGCTAGGGAAATGGTACTTTGTCATTTTTCATCCCACAAAATTCGTTGTCTATTCGTTCGAAAGCTCTCGATTTATCCAACCATATTATGTTAACATATAATGTTATGTTAACATATTGTGTTAACATATAATGTTATGTTAACATATTGTGTTAACATATAATGTTATGTTAACATATTGTGTTAACATATAATGTTATGTTAACATATTGTGTTAACATATAATGTTAACATATATGTAAACATATTAATTTATTCATCATTTTGAATCCACAGGGATGCTGTACGGTTACGGCATATTTTTGGATAAAGGGATGAGAGTTAACCTGGATGCCCCTGACAATGTTCAGTCGACTAACCCTGAATACTCTCGCACCAGGCGATCACTTGGACGATTCTCCTACCAGTCGATAACTCTGAAGAACAATCAAGGGGTTACCTGGTCGTGGGATACGTTCCCAGTTTTCGTCCCATACGATAAGTATTCCGTACTGTGTTCGAGGAATTTGCTCCTCAGCGGTTGGTAAGTCCCTTTTTCATTTGATTCTTAATGATATGTGTTTATATGCAGATGGTTATATTGATGATTGAAATGTGTAAAGAAATATTGAAAGAGAAACGGATAAAGAGAAAGAGAGAGAGAGGGAGCAAAAGAGAGGAAATACGATTTATAAAGAACCCAGTATCTTAAAAATATGATGATGAGTTGAGTGTACCGAGTCTTTTCTTTTGTGCATACGTATAGGAAACTCACGTATGGTTCACTAGTAATGGAATTCGTGAAAGACTATCCAAGGCCTAACCGCATAATCCCAGTAAATGTAACCCTATCTCGGTTAATGTAGCTCCAGAACATTACTATATTATAATGGAGCGATGCACAGTTTGGATATATCCGTTGCAGTGAGATCTACACTAGCTATGTTGTTCCTTGCAGTAGGCTCTGCAGGAAAGTACTAAGACATTATTGTCAACCAGTGATTTTAAGCTAATTCTTTAGTAGAAAATGAAGAAATCGCAATGGCTCCAAAAATTTTCAAATCAAAATTTTCGAAAATTTTCTTCATTGAAATCCGTTCGAGACATTTTGAAACGAAGATAACTTTCCTTAGGATTGAGATAAAAATTCCGTTCTTGCGCCGAAAAAACGAGTTTTCCAAACGAAAGGACGAGTTTGTGGGCCAGCACTTTTTGAGCACATTAAATTGGTCAAAATTCAAAAAATTTGTTTAAAAAATCACTAAAAATGACTGGAAACGTCTAGAAATCGTTAAATGTATACTTTTATCAGTATTTTAGTCGAAAGAAGTTTATCAACGATGAACTAAAACAATAAAAAATTTAATCACAAGATTATGGTGAAAAAATTTACTTGAATTCCATTAATATTTGCTGAAAAAATCTATTAAAGAATTGAAAAATTGCTGAATATTTAAAATTTGTTTTGAATCGTAAAATATGCTTTAGAGCGAGTTTATTTGTCATAAAATTGGTGGTTAACAATTTCTTTGTACTCGAATTGCTCAAATTTCAAAATGTATCATTAAATGTACATAATATATAATTTACGCTGCCCGACTGGAACTTTTTCATTTATAATTCCAGGCGGTGACTGTCCTTAGGAGTGAACGAATTCCGGTCTTGCGCCAAAAAAAATTCTCCAAATGAAAGGATGAGTTCGTTATCTACTATTTTCTGGTATCACATTAAATTACCCAAATTTCAAAAAATGTGCTTGAAAAATCACTAAAACTGTTTTTAAAAATTGCTTAAAACCCTTCAATTTTTAGTTTTATACAGAATTTTAGTCAAGAGAAGTTGATCAACAACGAACTAAAACATTTGAAAAATCGTGCCCAAAATAATGCAAAACAATGTACTTAAATTTCAGTAATATTTGCTGAAAAACCGATGAAACTCGAATGAGCTAACAATCCAAAATCTTTTTCGAATATCAAAATATTATTTAGAAGTTTTTAATAAGACTTCAAATAGGTAGTTAACAGTTTTGCTCACTCAAAGTACTCAAATTTCTAAACAATGTATCATAAAAAAAGCCCAGTCATGCAGCATGACCCCATGAGCGAATTTTTGAAGAAATCTTAGAAATTTCAGTCGCCATTGACGGCCGAGCGGAGCGAGGCCTTGGGTCTGCGTGCTAGTACGTACATAAATAAAACTTCTTCATAATTTCATGGCTGATATTTTCTAAGCCACAGTCAGTATTAAAGCTACATCAAGTCCTAAAACAGTTGAGCGTAAAACATTAAAGAGAGCGACCGAGAGAATCGGACTACAGAATATTTCACAGAGTAAACTCATCAGTTGTGATTATTGTGATTAAGTACTTTTTTTTTTTCAACAAGCACCTACTACTTACGTTTTAAACAGCATGGTTCTAGGATTGGTTATACAGGGATACTTCCATAAGAGCAGTTCAATCTGAATTTAGAAAATGTTTCATGCAAATATTACTGCTTTTTACAACTAGCGAATGGCATTATTTCGATTTTTGACTGATTTTTCAACTTTGAAATTTTTGAAAACTTGATACATATTCTTATAGGAAATTTTACGCTGATTCCGAATATACCACATGTTAGTATGCTGGAAAAATTATTTCGCACAACAAATCGCAAAAAACAGGCTATTTTGAAATTTTTGACTACATTTTTGAAAATTTCAACCCGAAGATGTAATCCGATCATGCTGGCCAACGAACTTGAACTTTCGTTTTGTGTTCTGAACATTTTAAAATTTGTTTGAAGTTTCTAGCACAATTCTACGGACAGTTATCGTCTGGAATGACACATACATACATACATACATATATACATACATACATACATATATACATACATAAAAAATGCGTTAAACTTCAGAATATGATTCAGAATAGCCTGAAACGGATTTCTGCATAAATTTTTTTCAAAAATTCACATTCTACAAATTTTGAGGCGAGAGCAATAGCTTAATTTTCTTCAAAAATTCGCTAATAATAAGATAGTTTACGAAAATTCGTCTTTCATTAATTGACCTTATCGGATCAAGATGAGGTTAAGTGAAAGCCATTTGGGATAGGTATATACATATGTCATGGCCACACCAACCAGTACTCACAGCCGTGGCTCTTGCCTGGTCAGGACAATAACAGCAACAACAACTGAACGGGCTGTTGATTTTAAGTGATAACCGGTCGATCGCCTTGATATCGGAATCCGACGAAAACTAGGGTCAACTAGGCCCCATGTTGCCGAAATTGCAAGGAGTACAAAAACTAGGGGGGGAAACAAGTGGCAAGGGGAAAAATCGTCATGCTTGAGTGAATTTTTGTAAATTATCGTGTTATATAATGTTGAATTGTTTTGGACAATTGGATTCTTGTGAACAATCGGAGAAGAGAAGGTGCGAAAAGAAAACAGTGAATTTGTACTTAGTTATACCTATTTCCACCAGAGAGTGTCCACTGATCGTTCCATGTAAACGATCACAACTCACCTTATCAGCTTCTACAAGAAGGGATAACTCTCATTGTAGGAAAGCAGATGCAGGTTCGTGTCGCCGTTGTTTCGTTTCAAGCAACGAACTAAAACAACTGGAATGATATCTGGGGGGGACCAGGGCCGGCCTAAGGGGCAGGGACGGATTAAAAGGGGGGCGGTGCCCCCCCCCCCCCCCTCCGAGATGCAGAAGAAAAAAATCACGCGTGGTGTCAGGATATTCATGGGTAAATTCGGAGATTTCCAGAAGCGCTTGAGGGAAAGAATCATCAGCGCTATTGTGTCCGCGTCGTGCTGTCGTCCGTCGTTACCATTTCGAGAGGTAGAAGAACAGTAGAAAACAAACTTCAGGTGAAATGCGAACTTAAGTGGTTATTTGTGTTTGAGCTTAGCTCCTTCATGAAACGAGCATCGAAGATAGCATCATTCTTCTTCAAAACACTTGGAGCAGCAGGTAAGAAATATATTTTCTATTAATACCTATGATCAGTGTGTTGCCTTTCACGTTTCACTGACTGTGATAGGGGGGTGGTTTGGGGGTAAATGCAAATGCAAATACTTACTTGGGAGTAAATGCATTATTTGATAATTTTCCGATTTCAAAGTAGATACTACCTATTTTTCGTAGGCATCCGCAAGAACATTTCGTACTACAAACTTGTATCTCACAACATAAAGATTCAAACGAGCAGGTTTGTGTTTAAATAATAAGTTTGTATACCAAATTTGTTGGTAGTTCAATTACAAGTTGAGTAGGTTGGTAGTAGAATTTGAGCTAGTTACCTTCTCAGATCCTGGAAATTACCGTTTAATGAAGCAGGGAAGGTACTCATGGTTTGGCGAAACGCGATAATTGCGGGAAGGGCGATCCAGCGAGGAGATGGTTGATTGAACCTGAGGTCGCTAGGTCGCATAGGTCGCATAGGGGTCTATCTAGTAGCGTCTCCGTGGAGCTGATATATAGGGATCCTCCACCGAATAGTCTCGATAGTATCGATTCGGCCTCTTAACACATCGATGCATTCAGATGCAGTGATAGGAGTTATTTCAGAGCGCTCTGGAGACCTCCCTCAAAAGCATTTCCTACTGAGTGGTGAAGTTACTGTGATTGTTTCCTGAAACGATTGTAGTGACGTAGTCCATTGGTTGGGATAACGAACTCGTGAGCCAAAGGTCGAGTTTTTTTTTTTTTTTTTTTTTTTTTTTTTTTTAATACTAAAACGTCATTCTGACCCGCATGTCCAACTAATCTGAATTTTCACTATTGCACTAAGGAATTGACTACTACTTGATGTTACGTATTTTTGAGATGATCACCAAACTATACAGACCACCAAACTATACACTTCATTTTGACCTACTTGTCCACTAATCTGCATTTTTATTAAGGGATTGACTACTTGATATTATGTATTTTTGAGATGCGAGCATCCAGACCACCATACTATACACATCATTCTGATCCACCATGTCCAACTAATCTGCGTTTTTTCTAAGGGATTGACTGGAACTTTTGCAATTTTGGCGCTCAGAAGGTCGGTCAGTTGATTTCAAAATGAGCAAATCGATGTGTTTTGAGGCTGAATCGATACCACCGAGAATGGATGGCAGTAAATAAGAGTGGGGGATCCCTGTATTTCAGCTCCATGGAGACACAAGTTGTCTATCTGGAGACTGATTCCTGCCTGATTCTGCTCCCCTCCTAACTCCAGGTGGAACATGCGATTCCTTTGTTGATGACCGCATTCCTCTCTGGCCATCGTTACCTCCTAGAAAAGCGCGTGGTTTCCCGTTAATAGCCCGCCATACACGAGCAGATATCTGCGACAGATTTGGTCGCCCGATCTCATCTGACAGATATCGCTAACGATCTGGAGTGACCGATGAGATCGGTCGTTGCCCCTTAACACGAAAAACTTATCGGCCGATCTTTCATGCCCGAGATCTGTCACCTGACCAGTGCCCGATGTCATCTGTTCGTTCGTGGGATGAAATCTGACAGATTCAGGTCTGTCACCGACGTTCGTCTGGCAGACTCGAGTTATCGGTCGAATCCGAAATTTTTTCCAGATCGGTCACAGATTCCGTAAGTTGATGCCATGGGGTTAGTGACTGTCCGTAGTAAAAAGCGTAAATTAGCGGCGGGTATTTTTTTTAATTGCCTATAAAACGGCTAAGCCAAAAAAATACAAGTTTGGGAGAAGTCATGGGTTTCGTCGTAAGCAATGTTTTTGACGTTTTTGTTCATGTAGTCAACATGCTTCAACTGCCACAGACAAGGTCTGTCTCTATACATGTCGATCATCATTTCAATTAACTCGTTTGGCCACTCTTTTTTACCCATTTTTTGATACCGCACAAAAAAACACCAATAGAAACTGATTTCTTTAGAGGAGAGATCTCACAGGGGAAAACACACGTGGACAACTGAACATCTTAACGTTAAGGGACGCTGCCCGATCCAATAGAACAGTTCTGTGTACCACAGACATCGCTTCCGAGAAGTCTGCAGGTTAAGGGGGACGCCCGACTACCATCTGCTAGATTTAAACTCTCGCAGATATCTCTGGTCGATTTTCACATCTTTCATCATTTTTTAACGCCCACTAACGCACAGATCTTTCCCACAGATATCGTTTAAAAACGCGATATCTGTCGCAGATATCTGCTCGTGTATGGGTGGCTATTGTTTCTTCGCTCGGACCCTCCAAATCACCGTCCATTTAATCTAGATTTTTCGCGATTTTTTATTGTAGCCGCGTTAGGAATCCTTTCAAATTTCCCATACCTTTCCTCTGATCTTTCCTATCAATTTATTAGCTGTGCGGCATCTACACTTCAGAGCGTTGGATAATCGAAACTACCGGTAAGTCGCATTCCCTGGGTTTTCCCAGCTTTCCTATAAAATACAGTCCACCACATCTAAATTTCACATATCGCTAAACCAACTCAAAACGAACTATTCCTCGAGGCCTGATTAAGTAAACTTGATGTAGCTAGATGAAAAATTTAATAATTAGACAAAGAACAACCCGTAACCGCGAAGCTCCCGGACGGTCAGCCCTCCAAGTACTAACCATGACCAATGTTTCTCAACTTCGGAGATCAGACGAGAACCGATGTTTCCAACGAAATTTGAGTAGGCGAATACTATTTTTTTTTTTTTTTTTTTTTTTTTTTTTTTAAGGTTGTAGGTCTGTTAATACTCGAACCTAGTTATTTGATGCCTGTGATGATAGCTGATAAAGCAGAGTATAAAATGATTTCAAACTTCTTTTACTCGATTTCGAAATTAAGAGAATCTTTGACTTTGGAATACTGAAGAGACTAGCGTGACGATAGCGTTTGGTTAGTCGTGTAAAAATACGTATAGAAATACGTGAAGAGCTAGCATCTGCAGTTGCTTGCTCTAGACGCTGCTTTACTCGTTAACGTGGGAAAATCGTACGGAAAGAACAAAAACTATCATTTTCCAACACGTAGGATTTTAAAATTTAGTAGTAACCAATTGGGGAATTATTTTTATTAAAACATATTCGTGACAACCTTCATTTTCTTTCTCGTTGAAGATGAGTTTTATAGACACATAGCCTTCAAAATGAGTTGAAATATTAAAGAAATTATTTTTATTAATGCCATTAAGACTCTTGGTTGCTTAATAATACAGTTGGTGGTAAAATTTAAGAATTTTCAAAACTATTTCGTAACAAATGTGGTTTTTACTTTTATGAATGCATTGCTTTAAATAATACTGTTTTCAATTGTATTTAAAATAATTATTCTCTATTAGTATTTGTATTATTATTATGTTCGATTATAATTACTATATTTTCCTATAATCTCACCTATCGTATTTTACAAGTGTTTCCTTCTTTAATTTTACCAGTGTTTATATTTTATGTAATGTAGATGACTTTATCAATAAATATACTCATTACTGAAACACATCTGTTACACCTTTTAACCATCTTCAGTTTCTTATTTTTTTGAACCATTTTAACCGTCACATTTTTATTTTGTATTTGGTAGGTACCTGAGTTGCTCTAACGCTTTTATTTAATCGTAACTGCTACTTGGAGCTGCAGGGCTGTTAATAATTAATTTCTGACGGGGCCAAGCCGTATATGCATACTTTGAACAACTTAATTCCTACTTGATTTGAATGGACTGAAAAGAAAAAAACCCCATGAAATGTTATGTATTACATTGATGATACTTTTAGTTTTCTTTTAAATTCAGTTTATAGGTGAACGCTTATTCTTTTGCACTCCAGCTGTTTTGCCTTCCAGCGTTATAGATGTGGGGTGAGCGGGGTCGAGTGGCGAGAGGCGAGGGGGGGTTTAAAACTAGGGATTCCCATCTTTCCTCGGAACATTCTCTGACAATATCGTTCACTATCCAGGTATATAATTCTATGGACACGACACACCACTCCTCAGTTTTTGCCACATAAACGAGAAAAATGATAAAATTGAACATATTTACAAAGTCTAAAAAGCAGAACAATACTTTTGAATACATGTGAATTGAATTTACAGGGTGTCCCACGGAAAGGTTATAGGTACCCCCTTCCATTTCCCCTGAATACAGCGAAAAAATCGGACCCACGTCATTCTTTATATTTTTGTACGAGATCTCAGGAAAAATACTTCCGCGAGCGCCACTTGTGCCAGAACTGGCGCAAATTACATAACTTTTTTTTAACTGGGGTAACCGCCCCCTCTCCATTTTTATTGCAGATTCGAAATCTACGTGAAATTTCATGAAGAAATTTCCCATCATTTGATTTTTTCAAGTTTCCGTAAAGGGGCACAATGAGGAACTTTCATGTGTTGGAATTTCACACTTTTGACCTCGAATTCGGATTCAGCGCCCTTGAAAACACCCTAGTTCCAATTTTCAGTTCAAAAGACCGTTTAGTTTGGCTAATAAACGGGTAGGAAGATCACGCGTGACGTAATAGTGCAAGGGAGCTGAGGGTTTCCCCCTGGCAGGTGGGGGCCGTGACGTCATCGTGCATATGAATTTCAAGAGCCGTAGTACTGGTTAGATACACATCATATAGCACCTTTTTGGAAAGCTCTTATCATGATAATTTTATTGAGCAAATAAAAACTAACCGTGAAAATTCCCCATTCCACTCCAAGAGTGCGCAATTCCGCTCTAAAAGTGCAAAGATTGTAAAAAACTGAGTTTTTGAAGATATTCAGATGCCACATGTAATACATGAATTTGGAGTATATTTTTTCGTGCTGAACCTCTTAAAGATGTTCATTTATTGACATTTGCAACACTAACTTGGGAAACACCGAAAAATCTCCCAGAATTGCACTTAACTTACTCATTTCCACGGTGCACAAAGCGCACTAAAATCTAGTTTTTTTTTTTCTTTTTTTCCAAGTTGGTATTACAAATACCTATAAATAAACATCATTGCGAGGTTCAGCACGAAAAAAAGCCCCAAAATCACGTATTACATGTGGCAGTTGAATATCTTCAAAAATCAGTAGGTATTTAAAAATTTTTGCACTTTTAAAGCGGAACTGCGAACTTGTGGAGTGGAACTGTGCCCGTTCACGTGCACTGAAAAAATCAAATGATGGGTCATTTCTTCTTCTCTAGTTAGGAAGTTATAAGTAGTTATTCAATGATAGCTACTACACCAAAGTTAAATGCTTTTAGTACGCATCACATTCACTATTTCCATCATGCTACCAAAAATTAAAATGCAGTTGGAGACGGTTTTGAAGCTCCCATTAACTGAGAAGGAACACGAATTCTAAAGTGACCCCTTGGAGCAAATAACAATAATGATAGTACAACAGGAACAACAATAATTTATTAGAATTTTGGAGTATTAAATGTTTCGCTCTAAGGAGACTCTGCTCGTTAGGCCACTATGAGTTATTTTGGGTGGTTTTTCTCGATAAAACAGATCATCTATTGACTTTTGACGAAAATAATCTTTCATTACCTATATTATCGTGCAGTCGACTCACCAGGATAGTTGCAGGAGAGGTGATTGCTCGGAATCTTCCGTGGGAGGCTGAATGGCGAGAGATAGCAGTGAGGAATGGCTTGGAGTGGGATTGGAACTGGGATCTCCTTACTCTAAGAAATGAGAGTACGTTGCTGATGGACCTTTCAAGTATAGAGGACCGAAAAAACCAACTTGAGCGGGCCTCAAAATTCTCATTCCATAGCCACTATTCGGAGGTGTTATCCATTGAATCTGATACAGCAGCATACCTGAATCATAAAAACCTGGACGACGTTCGGTGGTGCCTGAAGTTAATTTCTGAATTAAGTACCTTGGGGGTCAGAACCACGACAAAGATGTGCCCTTTGTAGCTCCAACCGAAAGGAGAAATCTTCAGATCCAACCCGAATAGAGGGTTTTTGCAGAAATTTTTGGCGACATCGTAGATTCCTCATAGATGAATTTAATTTTTAATCCATCTACCTCTAGTTGACTATTACTTGCATGAATTCTGAATTCATTTTTGTATGTACCTATTTATATATTATTACTGTATAATCTGTTAAATAACTCCAGCGTTGAAGAATTCCAATCAAAAGGAGGATGCTCTGCATTTCCTTCTGCATTGTATTATCTGTTGAATTGTATGTACCTATTCATGTATTATTACTACATTAGCTAAAAATTGTATGTACCTTATTAGTTGTAGCCCAATCCATTTGTTGTTTATCGCATAATGAACTTTATATGTATTAGAATTCATATAATAACCTTGTTGGATAGGCATCAGTTGCATATTATATTAAATATCTAAATGGAGCCAATCCCGTAGGCAGCCTAAGGCTTTACGGTATTACATTTTGTGATTGTGCCAACCTATTTAATATGTGTATATTATCAGTATATATATAATTATGTGTGCAACATAACAGTTGTGTATTGAATTATTCGAAGTAATAAATCCTTCTTCTTCTTCTTCATCCTATATTATCTAAAAGTATTTTTAATGGCTCATCTGATACCTAAAAATTTTCGGTTTATTAACTATCATTCTCGTTATAAATTGCAGTAGTGGAAACATTTTCCTAGATTTCAACTGGGCACTAAAAGACAGCATTGTTTTGAGGTCAAGCTATCAAAAGTGGCCCGGGTTTGAAGAAAATAAGTGTGATGAACTTTTCAAAATTGAAGATCATCGTTGGCACATTGAAGACAGTAAGTGAAGTCCTAATAAACGCTCATGTATCAAAATCGTCCCGAAATTTAAGTTGATCACTGCTGTAATAAGTAAAGTATGTAGGCAACATTTTTCTTTTTTTCATAAAAGTTTTTTTTTTTTTTTTCAATATTTATTGAACGCCCCTCTAAATCGAGGTCTTATAGGCAATGCTCATCTTTTTTCCATCCTTATTTTGCTTTCTCACTACCGAAGGTAGGGAAGCTTTGTGTTCGTGATCAAATTCGAAAAAATTGGTGTCCTCCTAAATCAAAATTTCCACCTGCTTTCTGCATTTCAGAGCTTGCTGATCAATTTCGGTTCCGTGTCTGTCTGATGTCTGTCTGTCCGTCTGACTGTTCGTGGTAAATCCTTGTCATGCCCAAAACTATCCCAAGTTTTAAGTCCGATTCCGATGAAATTTTCAGGAACGTCAATTTCTCATCATTCGTCCGTCCGATTTCGTTCAAACTCGGTAGGTAATTGGGCATATGTTCAAGAAAAATGCCTTATATATTATATCGAGATTGATAGAATAATAACAATTGCGCAAGCGCAAAACTAATATTAATTGACACAGGCAAAACTCCGAATCTAATGGAACGATTTTGATGAAATGTTCAGGGATTGTACGGAATAGATTCAGAACAGTCCCTTATAACTTTCATTGCCGTCACATAGTCTGTGCGCATACTCAAACGTTAATTTATTAAATCGTTGATTTCTTATGATCTATTGGTCCGATTTCGTTCAATCGTGGGCACGTTAACTTAGTTTAGTGAGTGCTATACCTAGTGACAGAATCTATGAAATTACCACGAATTTTCGTTTTCCGGAGTCAAGATTATTACCTAATCATCCCATGTCAATTTAAGCATTCGTTTTCAAGATATCTAGTTTTTATAACAGATAATGAGATTATTATCAATGATTATTTTCTCTTTCTGGTAATATTAATTTTAGGTCATACGTGGTTATACTACCCCTGATAAATGTTTTGCTGTTCTTGATATAATACGTATTACCGTCCCTGAATTCGTCATTCCTCCATCTTCCCACCTTGTAACTCAACTTTTATTTGAATATTTTTATATTTTCAGTAACGAAAATAGAGTTGGCGGATGACACGATTCCAACACCTCTTCTACCTTCAAAGAGCAGCACTGGTGAGTGCTATATTTATGTTTGTATATAGTAGGCGTTATGGGATAGGTATCTACCCCACTGATTGATTTGTTGTTTGCTCAAATCTGAATTAAAACTACGAGAAATAGAAAGCACTCATAGCTGTTCAAACAATGCGTCGAACCCACTGCCGGGAACGGTAGATATCAACTCAGCCAATAACAACAAAATTCATTTATGCTTTAGGAGTTTCCCATCAATTACAGACCTATCGACCACCCTGAGACCTAAGATCCCTAGACATCAAAGTTGACCAAAAACTGTTTATATCCAGATGAGTAGGATGAGTGTGTGTGTGTGCGCGCGCGCAAGTGTGGTGTTTGTGTGTGTGATGTGCGTGGTGTGTGTGTGTGTTGTGTGTGTGTGTCGTGTGTGTTGTGTGTGTGTGTGTGTTGTGTGTGTGTGTGTGTGTGTGTGTGTGTGTGTGTGTGTGTGTGTGTGTGTGTGTGTGTGTGTGTGTGTGTGTGTGTGTGTGTGGGTGGTGTGCATGCGTGGTGTGTGTGCGTGGTGTGTATGTGGTGTTTCTATGTGTGGTGTGTGTGTGTGTGTGCGAGCGCGCGTGGTGTGTGTGTGCGTGGTGTGTGTGTGTGTGCGCGTGTACGTGTGTGCAAGTGTGTGTGTGTGTGTGTGGTGTGTGCGTGTGTGTGTGTGTGGTGTGCGTGTGTGGTGTGTGTGTGTGTGTGTGTTTTTCCCTGCATGGTAACCCTATGCAGAGAGAGTATATTTCTACATGCTCCCATAAAGCTGACTACATGTATTTCCAAATCAGTATACATATTCAAATACATCGATTTAACATTGTTCAAATAAAATAATAACAGAAACAATTCACAATTCTATCAATTTTAACTAAACAAATCAAAGTCCATGTTATTTATGAACGTAGAAAATGGCTCAATAAACTCTCGGATAAGCTCCACGAGTTCCGGAGGCCAATTAAATCCTGTAAGGGTCAGCTTTCGAATCAGTCTAGTCACACACACCAGATTCACCTCTAGAAGCCGATAATCCACAATCCGATGCTCCCAAGTTTGGGCATTAACGCCGTCACATTGACACGCAGGATCATTTCGAAGGCCAAATCAGTAGAGGTAGACTGCATTTTTACCATGGCCAGACAGTGCCTGGGTCATCTTGAACTAGGTCCTTAGTTCAACCCTCAGTCTGCTAGCAACCGTGGGGAAGAAGCAATGAGTATAGGATCCCTTTGTGGTTGGCGCCCTCTCTTTCTCCCATTTAGCCAGACCCACCTCCTCACTGATGGTCTTCACATGATTAAACGGGACTTTCGCAAAATGGACCGTTAGATCACTTTCTGTAGCAGCTTCCTTTGCGAGGCGATCATCTTCCTCATTTCCTATGGTACCCTGATGTGAACGAGTCCATCTGATCCGGACTTTCCATGATAGAACACTGCCTAAAAGCCACAAACTACGCCTCACTTCCTCAGCATTGCCGACCTGTACGTCTTTATTCCTCAAAAGATCCAGGGATATCTGACTATCAGTCCAAATAATCGCAGATCTTCTATGTCTGGGAATATCAAAGGACTCAAGCCAAGAAGTGGACTCTCTTATAGCAAGAAGCTCTGCCTGATTGTTGGTACACCAATCGGCAAGACGGAACTTGGCTAAGTGGATTGGTTCTGATCGTATAGAGTCATACACAACGAATGCACAACCTGTACATCCATTCAGTCTGCTACCATCAGTGTATATTTCAAATTCAAGCGAAATATCCTCTTCATTGAAAACCGCAGCTGCACTAGCCGGATGAAGCTATTCCTTAGCAGGTATATTTGAGTCCACTTCGAACACCATACCTGTTTTAATTTCCTGTCCACAATGAACCGCTCTGTAAACATCCACAATTTCCATCAGTTTGATATCAACTGGTATTATTCCCGCAATCACAAATGAGGCTTCATTCGATATAGTCCTAAACCCTTTTAGAATTCGCATAGCTATCAAGCGCTGCACTCTTCACAGCTTTTCTACGTTGTACACTGTGCAGTGCGTCACATCAAACAGGAATTGCATAAGATAGTATAGGTAGAACTGCTCCTGTGTATATTATGCTAAGTGCATCCGATCCAAGTCCTCAGTACACATTGGCGCATTTTGACAGCGAATGAATAAGTTGACTGGCTCTATCACAGCAATACTACACATGATACGACCAGGTAAAAGACTCGTCAAACCACACACCCAAATACTTCATGGATTGCAATTGACTCAATCGACTGCCCTGCAGATATATCACGAATTCTTCATTCAATCTAGCTCTTCTATTAACACGAAGTACCTGCGATTTTTGTGAGTTGAATCGGATCTTATTAGTGTGCGCCAATTCTTCAACCATCCATAACACCTTATTTGCAGAAACCTGAATCTGCTTTTCACTTGTATCAATGATGATCAACATGAAATCATCTTCGTAAGCAAATACTTCCACTCCTTCGGGATAATCCATATCAAGAAGTGAATCGTACATTATTTTCCAATAACCGGGTCCACAGCACGATCCCTGCGGCATCCTCTCAGTGCCATGCGGATGATGTCAATGGTAGCTGATGAAAATTTTACATACCGATTGCCAAAGTAACTTTTCGACAATCGATACAAATTTGTTGGGCACCCCTTCAACCTAAGTTGTCTTAGGATTGAAGGCCACCAAGCAGCGTTAAACGCGCCCTCAACATCAAGTGAAATCATTAGGACGTGTTTCTTGTTATTCAATTGCTCCGTTATTTAGTTCTTCGCAGCTAATGGTGCTTCCACCGTACATACCTGGGGTCGGAACCCAAACTGTTTGTTTGAAATTAACCCCTGCGAATACATTCGATACATTATACGGTTAATCGTCAGCTTTTCTAAGAGCTTTCCTCCAAATGGCAGTAAGCTAATAAGGCGAAATTTGGATGAATTTGTTGAGGCCTCCTTTCCAGGTTTAAAAAATACACCGGTGCTGATCTTCTATATATTCGAAACACGTCCCCTCCGAAGACACTCGTTCAACAAAGTACGCAGTCCTTTAGGGATAAGTTTATTAACCTCCAGCCAAACGTGTCTTGTTAATACATCTGAACCCGGAGTTTTATTCTCCACAAACCCTTCCAGCATGAGTTGGATTTATTCTCTCGTGAATGGTAAGTCATCCAGTCCTGTCGCCTTCTCGACTGAAGAGTTCCTCCTGATTTCTCCATGAATAGGTTCATCGTCTTCCTCTGAATCCGCAGGCAAACAGGCATCCATGATTAAATTTACAGTTTCTATTAATGTTCGAGTTTCAACTCCATCTGGTCTTGTTAAAGAGGAAAAGCAGTTGCAGATTTCATTTTATCCGATGCTATTTCATAAGCTAAATTCCATGGAGAGTGTCGATCCGTTAAACTGCAGTATTCCCTCCACGAAGCCAATTTTGCATGTGGAATTCGTTGAAACAAGGCATAGAGAGCTGAGTGTATATTTCCTTCCTTCCCTGTCGTTCTTTCGAATTCCTTGTTCGTTGATACTGTCAAATGATGTTAAGATCGACCCACGATGAATAATAAATGTCAAAAATCGGGAATGGGGTCAGGTGATTTTAGTGTTATGCTTGTTGGTTGTTGACTAGTTTTATTTTAATATGCTGTAATGTCATGCTGAGATTCTTCTTCTTCATTGGTTTTAGGCCCTGATGAAGGAAATATATTTTTCGAAAGCTCGGCGATAGAGGCGCTTTATTAGTTCTGACCCCATTCCCGATTTTTTACATTTATTGTTGATACTGTCGTCTGAACCTTCGAACGGCCTTTCTTTCGTCAGAAATTTCCTTATTCTACCATGGAACTGACCTCTTCGAATTGCCACTAGTTGGTAAAACTACTCGAGGAATCGCTCGTTGAGCTTCTCGTTCTATTCCATCAGAAAGCAGTCTGACAACACAATCAAGGTCCGTGGAATCAGTGATGTACTGAGAAAAACAATCATCCAGAGTACCTGCTAGAACTAACTGCGTATCATCATCCCGTATCGTGTCCACTTTCGAACGTCTTAGAGATTCATTAAACACATCCCAGTGTGTGTGTGTAGTGCCCAATGGGTGTTGCCACCATTGCCGCAAGCCGTGAGGACCTTGGTGGAGCTCTAGCTCGTGTCACCAAGGCTTCATTGAAGCCACAGCAGAAGTTACGCCTCCTTCGCACGTACTTTAAAAGCTAACCGCGTAAAAGCTAACCTATGGGTTAGTCTTTGTTAGGCTTACAGCGGGGAGGCTGCTTGAGAGATCGTGAAGTTCGCTCTGCAGTATGCTCTTGGCTAGGCTTCCCACCTGGTGTTCCAAGTGCCTGTGTTTGTGTGTGTGCATGCGTGCGTGTGTGCGTATGCATGTGCGCGTGCGTGCCTGTGTGTGTGTGTGTACAGCCAATACATTCTACCTTCCAGTGTGCGTATGCGTGTGTGTGTGTGTGTATGTGTGTGTGTGTGTGTGTGTGTGTGTGTGTGTGTGTGTGTGTGTGTGTGTGTGTGTGTGTGTGTGTGTGTGTGTGTGTGTGTGTGTGTGTGTGTGTGTGCGTGCGTGCGCGTGTGTGTGTTTACCAAAAACTGTTTATTTCCAGATGATTAAGATGTGTTTGTGAGTGTGTGCGCGTGTTGCGTGTATGCCTATGCAAGGGGGTGAATGGAGGGAGTAATACTGATAAATATCGATGTTTTAACTATTCTCGTCCGATTTTCGTGATTTTTTTTTTTTTTTTTTTTTTTTTTTTTTTCAACTTTGAATTTGGTCTCAATTTGGAATATGTAACAGGAGTTTTAATTGAGGGGGTAATGACGATAAATTATGATATGTTTATCATATTCATCTGACTTTTCGTGGCTGTTTTGTTCAATCCAGATTTTAGTCCAGTTATGCAACCTCGGAAGTTTCAAATTTACAGTCGATGAAGGGGTTAACAGGTGGGAGGGAGGGAGGATTTCTGAGAAATCATCATACTATTTTTTCATTATCATCATCATTATATCATCATTATACTTTCTCTTATTTTAATCGTCACCAAAATTATATAAAATCCATTCATAGGGACGTTCCTGTAATACATGCATGACTTACCAATATATTTTGTCAGGAGCATGAATTGGGTCCAGTCTACGAGCATTACCTCAATAGCGAGGTCTGAGCTGTCTCTCGAAAATGGTTTCCTCTCATTTTTTTCTTAACTATAAATACTATGTACAATTATGCAGGTAGTTCCGCAATATCAAACAGTTAGAGCTCTACCCTGTCTCATGGAACTTTAACTGACTCACCTCAGGTTTACCCTTGCAATCATGGGAACTAAGTAAGTAGTCCAAATTCTGTAGATTCTCAATTCTCTTGTGGTGGCCGTTTTTATTATTTTAGTTTTTTTATTATTTCAAATTGATTAGGAAGAGTAAAAACTTATGTTGAGGCAAAGCGATGGAAAATGAAGCAGGAAAGTTTGGAATAGGGTGTAGGGTCTCTTTCTGAATTTATATTTGCCATTCCTGATGCATGGTTCCCAGCTCAATTTGAAAACGGAAACATTCTTTTGCCAACTAAAGCGAATTTGAAGTGGCTGAATAGTGTAAATTGTGTTGTTTTGAAGTTGGTTAAAAAACTCGGCGCTGCCCCCTGGACCCCCGGATGCTTACCGTTTGGAGCCTGCGGCTAAAATTCGAGAAACACGGAACATGCTATTTATATATATATCGATATATATATATATATCGATATATTAATATCGATGTATATATCGATTATTAACAAGTGGTAATATGATTAACAAGCGGTAGCAATCATGTTCACAATATCAATTATTGAGAATGATCAATTTCTTGTGTGTAAACAATTATTCATATAACCATCGCATTATTGGATAAACACCTCACACATTAATATAACACTCTGATATAAAAATGCGACATAAATCAGGAGCTTTCCAACGAATGGTGAACGATTTCTGTGCGATTTAAATTGCGGAAGTTCCATTTCCCTACCAACGGCTCGGTTGTACGTGAAAATCATAAGAAAATTTCGTCACCCATCCCGCGTCACACATTCCGCGTGACATTTTTCGGCTAGTTAGTCCAAGGCTAAAGCATGTTCCATGCTAAAAAAAAAACCAGGTGTGCTAAAGACCACACGGAGAAGTGTAAACTTCTATGAACATTTTCTGCTAAATATAATAAATATAAAATATATTATGGAAATGATTTTGGTTGCCGAAAAAATCTTTCCACTCTGTTGGGATGTTGGGAAAGTAAAATTGGACATTACTTTCCACTCTGTTGGGATGTTGGGAAAGTAAAATTGGACATTACTTTCCACTCTGTTGGGATGTTGGGAAAGTAAAAGTGGACAGGCTCCGCCCCTGGACCCTCGGTAACTTTCCGCCTTGAGCCTTCGGCTAAAATGCTAAAACATGGAACATGCTTTCTTCCCGCTAATTCGTAAATGTAAATAAATTTAAACTACGACATGAATAGAAGAATAAGTACGAAAGAAATTCGTGATAAATCGAGAGCTTTCCAACGAGTGGAGAACGATTTTTGTCCAGTGAAAAATAAAGAAGTTTCATTTCCCCAGCGACGGCTTGGTTGTACGTGAAAATCAAAAGAAAAAAACAGCGTGACGAAAAAAAAACGTGACGGTAAAATCGTATTTACACCCCGCTAAATTTTTCGACGCGGTGCACCTATAGAAGTTTACACTTCAACGTGCACATAATGTATTTCAAGGAAATCAAGATTTTGGCTAGTCCTGTTTCTCCAAATTTCATTTCTATGTTTGTTTCTGTTACAGGTCCTCAAGGAAACACTAAAACGATTCCTGCAGGTCTATATTCTGCTGGAAAATACCTCGCGATTTACGACCTGTTACAAAGAGGGATTGGTGGTCATTACCTTGACAAACTAGCTGTTACACGATATATGGTAAGGATGACCGAAAATATTAAGAGTCAAGTATTTTATCACAGAACATCTGGTGCGAAGTGAGAAACCACTTCGCCACTTCATATTCCTACTTTTGATATTCAGTGGTTGCTAATTTTAAAGGTCGGCGTTTCCGGAACGGAGTGTATAAGTGATTACCAGTGTATTGTGATATCTATACTAATTACAGGAAGCTCTTCCAGACCCTCCGCCTGTGCCGTCTTGGATCAAGAGTTATAAAATTCCGTTTTTGACAGGCCCACCACTGTCTTCTGATATTCTACCAGCTCCAAGCATTCCATCTTATCAGATACCCATTATGGACAAGAAACTTAAGAGCTTTCTTAAAATAAGGGCTGTTTCACAATTTCCTTTAGGAGAACAAATATTTCAATCATCTGTAATATGTATTAGGGGGAGGAATAGAAATTAGCAACTAACAAGAACAAGACGTTACGTTATAATGGTTAAATATTAAGATAATATTCGGGGTGACCAAAAGTACGTTACCTTGAATGAGGTGTCTCGGTGTCCCAGCTAGTTCCTCAGTGGGTATGCTGCCACCAGAGTTACGCCTGAGCCATCGGTACAAAAAAATAGCGGGATGCGTAGAGATCAAACTATGCACGTTCTACCGAACTTGTTATATATCTGATAATATGACTGATACTGATACTTGTTATATGTCTGATAATATGATATGATAGGCATGCGCACCCTACAATGGCCAGCTCGCAGCCCCGACCTCAATCCCATAGAACATCTATGGGACGAGCCAGAGAGGTGCATCCGAAAGCGACCGAACCCTCCTGTAAACCTCCAAGACCTCAGGACAGCGGTCCTCGCAGAATGGGACCTCATCAGACAAGAAAGGGTTTCAAATTTGATCAACAGCATGCCGAGAAGAATACAAGTGGTGGTACAAGCAAGGGAAGGTACCACCCGATAATAAAAAAATTTATTGTCCAAAAAAAAAAAAAAATCATTTTTCAATTTTTTTCACACGATAACTACAGAAGAATGTTTTGTTACTTTTGTTCAAACATCGAAGTTTTGTGAATAAAGCTGATTTTTTCAAACGGCTATTTTTTATTTGCCACTCTGTTCTTTGCTGTTCTTTCATAAGATACCGACTTTACTTGGTACATGCAAAAAAAATTAACCAATTGAAGCTAAGGTGAAAAAATAACAAAATATAGGGTGCGCCGGGTTTTTTGCTGTTAAGTTTACCTTTGTTAAATTTTTGCAGCGATATTTTAGTATCGATTTATTAGGTACATTCCAAAATCGATTTTTTCCTTAATGACACTTATCCCTAGTATGAGTTAGGAAGTACATGTACCGGGCAGGTCTGACGTACAATTAGGGAACAAACCTGACTCCAGTCTACAAAACAGGACGAAGCAAAAAGAACTTTTAACCTTTAATGCTAGCGTTTGGTAAGTTGGAACAGCGTATAGGTTGACCGCATAAATTACCTTATATTAATCAATACATTATCAACTATTTGAAAAGGTTTCAAATGAATATTCAATGAGGTATCAAATGAAACATATCACGCCTAATAAACTATAAATATAACATTCATGAATGTTACAAATGAAGTAGAGATGTGTTTTTATTCTTTCCAGTGTTATTTCGATATTCAAGCGGATGAGAAAATGAAACTTTTTATTCCACAAAACAGACAAAGCAATGGATGCGAGCAAGGCAAAAACACTATAGTGTCTACAATGGTGGTAAACTCCAATGAAGCTTATTACGCAAATGAAGACATCACTTTTAAGTGGGTTTGCTGGCCTACTTGCACTGTCATCCCTCGAAAAGGTGATTTACACTGCTTAGCTCCTCCATGCAGAAGAAAATGTTGATGGGTCTAAAAAAAAAATGGAGAAAAACCTTAAGCCTGTGCCAAGTTCCTTTTGAAGCTTGGATACAGTGTAATGAGAAGGCAGTAGATTCAATGGATGAGTGTGTATTTTGGTGACCCCCTGGCTTCTTTTATACAGGTCGGCCTGGATGGGGGGAAGGAGGTGTGGTAAACAGCCTCCCCCTCCTGGAATTTAATTTATGTATAAATTAAATTTCATAGTTTTTCATGTTTTACAATGTGCGAGTGGTTTTCTCTCCTGGCCCAATCTACAATGGATATGAGTTTGTTGAGTTTGTGGACGAGTACTGATCGGAGAGAAGAGCAGAGAGAGAGTGAGCAGTGGCAGAGAGAGAGTGAGTTGTGGTGTGGTGAGGATACTGCGTGGGTTCGAGCGTCAGGAGGAACCTGAATTTGGAGGACAATCATTAAAGACGTGTTTTGTGCCTCTTGTAGTTTCTAGTGACCAATCGATTTGTGCAAAGGGTCGACAAGACAAGTTTTTATGTTAATTGGTAGTCCTGAAAAGAGCCGATGAAAGAGGGGCTTTAAAAAAGGCCTTTGCAAGGTGGCCACGGTGCATCCGTGATAGCCAGGTGGTGGGGACGCCTCGATTCCTTGAGACGTCACTGAGACGCCGTGTGGGACCTTTGAGCGAGGACCGTGCGAGGGCCTTGGGAGGTGGTCTAGGTGGCTTCTTAAGCTCCGGGGGGGGGGGGGGGGGGGGTCATACTGCATCTCCCAGTTGGACGTGGTTTGTGTATCCAAAGAGTGGAAGAGCGCTTTGTGCTCTCCCTGGACACAACACATGTCGCACTGGCCAACAAACGAAGGCAAGATGAAGTTGAGCACAGTCGGGGGTTGCTCGGTTACCACACTCATCAGTCGTTCCTGGTACGATGATAAATGCAGGAGAAGGAGCGATGGCGCCAGGTTCTTGGCGGTAGGTGGCCATTGAGTTGGCCTGGCCCTGTCCTTCGCCTCCTGAGTTGCTTCCGGGCGTGAAGGGGCCGCAGGGCTCGATCGATTTTTCTCATATTTTGTGTTTGATTTTCGTAATAGAGCGCCAATATTGCTCAATCCTCCTAGTCTACAGGTTCATAGATAGGAAATGATAGCAGTTTAGCCCCACGTAATGTCCCCTTGCGATGAAGTGTCTCCTCCGTTATTAGGCTATTAAAACCCGCTGTAGTACTAAGTGAACTTATGTTTGAATCATATTATACAGGGTGTCTAATCGAGGGGTCGATTCTACAACTGATTTGCCACAACTTTTGTCTCCTCGCTTTTTATTTATTTTTTAATTTTATTATTATTATTTTTTTTTTATTAATTACTTGTTTACCCCTCTAAATCCTACTTTATTTAATTTTGAGATTTTTTTCGTGTTTTCGACCTTCTCTCTCAAAAACGGCTATAACTTTCCTTCTTTTTTTCAAGTGTTTCCAAATTTAAGGATACTGTTGGAAACTACGTTAAATTTCCTGTAACCCTGATATAGAATAAAGTTGATATTATTGAGTTTTATTTGGTCAAATTATTATTGAATTTTGTCACTTTTTTCAATCGGAATTTTTCTTTGTCTTTTTCTTTTTTCTGGTTGTACAGCGATGAAATTGTCTTCATTATCATGCTGTACTTCTTCATTTTTAAGTGTTGATCAATTTCTGCCGTGAGGCGAGCAATTTTTTCATCACTTCGTTTTTGCCACTCAGTGAGTTTATTCCTCTCACTGGTTATAACGCCTTCGGAAACTTGTAAATAACCACACAAGGATGTTATTGTTTTGATCAACTCACGGACTGTTTTTTGAATGTTTGAAGATCCCCACGCAGAAAGTTTATCTAACTCAGCTTGTGCTTGCGCAATAGTCTCTGCTGATTCTTTTAAAATCTCGTCCACCGTCACGCTGGGAACACCGCCAGTATCCGATGGGTTCATTGTTTAATAATAATATTCACATTATGAGCGCGACAACACTTCAACTCGAGCGCGTTGTTTCCTCTTCGAGGTCTCGGGACCAAGTTGAATTTCAGCAAACCGGTTTAGATCACAAATTGTGAGGACATTGACAGATTATCAAAATAAAACGCTGCAAATTTTTACACAATGGTTTATTATTTCTGTATTAGATATCCCTTATACTCAAAACACTGATCCGTAATTATTAAACCCCGTTTTTAGTAGAGAAAGCTTCGCTCCTCGTAAATGGGCTTACAGCATTACAGCACCAGGACCCCATAATTTTACGATTTTAAGGAAAATTGAGAGACAAAAAGTAATTTTAGTCATTTTCCCATCCAGTAGAAGGGTTGCATACACTGCATATTGTTTTGAAATGAGTTTTTTCTTGGCACATTAATTACAATTAATGTATTTCAGTTGGTTGATTAGAGCAAAAATCAGTCATAGAGGACCCCCAGCTGAAATGCTGCCTTCCGTATTTAATAACATTGTTTTCAAGCCGTTTCAAAGGCGCTCTATTCCAAATTTCAGCACCGTAGATCAACCAGGACAGAATTTAGCCTTCGAGGTCCCTCTGGTGAACACCCCACCTCCATAACTTGTACTTGGAAGTTTATTCTATGTGTTCCAGAAGCGCTCAATTTCAAATTTATCAGCCCTCAGCTTATCAGTGCGTCACTGTGACTCATAATTTATTGTTTTCGAGGTGTCCCAAAGAATTTCCCTCTTAAATGCAGCACCGTGAGTGGATTTGAAAAGGAGTTAGCTTTAAGGGTCCCACAGGGGATCAAAGTCCCTCCATAATTTGTAATTGTATTGTAAATGTTTTACGACTCAAGATTCGTAGAATCCTAAACGCAGAACTCTATCTTGCCAATAATCATTAAACGAAATCTATTGTACATGACATATCTAAATAAATGTAACAACATAGCCGTAGACGCCTTCCGAGGAGTCTTTAATTAAATTAAATAGAACACCTACACCTTACTACTCCTTCTGTATTTAACAAGAGCTGAGCTTCTGGAAATCAATGAGGTGATTACCTACCTACCTATGCTTCACATACCCAACTAGATACAGAAGTAATAGTAAACTCCATTTCATGAAGTCAGAGTTCCGTTGGAATTATATCAGCTGATACAATTGTCATAGTTTTCAGGGCGATTTTTGATACCTTTTACTGGTTAAGATTCACTCCCATGTTGACGTATTTTTTTCTTGTCCATGCCCTTTGGGAAAGCAAATGGATAAATGCACAGCGACCGGGGTGGTTTTATTCAATTCTTTGGGCAAAAAAAAAATACGGTTACTTTTAAAACTTTCAAGATCTCAATTTTTGAGTATTTGAGCAAATAGGTGTCTAGGTCTACCCTTTAGTGTTGATCGAACGTGGTGCCGATGTTACTGGCACATCCCCCGGCGAAGTATGATTTGTAAGCCAAATTTCTTAATGTTTGGTCCAATACTTTTTGAGGAAAGCTTCGGACCGCGGACGGACGAATTTTTCCTCGATTTTTGGGTTCTACGCATCTTGAAACGTAAACCAACAAACTTTGAAGGGGGGGTTAAGAAACTTTTTTTCTTGGTCGACTACAAGGGTTATTGCAAACAATAAACCAAAATGTACAAAATTTTATACGAATTTCCTAATGGATGTCTATTTTGAGGCATTCTGAAAAAAATTCTGGATTAAAAAGCTTTTCAAATGTTCCTATTTTCATATATATTGGTTATCATTCTGCAGAAGAAGTCGCGGTATTATCGAAAAACCCGACAAAGTGAGTCCCATGTAAATATGTTCAAATTTTTATGTGTTGTTTTACTTGCAAAAATTTGATAAAAAATCTTCAAAATCCACCCGCGTTTTACGTTTTAGACCATTCAGAACAACTTTCGTTATGTGTATGTCTGTCTGCAGGTTCTTGCAACATTCAGGTCCATCTCATTTTCACCCAATTTTGATGAAATGTTCAGGAAATTAGCAGGTAAATTAATAGGTCCCCTATCAATTTCATTACTCACAAATCAATATGTACTTCACTCTGTGCTTGCGTAATCCTAAAACCCATTCAGCATCGTTTTTCTCCACGGCCTACTAGTCCGATCTCGCTTAAAGTCAGAGAGTAGTCAGGGAAAAAAGTTTAACTTCTATAGTTTTCAATCGTTTTTTGGTGAACTTTTCTGGGAATGTGCGAGCTAGTCTGCCCCCTCTCATTCAGAAGCTGAAAGTTTTCACTGCGCATAAGCAAACGTGAAGTCCATCTAGTGTCATCTCATGGCCTACCTATTCTTCCTATCTCGTTCACGTTTGAAGGGTAGGTAGTTGGGAAATGATGTTTTTATTACCCCATATGAATTTCATTACGATCGTACTTTTAGTATTAGCTGCGCATGCCTCAAACCCTTAAATCCTTATACAAGCATGACTTCTAGAGTTTTCATCTGATTTCGAACAAATTTTCAGGGTTTGAATGGTTCATTTTATAAATAGGTACCTATTTGAAACATTTCAGCGATCCATACATTCACATGTATGAGAAAGCTATGTGCCGCACTCACCTACGCAGTTTTTTTTTTTTTTTTTTTTTTTTTTTTTTATTTTCATTTTTAAATTACACGATTTTTGTTTTAGCAGCATTAAAGGTGTGACGTAATACATTAAAATGGCGTGAAAAAAATTTAAATTTAGACTCTATTTATGTGTCAGGGAAACCTGAAATTTTTTGTCGGAAAAGTCAAGGAAATTTAAAATTCCCATGTGGGAGCCATCCCGAATCAAATTCTCTGCCCATTTCATCCTCCTCACCACAAATACACATCAAAGTGCCAATGCTATCGATGTAAAAGAGGGGTGAAGCTTTATCCTCGAACCTGACAAAGTTTTCAGGCAATTCATCCAACTTACCTTCTTCCAAGCTTTTGGGAATATTAGTAATGATGGTGAAACACCTCCAAAGACGCTCTTTCTCAACAAGAAGTCTTTTCAAGCTCTTTATTGATGCTTCCAAGTCGTGATTCAGTGTCCTTCCCGAATTCAGTTCGCCAAAAAAAGATGCCAAATGTTGAAAATACAATGATTTACAAAAGTAAAATCGGAGCAAACACCATACTTTTAGGAACTTGAATATAATGGAAACACTTTGCCAAAATGTCAGCAGTAAAATACGAGTAGCTTGGAATAGTCAAACTGCATTCGTTCACCCTGGTAACCGGTTGATGAAATTACACATGACTGCTTCCTAGTTCTGAAAACTGGGGGATTTCAATCCCCTATCCTAATATGATTATGAACACGAAATTTACACTATAATATGGTATTTATTTTATCTTACGATTTATGTGCACTGTTTAAGGTAATACTGGAGCCCAAAAGTTTTCAGTTCCGTGTATAACGGAGACCTACAGATTCCTTGCAAATGCAACGCATCCGAAACAACCTACGCCCTTAGCGCTAAGATTCTACGCAGAATTGTTTTATGGGAAGGGATCCATACAACTTAGGTATGTTGATGATAATTGGAACCCAAATATAATTATTCGTTTAATCTATTTAATCTATTTATAGTTAAATTATTATTTTAAATCGAATCAAAACTCACCTGGAGTCTCCAATTCTTCAGGGTGACAGTAGCTATTTACAGTATTACTGACAAAATAATATAAAGTATCTAATGATAACTTTAATGTCAGCCCCCCCCCCCCCTCCCCCACTCACCACCAAAAAACTTCTAAAATACTACTGAATTGAGTACGTTTCAAGAATCTCATATATATCCATTTTTAAAAGTACCAGTCATGCACTTGATCGTATGAGCGAATTTCCAAAATTGAAGCGTGGAAGTGCAAAAGGGTCTACGTGCCTTCTGCCAAATTTTTCAACAGACCAATTCAGATGTACAGACGTGAATAGTATCAAAGGAACATGACTGAATTGAAGAAAAACATTTTTCTCTGATAACCTAGGTATTGTAGGAAGCCGCCTACAGGCTCCCTGGCAGGGGCTGGCCTCTTTTCACTGTCACGGGAGGGCTCTAGTCATCTCTTCATCCATGGCTCTAGTCAAAGGAGCTAACACCCCGATCTATGCAATCAAGATACATGCAGACCAACACCAGCTGATTCCCGCCTATTCCAACGGGGTCCCGTTTTCACGAGACCCCAAGCAACCAACAACACTAAAGCGGGCCATTCACGATCCTGCTGCAGGAGATGGGGAGTGCAACGAAATTCCCCTCTTCGCTCTCCTGCCTCAGAGTGCGTTCTCCATACAAGATCGGTCATTCCATGCTAAAATCAAAGGTTTCCCGCCAGTATACGGTATTCTGTGTTTACCTTCTGCGTTCTCCATTCTTCAATGGCTCCTTATTTAAGGTCTTCCAGCAGCTCCACACACGCTCGGACCTAGCAGGTTGATAGGGTGGGGGACCTTATCCTTATCGGTAGGGGGACTTTGTGTCTACAAACATATTGGTAAATAATACATGCATTACAGAGACTCCTGTGTACCCATGAGTTGTTTTTGATTTTGTTTGGTGAGAATAGCAAATGGATCGTGATTTTACTGGATGTACCTTGCCCATTATAATATAACCTAACATGAAAGCTGCAAAGAATTAACCCCCCCTACTCTGACAACCATAAAGTATTAACTGCTTTTACAAATCGGTTGAAAATATTCAATAAATCGGTACCCCCCCCCCCCCCTCCCGATACCAAATACTTCGAGCAACATCGAAATTACCCTCTCCATTTACCCAGAGCAGTTTGTAAATGTGGACGTTCCAAAGTTTGCAGAATAACTGGACTGAAATCTGTATTGAACAAAAAATCATTGACAGAAATCAGAATACCGAACAGAAACGGGAATAATGAAAACAATGATTTATTACTATTACCCCATCTATCCACCCCGTTATGCTAGCTTCATTGCAGTTACTTGTGTTTACATCGAACCGTTGGGAAGATTTTACGTGCCAAAAATTATTCCTGTTCGAATTGTCAAGGCTTCAAACTGGCTCTATGTCACTAATGATCGGTGTTTATAACAGTACCTATTCAGGTACACTTGGTATAAATAGGTACGAAAATTCGCTCTCTTGTTCAACTGAAACTGGCATGAGTAGGTAACCCAAGCCCAGGCAGTAAACAGTTCTTAGTTGACTTTACTGTACTAGGTATTTATTTTCCAGAAATAACTATTTTCATTAGATGAGCATCATTACAGTAGAAATGCTTATTTAAAAAAGCGTAAAACAGTAAAAGGTAGGAAACTTAGTAGGAAGCACAAGCCTCCAAATGGTGGAAAAGCTTTTGAAAAAGGAGGAGTATGCGGTTAGTTCGTGGTTCGATAGGTTGGCAGCGCTAGCAAAGCGGCCTACGTGATGTAACTCCAGACGCTTCTACGATAGTGTGACCAGTGGCCTCCGAGCACAGAGTTGAGTAGGCAACCTATGTCTAACATTAGCAAGTTATTGAAACCAATAAAAATCGTTGTATCCCTCTAACGTTAACCAGTCGAGAATACCGTTGAGCAGAATAAACGAGTGATGCGGG
Source organism: Adelphocoris suturalis (assembly GCA_030762985.1). Taxonomy (NCBI): domain Eukaryota; kingdom Metazoa; phylum Arthropoda; class Insecta; order Hemiptera; family Miridae; genus Adelphocoris; species Adelphocoris suturalis. The sequence goes on from CM061040.1 coordinate 164,026,523, forward strand.
AACAGCCACTACGATCCACATGCAGCGCATTCTGTAGTTCTCCGCAATTCTCCTTTCCTGTGCACCTACTGAAGGGAGAAAGAGTGAGCCGTCTTGGATTCCCGCCCTTTCGCCAGTGCCGACCCCAGCCGAGTGTGCTATTGTGGCGCGTGCTCTGGATTTTCACTTTGCGTACCGATATTAAGGATTAAACTTCAAATGTACAGGTATTTCGAGTTTTCAACAGAATACCTACTAATACAGGGGTCAAATCTCGAAGTTGTCAACGCTCTCAAAAACTCTTCTTATACAAATGCGAAACCATCAACCAACCACGTTCAACATGACTGTAATCTACGAGATGCCCAAATATGGCAGGGGAAAGTGCCCTAATATGGTACGCAGAGTCATCGGCAACCATTTTCTCCGGTATCAGGATCCTCTTTGTAAACCACTTTTCCCGTCACGTAAAGTAACTTTTCCCATTTTCTATTTAGAATTCCGTTGCTTTCCGTCCTTCAAGGTAACCCCTGAATCTACCAGCTTACAATATCATTAGATGAACACTTGGACCAAGTTTATATGTATTCTAGTACACTGCAGCAGTCTTAGACAGTCAACATTTTAGAAAGCAGAAACTATGTAGGTAAGTCCCTTACACGTTCTACTTCAAAAGGGACCTACGTGCCATGGGCCGATTTGCAGTAGGAACTGTATAATGATTCCGATGGCACTTGAACCAGCTTCATGGCACATAGACCTGTAAAATGCAAAAACACAAGTTTTCTATTTTTTGTCACTTAGACCCTTTTGCACTTACACGCTTCAATTATCGTATTATATTATGTGTTTAGAAATTTGAGTGCTTTGAATTCAAATAAGTTGTCAACTACCGACTTTATTGCAAAAACTCCTTCCTAATAATATTCTTCATTCCGAAAAATATTTGGGATTTTCTCTTAAATTTGTTCAATTTGATCAGTTATTTATTTGCTTTATTTATATTTTATGTTTTCTAAGTTGCAAAGGTAACTGTGCCTATATGGCAAATCCTGATCGAGAATTTTACCTGGAAGCAGAAGTAGAACCAATTTCTGATAAAGGTACAGTTACATGGGAGATCCAGGAAGACAGAAAAGGAGAACTTGGCCCTGATCTTTCTGAGGAACTTCGAGCTTCCGACACAGATGTGCATATTTGTTCTGTCCCAAGTGGGAAATTGGCTGCGAGTGGCAGATACTATTTTTTCGCTTATGCAGGTAATCCAACAATATTTCAGAAACTTCTTAAAAGTTGGAAGTTTGCAGAATTTTTTGTGTCTGAGTACCTACACTAGAAAGATCCCTCACTAACATAGTCGAGTGCAAATACTTCAGATTTAGATCCTTGAGGCACCTTTCAACAAAAAGTCACCTACAAGAGGAGTGCGCAGTGAGTCCGTCGCCAATTTCAATGAAATATTTACTGGAGTTTCTTCATCGAAGATGAGTCGACACGCATTCTGCCGTTCGACAGAATGAGCCTTTGAACCTTAGAAAAATAAATAAAATGAAAAGATTAAATTTGGCGTTCACGAAACTAATGCTGCACCCACGTGTTTGAACTAATTTCAATGAAACTCACACCAGTATTTCTAAATAAATAAAAAACATTAGACTCGTGTATAGGGATTTTCCTATCTAAGTTGCAGGAAGGCCAAAATGCAGCGCGTAAAATAGGGCTTACACCATTACTGGATAATGTGCTAACCAGCAACTCTAAAAAAAGCCCACAATGCTCGTTAGGCCTTCAGAAGTAATGTGCAAGCGTAGATTATAGTCTGGCACCCTGAATTTACAGTGTAGTTATCCCATTTCAAATTTTACCTTTATACAAATATAAACAAATATCACTATCTATATGTAACTTTTGATTTTCTGTAAAATTTCCTAAAATGCTTGGGAGCATTAAAAGAAATGTTTCAATTTCTTCTGAAGGCCTACCTAATGATTCATAAATTTGTTGAAAAGTATGTAGTGGGTTTTTTTTAGCGTGGATTTCCCCACCTCGAGTTGCTGATCTAGTTACTGATATCCTGGAACTAGCGTCATGAAATGCGTTTCTCTACTCCAAGACAATCGTGACCCCTGGGTTAGGAATCGTGTTAGCTCCCAGATTTTAATTCCCTACTTTATCCTGGTATCAAGTGCTAACTCCAAGAGCTACCACAGTTTTTGGAATAAAACGGACGCCATGTTGTTTTATCACTATAAAATCGTCTTGGTTTGAGATTATTGTGTTTGATTACAATAAATTCTTGTGTTTATTCTTAATTGTTCAATTCGCGCGTTAATTAAATTGGCATATGCATATCATATTCAGCATCGATATGACGACTCGCTTGATTACAAAGGTTCAACATAAACTAGTAGGTTGGCTTCCCAACTTTTTGTCGGAACATAATAAACATGCAGTGGCTAGAAGTATTCAATATTACCCAACATAAAACGATTGAAAAGGTTTTAAAATCAGTTGGGAGTAAAAAACTTATGTTCCGTAATTCGTATCATATTATTTTTGCTAGAATGGATAAGGGCTACCTATTGAAGTGAATGTCTTGTGGTAAAAGCCCGACAGCTATTGGAAATCCGTAAACGAAAGGCACAAATAAGTAGGGTAAATTCGTGTACCTTGAGGATTTACCTTGAGTCATTTCCAAGATCTGGAGATAGGACCGCTAGAAAAAGATTGTGTCCACCAATATCTACATTCCCCATCGAGACAATGTAAGGAGAAAAAGGCACGGGATCGGTAAGATTTATCTAAAGTTTTCTAACCTTTATCCAAGTTTGCCTGCTCTTTATTTGATGGTCCCCAAAGAACGGTTGGTTAGTGTTTTTTCCCACTGATTTCGGTTGCAAGGTGAAGTAGAACAATTAGTTAATCTGATGGTGTATAGTTGTTATGGTTAATTATGAGTGAAACTCATAATTTGATATTTTGTTTTCATTGGTGCATACGTGTACCTTGGGACATTTTTTGCTTGTCACTCAGTTTACGATGTTGTAGCAAATTTTCGTAAAAAATGAAACTATTGCAATGGCTCCAAAAATTTTTAAATGAAAATTTTCTTAATTGAAATCCGTTTTGAGACATTCTGATACGAACCCTTGAGTTTAACGCTTCTTGATATGTATATGCATACATACACACATATATATCCTTCCACACGATAACTCTCCTTAGAATTGAGATGAAAATTCCGTTCTTGCTCCAAAAAATCAAACTTTTATAACAAAAGGATGAGCTCATTGGCCAGCCTTCTTTTTGCTCACTAAATTAGTCAGATTTCAAAAAATGTGCATAGAAAAATCACTAAGGGGCTGTTTATCAATCACAAATAAAGCCCAGGCAAACTCTAGGTAACTAGCAGCCTCAGATAACATCTCGTTGGCTGTTTATCAACTCACATTTATTCGCAAGGTACCGCTATCTGCTTGGTATCCTTACCTGAGACTCACCTCCCTCAGTTAGCGATTTATCTTGTGGGTAAAGTTATGTGAAGAGGTTATATAGCTTGTACTAATAATAATATAATCTATATAACAATAAAATAAAGTCATATAAGAGATAGTCATGATGTATAATAACGAAGTTGAATTGATGGATTCGGACTTTTCGGATGAGATCATTCAATTTTCGGAATATGAACGGAGACCGTGCAGGGTCCGGCCACGCCCGGATTATTTTAATGAACTTGACGATGTAGATTTTCACACACGTTTCCAGTTGTCGAAAGAAACTACTATGTTTGTGCTGCGGTTGATAGAAGGTAAAATAGAATCCCACAGTGATAGGAACAACTCTATATCGCCTATCACAAAACCATCCTCCACCATCCTCACAACCGTAATAAAATATAAATTAACTGTTTTTACAAATTGGTCTAAAATATATTTATATTACCCGCTCCCTAACCCACCGTGATGAAATTTTTGTTTACTGAGAATGATTTCTATAGAGACCAAATTATATCGAGCAAAATATTATAAAACAATGGGGGGGGAAAGAATAAAATACATTTAGAAGCAATCGGTTGAAAATAGCGTAGATACTACAGTTCATTCCCCCCTCCATCATTCCTCCTCACAAAAATCCGTCCACAAATTGAAATCTCCGATTTTTAGCACATCCAAACGAAAAAAGCATGATTTATCGGGATTACCCCCTCCTTACACCTCCATCAATAGTAAATTTGAAACTTCCAAGGTTTATTGCATAACTAGACTGAAATCGGGATCGAACAAAAACCAGTCACGGAAATCAAATCAGAATATGGAAACATTACGGTATATTTATATCTATTACCCGCTCCGTTCACCCCTTCCACAATTAACTTTTTATTTCCTAACATAATTTTCTTAAAAATAATTCGAAATCTTAATTCATCACATAGGAGATGAAACGGAAAGGACAGGAGTGTTGTTGTTGTTGTATTGTACTATACCTATCTACTTTTTACCAATAGACGTCACGTAGAACTAAAAATACCAGTGTTGTAAGGCTGTTTTGTGGGGAAATCATTGTTGTAGTAGTGGTACCCCTTTTTCCCTCAGACGAAGTTATCTGAGCAGTTAGCTATCTAGCTACCTGAGGGGATAAAGTTGATTGATAAACGCCCTACGAAATTTGTTCGAGAGGTTGCGGTAACCTCTAGGTAACTACCTGAGGTTTGTCTAGAAGTTACCGTTGTGATTGATAAACGGGCCCTAAAAACGGCAAAAAATTGTCAAATTGATATTTTTTAGCAGAATTTTAGTCAAAAGAAGTTTATTAACGATGAACTAGAACAACTCGTTTGCTCCAACGCCACCAAATATTACATGGGCAACGTGAAACAGGTAGTTGACCATGCACAGACGACCGTCAGGGGCCTGACGTATATGTCTGCCCGGTAAAATTAATAGGACCCTGTCAGAGCCAATAGTTGGCTGAAGAGGCCAATTAAAGTTTGCAATTTCATTCGCAGCCATTATCTTATATTACTTTCTTAATTCTTTAGATCCTTCGATTTTAGTTTATTATTTTCAATAATGAACCGTTGGATTCAACCATGATTATCATGTATTCTACTTCGTGACCTTTTTATATTGCCATTTTGTAATTTTCTTGCCTAATAAATAGTCTGCAATAGAAATTTTTGATATGTTAAGAACAATGTAACGGCACAAAAATATGTGATACCTCGACAGGAGTTCGAACTCGCGTCGTCACAACTACGGGAAATTTTCCCGCAGTTGCGACACTAACGATCAGAGCTATGAGGCCAGGGTGACCAAACCTCTTTGACTGTGAGAGTTATTTTCCTGGAGCGTAGCATTTCCCTGGAGTCAAATACCAGCCGTCTCGGCTGGTTTAGGGTCGGACGAATGACGAAGTGTTGCTGCAGGCCGCTGGCTCAGCAGATGCTCGCTGGAACAAGTCAGCAGTCGAGCTAGGTCATTGTCACTTTTGATCATCAGCACACTTGAAAACCCTCCTGCAGCAATTTTCAGCTTAAAAAAAACTGTTTGGTTAAACGGTTGGGTTACACTGTTTGGCCAATTAACGGTTTGGAAGATCGTACAGCGTTCTCTCTTCATATGAGTAGGCGCCACTACTTTGGCTCGTGAAAGAGGAAGGAAGCTCGAGCAAGTTGTAGGTCAAACAGAGATGGTCTACGTTCCAAGGGCGCCCCCTATGCGGCAGAAAAGTGAACTAATCGTTGAAGCAACTTTCGGAAGACAATCGTGTTAGGTAAAATTACCACGTAGAGAAATTTCGCATTTGAGGGTTGGCTGTCCTGCATTCGGTGAATGTGTGACAGCTATTCCGAGTTTCCAAATAATATCGTGACAACTGTTTTCTACTTTCCTTGATTCATTCTTCCTGTCGCAATCCATGCGAATGTGACTAGGAACAGTGATGTCCCTTTGTGGGCGTGCATAAGTTGGTAACACTGGACCTACACCAATCTAAAAGGGTAGTCCTCCTAGCTGTTTCCAGCAGTTAGTGTCTAGCCTGCGAAGACGGCAGAGGGTAAGTGGCTTCTAAATGATTAACATTTATGAACCATCATGAAATGAATGAACCACCACAAGTTCTCAGTTCTTCATCTTAATCTATACAAATAAATACATATATCACAGTTTGTTGTCATAAAAACACTATTAACTGTACTATGAAGACACCAATACAGTGTGTCTTATATCGTTGCCCACAATAAAGTACAAAGTCCCAAATACATGGGCCTTCTCTCCTGACGTGTTCAGTACCAAGAAAGGTACTAGTTCACGTTATATTTACTGAGGATCCAAGTACATGGATCATCTCACTTATGTGTACAGTACCAAGAAAGGTACTAGTTCACACTATACTTATTACAAGGCTCAAGTACATGAGACTTATCCCCTGAAGTGTTCAGTACCAAGAAAGGTACTGAACACGTTATCTTTATCTGAGGATCCAAGTACATGGATCATCTCTCCTATGTGTACTGTACCAAGAAAGGTACTAGTTCACGTTATATTTACTACAGGACCCAAATACATGGGTCAGACTTTTACGTGCATAGTACCAAGAAAGGTACGAGTTCACGTTTATATTTAATAACTATGAGATCCAAATACATGGATCACCCCAAAATCATATTAACTATAACACTAAGATCAATGTGGGCAACGATATACGCTACTATTAATAATTATACATGAAACATAATACAAAGACTCGATAATAAGTTGAGTAATAAATTTGCGTGGCATGGGAACGGCTAAAGGGGAGGTTGGAGGCCGTCTTGGGGTAATAACCCCTTATTTTGAAGAACTGAGATCATGTGAAACACATATGATTAAGAAATATGATATGATGCATTTGTGACCTAAAGACATACTAGAAAACACATTCCAACATGTTTATTACCTATATACTATCACCTAGGATATTGATAAAGAAAATCATGAATATCCTATGGTTTAGTCACAATTCAGTATTCACGTAATTTACCCACCTAATGATTATTAATTACACGTGATTTAACTATTTCACGACATGGTGGAGATGCTGGGATCGCTCATGTTCACTATTTGCAAAAATTTATTTCTACTTGATTAGGTGAATAGTTGGAAATTATATTGGAAAATTGCTGAAACATAATGTGTATGTAGGGAGCTAAGAAGGCCTAGTCCAGAATGTTCTTTCTTGGTAAAGGTAACTTTCACTCATAGGTAACTTTCACTCATAGCGTCTTTTTTTTTACCTGCTCGACCCATTTGCGGTAGACCAAATGATATTTAGAGCGTAGTAATAGGTTTACAAACACGGACAGCAATCTTGAATAAACTATTTCAAATAAACAGAAATAATCTTGATACAATTAAATAATTTTGGGCGTTGTGGTTTTATTTCGGTGGAACTAATATTGTTACAGGGGGAAGAAAATCCAAATAATTAGCAGAAAACCTTTAATACGAGTATTAACAACAAGAGTTGATATGGATCAATCCAGCATGATACGGCTTGATCTTATGTATCAAAAAGTGGAGGAAGGGTATATGGTATGTCAGACAATTTTAGCAAAATTAAAAGAAGCTGAAGAGGTCCGAGAGGAAGATGAAATAAACATTGAAAAAATGAAATTGTCCTTAACACGATTCCATAATGAAATTCAGAGTTCCATAAATTTGGGACTCGAAGTAAACTCAGAAGTTCAATCTAAGCTTGAACAGTTCACTACTCGTCAAATTGAGGCTGAAGAATTACTGGTCGAGATTGAAACACGATTGAGAACTAAACAAAATCAACTAACGAATAATACCTCATGCTTGTCAGCCCAGAATTCCCGTGTAACACAACATGAAACTTCATGTTGGCTTCCTAAACTGGATATGCCCAAATTTGATGGAGACATATTACGGTGGACGGAATTCTGGGATCGATTTGAGTCTAGCATTGATAACCGTACTATGATGAATGTAGACAAATTTGCATACCTACTATGTTCACTGGAAGGGGAGGCAAGGAGAGTAGTTGAGGGGCTTGATATGACAAACAGTAATTACTCTATGGCAATCAATAAACTCAAAGAACGCTATGGAAGACGAGGTGCAATTATCGATGCACACTATGCTACACTTAATCAGCTGAGCCCCGCCAAAAGTCACATCGGTGAGTGTCGATACTTATTTGACGAAATAGAAAGGCACTTAAGAATTTTAAAGTCTATGGGAGAAAATGTGAACCATAATCAACTTAGAACTACAATTTTAAAAAAGTTCCCAAATGATATCATCTTTGACTTGAGATTGATGATGACGTCAGACGATCATTCTGTTGACGAGATTCGGTCATATTTAGAAAAGGTTTTACTAGCCAGAGAAACAGCCTTTAACATAAATGACGGTAACACTATCGCAGCCAGCAACAGTGGCTTCACTACACAAGCCTTGTTCTCAGGTTCAACGCCCCCACTAAAACTACACAAAACAGAATATAATCGGAGTAACAATAATAAAAAACATCAAAGTCAAAATTTCCGACCAAATCCATCCAAGAAATTCAGAGGTAATACAACAAACCACAATGCTTACAACTATAAAATTAACTATAATACTGCAAACCAAATCAAACAACCAAAGAAAAGTAGCTTCAACAAACGTAGTCATCCGTCAACGTCTACAGCATTCGAACCAAAACAAAAGAAATCTAAAATTTCGTGTGTGTTCTGCCAGGGAGACCATTATAATGATCAATGCTCAGTTTATAGCACAGTTCTTGAAAGAAAAACCTTACTTTCATTTATGAAACGTTGCTTTAAGTGCACTGGGCTTCACAAAGACGAATGTCGAAAAAATAAACCCTGTGCGTACTGTGCAGACAAAGAACACCACCGGAGTATCTGTCCCACCAAATTTGCTATAAAAGACTTGAGCACTGCCGTCTGTTTCTCGCAGGACAATGTTAACACCGTATTACAAACCTTAGTCGCCCCTCTGAATAATGATCAAGGTTTCTCCATTAACTGCAGGATACTATTCGATTGTGGAAGTCAAAAAAGCTATTTAAATTCTAAAGGCGCTCAAAAATTAAAACTACCAAAAATGGAAAACACTCAACAATCTATACCTTTGGTAACATGCAACCTAGAACTGTTGACTCCACCTTGGTACCTCTTACGATAACGATCAACAATATTAGGATAGATGTTACTGCGTATGTTGTACCCTATACAACGGGAAACCTTCCAGCCTTTTCAGAACTCAAACGTAACATACATCAAACATTTCCTGAAATTCAGTTAGCGGATGACTATGACTATGAATCACCTGCCGACTTAATAATTGGCAATGATTTCTACCACTCATTTCAGAGAGGAAATACAATAAAAATTGCAAAAAATCTTTACTTAGTCCACACCCATTTTGGATGGATAGTGTCTGGAAGTTATGAAGATTCTAAACCAAATACATGTACTTCACAACTGTCAATACTGAGTTATGTCCACGGAGGAAATCCTAATATAAAAACTGGCTTTGTACAACCAGACCCTCCTTTGCAAGACGACAATATAAAAACCATTTGGGAATTAGAAACAATCGGGATACAGGATTCACCAAAAATTCTCCAAGACGAAGACATCATAAATTTTTTCAACGATACTACTATTTTTAACCAAAACCGTTATTATGTAAGGTGGCCTTGGGTACAATACCCTCCCGAAATACCAATAAATTTTGGCCTGGCTTTGGGAAGACTGAAATCCCTTATACATCGAACTGACCCTCAAATAATGGAACAGTATGATGCAGTATTAAAAGACCAACTAGAAAAGGGTATAATAGAAAAGGTGGATGAAACAAGTCTCCCTAAGTCACATCCTGTTCACTACTTACCACACCATTGTGTAATACAGAATCATAAGATCACTAAACTCCGAATAGTGTATGATGCCTCAGCGAAAATTAAGGGTCAATGTAGCCTAAATGAGTTTCTTTATAAGGGTCCTCTTTTGTTAGAAGACCTAACTAGTTTACTAGTTAGATTCAGAATGCACCGATATGGATTATTAGCTGATATTGAAAAGGCATTCTTACAGATTGGATTACAACCGGATGATCGTGATGTTACGCGATTCCTGTGGCTCAATGACATCGCAAAGGAACCATCAAAAGACAACCTATGCCATTTTCGATTTTGCAGAGTACCGTTTGGGATAGTTTCTAGTCCCTTTTTACTTGCAGCTACAATTCGCCTGCATCTAAATAAAAAAAATAACGACATTTCTCGAAAATTAGCCCAAAACTTGTACGTAGATAATTTGGTTACAGGGACAAATTCTATTGAAGAATTATTGACTATGTATCAAGAAGCCCGTAAAAACTTTGAAGAATTATCCATGAACATTCGAGAATGGACTTCAAATCACAAAGAATTTATAAAATGTATTCCAGCCAACCAATGCAACACGAATGAATCAGTATCTGTTTTAGGGTTGCAATGGGATACTAACCATGATCAACTTTCCCTATCTCTAAATTCATCAATTCTTGACAAAACACCCTATACAAAACGCGATGCATTACGAAAAATCGCTTCTATTTTCGATCCCTGTGGGTTTGTGGCTCCACTCACCCTCGCAGCCAAACTTTTCTTTCAATCCCTTTGGGCTGAAAAAATCAAATGGGATACTTCATTGACAGAACAAAAATTGCACGAGTGGAAGATATGTGAAACCTATCTAAGAGAGATAACAAAACTAGTGCTCCCACGTTTCTACTTCAATCAAGCGGACCCTAGTACACTAAAAGATATACAACACGAACTCCATTGTTTTGTGGACGCGTCAAAAGATGCTTACTGTGCTGTTGTATATATTAGAAGTACCACTTTGGACTCACAATCAGTCAGCTTTGTAATGTCAAGATCACGCTTGGCTCCTATAAAACAGAGGGAAACATTAACTATACCCAAACTCGAACTTATGGCTCTCGTCATAGGTTCTAGACTTATCAATTTTGTCAAGCGCGCTCTAATCATAGAATGGAGCAGTACAGTGATGTGGTCCGACAGCCAAATAGTTCTGGGGTGGTTGCGATCCGACCGTCTCTTGCCTCCCTTCGTATCTAGGAGAGTGTCAGAGATTCAAAAATTGGTTAGTGTACAATACCGATATGTACCAACATCAGTAAACCCAGCTGACTTTGGAACTCGACCACACAAATCACCAGTCCTTCCAAAATTATGGATCAATGGCCCAGATTTTTTATCCTTGTCCGAAAATCAATGGCCTATAACCACAATAATTCAAGATGAAAATCCTCTTAATGATGAAAGTTCACCTTCAGGTAATAATATCTCTACATCTCTGTTCCATACATCAATTAGTCAAGACAACAATAAGGCGACTGATTTGGAACATCCAGAAGGTGACAACTTCAATTTACCAGAACATGGTATTATATTAGACCCAGATGTGGTCCGAAAAATTCAATCTTTATTTTACCCAGATGAGTCAGCTAACAAACGGACTAGTCTTACAAAATCATTGGCACTATTTCTTGACGATGACAAAATATTGAGATGCAAAGGTCGTTTCTCAAATGCCGAATTTACATTCAACCAAAAGTACCCGATTCTTTTGCCTAAGACATCAAAGATTACATCAACCATCATACAACGAGTGCATGAAGACAACCTACATGTAGGGGTATCACACACATTAGCGCTACTCCGACAACACTACTGGGTGCCCCAAGGAAGATTCCTCGTTACAAAAGTCTTACGTCAATGTGCCCAGTGTGTAAAGTATGGTGGTGGCCCATATATGCTACCAAACATGCCCGACTTACCAGCTGAAAGGGTCACCTACAGTCACCCATTTACATATACAGGATTAGATTATCTTGGACCCCTCATAGTATCAGAAAAGGGTACTGTGCAGAAACGGTGGTGTTGTATCTATACTTGCATGTCTATTAGAGCTATACACCTGGAACTTGTGAATGATCTAACAACGGACGAATTTTTACTGTGTCTCCGTCGTTTTATAGCTGTGAGAGGGACTCCTAAACTGATTGTCTCAGACAATGCCACCCATTTCAAACTAGCATCTGCCATATTAGCCTCACCACTTGCCAAAAGCACGAATCTTGTGTGGAAATTTATTCCAGCTCTCTCTCCTTGGCAAGGAGGTTTTTACGAACGGCTAGTTGGGCTAGTCAAACACTGCTTACATCGAACTGTGAATAAGACACTCCTTTCTGATGGTAAATTGACAACTGTTTTAAAAGAGATCGAGGCTGTCATAAATACGCGCCCATTGACGACTGTAGGTAGTGAACTGGAAACCATTTTGACCCCTTGCCATTTTTTGAACACTTTAATAAAATCTCCAACCCATTTATTGGATCAACCATCATTAAACCACCAACTTCCTCTGTCATTAACGCACCAAAATGTAGTGCAAGGGTGGAAACAAACTCTGAGGGTCAGAAACGAGTTTACGAAGATGTTCGTAAATAACTACTTAACTAGTCTCAGAGAACGTCACACCGTCTATCATAAACAACCCCGAGTAGTGAGCACTCGACAACCCAGGGTAGGCGATTTTGTTCAAGTAAAAGGAGACTCTACAAACCGCGACTTATGGAAAGTGGGTAGAATTTCTGGACTTCTCTCGAGTACTGATGGTCAAACTCGAACAGCACAGGTAAAGTTAGTATCGGGACAAATGATAAATCGTTCAATCGGTCACTCATACCCACTGGAAATTGACGATGGTCACAGGTCATTTGCCGATAATTTTGAGACTAACAACCAGACAGCAATACCTCATCTGTCAGCCTCAGGTCCTCCGCTACACACAGTGAACCACCAGGACCATAAATCACAATCGTCGCCTCCAAACACCTCTACTTGCCTGTCTGACAGCACACCAACCCATTCCGACTTACCTCCTCCTATCTGCGAGGATAATACTGAAGCCCAAACCTTGCCTTCTAATAATCCTGAAGTGGAAAGAGAAGGATCATCCTCGATGCCAAGTGAAAGCATGTCAAGTGCCCCTGTTGATGCACCACAATCGACTCCAAGAATACCTAGAGCAGCAGCAATACAAGCAAGAGAACGCATACGTGCGATCACCCAGTGTTTGTTTGCAGCCGCATGTAAATGTGTTAAATGAATTAACAAAACAAAATATATTTCTATTACAATTTCACCATAATTTTCAGAATACATATAATATGCAAATTCAACATTTATTTTTTCATGAATATCCCCTGTCATGATACTTCTTTTGGCGGGGGGGAGTGTCGCAATCCATGCGAATGTGACTAGGAACAGTGATGTCCCTTTGTGGGCGTGCATAAGTTGGTAACACTGGACCTACACCAATCTAAAAGGGTAGTCCTCCTAGCTGTTTCCAGCAGTTAGTGTCTAGCCTGCGAAGACGGCAGAGGGTAAGTGGCTTCTAAATGATTAACATTTATGAACCATCATGAAATGAATGAACCCACCTAATGATTATTAATTACACGTGATTTAACTATTTCACGACACTTCCTTCATTATTTTAACATTTTCTTTCTTTTATTTTGCTTGTTATTTTTATCTTATTTAATTTTATCCGTTCATAATGAACAATACCCCTAAAACAGGACCTTCTTCGTCCTTTCCTTTCGGAAAAACACTTTGGCTGCCGCCGGGTACTCGGCGGTTTACTATGTCGCCGAGTACTTCTCCCAAAAGAAATCTGGAGAGCATTCTAAGGTTAATATTTGTCGCTTGACAAAATTTCTGCTAGAACAGTTAGTTCGATTACTCATAAAGTGAAGGTAGGCGCATGATAAAGACAACTGGCCAGACTTCCTTCATCACTTCAACAAGAAATTGGTAGAAGGTACAACACAAAACTAGTAAAGAAGTAGTTATGAAATTAACTTATCATTTCATTTAATGGAACCTATGTGTATATTAATTGATTCGAGGTATACATTTTGTAAGTGAATGGGTATTATTTATTTGTCAACTACAATCGAGAAGTATATTTCTTCTTAACTTTGAGTTCCGAGAATGTTTTTCGGTGCATGTTGTAACAACAATCTATCCGCATCTATACGCTTGAATAGTGTGAAGTAGAAGTCATTCCTAGAAAGTGAATGTTTTTAGTTCTTTTATTATTGATTAATTGGTAAATGATTCTTGGAAAAAAAGGAGCAAGAGATGTTTTTTCCCTTCTCATGACCTTCCGGGAAGGACGTGCACCAAGAAATAACTACGGTAAACAAGGAAAGAGAGATGCTATTCCCTCCTCACATTCCGAAAAGGTCGTGCGGTCTACTGTAAGAGAGAGTCTACAGTGTTGAAAAAAGAAGGAAGCAAGAACGCAATTTACGCATCATTTCATTCAAAAACATGAAAATTTTGAGCGCAGATGCTCCCACATAGGAACGGAGGGAAATAGAGACACTCGAGAGAAAAAATTTGAAAAGATATCGTGCGTAAGTAGTTCCTTTTTCTCCAGCAGGATTCGCCCTCGGAATGCAGACTATCTGGTCGACCAATAGTTCCAAATATTGTCGCTCGACGGCCTTTTCTTGAGTGTCAACACCTTTTATATAGTGGAATTTTGTTAATTAATTATTTATTTTCATTGTAATTATTATTATTGATTTAATTTATGATGCCTTCTGATTTATTTTCTGTGATTCACCCCAGGTGAGCAGACTTACGCAACTTATCTTGTGAGGATGAATGATAGACCTTCTGGAGGTGTATGCCAAGTGAAACCGAAATCCGGCGTCTCTCTGGAGACCAACTTCACAATCTTTTGTCAAAAATGGAAAGACACCGATGTCCCATTATCTTATAAAGTTTACGAAATACCTGACCCCAACGGACCTGAAGGTTAAACATGTACAATTTTGCTGTTATTTTATAGATTAATATTTTATGTGGCAGTTGGAAGAAAAAACGCACTCTTTTTTCCATATTAGCGAGCGCTTTCAGGGAATACTAGGCCCCTTCTTCAGGCTCTGTAATTTACTAGAGCAACAATATGTAAATACTACACAAAACACATTAAACTTTAAAAAACACGACCCCCCTCCCACAATCATTTTTGTTTTTCAAATTTAAAAACATCAGAACATACCAACAATAGTAGGTAAATAATCTGCAAAACATACAATAACAACTCAAAATTGCGCACCTGGGAAGGGTCAAATTCTGTTATATGACCGCCAAGCTAAACGCCCAACTAATCTGCATTTTTACTGAGGGATTGACTACTTGATGTTATGTATTTTTGAGATGCGAGCTTGCGAGCATCCAGACCACCAAACTATACACTTCATTCTGATCTACATGTCCAACTAATCTGCATTTTTACTAAGGGATTGACTACTTGATGTGGAATACTTGATATGGAATTTGACCGTGTATAGTTTGGTGGTCTGGATGCTCGCAAGCTCGCATCTCAAAAATACATAACATCAAGTAGTCAATCCCTTAGTAAAAATGCAGATTAGTTGGGCGTTTAGCTTGGCGGGCATATAACGAAATTTGACCCCTGGGAAGATTTTATCAATTTTGTAGTTTTATAAATTGGAATTTGTAGCATATTTCTCTAGGTGTATGCGTTTTAAAACGTTGTACTTGTGACTTTAATAGCTATTTATGTCAATTATAAGGTTTGCCATCATCCATAATAGAAACTTTTCTTCATGATAAGAGCTTTCCATTTGTTCCAGCGACCCCAGTGATAACATCAAAATCTGGATTAATGCCTGGATTAAGATTCAGTAAAACAGATATTATGATCTTAATAGCGGATTCACAAGGGATTTTCACCGTATATAATATTTCGGTACCGGTAAGTATTCAACCATTACATTATGTTAATGATACCACTCGACATTCTTCGAAAAGATGCCTGACAGGTTAAACTCTGGCCACACAACAACGACAGGCCAGCGACAGGACAACGACCCATATTGTTGCATAAAGTTGGCCATAAAGTTGAAGCGTTTCAACACTTCAACTTCCAAACCAAGTAGAGATCCTACTGCCGATTCCAATTTTCAGTCTTCCCCCTTCCATGGTGGAATCGCCAACCGCTGTTTGAATGCCGTATTTGAGGAATAGCTTTCCGACAACTAGAAAAAAAACATATGGTGGCATTTTGTTTTTCGGCCGCATCGCTGTGAAAAAATACAAAACTGGTTTGGCTGAAAAAGTTATTCGTTGATCGTGTGAACGATTGCGACGTAAAATCGCATCACACTTTTTGCGGTCAATTTTTTTTTTTTTTTTTTTTAAAGAAAAAAGTACGGTGAAAAATGGGAGACTAAAATAACGACGTGTACTCAACGAAATCAAAGTTCGAACTGACAGTGAACCCGGCAATACCTATCTCTTTAAAAAATTCGTTTTTTTTTTTTTTTTTTTTTTTTTTTTTTTTTTTTTTAATGCCTTAATGACTCGTGTCTTCTTACTCACACATAGTGGGAGTCGTTAGTTGGAACAAATAATCCGTATCTGAATTCGGATCATTCCAACAGAAAAGGGAAATCTGAGATCCTACTTTAAGAAAAACGAATATAAGGTTTGAATTCTGAAAAAAAAAAAAAAATCCAGAAGTATGGCTTACTAATCTAGACACAGGTTTTCTTTTTTATTATTTAATTAATAATCTTCTAAGAAATCGCGAGGTCAAGCGAATGAGTGGGCGATAGAAAGACATTCATGTGTTTTTTATGCAGTTTGTCATTCTCTCAGCATTCTAATCATCATTCTCTGAGATTCAATTTTGTGACTGAGTTCCCGTCATAGAGGTCGTCGCCGCTGATACCCGTGTTTTCGAGAAGCTGAGTTTGGCGTTGGATGGGCGATCCAGATCCCTGGAAAACCAATCTTCTCCCGGAACATTGCACATTACGTTCCGGGAGTGGTACCTCTTTTGGATTATGCACGGCTGACGCCTAGTAGTCCAATCCACTATTTTTGGGGCGTTAATGTTTCAGAAGAAACATGGCCCGGGGTTCCAGAAGGAATTCCCATTACCACCCTTTGGTATATAAATAATTTCATTGGTCTTTGACTTATAATTTCTCTTTTATTCCCCATTTATATGTTCAATTTTGTGAATTAGCCACCTGAGTGTTGCCTCCTAGGTCAATTACCAGGTTAATGCATATAAGTCCCGAATGTTGGGCATAATAATTTATATATATTTATTTTCCTTAAGGTATAAGTCTCCATAGTTGAGCCACTGTTTTGTCCAGATTGTTCCAATCTTTGATTGGGGGTTAATTACCTAATGAAGTCTTCCTATGACGATTCATTGACAAACCATCCTGTTTTAATTTCTCTTTTCCCATCCTCAATCGCCAATGCAGCTATTTATGAATGAGCATCAGTTCTCAGCTTGTAACTATTCCACCTAGTTAACATACTTGATCTTCAATCAAGTATGTCCTTAAGTGGGAGAGTGTGACAGAGTTCCCTTCATAGAGGTCCCGTCGGGGTCTCAAAGAATGCGCTATCGTCGCCCCGTTGGTGAACAACGGGCGTCGCCGCTGATACCCGTGTTTTCGAGAAGCTGAGTTTGGCGTTGGATGGGCGATCCAGATCCCTGGAAAACCAATCTACTCCGAACATGGCTCATTAAAAGCTATTAGTAGGAGTGGTATCTCTCTGACGGGATACTGTCAACCTTCTCTACCTTTTTATCGAGGATTTAGGCCCCCATCGCACCTCTGGGGGGGTACCTAGATCCCTGATAATTTGTAGACTAAATTCTAATAGTGTGGTGCAGCAATGTATCCTTCACAGGAACAGGAATTATGTTAATTTATGGTCTCACCAAAGGAAATTGAGTTAAAAAAAAAAAAAAAAAAAAAAAAAAAAAAAAAAAAAAAAAACCTTATCTATTTATTCATGGAATATGAAAATAAAAGGTGTGAAGTTTGGTAATAATATACACCACTGTGATAATTGCAAAAGGTTTTTCGATAGCCGTATAGGTCTGTCAACGCACATCCAGTCTGCTCAGATGAGGCAGGCCCCAAGAGGTGTACTTACTGGTGACGAGGAGAAATTAATCACATGACTACAATAGAACTTCAGTTTGGAAGGCACCGTCCCAAGAACGCAAACGAATCGTATTCTGGGTTCCAAAATTATTGGTAGGACGATGAAATCGTTGTAAACAGCCCGAGCAAGAGTACATTACCAAAATGTAATGGGACTAATGCGAGGGAGCAGTACACCTTCCCGAAGTTCCAATGCAGACAATTAACACTAATGAGTTCTCTCATCAATCACTTGATGCTGCTATAAGCACCGGAATCACATATCTATAAGAGCCTGCGTGCAAGGCAAAGGTCATCCAACCAAGGTTAATTCTGCCAAATGAGTTATTCAAAACCTCAAACTCCAGGAAGACCTGATGAGGTGGTTGTCAGATATCCCTGGAAAAGGGCCCCATCCTCCCAAGGACAGGATTACTATCTCCAATATAACAACAAAAACCCTGAGACACATTCGCAAGATTCAGAAGACTGTGGGGCGTAAACAGAACAGCTACAGCCGAAAACATCCTAGTTAATGGGAGTGCAAAGGCCAGACAAGCCTGAATAAAATCAGAGTACCAAGTACCAATCTATCAGTTCCATCAGATTTCGTGTGCCAATTCCACAGCTTCCTAGGTACGGGGCTGGATGGTGAGAGTATGGGTGTTACCCATATTGAACAGCAAAAAGGTCTGTGCAGAGTTATAGAATGGCTGGGAATGACTGCTGGTGGCACTCAACACATTGTTGACTGCAAAAAGAGAGAACTTCATATAGCGGTACTTGATGTTGAAAAAGCGTTCGATTATGAGTACCTATCTCATTTCGCCATCGTAGTATTATAGAAGCAAGGCGATAGCCTAAACCGGTGATGCAATATATGGAAACAGCCTATAAAAATGATCCTGCACGGATTAGGGCAGGTCCGTGAATTAAGAATACGAGGCGTATGAGGATCACCTTTCTAATACGAAATTAATCATTTGAATATTTTCTGGAGTTGTTCTAACTGCATTCCATCATTTCATCATTCATATTGTATACATTCATTTTTGTAACATAATACCACGCAACTTGGATAAAAGAATAATGGTTTCAACAGCAAAACAATTAAAACAGACGTTGACAGTAAATCCAGTAGTCATTCGCTTACCTATATCGTAGGTCACTCTTTCACCAAGAAAAATGGGTGTGAATGACAGGTGGCAGAAAGACAAATTGAGAAAGAAAAGGAATGATAAAGGCGTTAACATCCATTGAAAATAATTTCAAAATGCCTCAAAACGGGTTTTTATTAAGTAAATTTTGGACATTTTCATTTCAAAATGTTTGAAACCATTGCAGTAGTTTTATTTTCTACAAAATTCGCATTAAAAAACGTTTATACGGTCATGCTGCATGGTGGGAACTTTTTTTATTTTATAGATAGACCTGCTGGAGGGTTTTCCTTACAATATGGCATATTGTACGTAGATTACCAGCAGATGACAGACTGAATCTCTCAATCATTAGAACACTTAGATAGTCCTGTATAAAACTGATAATTACTTCTGAAAGTTATTAATTTCGCAACAGATACTATCTATAAAGCTATTCACTATCTAATGGACGGCTTACCGTTCATTTCCAGCTCACGAAAACATTAAATCCAATAACCGAAGAAGATGTAAAAGAAAAAATTAAAAGCATAGATCGCAAATTAGAAGGAGATGCAGAGGACTTGGGCCTTACGGACCTTGATGATTTAACCAAGGGAATAAGGGACCAAAACCTCACCGTTTCGGAAGATACTGCTCTGAAACTAATGAATTCAATCTCCGAAGTAAGCCAAAAATGATTCATTCTCAAAAATATGAATATTACATTGTAGCTGAATAATTATCACTGGTTTATGATTCCATCCCACTTGGAATGGAATGAAGTACCAAAATACAGTATTATTGAAGCTACAAACGAAAATTTTCGGGAATTTTCAAAAGAAATGGGGCTGAAAATTTAAAATCCTACTTTTTTAGAATTTTCCTCATGGTTATTCGATATGAGGTATTCATAAATTATTCTAGGAGTTTTATGATTTTGCATTTATAGACTTTTTTATATGTATGTGTATGTTTGTAATTTGAGAAAATTTCCCCCCTAGTATTGACATTAAAAAACGCTGCAAATTATTTCACAAAGGTTTATTATTTTTTCAATTGAGTATGATCGTAGTTTTAGTTGGCTTGCGTACGTCATAAGGCCCGTCCAGACTCCTCGGCGTGTCCTACTTCGAGTTGCCACAACCTATACTTCTATAATTATATACGCATGTTTATATTTCTCGATTTGAGCTCCTATCTATTCAAATAGTTATTGCCTTAATAATATCATTATCTAAGTACGTACGAAAAGTCGAGAGGATATGTTATTAAATATGCGTAGGAAAAGCTTTGGTATTAACACACAAATATGACCTTGAAAAGAACATACTCATGCCTCGAACGAACGCCGGCGCCGTACCCACCACAAGCCGCGGCGCCGGCGCCTCCTCTCACTCCACCTCCCCTCCCCTCCTCGCCACCCACCGTGACCCCCTGCCAAGCGTGCCAGGCGTGAGCGCGTCGAAAAACACACTTTTTTGCCCGTTTTTGGCCCATAGCATCTATGCGAGTAAAGCGATCGGGATGGTTAAACGTTAGGACCAACTAGACCCCAAATGGAGTCTATGTGCGAAAGAACGGGTTTTTTAAGTCAATTCTTAGGGCTTTTATGGCCCGGACGGCGGACGGCGAACGGCGGACGGACATTTCAAATTTGGATTCTACGTACCTTGAAACGTAAAGTGACAAAGCTTGAGGGGGGGTTATAAAAATTTTTTGCTACACGATCACATAGGCTTATTATTGGAAATAATAAACCAAAATACCGTTCTTCCGCCGAAATACAAGCATTCCATAAATCAATTATGATTTCATTTGGCAGCTCTTTATGAGCGCAATAAATTTAATTAAAATTATTAGCATATTATTTAGAAAAAATGTATCAATTGTAAACTAGAACATTTAAAAATGTGTGCTCTTCCATTTGTCGGAAAATTTCTGCACTTCCATATGTTAGGAAATGTACTTAAATAAGTTTAAAATGCGCTAAAAAAAAACCCATAAAACTGGACAAAATTATTGATAATCCTAAAATAGGTTTGTATAGTAGAATGTCATTCATAAAAAGTTGTTTTTGCCATAATTCGATAGTAATGAATTTTCTATGTACCTAAACATACTAATTGGCCAAATCCCAAAAATATTATAAGACATGTACCTACTTCGAAAAATTTCGTAAATTCGCTCATATGGTCAAGCTGCATCACTGAAACTTTTTATTTTTATGTTTAAAAAATGAAAATCGATATTAACTTTTTTTTCCTATAAAATCTATCTTATATCATTTTTAAGTAGCTCACATTTGAGGTAGGTAGTTACCGTCACGCGGGGTGACTAAGTGACACTTTTTGAGGTTTTTTTTGTCAATGTCATGTAATGTTGCACAGATTGCAATGCTGATTTAATGCAGGATAGATATACTTCTTGGCTTTCGATTGACTGGCCCAAAAAGAGTATATCATGTCATGGTGGGGAGGGGGAATTTTTTCCCGTTGTCACTTAGTCACCCCGCTAAGCGGGGTGACTAGTTGCCACCCAATTTTTTCCCTTTAAATGCATTAGAAACGCGTCCTGGCACTTTCTCGACCCCTTACATTGAATTCTACACATTTTTTACCTCTGACATAACTGATTTTTTTTTTTTTAAGAAAAAACTCAAGGAAATAGAAATTATCTACACTTTTTTCAAACTTTTTATTTTAAACGAATTAAAAACAAATTACACAGTCTTCTTTTCTGTCTTAGAGATCAAAAGGGCTTGGTTAATGACTAAAAGAAGTCTAGAAAATTTAAAACTGCCCTTGTCATAATATTTCCCAAAAAAAAACAACATTTTTAAACTTTAAATTAGAGAAAAATTCTTCAGATATTAACTTGTTATAATTTAAAACGCAAATAACTATCACACTTTTCCATATCAAAATATTTAAATGTGAGATATTAAACGAATATCATATTTGATTTGTAGGTAGGTAACTCAAAAGTCTTCTAATTTAAATTTGTTCCTCCCTACTTCTTTCGGAGGAGCTGGTAACTTCAACTGTATTTGGTCTCGTTTGTACCACACTTCGTCGGGGGTTTGAGGCCACTCCCAGCACTGGCATTTCCTTTTCATGCACGAAACACGTGCTTCATTACATGTATCGAAGTCTGTCATCATTTTACCTGGGTACAACTTTCCTTGATATTCAACTATCACGAAGTCATCTTTCTTTGGTCCACTTTGTACTTCCTCTCTCAAATCTTCACTAACTGATGGATTTTGTGCCACACTGCGACTGGGAAACGGTTTATCTTCAGAATCCGACGTTTGAGAAACATTTCCATCCATCAAGTTTTAAAGGGAAGTGACACTATCCTCACTTTCTGCATATGGGATATTACTTTCGCCTGTACCATCTTCGCACGAATCACTTGAATCTGTTGAAACTTTCTGTCGATTTTTTGAGCGCTTTTCCTTAGTTGGTTTCTTGTTTTCCAACTTGTTTCCTCCCTTGCCGCATCACAACTGTTGCCCCCCTGCTCTAAAACAAAAGTAAACATCAAAACACGGTCAGAATTGAGCAGAACTTGGAAAAAATTATTTGGCACCTAGTCACCCCTCAAACATTTATTTGCAACTAGTCACCCCTCAAATGTCCATTTTTTCGTAATTGCACAGTTGGTTTTAAACGAACAGACATAGAGAAACGTCCGTCATTATTTAACATCTCAGATAGATATAGAAACGAGAAAAAAATGTACCTTTCGTCAAGTTGTTCAGGATCCCAGTTTCACGGAACACATCACACGGGCTTGTAACTACAACAAGACAAACACAAAACACAAAAACTGGGAAGGTTACCCGACCTGGTTGCCAAGACAAACTGAAACTTGCCACAGCTCTTGCCGACCTATCCGCTATCTACTGGACATAAGACAAACTTCATAAGTACCATAGCAATCCATCAGGTAGCACTTGTAGTCACAAAACGTGTGTGGCACCTAGTAACCCCACTTGTCACTTAGTCACCCCGCGTGACGGTACTAATTTTCTACTAATAGTATTATAGATCTTACTACTAAGGTACTGTGACAACTACTGATAGCATAATCGGATGTCTCTTTGTTAAATCTGAACAATCTGAGTATTGAACAGCCCATTCAACCAGCCCGGGATAACATCAGGTGTGTGCACCTGTTTGTTTACATACCTTTGTTAACCGCACTTTTCTCCATAACCATCAGCTATAACTTTTTTTCATAAATATGGCAATTACGTCCAGATCTTGTGGAATCTGGTGATGAAATTCAGAGCCCAGTTATGTTTCTATTCTACGAATCGAAAAATATTAGAGACAGCTTGTAGCTTAATGTAGCTGAACTTCAAAGTTTAAAGATATGAGAGAAATGTGGTCTAACTCAATATTTAAACCTGTTGCATTTTACTATATTTTTTTCGTTTCGTTAGCCTGTTTTTTAGATGATGAGTCGAGTAGGGTACCAACAACAATACGTAGGGTACCAGCAACAATACATATTTAATTGAAAACGAGTAGGTACAAAGTGAGAGGGAACATTTTTGAAACAAGCATAGAAAACATGGGTATTTTACCGATTACCACTAAAGTTTAACTTCGGAGAATAAACTGCCGTACAATAGAATTTTAATCGATAAGCAGTTGTCATATCTTGAGTCTACAGCTAATTCACTATAAGAAATGTCCATTAAATAATTAAAATTCCCACTTTCGGAGAATGGGTTTTATTTTCACGTTTGCAACAATGTGCGCTGTAAGGTTTCCGAAAGCAGACCGACTGGCGCCTTTCCAACTAAAAGAGCAAGAAAGTGAGTGACTCGAATGTAGTGATGCCTAACGGTAGACGCGCAGACTCTGTCCGATCCAGAGAACGGCTCGAAGCCCCCTCCAAATTCAAAATACGACCAAACGGTTTATTCAACTTCTGTCAGTCAATAATCGACCGATTTCAATGATTCTTGCAGCTTTCGTTCTATCTTCGAAACCTCTAGGTCTCACACACCTCGAAATTAGAAAGTCAAATTGTTATATGGTATCTAAATTTAAAAATTTTAGAACATTAAAATTTCAGTGGAACTTTCCTATGGGGAATTTTAAAACTAGTAGATTACCGCAAGAATAATCAAATCAGAAAAGTTGAAAAACTCATATATACCATTCTCTCCTTTCCCTCCATTCCTTCCTCCCTTGCAGTTCATCAGGGAATGGTGTAGAGTGAAAGCCTGGTCCCCACACCCGTCACACGACGTAGACAAGTAAATCTGAAATTGATTGATTTAAAATATCAAAATATGTTTAAAAAATAAACAAATAAATAGCTAAAAAAAAAAGGTTCTGTGTTTACAGTTAAGAAAACATATCTTGAAGACGGATTGAGATTGAACATTTCGCTTAACGTCGTTTTTCTCCATTTTCGGTCTATAGTTTAACCCAAAAAACCACACATCTGAATTTATTATCCCTATATGGATGAATATTATGTATGTATATATATATATATATATATATATATATATATATATATATATATATATATATATATATATATATATATATAAGTAGTATATATATGTTCATCCTGGCTCACTGACTTCAATCTCTGTTAAAAATGATTTTGTGCTAAACCCTGTTAAAACTGATTTTGTGCTAAACCCTGTTAAAAATGTTTTTCTGTTAAACCCCTGATAAAATTTTTCAACACAAAACATCAGAACACATTTTTTATCACAAAACATCAGAACCAGTGACTTTTTCGGTTTAGTGACTTGAATTTCTGTTAAAACTTTTTTTTATCACAAAACATCAGAACCAGTGACTTTTTTTTTTTAATATTTTTTATCAGAAACTCTAGTGAACTCTAAAAAATTTTAACAATTTAGGGGTCGATATTTTCAAAATTTATCTCCCTCTGATGTTTTCACTAGAAAAATTAAAATGACGTCACGCTAAAAATATTTTTTGAATCTAGTCCAAGCCATTAAAGGCGGTACACCTTTAAGAACAACTAGATTAATAGGAGAAATGTGTAGATGCAAAGTCTGTGAATGCACGGTAAACGAGAGACAGCTCACTCTATCTAGTGGGGCTCGGTAAAAGAGACATCTCATGTTATCTAGTGGACACGGTAAACGAGGCAGCTCGTGCTATCTAGCGGACGCGGGATGCGAAAAAGGCGTTCCACCTAAAAGCGGAACGATAAAATAAAAGGGAACGATAAAATATTTTATTTTTCGTGAAATATTTCTCAGCTCGTTGAAAAAATCGTTCCCCTTTTGCGAGACAGAGAGGGAATGATACTGTCGTATCTTGTCGGAGGTCTTGTTATCTTTTGGGTTAATGAGTCATCCGCAGCTCCTATCGCTCGTCCCCCCCAGTCAGTTCGTAGTATTCAATTGAGAAACAACACAGTGAGTTAAAAGGATCTCTACTATAAATAAAATGGAATACTTTAAATCGTTAAGGGAACTCGAAGATGGAAATTGTCTTTCCAAGAGTGAGTGGAAGGAATTATCTGACTCTGTAGAACTGACTGATTATTTCGTGAGGAAGTATCATAAGTTTTTGGATTTACCAACTGTGAAACGTAACTTTCTCAATGGAAAAAATAAACTAACTGAAAATATCCTAAATTTTACTCCTTTCAAAAATATTAACGTTTGCAAAAATTGTGGGGTTAGAGTACAAAATGGTAATATTTGTTTTGAATGCATCGAAGAGGATAATCAAATTATGCTAAACTGTGTGCACAGAATATTTGTAAGAGGAGGTCCACATTAGGTTTTTATAAGGGATCCCTTATAAAAAATTATAATTTAGTATTTACTTTAATCCTACCTATAATTCCATTTTCTTTCTCGTTTTGTGTTTTCGTAAGTTCCTTCAAATGATCTACGAAATTTTCTTTTCCTATTCCAATTTTATGATGTCCCCAAGCAAGAGTATCCATACCATTTTCCAGAATATGCCTTTTATCATCGTAGGCACTGAGCGCTTTCTTGTTCTGTTCAATGGTATAAATATCGTGCTTGTTTGTTCTGAACATCATTTGCGTTTTGTAGATCGGTTTCTTGGTCAACAGACATTCTTTGAAATCATTGAATTTAATGTCCTGTTCAATAACGTTTTTCTTGATCCCTTTCGCTTTCTTTGTTTCTTTTTGATTCTCGAACGTTTTGTGTGCGTAAAGTTTCGATCTTAGTCCGACAAATTCCTCCATTACTTTTCCGCTCATTTCATCTTTGAATTTTCCAAGTACTTTCTTGTTCACTTGAGGTATACCGTAGACATTTTCTTTCGGATAATCGGATGTATCAAACTGATCAATCATGTTGTTTTTAATATTCGAGTAAAAGTCTTCAGTCTTTATATCCATGATCAGACTGTCCGTGTCACAGTACATCAATTTGACATTTTCTCCGTATTGTTTCTTTATCGTGTTGTAATAAAAATCGTACATTAGAGTTTTTGAAATGTCCAAAATACTCATTCCGATGTAGATTGGTTTATTGAAAAGAATTTTGGTCTTTTTCATGTGAACTGCTGCTAAATTTTCAGTGAATATCGTTCTACGATCAAAAGTTGGTTTTGCTATCAATAATTCCAGTTTCTTTCCGTTTGAACATAATTTGATATCGATTCTTTGCCTGATATTTTCCATCGTTTTTCCGAATACACTGTTGTTCATCAATTTGAAAAATTCCTTTTCAAAATCATTTTTCGCTTTCGTTCTCAGTTCCGTGTTGAAGTCAATGTACACTTTCAACCAATCCGATTGATCAAACTTCAGAACTTTGTGTATTTTCTTTAGTTTCATCCCCATGCTCAGACACTGTTTCAAATTCCTGTAGTGCAAAACGTATCTATCTTTGTTGTACAAAGTTGTCATCAGTTTAGGTAATTTTGTATTTCCAATCCTGTTTTCCGGTGCAAGTGGTAGATCCGAGTGTAAATCGTGTAGTTCTTTAGGATATTCCAAGTCAACTTCCAGAAAATAACCTTTGGGAGACTCATCACTTATATTTTCAACATCTAAATTATCCATATCTAAATTGTATAAGTTCTCTATCCATTTAAAACCACCATATGGTAAGTATTTGGACATTGCCCATCCATAAAGGTTGTTAGCGTCTACGTACGCTATGTAACTCGAAGGTTTAGATGGGTCATATTGTTCACCCATGTACTTATTGTTTGCTTTTGCATGCCTGTTACTACATTGAGATATTCCACCGCGAATTCCTTTTTCTATCATTAAAATTTTATTGTAATCGGTCAACAGTTCCAATTTAACTTTAGTCATTTTCAACATACAGTCCCACGAGAATCCAGGTGTTGTGTAATACCATGCAGGATCTAGTTTGTATGTTTTCAGGGAAATATCTCTGAAATTCTCCATCACATCTGCAAGCAGTAAGATGTCACTTTTGTTGTAAAGCATGGTGAATTCTCTCATGTTTTTTACACCGAATTTTTCCCAAACTTCTTGCGCATTTTGATACTCGGACTCTTTTACTCCTTGTTTGTTCAAGCTGCTGTAAAATGCATTAATAGGTGGTAAACAGGTTTCATCATACCTTTCCGGACTAACCATGTACTCATATGGGTAAGCAGTTTCCTTGTTATCAACTCCAAGTTCTCTGTTCCAAAATGTTTTACCAGTTCCTTAAATTGATCTTTCGTTAAATTTCCTACTAGTTTTTCCAAAGAGCTTGCTAGAAATTTGTACGAATCCACGAACCTTATTTCAATTTTATTCATTACTTTGTTTCCTTTCTCATTCAATTTTCCAGAGTCGTACCTAAGAATCTTTGAAAACGAAATGTACTTTTCCTCAGTATTTGGAATCAATTGTATTTCCCCTTCATCCTCTCCGAGTTGTTTTACGAACAGGTGGGCATCGTACCCAGCCAGGTTGTGGAAAAATACAGGTACGAATCTCGGACATTGATACTCCAAATTACACAGAGAATGGGCAGCACCTTTAAATTCCCCTGACAAATGGTCATGATCTTTTACTTTTATACAATTATCAGGTATATTTGACTTCAAAACTTCTAATTCATCAATATATATATCTGCTTGATTGTCATTCTTTTTATCAATAAAGTGTTGAATTGTTTTTCTCATTACATCAAGTTTCTTTTCTAACATTGGAGGCAATTCGTTAAAACCTCTCTCGCAAATGTGACAAGATTTAGCATTTTTGAATTCCTGTTCCTGTTCGTTTGTCAATGGTTTCATGGGTACAATTTTATCGTAATATTCCTTAGCAATGTGTAAAACTTCCTCTTTCAGTTTCTGATAAAATACTTTTGGAGAATCCGGACCAGAATATTCGACTGGAGGTTTATAATATCCGTTGGAATACTTTATGTAATATGAAAAACTGCTAGCTTCGTGTTTTTGAATTTTATTAGTGAACGCCTTAGTTTCATCAGTTTGACAAGTATGGAGTTTCCTAAGCATGCTTTCAAAGTCCGAGGAGATAACGAATGGAACTTTCATGGAGCGTTTATAATTTTCAAATTGTAAAACATTATCGTAAGGTTCTGGTAGTTCTACTTTAACAGCTTTATGAGCTCCGCAATATTCTTTATGTTCGTTTAATTTAACCTGAGTTCCAAAGCTATTCAAGCACATTTTGCACAAGTGCCTTCGTTTGTGGTTTTTTGATATTTGACTATGACCAACCAGTTTCCATAAGTCTTTGATCCAACAATAATGTTCAGTTTCCTCGTTTTTTAAGTAGAACAAGTCAATGTGTCTTTCCTTTTCCTCTTTCGTTATTTCCAAGGGTATTATAATATTTTTTTCATCCAGACAGTAAACATTTATGGAAATCCCAGTTCTTTTCTCAAACAATTTTATACTCGTAAGTTTCATAGGAAAACTGATATCTTTCAACGCTTCATCAAACTCATGTTCCCATGTTATGTAATTTCCTATTCTATCAGAATTTTTATCAGCTGGATGAAGTGCAGACAGAACAGACCAAAGGAAACATTTATTATCATCATTTTTCACATTTATGATTGCTTTCCTATATTGTAGAAAATCAGAGAGTGGGATGTAAGACGATCCTCTCAAAGGAGTGTACTTGTTAACGTTCAGTTCCAAATGCTTGATTTTGTGAAGTTGCCATTGAGATCCTTTTATTTCGAATGTTTCCATTTCATTTAAAATTTTCTGTTTCATTTCATCATAACAGTTTGCAACTTCTGCTGACTGCAATATTATTACGTTTTTAGTTTTGAAATTTAGTTCGTGATACTCCATATTATTTTCGTTAGTTCCTTTTCTAAATTCCGCGATTAAAACTACATTAACTTTTAGTTCCATTTTTCTAAGTTCCATGTTGATTAAACCTGTTACGATTTTTTTAATACTGTCAAGAAATTTGGAAGCATCTTTAAATCCTTTCATATTATTAATATCGTAAGTCACTAATCTAGATTTAAATGCAGTTTCCTTTTTTACAAACACAGGTTTCACTTTCCTAGGTTCTTTGCTTTTTTCAAATATTTTTGCACTAAAATTAAATACTTTGTGCAATTTCCTCGGATTTACAAATACAGGTTTAGCTTTCCTAGGTTTTCTGATAGTCATTTTCCGGTCCGGGTCGTTTTTTCCATGACGCTTAGACTTTAGGTGTCTAGCCCAATTTTTATAAGTAGTGCTAACATCGCACTTTTCACAATGTCTTCTCGCATCATACATTTTTATTAGAAAAGAGATCCTTTTAACATACCCCTCATTTTTTTTAACCAGTGACTTTTTCTAAAAATGTAAAATATTTTTTTCTTCGCTTTGTTCATTTTAGTAGTTTCCATAATGTAAAGAAACAGTAAAGACCATGAAAAAAATTATAACAACGAATATTCTATCAACGATAGTCGTAATATTATCACATAACATTTTATTTATATAAAAGAAATCTTTTATATAAATCATTCTAGAATTCTGTTTTTTGTAGTTCTTGAGCATAGAAAGATCCTTCAATCTCTTCGTCGTTTAAATCTTTTATTTTGTAAGTAATCGGATTTGTTGATAGAATTCCAGAAACCACAAAAATTTCTCTAGTCCATTTAGCATCATATTTATTCCCAAATGTTTTCCTAAATCTTGTTATTCGAACTCGATCTCCAAGAGAAAACTTTACTTTTTGTGAGACTTTTTGGTTCCTAAACAATCTAACTAACACTTCATCTTCGTTATTTTTATTAACTTGTACAGGTATCATCCCAATCGATCTATGGAAATCTTTAAAATTGTATTCATGAATCAAATCCTCTAGAATATCGATCCATTTCTTATTATTTCGTACTTCAAAATGGATTTTCATTTTTTCGTTTAAAGTTCTATTAAATCTTTCTATGATTGCCGATTTTTCTTCATTCTGTGTATGATACATTTTTATTTGGTGACTTTTCAGAAATTCTTTAAACATTTTATTTTCAAACTCTAAACCTTTGTCAGTGTGCAGTAAATTAGGAGCTTTATGATTTTGTGATTTGGCCTTTTCTATGATTTTCTCAAAAGCTTTTGTTACGCTTTTTCCATCCTTTTTCTTCAAGGGTAAGGCCCATGCAAATTTTGAAAATGTATCGATAACATTAAGCATATAACCGTATCCATCATTCTCTTTTTCATAATTTTTCATGATTATCAAATCAGCAGCCCACAAATCATCAATACCTTTAGTAAATATTGTCCTTTTTTGAAATTTATTTCTTATCGGCTTGTGTAATTCTTTAGCGAGAGATAATTTTTCATCAACATTCAGATCTTCTACTACAGTTGATTCTTCAGAATTTTCTTTCTCAGGTGAAGTGATGAATTTACTCTTATTGGTTTTACATTTTATACATTTTGCAGCCACTCTCCATCTTCCATTTACTAGTTGAACTCTTTCTGCATTAATATTGTTGGTTCTTTTCTTACATTTATGACAATAAATTGGATCGGTTAAATCTTCGTCCATTTATTATAGGAAAAAAAAGTTTTTTTATAAGAAAAAATTCTTATAAAAATAATCAATGAATTTCTACTCTTCAACTAAGTGCAAATAAACTATAACATTTTCCAATTTTAACTCATCTCCATTTTCGTTTCTACATGATAGTTTAATTTCTTTAATTTCTCTAATTCCTTTTCGTAGAGAACTGTAGAGAATTTTCTTATTCGTTTCCATATAAGTAGTATTTGGGAGAATCGTTTTCTCTATCAAAGATATATGGAGTAATTCATGTTCACTATGGAGATCTGAATGTTCATCATGATTAGCGAAGCTATAATCGGTAATATTGCAATGCCATTCAATTAATGAAATAGGTTTGATTAATTTTGGATTGTTTTCCGAATAATATTCCTTATTAGCATCAAAATAATCCCCAGGTGTTTTACACTGTTTAAAATCGAACAGTTCGCAGAAATTTCCATAGGTACCTTATAAACCCGAGAACAACAGGAGATTTAAGATAAAATCTATTACAATTTGGACCGTAGTCAACTTTAAAAATTAAGCTCTCTGGTTTAGTTCTCTTTAATATATCGATATGTGATTTAAATTTTGTTTTATCCTTCTCAAAATCTTTTAAGAGTCCTAATAAAAAATTTTTAATTTTAATATATAATTCTGTTCTTAATGTTTCAATAGTAAATGAACCCTCGAACACATACTCTTGATGATACCATCCATCTTGTATTAAAATTTTAAATGAAAACAGTGTATCTTTTATTTGAAACGTAGTAGAGGGTGGTAAAGTAAATAATAACTTTACTATTCCGAGTTTATAATTTTTATCGGGTTTAAGACTAATCTGTTGGGTAAATGTTATTTTTAAATCTTGGTGTTTATTTGAAATTTTTATCAATGTCATTGTTTTATTATAGGGAAAAAAGTTTTTCGTATAATAAATATGAGTAAATACAAGATTGATCCAATTCCGAATGATAAAATTAAGACTAGAAAAGGAATTTTACCATTACCTTTAAGAGCATTAATATTAGGAACTTCTGGTTGTGGGAAAACAACACTTCTTTATAATCTCATCACAAAACCATGGGGAATCCCCTTTCATTATCTATATATTTTTTCAAAATCTCTGGATCAGAATGCATATGAGGTTTTGAGAAGCACTTATGAAGAAATTTCTGCAAAAGATGGTGTGGAAATAGCGCAGTTTTTCAGTAATTGTGACGAACTTATAACCCTGGACGCATGTGAAGAAAAAAGTCTTATTATTTTTGATGATTGTGTAAACATTCAACATCAGAGAGAAATCAAAGATTATTTTGTGAGAGGACGTCATAAGAAAATCTCGTGCGTTTACTTGACACAATCATGGTCAAAAGTTGATAAACAACTCATTAGAAACAATATTAATTTTTTATGTGTATTTAGACAAGGACCAAGATACATGCGAGATATTTATGATGAATATGTGGGAACTGATTTAACTTATGATCAATTCAAAGAATTATGCTATTCTTGTTGGGATGAGGACTTTGGTTTTCTAACGATTGACATAACAAAGAAACGCAATGACGGACGTTACCGAAAGAAATTTGGTGAAACGCTACATGGATAACTTAAAAAAAGCCGCATTGGGAAACGCTTAAAAACGCAAAAATAGCGTTCCTAAAGCGTTTAAGCGATTGAGCGTTTAAGCGTTTAAGCGTTTAAGCGTTTTAACGTTTGACCGATTTTTAAAAAAAAGTTTTTTTCCTATAATAAAAACATGACAACAAAAACTACTTTAGAACAAGCGCTTAGAAAGAAATTCAAAGAAGCGCAACATGAAACTATGAAGGAAAAAGAAGCCAAACTTAGAGAAATCAAAAAGATTGATCAACCCTCTGAAGATGAACAAATAATTTTCACAAAACCAAAACGTAAACCCATGAGTGTAGCTGAAGCTGATAAATCGATTAAACTTAAAAAATATTTACATAAATTAGCAAAACAAGAAAGGGTTAATCAAACATCTGATAAGGAAACAAAAGAAAAGGCTTATGAACCTATAACTTCACGATTAGATAAGGTAGAAAAAGCAGTGAAACAAGCTGATGAAGATCTTGGTAGAAAATTAGAACTCATTCCTGCAATAAAAAAATTTAACCCCTTGGCTATCAGTTCACCTAAAAAAGTTTCTTTTCAAGATGTTGATGACGAGGTTCAAGGTATTGATAATGATACATTAAATCAAAGCTTTTCAATTGACAATGCAGATAGTGATGATGAAATGGAATTAATATTACAAAAAAGTGTTAAATTACCAAGCTCTTCTGTAGGCCCTTTAGGTATTGGACCAATTGCAGAATTATATATTCTTCATCCTGATAGGCAATTTGGAATATACCCTTTAAAAAATCATATCTTTATTGGAAATAAACAGATACAGGTAAATGGGAATGATATTGAAATAGAAAAAATGAAATATTCCGGTACTGAAGGCTTATGGAAGCTCTTAACAAAACCCATAGCTTCTGATATTCCATCCAAAGATGAATACACTAATGAAGACTTTAAAGCTTATGCAAAAATCCTCATTCAAACAAATAGCATGTTTCAAAATAATAATCCCGAATCTAAACAACCAAAATCAAGTGTTAGTAAAAAATGGAAAGAAATCATAAAACCTATCTGGGAGTATAGTAAAAAGAAAAAGATTGGTACTGGGTTGATTAAATATACTGAAAATCCTGTAGAATTTAAATATATAGATAATTTGAATCAACTTCAACAAAGACTATACTATTTGTATGCGCAAGAGCAGGCAGGAAATAATAATTTTCACAATGAAAAATTGGGAATTATAAAATTCATTAAAGATCAACTGGAGAAAGATATTGATAATCCCAAGGGAACTGAATACTTGATTAAAATTATTAATAATTTACCTAAAAATATGATAAAAAATGGTTCTGGTATTTTCAATACTATTCTTAATAAACTTGGACCTGTTATTCCAGAAATGCATCTCCCTGGTGGTTATCAATATTGTGGACCATTTACTAAATTGGATAAGAGATTAAATAGAGGTGATGAAGGTATAAATAGTCTTGATAAAGCTTGTAAACAACACGACATTTTTTATAGGGATCATGAAAAAACAAGTGATAGACATCTTGCTGATAAACAACTAGAAACAGAAGCTGATAAAATTATGAAAAGTTCAACAAATATCGGTGAAAAATTGGGAGCTTTTGCTGTAAAAACTGGTATGATAACCAAAAGAAAGATCTTTGGGATGGGTGTATACTAATTAGGTATTATGATTGTCGACATCTTATAAAAAAACTTTTTTCCTTATAATAAAATGATTACACATCAAATAAATTTGTCAGAAATACAAATGAAAAAAATAAGATCTGCTTATAAAAAACGTGTTCCAGTAAAAGTACGACTGGCTTTTGCAGATATTAGTGGAAATGGAAATCATAAAATCCTGTTAAATGAAACTCAGAAAAAAAGGTAGATAAATGTATCAAAAATAAAAAAGGGGTGGAATTGGAAATGAATTATGATCAGTTGCAAATAAATCATTCAGGTGGTTTTTTACCCTTAGTTTTTGCAGGAATTGGTGCTCTTGGGGCATTATTGGGTGGTGGAGCTGCAGTAGCTTCTAGCGTTATTGATTCTAAGCATAAATCTGCTGAAGAAGCAGAAATCAAACGTCATAACTTGGAAATGGAGAGATTAGCACAAAATGCAAAAAGTTTAAGTATCGGCTCTGGAATGAAAAAGAAAAAAGCTATTTCAAAACCTAAAAAGAAACCTACCAAATCAAAAAACTAAATAGCTTCCAACCTCTTACCAATTTTGATATTGAAAGATTATCAAAAGAAATGAAAATTAAAAATTTCAAAGGAGTTTTCATGAAGGATGATTTACCAGAGAAAGTGAACCACACGGAATGTGGAATTATAAATCTAGAAAATTCTGATGAGGCTGGAAGCCACTGGACTGCATATTATAAAAATAACAATTTAAAATATTATTTTGATTCGTATGGTAATGCACCACCACCAAGAGAACTTGTCCAATATTTAGGTTCAGAAAATTTATTTTATAATGAGGAGCAAATCCAAAACCAATATGATCCACCTATCTGTGGACATTTATGTTTATTAATTTTGAAAAAGCTATCAGAAGGACACGATTTTGAAAATAGCATGAGAACATTGAAGAAAAATCTTAATTTCTTTTATTAAATTTTATAGTTTTAATATTTTTTATAGAATTTCGATTCTATAAAAAAACTTTTTTTCTATAATAAACGATGTACTCAAATAATGAATCACCTTCAGCCCCTGAAGAATGTACTCCAATAACTCATACTAGATTATATCCAAAAATAATTTTTCCCGAGTTTAATGAGCGCAATTATAGAATCAATCGAATTATCAATCAATACAAATTGTTAGAAGATGAAGTGAAAATGAGAAATGGTTTGAGTAAAAAATATGGAAAACTATCCAGTACTCTTTACGGTACTGAATTTTTATTCGCCCTCTCAGAACTCGGACTGGTTGGTGCTTCTATAGCATTACCAATAATAATTCCATTCAGTGTTCCAATTTCTGCAGGATTGACAACCTTATCGATAATATTAAGGACTTCAAGCGGATTTTTCAATAAAAAAATTAATAAACACTCTGAAATTGAGCTTTTGGCAAAAGCTAAATTAAATTCGATTGAAGAAAAGTTCACAAAAGCAATTAAAGACGAAAAAATATCTGATGAAGAGTTCAATGATATTGAACAAGAAATAAAAAATTATATAAATATGAAAAGTACTATTCTAAATGAATATAATAAACATAAGAAAGAAGTTAAAAGTGTGGATAATATCAAACTATCACTTTTGAAACATGGGGAAGTTTTCAGAACTGGGTTTTAAAAATAATTTTTAAATCTACTTGACTTGTATAAACGCAAAATATTATGTAGTTAACATAAAGGTAAAAATTAATTGTATTTCATTGATAAATATCAATGAAATATTTAACCTGAAAATTTTGGCTTTCCAAATCTATTGTTTAGAATTTCGATTCTATAAAAAAAACTTTTTTTTCTATAATAAATATGAATCAAATTAAATCAATCTACTCGAAATACGATGCTGAAATCACAAGGCTTCAGTACCGAAACTTTAATCCTGAATCTAATTTGGAATTGAACTCTGTGAACAACAGAACGGTTTTCAAATTGCATCTAGATGATGATTTTATTAGCAGCAATATTCAATATTACATTGTTGGAAAATACATTCCTAAAGATGCCACAAAAACATATGGAATCAATGATTCAGTAATGATGGTAGACAATTTTGTAGCACATCTTTTTTCCAAAATTGTAATGAAAAAACACAATACGGTTATTGATGAAATTGAAGAACCAGGTATTGCTAGTATGGTGATGGGTATAGCTTCTTTCGCAGGACCAGCAAACAATGGTAAATTAATGAATTCTGGTTTCAATACTAGAATGATTGGTGGTGGAAATTTCAGTGCGAATGGTAACTTGAGTGATTTAGGCCTTGGGTTCTTCAGTGATATCGTTCCAATTTACAAGGGAGGATTTGAAATTACATTCATTAGAAATTCTGATGATAATGTGCTCTTCCGTTACAAGAAAGATAATACTTCTCCTGAAGCTGTGGAGGGAAAAGTGGAAATTAAAACTTTCTACCTGCGAGTCCCAATAATTGAATATGACAGTGCATCCAAAACTAAATTAATTGCTGAACTTAGTACCACTCCTTATTTGTTTCACTTTAAAAAATTGCAATGTATTGAAGAGAAAGTCAGGTCCGGAAAAACCTTGAATTTCAATATTACCAGTATTTATAGAAATGTACAGAATCCGATCTGGGGATTTGTTGTCTTCCAAACTGCCAGAAAAAATGATCAAAAGAAAAATAAATCCAAATTCGATCATTTGAATGTTGAAAATATTAGTTTTGAAGTAGCAGGAAAAAGTTATCCTGAAGAACGTTTGAATTTAGATTGGAGTTCAGGGGATTTTAGTTTAGCTTACACCATGTACACAGATTTCAAAAGAATAGTATGCCAAGACTCATCCCATCCATATTATGAGCCTCAGCTCTTCAAAGAGAGCTATCCAATATTCAGTGTGAATATGACTAGACAACCACAGTCCATATCTGGACAAAAAAGTAATATTGTACTGCACGTCGATTTTGAAAAAAATGTACCAGATGACACTTTTGCTTACGTAATTTTAGTTTCAGAAGTCACTCTGAACTATATGCCACTTAAAAATATTATAAAAGAAGAAATCTAAAACTTCCCTTGATTTTATTTTTATTGGGAATATCTCAATAAAAACAGACGTGTGATGTGTAAAAATAGGTTTTAAGTCAAAGGAAATTTCAGCAAAATGTCCCAACTTAACCGCACATTCTCTGGCTTCTCAACTTCTACACAGCATCCATTCTTGAACGATCTCTACCTCCGTTTATAGGAGGGGATCTTTGAATGACACAACCTTCACGACTTCGATGGAGTTTCAAGTCCATGAGTCATTTCAACTTGGCTTTTCAGTTACGTTGAAGTTTCGGTTTTTGCTGTTTTTAAGTAGAAATTAAGAGCAGAACAGTTAAGGAAGGAAATTTTGACGATAAGGTCGACTCTCACTTCCATCGAGGTGGGATTAGATTAATTATTAGCTTAAAGGGCCCATCAGCTAATAACGACCTCTAAAACCTCGACAGGAGTGTATCCTCACTATATAGAAAAAAAAAGTTCTCGGCTTGAGGCGAGCATCGATCTCACAACCTCTCTCTTATGAAGCAGGATTATTACCCACTACACCAAGCGACCAGTTGAGATGATAAACACGTTCCGCAATCTTGAATAATAAATTCCGAGGACGAATGAGGTCAGTGAGGGGGACCAGGCTCGGGGCGATGAAACCGGTTCCAGATAAGAATTCGTCGCCTCCCGTATTAACTGACCCCTCAAACGATAGATTGCGCACTACTACTATTTTAAAGAGAGATCGACTCATCCTCTCAGAACAACCTTGTTCAATATGTTTTAATGAAGATCGACGGGTCCCGGAAAAAAAAAAAAAAATATTTTCTATAATAAATAAAGAGATATGGGTTTAGACGACGAAGCATTAAATTTATGTGAAGAACATGGAGGTTTCTGGAAGTTTGTAAAGACACCTGAATTTCAATTTTATGAAAAAAACCTTGACGCACTAGATAATATTTTACATGAATTGAAGGAGTATAGATTTAGTAAAATGTTGTTGAAAGAACGTTTATTTGGTGTCGATGGTAAACCACCACTGAAGGAAGTAAAGGAATACCTTAATAAAAAAAAAGATTAAGGTTCCTAAAAATGCTACTGAACATCAACTTCGAAAATTGGATTATAAAGAGAGTAAAGCCAAACTGAAGAAGCAGTTTGAGGATCAGTTTCGAGATTGCTAAAGTTCAGAATGCTTGGGGTATGAAGGAGATTTTATTTTTAATGAACACAGCTCATTAAAAATTCTTATGCTACTGATTTTTTTTTTTCAGGATAGAAAAAATGGAAGTAGTATATATATGTTCATCCTGGCTCACTGACTTAAATTTATGATCTTATTTATTTTTAACTTGTGTTTTCTGATCTTTTTTATTTTCACTTAAAATCTCTGATGTTTTCATTTAGTAACTTTTTTTTTTTTTAATATTTTTTTTAATATTTTTTTTTAGGATAGAAAAAATGGTTTTTTTATGAATTTGTGGTGATTGGAGGGAAAGAGTTATTTATATAAAGATTTTCTTTATATAAACGATATGAAAAGAAATTATAATATTTACTCAAAGTCAATCAGAAAAGCCTTTGTCTTTTTATCAATTCCTTTATAAATAAGTTTTTTGGGGTGATTTTCCGAATCGTTTCTAACATGTTCAAGAAGTCGACCAGAAATTGTCTTGGGTAAAAATAAATTTAATTCACCATTTTCAGTATTAATAGTAACAACAACAGTTTCACCATATTCCGTATTTTGTATAAAATTTGATAAGAGATCGTAAGCCCCCTTTTCCAAATCTTTAAACGACGAGTAGTTTGTTTTTTTGGTTGCTTTTTTATAAATTTCGAAAGTTATTCTTTTAACATACCCCCCAAAAAGTCACTGGTTCTGATGTTTTGTGATAAAAAAAGTTTTAACAGAAATTCAAGTCACTAAACCGAAAAAGTCACTGGTTCTGATGTTTTGTGATAAAAAATGTGTTCTGATGTTTTGTGTTGAAAAATTTTATCAGGGGTTTAACAGAAAAACATTTTTAACAGGGTTTAGCACAAAATCAGTTTTAACAGGGTTTAGCACAAAATCAGTTTTAACAGAGATTGAAGTCAGTGAGCCAGGATGAACATATATATACTACTTATATATATATATATATATATATATATATATATATATATATATATATATACATATATATATAATTTGGTATTTGGTTGACCAGTGATATATATCAACTGGCTTCACCAACAACACGTATGTTACTTCTCAAAAGTCTTTACATCTGACTTGGAAGATCCAGCACATCAATCATTCACATGAATAGGACCCAGCTCCTGGGTTGAAACGTTGTGATTAAACACTTTAAAAAAAACTCAAGACTAGACTGGTCATTCACTCACCCAAATATATATATATATATATATATATATATATATATATATATATATATATACATATCATTTAAATATTGTATTTATCTGCTCTATGCTGCTCAGTTGGGAAAGTAACTAGTCTCTCGTCCCTTATCAATTGGAATTTCCAGATCAGCAATTTCGATAATCCATCAGATCTTGACAAAGGACTAAATGTTCTCAATCGTGTGTTGAAAATGAAGCCGGAGGGAACTGAAGAACACGCCGCTGAACTACAATTAGAGGGAAGCAAGCAACTCATGAAATACGCAGAACTTGCCCAAAATTTAGACGCTGATTCGGTGTCCCCGGCCGAGAAGGCGGCTCTGTCTGCGTGAGTAATACATTTAAACCGTTATAACGATCGATACACCGTTGCAACGATCAGCATATAAGCGTTATGTACCCTGTACAAGGTTGTATATTATGTTATAATTGATGACCGCCATATGCAAAACAAAGTGCCATTTTTTAGAAATACGTTTTTTAACGGAATCGGACCTCATGTGCCATAAGACAACTACTCATAAAGTTTATGAGCGATAGCAGATCTCCTAGCGGTTCGTTTATCAATTTCAAACCAGACAAACCTAAGTGCCCATTCTGTTGCACAACGTTACTTGCGTTGCTATGCTTCCTCCATGATCCCCCGATTGATGTTTTTTTTACACCGGAACGAACTGATAATAAAACAAGTGAAAAATGAAATTCCCTTCATTCGGTTTAAGTTAACTTTGCCCACATCCCAAACGAATTGTAGCACACAACTGACGTGTATCAACCTTGAGATTCATATCGACGATAGCTGTGAAGACTTCTTCTACTTTTAGGACGAGACAGAGGGAATTCGGGGCTTTAACGAAATCGGCACCTGTATTCATAACTACTTATACAGCAAATCTTAAATCGCCCAAAACAAAAACAATCTTCTGGTCAGATAACGTTGGGGGGTGAAATAAAAAACAGGTAATTTGCTAAAGTCGGTAAACAGTTTTTACGACTGGATCACCATTGCGAAAGCCTGCGGATCGTTAGTCCGCTACCCATCCTCCAAAAAAATGGACTGACGGGAAGATAAAGGGCGTTGAAATCATAATTCCATGGTTATCCCAAAAAAATCAAGATTTTTATTTTTATTATCAATGCCGGTTACCCGTGCATTGCATGGACCCACATCTGCGGGTCATTTTTACCAGGTACCTTGTAATTTTTACCCAGCAGTCCCCACGAGGCTTCAACTCAAATGTCAGCAATCCAGTTTCAAGCTGTACCTAATTAATTTTTCAACTAAATTTCCCCTCAAAATAACCAACTAATTATAACCTCAGTTACGTTAAAACTGTTCCCGACCAGAATTGCTGCAGTTAATAAGGCATTTTGAATATCAGTTTTTGAACAGGTATCTTAACAAATAAAAACTGCTCGGCTCAACCCACCAAAATCGGTAAGTCTAGAGCGGGGGTCTCCAACCCGCGGCCCGCGGGCCACATCCGGCCCGCGAGTAGATTTTGACCGGCCCTCGGAAAAATTACAAACTGAAAAAAGAATTTTTTATTTGAAAATATATTTTCTTTAAAACACTTTTACCAGTAACGAGGAGTACAGTAATCGTCTCTATTTTCGTCCCGTTCTCGATAAGTGTTAAGTTATCGGTAAACCAGCAACGATCAGCCATTGTTTTGCACAGACTGTGCTTACCCCGACTGTACCTAAGGCAGGAATAAAAATAACTCATCATGTTATATTAAAACTTTATGGGTATTTGAAATAATCATTGAAATTTTTAGTGAAAATAGGTCTAAGTAAAAATCATTAATAATTGTCTTACATAGATCTGGTGTATTTTGTTCACAACATTATTGTTAACTATCTTAAAAGAACATGATTTGAGTTATCCAAAAACAAAGATATATAAGGGAAAATAGCTACTTAGAAAACAGCCCAGAATATCTCAATAACCACCACTGAGCACTCTTAATTAGAATAGAACAAAACTTCGTGAATGTATGAGGGGGGGGGGGGGGGGCTCGGGAAATATTAATAAATTGTTGGCCCGCCTTGTATCAAATATTTTAGTAAAACAAGTTGGAAACCCCTGGTCTAGAGGATTGTAATATTATAGTCTATACGTTAAAAAGGGACCCTATGAATGTCCATGTATGATATCAGCTCAATGGGTCCAATAGTTTTTAAGTGATTGAGTAACACGAACATACACCATTAGATTTTTATGTAGGTACCTAATAGTATAGATTATATCAAAAATGAGAGATATTGTTTTTATTTTATCAACTGTTATACGTCTCATGTTTTCCTTACATTTTAATTACTTCTTTTAAATACAGTTGGTGCAATAAACGTTTTAATTAGGTACCTACCAACTTCATACTCAACCCTTTCTTCAACATTTTGTGATACAAGAATCAGAGCACAGGCGGAAATGTATTCAATAAACTAAAATTCGACCTTCCTGGTAACCAAAATAAGATGTGCAAGGGGATGGGCATTTAGGGTGTTTTGGTTGGAATTCGCTAAAAATAGGATAATTAATTTTAGTTGTTGATTTATTAACTAATTAAACAATAATAAAATGTACAACAGACATGGAAAACTACAAAAGACTTTTTTTTTTTTTTTTTTTTTTTTTTTTTTTTTTTTTTTTTTTTTTTTTTTTTTGCTCGGCTATGTACAGTTTTTTGGGTCTGCTGGACAATTTTATGAATGGCACTTAGGATGTTTTGCATATCAATCAATCAAGCATATCTTCAATTGACCAAGTTGGGTGGGCAGAAAACCTTCCTCATATATTGCAACATGAACGGATGGAATTAGTTGAAGAACAAATTACGAGTCGAAATTACTGATAAGTCGACGTTATAAGAAAATAATGTTTGCGCATGCGCACAGACTACTATTAATCCAACGGCAATGGAATTTATAGAAGAACGTCTAGAAGCTAAACCGCGCTTTCCTTGAAAATTTCATAATAATAGGGCCATTAGTCGCGGAGTTTTGTCTGTGTCGTTCAATTTTGTTTTCGCGCTTGCGCA
The DNA here is from genome assembly GCA_030762985.1 of Adelphocoris suturalis. Classification (NCBI taxonomy): domain Eukaryota; kingdom Metazoa; phylum Arthropoda; class Insecta; order Hemiptera; family Miridae; genus Adelphocoris; species Adelphocoris suturalis. Next base: position 164,069,488 of record CM061040.1, read on the forward strand.
ATTGCTCCATCAGTAGCGATATAGGGAATTTTGCTGGAACATATACCCATCTACTCCCCGAATTTGAACGAAATCGGACCAATAGATGATAAGAAATCGACGTTATAATAAATTAACGTTTGCGCATGCGCACAGACTAATATTTATACGACGGCAATGAAAGTTATAGGGGACCGTCTACAAGATATCCCGCACAATCCCAGAAAATGTTATTAAAATCGTTCCATTAGATTCGGAGTTTCGCTTGTGTCAATCGATATTAGTTACGCATATATGCGCAATGTTTATTACTCCACCAATCGGAATATAATTTATAGGGAATTTTTCTAGAACGTATATACCCAACAACCTACCGAGTTTGAACAAAATCGGACCAACAGATGATGAGAAATGAACGTTGCGAGAATTTCACTATGCGCATGCGCACAGGCTACTGTTGGTTATACGGTATTAAAAATTATAGGAGACCGTCTAGGAGCTAACCCGCATAATCCCGGAAATTCCATCGGGATCGGACTGTAAAAGGTATAGTTTTGGGAGTGACAAAAATTTTCCACATACAGTCATTAGACAGACACGGAGCCAAAAGTGATTAGCAAGCTCTGAAACGCAAAAAGCTAGTGGAAATTTTGATTTTGGAGGACAAAAATGCTTTCGACTTCAATCATGAACATAAAGCTTCCTTATCTTCGGTAATGAGGAAGCAAAGGGATAAATGAACCTCACTACAAGTGGTTCGAAGAATTCAATCATTAACCGAACACTAATCATTATGCCTAATGAAATGAGTTGCTTACTTTGTACGAGATCCAGTTCACCGCTGCTTGGCTGGGACTTTTGAAGCATAATTTTTCGTATGTTAGTTTTGGACTGAATCATGTCCGGTGGTCCCTTTATGTACTTTATATTCCAGCATTTTTTTATCCCAGTCACACTAATCAATTCTAAATAGTTTCAAGAGTTTTTGATGGATATGATTGTTCCTTTGTCATTACAACATACTAAAAGCCCTGGATAGTGGGGTTAAGGCTGGAGGAGGGAGAGAAGGGGGCCATGAAACAGTTAAAATGATTACAAGTTTTTTTTTTTTTTTTTTTATTTAATTCATTTTTTCCGTAGTTTTTAGAGCATTTTCTTTTAAAAAAGGAAAAATAAGCTATAGTGTTCACTTTGTCCAGTGAATGCAGGTATGTCCTCTTAAAATCGATTTAAATGCCATTTTCCGATTACAAACTTATGTAATCTATAACATGACGAGATTAACGATGTATCAGGGGCCGCTGACGCATGGATCAGCGGTCAGTAGGTCATTGATCAGCGGAGTGAACTCCAAAGCCATTTTATCTCCTATTCGACGCAAGAAGCTGAAATTTGAGAGGGAGTCTGAAGGGAGAATGCTGAAGAAGACTGAGAGGTCATTAATCAGCTGATTGAGCTCCAAAGCCATTTTATCTCACATTCGACGCAGGAAGCGTATATTTCACGCAGATCTCCTTACAGTAAAATGCGCTATCTTGTGACTCACTTCGAGAGCACTTATCTACTTGTTTGATAACGTCATAATTTGATCATTTTCCTGTCTTATTAACAAAGTAGGCACCTGAGAAGGCTAAAAAGACCCTACTGAGTGGTGCTTGTGATATTATAGAGCATATTAAAATGCGCCTTATTATTATTTATTTTACTTTTTAAATGTAGCTATGGGTGTATGCAGACAACACACATTACAGACTAGCAATATCGCAGTTCGTAGTAAAGGTAATACATCCCGGCTGCAGTTACGTGCGTATTAGGGCCCAGAGGTCAAACAGATCACCCTTTGTATATTGCAAACACAACATCACGGGCTGCTCTACTAAGCAGGCAATTGTTAGCCCAATATTGGTATAAAACAAGAGAGAGTGGGATTCCAAGACAATTCCAATACCGTAGTTATCCAAGTTAAATCAAACGTGTTTTGAAAATTTAATAACGCAATGCCTTGTTTCGGAACTCATCAGACAGGTTGACTGAGGTTGATTAGGGGAGAGTGGGGTCGCCCCGGTCAATGGGAAGAAAGCTTTTCAAAACGCTCAAACTGCTGGCGACCTCTGCGGTAGTCATTACGAAATAAATCCCCAAGTTTGAAACTCCCATCACAGTTACAACCTTCGCTACACGTGTACAAAGTTTTTGCTGCATCCTGCTGTTTTTTTTACACTAAACTAAGGGTGAGTGCAATTCTATCTATTTTTCACATGTTTTCTGCATCTCCAGTGGTAGAGGCATATATTAGCTTAGTTGATTCAAAACGGCAACTTTGTTGAATGAGAATTATGGAGACGGTAGATGATTTTCGAGAATGTAGCTGTTGGGGTCAGACTGATCATTTAATATGGGGTCGCCCCGGTCAAAAGTGAGGTCACCCGGTCAGACAATCATGTGACTTGGGTGACCCCACACCCCCAAAATCTACATCAATTAAAATGAATTATAGTAACTTAAATAAATTCAATCAATTTACCTAATAAACTGTATAATGAGGAGTAGGTACCAATATCTTTTGCTCACGTGTCTGAGACTGAAACAACTACAAGGTTTCACTGAATTTTGTCTTTGTACAATTCAAATGCTAACAAACTTACATTCAAACTTATATTCTTTAGTTAGGTACTTTAGTTAGGATACCTACCGTTTTTTAAATGTTTCTGACTTTCTTACTTGAGAATCTCAATTATAACTAGTCGATGGTTAAGGGTTTTAATTAGAAAAGGGTGACAAGTTAGTGGAAAATTCGTCAGAATTCTGATGTTTTGTGATTTGAAATAAGCCTTTTTTACCTACCTACCTTCTTTGTTTTCCCTAAAGTTGGTGCTGTACGTTAAAAAGTCTTAAAAATATTTGTGACTCTCTTATTCTTACTACAATTTTATGCTCATTTGATACTATGTTCAAGTTTATTAAAAAATTGTTCACAAACGTGTTTAACATGTTTAATGTTTAATGTTTGTATGAACATGTTTAATGTTTATTGAATTATTTTCATTCATTTGAAGAAAAGAAAGAAATGTTTGGCACATTTAACCTAACCGGCGTGACCCACACTCCTTACCGGAGTGACCCCAGGGGTGGAGTAACGCCGGTCAAATGATTTTTTCCTGTTTTCCTATCAAATCACCTTTAGCAGCGTTTACAGATCGCAAATCGGGGTTGATTATTAAAGTTGGATGGTTTTAGTAGGGTGGATTAATTTATATCCGGTGGGGGGTTTGAAGCAGGCCGCCAAAGTTAAGTGACCGGCGCAACCCTACTCAAACCCTAAGTCAAAACCTCCTTCTCCCAAATAACTTTACCTAATTATTTTCCAGCTAGTTCTAAAGATTCAACATATGTACAACAATCGCCCTTGAAGGAATTTTGCAATAATACGTTCGAGGAGTCAAGGTATTCTTGACCTTCATCTGCGAGCAATTTATAGAGAGTTTTAGTGGCACGATAGGGAGAAAAACGATATTCCATAATTAACGTGGTTCACCTTGAGCTTATTTCAACTACCGGTAGAGTTTTCTCATAATTGAATTAATGAAATAACGTCAATATAATCATTGAATAATGTGAATATAATTATCAATAATTTGAAGCTGTACTGTAATTATCTTGGAAACTCTGGAAGTAGAGTCATTTCCAAGAATTTTAGTAACACCAAAACTCACCTCACGAAATATCCTGAAAATCATTATAAATCGTTCGCAGCATTAACCAGTTTTAAATGGTTTTCAAACATTACTATACTGCATAAGTATCTTCGTACGCTTGAGAGCAGCTTGGACCTGCATCAGTTATCCCCTCTCCGAATTTTTCGAGAATTTAGGTCAATAAACGTGGTAAAAATTGCTCGCCACATAATTATGAATCAACCGTTGCTGAATTCGGCCTAAAAACCGTTCTAATGTGCTACACTATACTATCTAGGCAGGCTTTAGAGTGACCCGGACATACAAGTAGGTTCAAGAAAAATTTGTTTACAAAATACACAAAAATACAAAACGGATTATACAAAATGTAACCCTAATCCGAAATATTCGATGAATAAGGGGAAAAATCGGCTAAAAATCGTGCGCCTCATAAGGATAACGCGGGGCGGTCTTCATCGGCCTGTCTAGTTGCTCCGCCATCTTGAAACGGCTGTGCCCAGGCTAGTAGGTAATTAAAGTAGGCTCTAGCTTAACTCATATAGATTAAAGGTTTACTCTGTATCAAGTCGCCAAAATATCGTTGAAAATCGACATTATTTTCATGCCTACGAGTTTCCTAAAACTTTGGCTAATATCGGATGTAAATAAGATACCGTAAATTTGGAATCGGATTGAAATGTCTACAGTATCAATTGCCACGTCGAAGCAATATGTACCTAAACCAAATATTAAAAGTCCATTACCTATTGGTTTTCTTCTTTTTTTCTTTTCTTTATTTGGCGCTACAGCCCCTAGGGGACCCTGGCCTTCTTCCACTGCTTCCTATCCATTGCAACTGATCTCCATCTGCTGATCCCTAACGCTCTGATATCACTCTCAACGTCCCCCAGCCACCGTAAACGAGGTCTTCTCTTGTCTGCATCCTCTTGGCTTCACTACATCATTTTTCTCGGGTTTCTTTCAGAGGGTATTTTTTCTACAAGCCATGATAGCTTTTGGTTTGTGGCAACCAAGTCCGGATCCTGAAAGAGTTGATACGGCTCCGCGTTTTTATCTAATTCTTCATCTGTAATTCCTAAACACAGGGTCATATATTTTCCGGAGAATTTTCCTTTCCCAGGTAGCAAATAACCTTTTACGCTCTCCTGTATGGGTCCATGTTTCGGCTCCATACAACACCACCGGTCTCAGTATAGTTTCATGTATAACTTTTTTTACATATCTAGACGCCTCTGAACTTCATTAGTCAATGCAGTGAATAGAAACAACGGTTTGCGTATGCTATTCTTGCCCTGATCTCCACCCCCACATCATTATTACTTGTTAAAAAAGTTCCAAGATACTTGAACTCACTGCAGGCTGGGAAGTTAAGTTCTCCGATCTGCAGTGAGGCTCTCTGGGAAGGAAGTCTTCAGGTGGAGCGCATATACACCGTTTTCTCTTCATTGATCTAAATTCCTCGCTCTTTAGCGGCTCATTCAAACTCTTCCAATGCTCCTGACAGAGCTGGTATTCACCAAGCACATGGAGCAACATCATCTGCATAGGCCATGTGCTGTGTGAGTCGATTGTATATTGTGCCCCGGGGGTTCGTTTGAATGGGATTTTCCAAGGCCAAGTTGAAAAATGTAGGGGATTGGCGATCGCCTTGCCTGAGTCCGGTATTTGCTGGGAATGTCTGCGAGAAAGCTCCCCGCAACTTGATAGCACTTGGAGCAGACAAAACCTCACGAAATCGGGAAACTTCATCACCCTGCCAAAAACTACAGTGGTGAGTGGAATATAGTATTGGCTTACCCTTTCGGGGGTTTATTCTCATTGATCATCAATATTATGACCTTGATTTATCTTGTCCTGCATAAATTCAAAATATTTATGTCTATGTGCGGGTGTTGCCAAGTTTCGTCTCCAAAGAATAAAACGTACGTCGAGATAGCCATTGATATTATAAATCCTAGTGAAACTCTCAATATTCAAACGAACGATGTGGGATATGAAGAATATTTGTGCGCATTGAAATGGCCATACGTGGAATGCAGGACAAAACTATTACAATGTTTCTATATTTGGACAGTTTAAATTATTAAAAAACTTTAGGAAAAAATCCTTTCTGTCCCAATTTTTTTTTTTTTTTTTTTTTTTTTTTTTACTAAAAATTTAACGACGAAAAGGCCTTTTTTATGGAAGTTATGTAAAAATGATATATTTTATGAGGGTCAGTTGTACGAAAAAATAAACAATTCAACCCTACTAGACAAGCGGTGAAACGTGTCAGTTAGCTCGCCACGATGTATGAGACTGATTTTACTAATTTTTTACGAGAATTCATATTTTTGTTAAAATTTGAGGTTAAGTGACGTGCACCAAGAGCGTAGAGAATTTTTATTGGAAAGCACAAATGAAAGAACGAGTTTAAGTGTAATATACACCATCATGTTAAATATAATTTCTAGTTATTACTATCTATTTTATTTCCTTTTTTACCACCGACAAGACTATTCTAGTCTAGATACAAATTTTTGACGACATATTGTACATAATTTCCAATGTTTAATACTTCCAGCTCCATTGCGAAGGCATCTTGTGAAATTTTGCAAAAAAAAGATCCCGTGATTGACGCAGACACCATATCAGAAGAAGATCATGAGGAGCGTATACAAAAAGTGAGTAATGAGTAAGAATTGATAAGCAAAATTATCAGTCAGTAGAGTATACCGTAGTAGGTGATACATAATTTGAAAAAGTAAGTTATGCGAGACATGATACATAAATTTGAAAACATAAAGTTATGTGAGCTTTAAGCGCTTTCAAATAGCGATAAAGGTAGAGTGACTAATTAGAGTGACATTTGATTTCATTAGTTAATGTAAAAAAATATGAAAAAATTGTCTTCAAGTATTTTTGTTCACTTATTCAGTACGTACTTCATGTATCGTTACCAATCCTTTCTTCAAAAAGTTCCAGTCACGCAGCATGATCGTACGAGCAAATTTTCGTAAATTATCGTATTGTATAATGTTAAATTGTTTTGAAATTTGAACTTTTTCAGTGAGCTTTTTTATGGCAGTGCAAGAAATTTTGAATTAACTATTAAATTTATGGCAAAAAAAATCAAAATTGTATTCGAAATAAAAATTTGTGTCACATCTCCCATTGCGAATGGAGAGTTTTCATCGTTTTGAAAAGCGCTTTTTTAGCTTTTTAGCAGTTTCTGTGAATTTTAGCAGAAAATACAGCTATTGCAACATTTCTATAAGGCTCGGCCCAGGGATTTGTTTAAATTTTAAAAATCAAAATTCTATGTAAGATGATATCTGCTTGGAAAGCAGATAGTGGAACTCGTTTACGAGTTTGGGCTCCATAACACCTTTTTTTCTAATAATTTCTCCATTGAAATCCGTTTCCAGGCATTCTGAAACCATTCCATAAGTGTGCGCTTTTTCGTGTGTGTGTGTGTGATTGTGTGTGCGCGCGCGCGTGCGTGTGTGTGTGCGCGAACGCGCGTGTGTGTACGCGTCATTCCAGACGATAACTCTCCTTAGGACTGAGATAAGAATTCCGTTCTAGCGCCAAAAAAAATCAAGCTTTCCAAACGAAAGGATGAGTTTGTTGGCCAGCACTTTTGAGCACATTAAATTGGTCAAATTCTAAAAAAATGTGCTGACAAATCACTAAAAATGGCTAAAAACGTTTACTTTTATAATTTGTCGCTTAATATTGTATTTATAAAGTTTATCAAATTTAAAATAGAACATAAAAAAATTGTAAGACTAAATTAGGCAAAAAAAAATTAATTAAATTTCAGTAAAATTTGCTATAAAATCGATAAAAACAGCAAAAAAAGCTAAAAATCAGAACTCTCTTCTTGAATGGCAGATTACTATTTATAATAAATTTTTTGTCATAAATATAATAGTTATGCATTTCAATGCACTCAAAAAGCTCAAATTTCAAAACAATTTCACTTGATACAGTACGATTACTTACAACAATTCACTCATAGAATCATGCTGCATGCTTGGAACTTTTATCGAGTTTTTAGCAAATGTTAATGCACTTTAGGTACATTTTTCAGCATCATTTTGTACAGAATATTTTGAATGTTATACTTTATAGTTAATAAACTATATTTGAGCAATATTCTGACCAAATAACATAAATTTGACGAATTTTAGCCGTTTTTAGTGATTTTTTAGTACATTTTTTGAAATTTTACGAATTTAACTTGATTTTTTGGCGCTTGAACGGAATTTTCTTCTCAATCCTAAGGAGAGCGATCGTCTGGAATGACATATATATACGAAAAAGCGTTAAACTGTAACTCTAGAATTCGTTATAGAATGCTTTAAAACGGATTTCAATGGAGAAAATTTTCAAAATTTTTATTTTAAAAATTTCCGAAACATTAAAATAGTTCATTTTCTTCGAAAATTCGTTAAAACAAACGTACGGAATGAAGGGATCGGGTTATTTGGCTGAGACCTGCCTGTACGAGCGATTTTAAGATGATCCTCCGAAGCTGGATGTAGGCAAGGCTTCGTGAATAAAAGGAAGCCTCCTAGAATTGATTAGGGGGATGCGGTCAGCTCTCCCGATTATGGTGTCAACTGTCCCGTTGGGAGCTTTATCAGCTCTCCCGGCGATGTTATCCTAACCTTAAACATTTAGTTAGATAAACACTCTTACTGGTTTACATGTCAGCTCTCCTGACCCATGTACCACAAAACAACAAAATTTGCTTAATATACTCGTCGATTTTGGCCAACATGTCGACCACTATTTTGAGAGGTTGGCTGGCTCATAGACACTATTTTTGGTAATCATAGTGTCAATTTGGGTATCTAAAAGGGCTTCAATAAATATGAAAATGTTCGTATGGTGGCATGTGCATTGCTTATTAATCTTAGCATGAAATGACTATCAATCGATAGTTGCCTACCACAGTTGGAGTTTCGCATAGCCCATATAATTGGGAAAAGTGTATTTGGGCGTCAAGTACGTAAGAATAAGTATTGCAATAAATTTTTGATGTTGAGATTGGTGGGCACGGACAAGTCTTTTTCAACACTGTGAGTGTTGACACAAAATGTTGTAAACCGTTAGCCGTGGGACTACTGAGTGACCTTGACACTACTTCGGATTTACTCCTTGGACTTCAATCTCCAAACGTATAGCGGGAGAGTTAACACCGTTGCTCAATGGTTCAGAAACCCCTTTTTCCTGGCCAAGTCAATAAGTCGAAAGTCTGTGGAGGGAGTAGTTTGATATCCGGAGCTGTTTGAGGTTCTTGGAGAGTCACTAACACAGGTTCCAACTGGTATAAAATGTTTTCTCGCTCAGTTACGCTCCGTGAATCTTGCGGTTGTGCGATAATGGGATATTTTCGACATCATGGCTAACGTTTCACAAGGTTGGTTGAATTTTATATGTTTTGATAAATCAACTAGAAATATTAAAATTTTACTATGCCCATTTTTGATTTCGAAAAGCAATAAGCGGGGTCTGCTGAGGACCGCGACGAATTTGGTGCCTAATGGTTCTCAAATATGCGTAGAATGAGATTTTATAACAATTGGCTGCTACTAATTGCTACTCAGAGGTGCAGATCATTAAATATCTTGAGATTTGCAATGCAAATTTTTGAGAAAAAATCGATTCTAAGATGGCAAAATTATTTTGTAGAAGTTGAAATAATTTTGAAAAGTTGTAGAGGATGATATTTTGCATCGAATGAGACCACTCCCAGATCTCTGACTCTTTTCCTCGATTTTCGGTGTTTTTTCAAAGTTCTCACTACTCACTACCCTCACTGTGGGAATCCTCAACAAGTGGGTGGTAGATCACAAGAACTTCGAAAAATCGCCAAAAATCGAAGAAACAAGTTAGAGAGGTGGCGATGGTCTCATTTGATGAAAAGTTTCTTCCTCTCTTTTCTTCCTCCTTTTTTCAGTATAAAAAAAATTAGACCAGTTTCAATGGTCAAAAAGTGAGAAAAATTGTCAATAACCTATTTCTTGGATAGAAGAAGCTATTTTAGGTATAGCTATGGGGTATATTCAGAATCAGCTCGAAATTTACTATAATAATAGCTAATAAAATAGTTTTGTCTACCTAGATTCAGTTTCTGGACTACTGACCTGCACCCATTGACTGGAATGGGGGCATGGAACAATCCAAGATTGAGAGAAAAAATTACCAAATACAAACTCGCTTCAGACCATTCCAAGACAAAATTCGTGAAAATGGTTTCTGTCTATGTGTGTGAGAAGGAAGGGGAGGGAGTGGAACGACCTGCGGTAAGCTATACTTAATAACATTATAGTCATGGCACGAGATGTAGTGAAGGAAAAATGCCACGGTGTTACTCAAATTGAGCATATTGGCAGGAGTGCTCCGTGGTATCACTACCCGCACACTTTAGACCAACCCTAAGAGATAAAATAAAAAATAAAATGTCAGTTCAGAGAATATGATGGGACCCTCCGGATTGCTGTACTCATCTCATCGATACGAGTGTAAATTAGAACCGGTGTAACATTACGTGGACAGAATAAAAACGGGGCGAATTACAGATCATTAGACAAAGTTTTATATTATACCCATATAGGTAGGACTACAGGGCAGATCAGTATGCTACCTAATGTGTAAACTATGATTCATTAGTTAAGGAAGAGCTACGAACGGCCTCCAAACCACATCATTCTTAAATAACTAGCACAGAAGAACGAAATAGTTTTCATATCGCAATGAAACGAACACAATGCTTTCATGTTGCCAGGGGTTCAATAGGCAAAACCTGCACAACCGAGCGGTCTTGAAGATAAGGTAGGCCAGGAGCTCCGCAAAGACAAGCAAATCGTCGATGTGAGTGGTTGGGAATTGAGTAGGCTTTTCTTTCAGAATGACGTCGGGTCCTTTGTGTGATAGATTATTTTCAGTATATACCTGATAAAACTTTGCAATCGACAATAAAAAATAAAATGTAACGATAGTAAATAAAATGGGTATCTATAAAAACCAAACCACCACAAAACTTATTTGATTTTTGAAATACGCTAAGCCAGCGTTCGCTGTCTCAAGCTTTCTCCTCTATCTACCGGACCGACGTTTACAATATATGGATATGAATCAGCAAAGAAACATTACTTAATACGGTAATAATAAACATTTATTTAATTATTTGCAATTTGCAGTCTTTTAACTATGTCTACGCATTATCACACCGGTTCGTATAAACACTCGTACCGATTAGTACAACGATCTTGTGTTGGGGACTAGTGAGATACCAGGACCGTTACCTATCTAATCATTGTTTTTATTTATCCAAAGTTCATAAACCTAAGTATAACTGGCAGTTTGATTAAAAATCTTATAGAAGGTACCCCAGCAGATAAAACTCGCTCCTTGAAAAGGAAACCAACAAATTTAGAGCTTTTCATTATTGAAAACAATAATCAAAATATCACGGAAGAATTTTTCCTGTGATATTTTACCTACTTGATGTGCAATTAGGATATAGGAATTCTCGAGTTTAGAGGAATTTATGGAGAAGTTATTCTGAAGTCAACCAATGAATGATACTGATAGCAGTCATGTCGGTAAAATATTTGGCCACTGGATTTAATAATCGACCAAGAAAAAAAAGTCTGTCAAGTTGGGTGTGGCACATAGCTTACTTGTTACCTATCATGAATGTACAGATCACTGACAAGTTTTAAATGATCTTGAAAAATTCCATAGCGGAAAAGAGTAAATCAAGAAGTAGCGTAAAATGTCATAATTGGTCAATTAGGAAAAGAAAAATTATACTCAATATAATTCACGTTTGTTCAAGCGTAGAATGAACTAATGAGTTGAAAACAATGAAATAGGTACGGGACCATCTACAATCTAAACCCCACATTCGCTGACAATTTCATCAAAACCTGATGAAAACTGTGGAAATTAAGGTCATTACAAGTATTTTACATTGGCGCATGCACAATAGCTATTAATGATGCACTCGTGTTAAAATTGATATGAGGTAATCAATTCATCTTTTCCAACTAGCATCCGAATTTGAGCGAGATCGTAATGACTAGAGTGTGAACAAATAGAGCGTAATGGAATTTACGTCTGCGCATGCGCAGATTGAAGTATTGATTTGACAACAATAAAACTTATAAAGGACCTGACTCGCGCATTCTCTGACAATCTCATCGATGAAAACTGTGGAAATTGAGGTCGTAACAAGGATTAGACATAGGCAGTAGCTATTAATTATACAATCATGTTGAAATTGATGTAAGATGATCAAATTGTCATCACCCACCTATCACCCAAATTTTAGCGAGATCGGACGATTAGGGCGTAAGAAAATGTTGCTTGGTAGAATTTACGTTTGCGCATGCGCAGAGTGAAGTATTGAGTCACGAACGATGAAACTTATAGGGGACCGTCAACCCTTTAGCCCTCACATTCTCACACACCCGTGATGAAATTCATAAAACTTGCTTCCGCACTTGACAATAATTTTCTACACTGATATCCTTCGTTTTTGTTATTTTTGCTAACAACACCAATAGATCGGTTTGAATTGTCAGCAACTCAAATTTGCTAAAAGGCAGCATGAAAGCAAATTAAAACGAAACACCGAGTTGTATAAGTACCTACCCAGGCTTGAAAAGCCTAGGTAAGGTATAGCTCGTGTATGAAGCGTTTATGCGTTTCCACATAAGACACCATTTTTTTAGGGAATTTTCGTAGAAATTGAAGCTATTTGAATGGCTCGGAAAATTTTAAAATACATTTTCTCCATTGAAATCTGTTTTGAGACATTCTGGGACGAATCCTACAATTCAACGCTTTTTCATATGTATCAAATATATATATATATATATATATATGTCATTCCAGACGATAACTCTCTTTAAGATTGAGATAAAAATTCCGTTCTTGGGCCATGAAATCAAGCTTTCCAAATGAAAGTATGAGTTCGTTGGCCAACACTTTTTTGCACATAAAAAATCGATAAAAACAGCAGAAAAAAACGAAAAGTCCAAAAACACATTTCAAATTGCGATTATTATTTAGAATACGGGTTTTCCGTATAATTAATAGTTAACGACTTCCTTGCACTCAAACATCTCAAATTTCAAAACAAGGTTACATTATACAGTAAGATAGTTTACGAAAATTCGCTCATACGATCATGCTGCATGACTGGAAGTTTATCTCGCGCGACTTGACGCTCGTGGTGGAGCCTACGTAGGACACAGCCAGTGCTGGGCATAATCTTATCGTCGAATACGAATCCTATTGTGATCGCGATAATTATTCGTTGATTCTGGGTCAACTGCGATTATATTCGCATTCGTGTACAATCGTATTCGTCTATCGGCTAATACACGAATACAACCCATAAAAATGCGCCACGGTCTTCAATCTCAATAGGGCGTCTCTCCTATAGTATGCGAAGCCTTGCTAATATTACCTAGCTTCAGAGGGACGTCCTTAAAGCGAATTCAACGATTGGAGCCCAGCCTATTTGCCTCAAATCTATTTCAATAGGACATTTCCCTGAACACTGGACTCAGCCTAATAAACACTTAGTTCGGCAACGGTCCACCTCTGTGCGGTCTGTAGGTATTCTGGTTCCATCTCACGTAGGATTTTTTTTTTTTTTTTTTTTTTTTCAGCAAGTCCTTGCAGGTGTATGGGGCTAGGATCTGGAACGCCCTCCCAACTTCTTTACGCTCGTTGCCCACCCTAGGGCGTGTCCAGTCGGCGGTCATAGATTATTTTATTACCAAAGAGTGAAATCCTGGACATACATGCAAACCCCCAATTAATTTACCACCTATGTCTTCCTCTCTTAATTTGTAGTTTTTATTTTTATCAATAGCCGTCATAAAAATTTGTATTGTACAACTCCAATGTAATTCATGTCTGCATTATGTACTACTTTCTTGTACCCAGCAGAATAAAGGCTTATTATTATTATTACTTACTGTTCTGTTCACACCGAACAGCCCTAATGCTTATTAAGAAACTTGCTTTATGTAAAAATAAGAAATTGCCTACCCCACATAATATAAGCATTAGCTTCAAATTTGAAAATCCAAATAAAAAGAGTGAGTTGAATGTAAAATGTACTTTCTCAAAATTATTAACATGAATGAATGAAAAATAATAATAACTGAAAAAAGTTTCAGTCATGCAGCATGATCAAATCAGCGAATTTTCGTAAATTACCGATATTGTATAATGTTGAATTGTTTCGAAATGTGAGCTTCTCGGCCTCTTGGCTAAGATCAAAGTGTAGTGAGCTTTTTGAGTGTAAAAAAATTGTTCAGTATTTTTTTATGGCAAAAAAACTTATTCTAAATAACAATCTGCCATTCAAAAAAAGTTTGTTAATTTTTAGCTTTTTTACAATTTTCATCGATTTTTTGGCAAATTTTAATAAAATTCAAGTACATTTTTCTGCACAATTTTCTACATAAATTTTTGAATGTTTTGCTTTATAGTTAATAAACTATATTTGATCAATATTCTGCTAAAACAAATATCAATTTAACGAGTTTTAGCCGTTTTTAGCCATTTTTAGTGATTTTTTCAGCACATTTTTTTTTTTTTTTTTTAATTTGACCAATTTAAAGTGCTCAAACAATACTGGACAACGAACACATCCTTTCATTTGGAAAGCTTGATTTTATGGCGCAAGAACGGAAATTTTATCTAAATCCTTAGGAGAGTTACCGTCTGGAATAACATATATATATATAGAGGATAGTGCCCAAAACCGGACCCCTGGTTTGATTTTGAAATAAAAGAAATAGAAAATAGTTACAAATTATGTTTTAAAATCATCTAATATTTACTTTGTAATATTGAGCATCATTTAAATTTTACTTTGAAATAATCGAATTCAAAATTGGTACAAAAAAAATTATTTTATTAAACCTTACACTTTCTCAATTTGTGATATAGTTGCCGAAACCGGACCCCTTGTCAGAATAACAATAAAAAATTTTAAAAATGGTATTAAAGCAAAGAATACTCATTCTAGTTTCAAATATAATTATAATTTAACAATCGCAATATAATATAATACAATAAGATGATGGTTTCAATCTCAGAAAATGAAACAGAATGTGTTTTAAACAGAAACATAATTTAATTTCTTAGCGGCATTTTAGAAGGACTCTACTTTCTTTGATCAGTTTTCCCCATTATCCTTCTGAAATATGGAACTTAATTTCAAAAGAGTAAGAGTGAGTACAGATTCAGGAGACTTAGAACATGAAAAAACAAGGGGCCCGGTTCAGGCAACAAGAGGGGGTCCGGTTTAAGCGCCGAAAGCCATCAGTTTGTTAACCCAATTAATTTTGAACCAAATATCTAAATGAAACGCTTTGATGATAAACAATAAACTTAAACCTTGCCATTTAAGAATATATATAGATAAAAAGGCTTATCTGAAAATATCTGTAAAAAATAACGAAAACTGTAGCACTGCTCAAAAACTTTTTTCACTATCAAAACATATAATGGTGAACTGATAAGCAACAGGTGAAGTGAGCGATGTGTGCGCTCCACTACGTATTGGTAGATGCCTAAACTACTGTTTATAGTTGAATAGGATAGAGCTCAGGAGAATGCAGTGTCAGAAGACCGGGGGTCCACTTTAAGGGGAGGGGTTAGGTTTAGGGTATATATATACTCGTATATATATATATATATATATATATATATATATATATATAAAAGCGCAAACTTCAGGAATCCTTTCAGATTGCATCAAAACGGATTTCAATTCAATTTTTTAAATTTTTCTACGAAAGTTCGCAAAAAGCTTGTATAGTACCTACTGAAAAACCTCTGGCTACATATTGTTTATGATATTGAATACATATTGGGATAGAGACCAGTAGGGGGCTAGTAATGGGAGACTAAGCAGCGCGCTACCTCGGCCATGAGAATCCGTTGTACTTTTCCACATTTTAGATTGCTAACATTGAAATCTGTTGTCGGAGAAATCATGTCAATGCATTATGATCCTACCTTTCCTAGTTGATAATGTTTCAATTTACGAAAAATTCCGTCCACACTTAATTTTCCATTTACTCGCTGCCAATCTGTTTCTCCGAAGATGTTGTGGGTTCGTAAAGAGCATCCCTTGTCAATTTCAGAAGCTGCATTTTATTAGGTATGTATGTATGTATGCATGCATGCATGGTATGGTTGTTCCAGCTTTTGTTAAACAACTTCAAAAAATCTGAAAATATTTCTGTATTTCATATCGATTTTCAATTCTTATCCCATAACTCTCATTTTACATTAAATAAATAATGGTTGTGTCTGTGATTTTAGATGAGAAAGGCCACTGAAAATACCCTTAAGACAATGGCCATAGTTGGCAGTTTAAATACGGCAGATCTTCAATTGCCAAAGTATTCCTCGGAGAATGATTGCTTCAAAATTCAGTCGAAGGTAAAGTTTTTTGCATAATAACTTTATTTGCACCAAGCTCGTATTCTATGCTATCCTACAAGAAGCGTTTACACACGTACCCTTAAAACATCCGCCATAGTTTTCATTAGTATTGGTAATATTACTGTTGAATAAGTACATACCTATTTAATGTATTTTCAGACGGGTAATGGAACGCAATCGGAAAGTGATTTGAATGAAGTCAGTTTTCCGGAAGAATATTACAACAAAAGCGAAACCATGAACACGGCGGTATGTATGGAATAGGTTGAAGAAGGTTTTCTTGAACCTAAATACGCTGTTAGGCTTTGCCATCTCACCGTTCCCCTTTTGGTAGATACGCCAGTTTATATACGCAAGTAACTCCATATGATCATTGAAACTATGGGGAATATAAAATGAATAGGTATTATATATATATATATATATATATATATATATATATATATATATATATATATATATATATATATATATATATATATTTAACACAGAATGTGTTTTTACGGAGGGTTATTTGGTTTGAAAATGTCTGTCCTGTAAGATCCCCCCGAACCCCACCCCTATGTCGTGTCTATGTACGGCCAAACGGCTGAGTGGTGGGATCTTCTTGGGATTTTCCGAAAGGGGGCATAAGCAAATTTAAAATTTTCTAATCCCACCCGAACCATGGGCCGTAGGAGGGGGGTCGAAGTAACGGTTAATGTGTGCTTTTTGGACTTCCCCGCTTCCTGTACCCCTCTAAACGGCAGGTTGAAAATTCCGGAAAAATACCGGTTTCGTAGGTTTTTCTACGAGGAAGACGACGGCGCGATCGGATCGCGAAAAAAGTATCGGGAAATGCGTCAAAAAATGCAAGAGTACGGACCCGTTTTCTCGAAAAGTCCGACGAAAAACTTGGTTTTTTCTGATTAAAATATACCCCATAAAGGTACGTTTTTCGGAACGGTTTTCGCGGGCGAAATAAAGGTTTGATCCCGACGAATCTGAATCCGAAATCGGATATCGAAAAAAGTGACGAGAAGTCGGTCAAATTGCGAGGGGAAGCGAGGCGAAGCGATTAAAGTGACGTGGAGGCGAGCGAAGCGAGCCGGAGCGGCTAGTATGTTGATAATGGTGAGTGGAAACGCTGCTCAAGTGTTCTCTACGGACTGGGCAATCAGTACCTACTCACGTAGCCCTGCGACCCATCATTCGCGCGAGTGTGTGTATAAATGAAAATATATAATATAATATTCATATAATATAATACATAGTGGCAAGCATTATTATAATATTATTATAAATAAGCCGGTAGGTAAGAAAGACCGGTACGTACTGCTCCCATTTCATTGACAGTTAGTATTCAGACGTTAGTTGGATTGCTTGTAATCTTTATGATTATTTGACTAATTCATCAGGAAGTGGGTGTTTTCTTGTTTAAAGATCTCGTTTGAAGAAGAAAAAATCACTACTTCTATTAATTTCCAATTCATCAATTTTCAATTCATTTTCCAATCGGACTGATGTTGTGATACTTTAAATGTACCTATTGTGATTAAGTAGGGTAATGTAACCCGTTCTAGTTCAGAAACACAAAAATTTACCTACCTATATTGCTGAATTGCTGCTATTGTATTGTTGAAATCCATCCACTATTGAAAAATTCATTCAGCCTCTTGTGATTAATAGTTCGAGTCTTAAAACCAGTTAGTTTGTCCAAGTTCAATAAACTTACTCCTCGAGGTGAAATGCAATGTTTTGAGTTTTACCTTCAATTCAGCTGAATACAATTCGCACAAAACATTTACATTTTACATGCTCTCTATCCTATTATAAGCTCTTTGCTACGATCCAAGGAGCTGGATTCCAAGAACGCGGAATGAACTTCGGCCAAACTTACCAGAATGCCACCAGCCCTCCGGGGAATCCCCGAAATACACATTCTGTGTTTCATTGGTTTGATCCTTGATCCTAACATTAACAATCCGGGGGTTTGGGGGTGTCCCCCAGATTTCATTTTACAATTAATGTACCATCATGAACACAAACCACTGGCGGCTAGACACCCCCAACGGCAACTTTTTTTTTTTTTTTTAATATTTTAGTTCCGAAGTGTGAGTGACTGCAGCGCTAATACGTTTTGATCCTCTTAAAATTATAGTAAGAAATCGCTAATTGCTCGGACAAAGTGGCCCCTTATACGCTTGGGTAATGGTAAACTAAGGCCGAGACTTCATTTTACCCCTTCCTGTTTACTAGAAAACTGGTCCCAGCCTGAAGCGTAGAACCTGAACTAGAGGACTAAGAAAGTAGTAAACTGGGCCCAAGAAAAATAACAAGCGAATTTTAACAAATTAATAGGAAAATGTTTTTTTGTCACGAATAGTCATCGTCGAATACTAAAAGTTCAAACAACATTAAAACAATAATAAAAAATAAGTAAATAAATAAATAAGAGAATAATAATGAAAAATTGCCACAGGGTCTCAAAATTTTTCATTGTAGCCTTACATATTAAGTAGGTATGTCTGATTATGCAAGATGATAAGTGCTCTAGGGGTAAAAGCCAGGCACCATTTTAAATTAGTATCTTGGATATGTCTTGGACGAAGAGCTAAATTCGAAACCCCATATTGACTATACTCACAACACGATTAAGCAATTCACGTTCACTTTTTACGACAATAGCCAGACATTGGATAAACAGTATACTTTAATCTGTTCTTCAATATGGCACATCAGTCTTTTCATGTACTGGCGGAAGGTGTCTTGAGTAGGTAATATTAAAATGTTCATAATTAGACACTACCACCATAAATTATTGTCGAACTAGCGAACTAGTTAAGGTGGAATTTCCCTGACGCGGCTGCGGCCGGCGGCTGCGGCGCGCGATTTTGTCATGTAGATACTCAGCCGCCGGCCGCGCCGCGCTGTGAAAGAGAGTTTTCTCAGAGAGGCGCGGCCGCGGCGGCCGGATCTCCATTTTCGATTTCGATCATGTCGAGCGAGAATGTTGTTGTGGCCCTTTTATTGGCAGAGGAGGAAAAAGAGGAGGAATTATTGTTGATGAGCAAGGAGCCTCACTCACCCATGTTTTAAACTCGAACAGAAGAGGGCTTTTTCAACATTCTCGTCGACTGCCACCTGATAAATGATGAACAACGTTTCAGATCTTTCTTTCGGCTGAACTTCAAACATTTTATGAGCATGAAGCTAAAAAAATTATTTTACAAAGCAATGGTTCATTCCTTGTTGGTTTAAGGTGTAGTGGCATGGGATTCAACATTTGAATCAAAATTAAATCCCCTAGAAATCACTCAGAAAAGCCTAATTAAAATTTTGCTTAAAAAACCGATCAGATTCCCGACTTCATCAATTTTCAAGGAGTTCGCAGTGCTAGATTTAAGAAAAATTGCAGAAAAAACTACTATGATATTTATTTATAAGGAGTTCTGTAGTGGTAAGCTCAAAAGGAACCTCAGTCTTACGAGGGCAGCTGATGAGATCACCCTGCTTACGCCGAGAATGAACACTACTATGGGACAGAGGTTGTATTCATTTTGGGGGGTCTCTCGTTTCAATTCTCTCCCATAGTTACTATAAATTGAAAAGCCTGAATAAATTTTGAGGCTAAACGTTGCATGTGTCCGTCGTGTGTGTTGTGCTACAATTTTAGCTTCGAGCTTTCATGTTAGACACCTTTTTAGCTTTCATGTTAGGCACCTTGAAAACATCCGGAGACAAAGGGGTCAAAAGCCTCTTGCGGTTTCACTCATTCTTATTCTTTCTTATAACATCATGCAGCACACAACGCAACTCAGCGAATTGCAATATTTTACCTCAAAAGTACCTAGTTGTTCAGCATTCAATGCACGAGTATGCTCTCAATGCGGCTAAAACCATAATGATTCTGATTTATTCCTATTATCCAGGTCATTTCGCCCTCGCCAGATATGAAGTTTGGGTATCCAGACGAGATCGGGTTGATTGGAGTCTTGAACAAGCCGTCCAATTCGTCTGAGCCAGATTTGAGACCAATTGACGTCAGCATTGTAGTTAGTAGCTATCTATTGATCCATGGAACAATAACTTCATCAGTTTTTGCTGATTTTGCCAGTTTGCCTTTTTGCATTCCGGATAAAAGATTTAAGAAAGACTTTATGCATCGTAAAATTCGACAGTTTTTATCCGATTTTGATGAATTTTTCAGAGATTAATTTTTCAATCTGTATTTTCAAACAAAACTTTTTTGTTTCAAGAACTCCGCAACATTAGACAATGTCAACCAACAATTCCAAAAAAAAAAATATATATATATGTTGTGACGTCTTTAAGAAATGTTGATAATTATAAGAAGTTTTTAAGGGAGAAATATTGGAGGATTTTTCCCCCACTAAGATTTGTTTTGAGGGTTAATTTGATTATACTCGTAATTACTCAATTATAACTTTTAATTTTAAAGGTAAGTAGGGGATGGATAATTGATCAATGGTAGATTACAAAATATCAATTAAAATGAAATAATTTCGAATTCTCAGGTGCCGAACTATAAGAATAGATTTGTGACAATTTCTGGAGAATTCAGACCAGTTCCAGTTTGTTCAACTGAGAAGAAATTGGATAATAGTTTCAACGTTCATTCCCTCCGATTACCAGAAGGAGACGGAGTAGTTGTTTTGGGCTTCGAACCTCCGCAAGTGGATAAAGTAAACGTAAGTATGGCCATTTCATTTTATGGAAGTATATTTTTATTCAATGCCATAGACTTTAATGTGTAACATTACCCTCTTAGGTATTTAACCGTCAGGGCTGATAACAGCCACATGCTACTCTATTGGCGGTTTTTAAGTGTTTCTTGCACTCTCGAGGGATTCTATTCTCCATATTTTGAAAGGTTACGCTTCATTTTGAGAAGAATCATTTCTCCCCTTTTTTTCGAGGTCCATCAGCGTGTACGGAAGGTGCATCTTCAACCTCTACCTTCGTCTATAGGTACATCTTGTCGTGCACTCAATACTGTGTATCATACATTTGCCTTGCTATTGAGGCCCATTCTCTTCAATTGTATCCCTAAGATATTGTTGATTGCCTGTTCTCTGCTCGTCTTCTTGACTTGTACAGTTAGTTGTTTGTGTCCCGACATCGCTCCTTTTCTTCCTTGAAGGCAAAATTTTTCATACGTGTGGCTACCATTACCCATGAATACTCAACGAAGGTCTCATTTTCACCTCGAAGATCGCCTTACTCAATTGTGACATATCCACACCACAGCTCTGGTGAGAGGTACCTTTGTTTTGGATATTCGTAAAGGATCAACCATACTGTCTAGAGAACACCGCAAACCGCCATCGTTCCTTCGACTAGTTTAGTATAGATGTATTAATTGATTGCATTGATTATCCCTCTGTAAGTACCTTTATCTAAGTAGACATATTGATGGCAAAGTCAGCCTTTCACTCGACCACCATGAAATTGCATTACACAAATCGTTTATAAAGGTACGTGACGCTAAGGGACCTCTGAAGCTAATTTCTTTCTTAACATATGGATATGTAACCAGAAAGGGGCCCCCTTAAGGGCATCAAAATACAATGTCAAAGTATGAAGGGGACCTGATCTGCTGTGGAACCTCTGAAGCTAATTTCATTCCTAATTGACTTGCGGTGCTGAAATTTAGATGGAGAGCCGTTGGGACAACTCGAAAACAACTGCGAGGTACAGAAGCGGTGGATTAACCCAGGACCGCGAGTTTTCTCGTCAAAACAGCAAAATAACCGTTCCCCCTACGGTTGACTCGGGATCTACAGTTATAAAGCACGGATTGGATCTGTTGAGTTGGGTTAACCCACGAATCAGCGCCTATCCGCAATTTTTTCACGCCTCGCCCTGTTTTTCTATTTATATAGAATTATAAATTTTTCCTCATAACAGAACCCCGCCATAATGTCTTCGTGGAATGAGACCGTGACAATTCCTCCAATGAGACTACGTAGGGAAAGCACCACACACGCACACCACTCGCACTCCAATTGCATGAGTGGATGGACAACGATTTTGACATTTTCATGTCTTCGCTTTGGCACACAACAGTAAAAATCGACCGTTTTTACAGCAGTACTCCCTAATATTTCTTTCCGGTGATTTTCATTTACAACGGAGCCGTTCCTAGGGAAATGTAGCTCCGTCAGTTCATTCCCGACGGAAGATGTTCAACATTCGTTGGGAACACCTACAATTTATGTTAAAATCTCAAGTTGCCTTAACTGCTATGAAAATAAAAGCAGCTGAGCTCACATAGAGTTGTTATTGATGAACTATAACGTCTAGACAATCCTAGAGGTTCGTGTTTAATGTCGTGATTTGGTACCTAATTACCTCACCGGCCTACTACCTACTTGTTTCAATCAAGAGAAAAAATAAAGCGAAAGTTTTTTATCAGTTTCGCCTATCCAATGCAGCTACTCAATTTGTGCTAGTCTTGATAGTGGAAAAAGTTTCGTACAACATCCAAAAAACACCGAAAACAACACTCTACAACTTTCATGTGGTCAGTCTGAAATGATAGCCCACAAAAACATAAACATGCCTCCGAATGTAATGCAATGTTTGCCGTCAAGCTGAACTCGGCACCATTCATCCAGCGAGACGTTAGTCTCGCAATTGCCAAACTTTCATTGAACCATTGAAACGACACACGCCGAACGAGATAAGTAACAAAGTAGAACTTCTGCCCGAAATCGGCCTCCTCCCGAACTCACCCTGTCGTCTCAAACTTAATTTTGTTTGCGTATTTTGGGAAGGGCATGCCCCCTGAGTCACATATAAGAGTGAGTAAGATCCGAGGATTGGCTAATCTGGGAATAAAAATTGGTGGTGGAACAGTGAAAACACTGACTCGCGGTTGTTATCTAGATTCTGTGTTACTAGACTAGAGAGTTAACTTCCTGGTGGAACCGGCTTCAATGAATGACCTTCATTAGTACGTTGATTTACTCAAGTTGGTCTGCTGACCAGGTTCCTCACGAAGTTTGAAAAACTGGTTGTCGAAGTCGGGTACATTATACTCGTACTAGACAACCAGTTTTTCAAACATCGTGAGGAACCTGGATATCAACTTGAGTAAAATATCAACATACTATTGAAGGTCATTTTTGGGGGTGTTTGAAAGCAATATAAAATGGTATTCTAGAACCCCTGTCATCTATATAGATTTGGGACGTGTATCAAGTTTTCAAATGCTTTTCAGATGTTCGCACATCAAAGTGTCAAACCGTCGTATAAAGATGTTAAATCGGAGCCGATTCTCAACTCAACGGCAGCACACGTTTCATTTGCTAATATAGATCCAGCAACAGATTCGGATTTTTACGTAGCAATGGTTGGAGCACAGGAGGTAATGACATATATTTCCTCAAATTACCTATAAGATAACGATTTTGAGGTAAAATACCTACAACATTTTTAGTGAATCGTTATGTACTGATGAGTGTAGGTGGAAATTGGAAACGACGCCATAGCGTAGTAAAAAAGTTTAACGAGAATCGAATTGACCTAGGAAAATAGTTTAGTATAATCATAATATTATGCAATATATATTAAGTACATATGTGCTATTGAAAGCATGTACAGTGCAATAAATAGACGTTTTTATTGAATACCGTTGTTGATTAGGAAAGTAATAGAGCAGTGTAAGCCCCTCTTCTTAGCTGAGGTGGGATTAATAATAATAATAATAATAATCGCTTTATTCATAAGAAATATGATATAATATAATATAATTGTACAAAAGCATAAACAAGCATGGATTTGTAAATCCGTCTGCCCGGAGTTCATTGCCTTGTATTAGGTACGAACACTTAGTAGTCATGTGGCAATTAGGTGATAGTACAGAGTAATAAACACCACCAGTAACTACAAGTAATTATTATCATAATTGGAAATAAACATGTATAAATTCAAAAATACAAAAAAGGAGAAAATAAACAAAATACTGACTAACAGAGATTTTCAATCGAAATTAAATTCGGCTACCAGAAAAGATCGGTATTTCCATGCCATTCTAGAAAACTTAATCAAATTATCCCACTCCCTTGGATTATTTAGTAAAATTAACAATTCATCTCTGGGTATAGACATTTTTTTAAAAACAACAAACCTAAATTCTGAAAGAACGGGGCACTCCCCCAAGAAATGAATTACATCTTCCTGAACCTGTAAGTTACAGAGGGAACAATCCATCCGATTCCTAAATGACAACGGTGCACCATTAAGATCCAATAAGTCCCCTCTCAATTTGAACATCCAACGCGAAACGTACAATTTTAATTCATTCCTAGCCGATGCAGTCATGTCCATCCAATCAAATCTTTCAAGGGACTGATATAAAGAAAATCTCTCAGTCTCTGCTACTCGAAGGCGAAATACATTTCGGTATTTGCTCTCAACCATGCCGATGATTTGGTCAACATTTTTACCAATGTCGTCAATCCTGAGCAATGCCCCAGGAATCTCAAACCTACTAGCCAAACTCGTCCATGAATTGGTCCAGTAGATCTCACGAGAACTAACTTTCCTCAAAACCACTTTTGGAAATTGTGAGTCATCCATTTTCAAGATCTTAGCGACATATAGTAAATGTAGTTTCAGGGTATAACAAAATACAGGGAGTAGGCCAGGTTATCAACTTGAGTAATATATCAACATACTAATGGAGGTCATTTTTGGGGGTGTCTGAAAGCAATATAAAATGGTGTTCTAGAACCCCTGTCATCTATTTAGATTTGGGACGTGTATCAAGTTTTCAAATGCTTTTCAGATGTTCGCACGTCAAAGTGTCAAACCGTCGTATACCGATGTTGAATCGGAGCCGATTCTCAACTCAACGGCAGCACACGTTTCATTTGCTAATATAGATCCAGCAACAGATTCGGATTTTTACGTAGCAAAGGTTGGAGTAAAGGAGGTAATGACATATATTTCCTCAAATTACCTATAAGATAACGAAACGATTTTATTTAATACCGTTGTTGATTAGGAAAGTTATAGAGCAGTGTAAGCCCCTCTTCTTACCTGAGGTAGATTAAGGTCACTTAAAGTGACGCTACTCCAAACGGGATGTGAAACTGAACCTACGCCTGCGAAACTTAGAAAGTCAACCTAGGCGCTGAAAGCGTACCTACTACAGTTACTATTATAAGATTGAAATATAATTTCTTGCAAAGTTACTTTCAATCTTATAATAGTAACTGTAGTACGCTTTCAGCGCCTAGGTTGCCTTCCTTAGTTTCGCTTAGAACCATTTCTTCACTAGATTCAAATTGATATTATCAATTTGAATCTAATGAAGAAACGGTTCTAAGCCTGGTACACGAGAAGAGGTGTACCAGGTGGCGTACTGAACAGACTCTGGGAAGAATGATAACACACCCCTTTAAAACAAGAGAAAATTTGGTTTATTGTGTGAACGTTACACAGTCAAGGATAAAAAAAATATACATGCATTAATAGAGACAATAGTAACTGTACTGATAATCGGAATAACTAAAAAAAAAGGAAAAATGATGTACACATGGGGGTTCATATCCCCTCAAGATCGGTAGAAAAGGTTAAACGAACTTATAGGCTAACAGCTTAGTTACTAAGGTTAATTCGTATCGAAACTCGTAGCTAAAGAAACGGAATTAAAAATATATACAAACATCAACTGGTGCTGTAATAGAAAACTCTGATACTTCCAAGAAATATGTACTCTTGCGTCGCTGAATAACTCAATCGTACTAGGTTTTGTGACTCTGAGGGAATGGTGTCTGAAGAACGGGATCTTTATGACAAAAGATAAGTGTTATGCAGTACCCGGCGGTAAGAGAGCTTGGTCTATGACTTTGTTCTCGACTAGTATTGAAATAGTAGCAAGGGTATCGTATCAGTGTCGTGATACTTTGTCTCGCACTTGGTTAAAGCTTGGGAAAGTGTGGACTTCTTTGCAAATAAAAAACCGGCCGACCCTCCTGCCCGCTCCTCTTGTGGCCCTCAGATGGGTGCTATTCCCTCTTGACCGCCTGAGAGGGGGAACAACCCCTCCTACGGTAGGGGTGCCTTTCCTGGCACCAATTCTCCGCCGATGTCCTCTGTTCCTACCGCCCACTGCTGTCATTCGCTTATCTCCCCCCCCCCCCC
This sequence comes from Adelphocoris suturalis, assembly GCA_030762985.1. Classification (NCBI taxonomy): domain Eukaryota; kingdom Metazoa; phylum Arthropoda; class Insecta; order Hemiptera; family Miridae; genus Adelphocoris; species Adelphocoris suturalis. The sequence continues at coordinate 164,095,794 of CM061040.1, forward strand.
CCTCCCTTCTAAAGCAGGAATCGAAACTAAATCATGGCAGGTAAGGAAGTAGAAATTCTCTGGAATCTTCCCAACCAAGATTCTGTAGATGTTCTCTGTAACTATAGGTACATCTGTTTGCCAGTGGTAAATTTGAGTGATTTACTACTTTGAGGCTGCGAAGAACAACTGTGGGGAGCCAGCTTCAAATGGGATCTATTCCTTCGGATCTGTCGCTTACCTGTTGCAACAATTTACGATCTAGGTTATTCACAGATCTCAATCACCCAAACGCTGTTTTTTTTTTTTTTTTTTTTTTGTTTTTTTTTTTTTTTTTAATAAGGTTTAAGCCGCAACTCAACCAGAAGGATCATTAGCGGCATTTCCCAAACGCTGTTTCCCACCTTTATAGGATTAAGAAGCTTAGCTTTGTGTGTCCCTTGTCGTAATTTGTTTCGTCCTGTCGTTTATATCTTTCTTATTTTCCTCTTGAGCCTTTAAAGATGAGTTTTTTGTCAAAAAACTTGAGGATATGGGAATTCTGTCACTAAGTCGCCTGTTCATAAGAAGCTCACTCGGTGTGAATCCATTCGAGAGAGGAATACTTCTGTAAGAAGAGCGTCAAGTAAAGATCATCAGGATTTATGTTTTTCCCCTCCAATAATATCTTGTGGATAAAACCATATACTTTGGAGAAGGTCTCAGAGAAATTTAGTTCCTCAGCCTGGACAAATGTCTTCTGGGATCCTGTGACGACTGAAAATCTTTTCAATTTGACAATTACTTCGTGTGTTTTGAGTCCATTCAATTGGGTCATCTCGACGTAGCGAGAGTAGTAGTCAACTGCGACAATGAACCACACGCCACTACGTTTAAATAAGTATACCTAGTTTCTGGCACGGCCTCCTAGAAAATTCGCTTGGTATTAACGGTTGGGGTGTGTTGAGAGAATTTTGGATGCACTGTGGACAACTCTTTACGATCTCTTATATTTCATGGTACATACCAGGCCACCAAACGCTTCGCCTTACACGCTGTTGGCATTTGTTTATACTTAGGTCCCTTCGTGAATCCTTTATTAAATAAATTGTTGTGCTTCTTATGGAACGATGCGAAGAAACCCTTCAGTGTAGCTTATTTCGTCTTTTACGTAATAATATTTAGAGAGAGAAGACTAGAACTGGTTCATTTCGGGCCAACCTTCGCCGTTGTACTGTTTGACTATTTGACACGTTCAATCTTTGTTTTGTTCATTCTGCACGAGTATCAAATTGGGATCTGAAATTTCGATAGTTGAGACTACATGATAACAAAATAGATCAGTTTCTCTCATGAGTTCTTCGTCTGTAGGAGTTGAATGAGGAATCGGACAACGAGATAGTGTGTCTGCTATGAACTGATATTTTTCTGGAACACACTGCAGTTCGTAATCGTACCTCATGAGATGCAGCCTCAGTCAAAGTAGCCGAGGTGTAATATCATCCCAGATTGGAGGAAAGAAACCAAAGGTTTATGGTCAATATGTTCAGTAATGTGCTTTCCAACGACAAAGTATTTGAATTTATCCCATGACCAAGTCACTCCTAATGCATCTCTCTCAATGCTCGAATAATTATTTTCAGCTGGGAGTAAAGTTCGCGACGAATAAGACACAGGACAAAATTCTCCATTAGGCTGTTCTTGGAGTAGGACTGCTCCCAATCCCAACATAGATGCATCACATAAGATTACAGTTTCCAGATTGGGGTCATACAGTGCTAAACAGTGAGTGTTCGTCAATAAATCCTTCATAGCTTCAAAAGATTTTTGTTGTAGAACGCCAAAATCCATGTTCTTTTTGAACTGAGAAGAGAGCTAATTGGCTCTAAATACAGGATTTTGAATTTTTTTTTTTTTTACTTTCTCAAAAACGTTGTGCTTCTTTGACGTTACTCAACTCCTTCATGTCTTAATGGCATTAACTTGTTGTGGGTCAGCTGAAATTCCTTTATCAAATATGATGTCTCCCAAATATCAAACTGTATTTTTTTAATTTTTTTTTTTTTTTTTTTTTATATATATATATATTTATTTCCTACTTCCGTCGTGTCTTTATTTAGTGTCATCTCAGCTGCGCGAAGTTTTGTCAACACTTCTTTAAGGTAGTATGTAATCATGTTCTTGTTCGGTTCTTCCCCAAATCAAAATATCTTCCATCACCGCTACAGCATTTTTCTGGTCTTGAAGAATATCGAGAAACTGCTTTCTAAAAGACCTCTGTACCCGAGGTTATCCCAAATGGTAACTTTAAAAATTTGCAGCAACCAAACGAACTTAGGAATGCGGTCAACTCGTGGGATTCTTTAGATAGGGGGATTTGCCAAAACCCACAGTTGGCATCAAGTTTCGAGAAAAACTTGGCCCCAGCAATCTTCGCGAGGCAATGGTCCAGTTTAGGGATTGGATAAAATCTTCTTTTTACATTCTGGTTGAGTTAGGTGATGTTGATGCAGATTCTCACCTTTCCGTTTGGTATTGGTACCACTACCACGGGTGCACACCATTCGTCGCTCCTTCTGAATTGGAGAGATTACATTTTTTCGACCATATCTTTCAACTCATTTTCAACAAGTCTCATCATCGGTAGAGATCTCGCACTTTTCGTTGTTAAAATCGCATAAGGTAAACGTCTTTCTTTCAGCTCTACTTCATAAAAACTCTTTCGAGACCATTGAGTGGTCATAGGTTACCACTTCACGAATGGTAAGAATTAAAAACGGAAGTTAGTAAAAAAGCGTTGTATATTTCCACGAAAAAAATGTTCGTGGAAATAGACAACGTTTTTTCACTAACTTCCGTTTTGAAATGGTATTCCACAACTTCATCGCGAGTGATTTAGTTCGTGGTAGAATTACCCTCAAATCCTCAATAGCAGGTCTACTTAACAAAACAGTTAGCACCACTCACAACATAAACTGTCTGCAATGTTTCCATGTTTTGTATGAAAGTTTAGCATGAATCACACCTTGCGCATCCAATACGGCTTTGTTTGCCCTTGGGATTGTAACTGATGTGCTAAGCAAAGTATGTTCACCCAATGGGTGAACTTTGCTGAAACTCATAGGGTGAAGGGCAATCATATCTAATACTCTTGTGTTCCTGAAACTACGCTAGGTAAATAGAAAAACAAATCTGTAGTTTATTTCCTGACAATTGTTTGTGATTTTAAATTGGGAAATAGCAGACTCGAAATTAAATTTAAATACATATTGAGAAAATGGTGCGAAGCTTAATAAGATTATTACAAATAAACGAAGCTGCTATAGGTAAATAAGTAAAGATAGGCTGCTACTAGTCTATTATTAAACATTATGTTCTACATGTTTTAGCAAACGACGAAAACTAAATACAACTTTACCTGTCGGATCGTGAGATGCTCCATTTACTCTGCCGGTTCATTTCTCTCGAGAGGTTGTACTGTAAGTAAGGCGTCGCTAATCTATTCTACTGTTTCTATATGTTCAAATTTGACTTTGTAACTTACTGTAAATGGCTAAGGGTAAAAAAAAAACATAGGGGGCCTGGATGGTAGCAGGGGTGGCCCATACCCTCTTCCTCGCTGGTAGCTGTTAGCCTAAAGGGTGGCTGCACATTCGCACAGTGGCGCCTAGTTGGTCGCTTGTCTGCTCGGAGGGTTCTCCATATTAAAACCGAGAAGAAACGGGTAAATATTTAGTACCACGCGTGCGCGAGTAGGACAATCCCCGCATTCAGCTATGTAAACAATCGACTTGGCAATTATGCCCACCTACAGCATAGCTTACTACTACTACCAGCTAGGTACCACAGTGTGTGTGCCGGTAAGGAGCAATGCTTTAATTCTACGTTGCAGTAAGCGAGTATGCAACCAGCTTTCCAAACATTCAGGCTCCACTGCGTTTCCACCCCAAAATAGGCACCAAAATTATTTATTTTAGGGGTGGAGAGGAGGATAATACTCTTAGTGGCACCATCTAATATCTCCATTTAGTTCCAATATTTATCTGAGGTCACTCGGAAGGCGATACAGAATGATGTACCAACCCTTTTGTGGCTAAAACCGCCCGTATTCTTACAAAAGTGGAAAGAATAGTTCGGTGATGGTTAATGACGAATTTTCGGTCATGACATTCCACCGATCTTCGTCTCCACTCTTTCAAGCTTAAGATATTGGCGGAACCATATTGGCAAGAGTTTCTTCTCATTAAGGTTGAGGGTAGGATAATTAAAGCTGCTACTCATGTGTTTGTAGTATAATCTCAAATCCAAGCGCTTTCGCCAGTTCGGGCCCCGTCAGGGATCTATAATGCCACAGCAGTACCATTATGATGATTTGGTGGTGCTTACAGCACCTGTAATAAATTAATGTAATGTGTGACCTATGTTTCTTGTTGTACTGTAACCATCACACCATTATATTACTCTCTATGAAAGTTCTATCAATTAGGTAAGCACTAAATACTGTTCAACCATTAATCTATACAAACTGTTATATGTACTACATGTTGAATCTGGACACCATATAACCTCTATGTGATGACCCCTTGCCATCAAATCATCATAATGGTACTCCTTTTAGATCCCTGATGAGGCCCCTGACGGGCGAGGAGGGGATTTGAGATTATGCAACTTGAACAAATGAGGAGCAGCTTTAATTATCCTCCCCTCAACCTTAATCAGTCAAGCTGAACAGCACATTATGAATATAATAGAGTTTCTTCTGTTCAGGATCTTTTAGTACTTTCAGACAGCCATCTTACTCTCTCAGATCATATTTTTGCAGTACAAAGCCAAGCAATGAGAATGCTGGGCTGCAAGAAGCATAATAAAAGGGAGTTTGATAGTTTTACTGCAATTTTTACTCTGTATAAGGTCATAGTTCTTCCAATTCTGGGATATGCATCAGTGCTCTGATCCCACTAGAGTTGCCACATCAACCTACTTAAAAGAGTTCATGACGAATTCCTCCAATACGTCGCATTTAAGCTGCACATCAGCCAGGATTGGGCAACAACGCTGCTTTGAACGAGCATTGCCTAACCCTCAGCCTCCCAACGTCTGACTAGACTTTTTTCCACAAGCAATCAGTGTGCTACGTGGATTTGCCGTTGATTTTGTCCCCCATGTGTTTTCTCATTTCCCGTCCAAGTTCTCGTTCGAGTAGTCTCTTCTAAATTTCATTAAGAGTTCATACCATAAAAAAGAAATTTGTAGAACCACGTTTTTTGATGCGGAACAGGCGTTTGATCGAGTGTGGCATACAGGCCTGTTGATTAAAGTAAAGCCCCACCTCCCAAAGAATGTTTTCGACCTACTTCAAAGCTATCTAGACAATAGAACATTTGTTGTCGATATTAAAAACGAAACTTCGTCAGTTCGAACGATAAGAGCTTCAGTTCCGCAGGTAAGTGTCTTGGGGCGTTATCTTTACACCCTATTTTGCCACGATATACCCTTGCCAGTCACTCCAGAATTTTCTGGGCTCTTTGCAGACGACCTTGTTTATGCCATAAGCCGTACCGATCCAAACGAAGCCTCTCATGTCCTGCAATCATTTATTGATGAACTCGGGCAGTGGTGCACCAAATGGAGGCTTAAAATTAATTCTGTCGAATCTATTGCTGTCACTTTCTCTTACCGTCGGAAATTTCAGGACATCCCACTCTAGTATGATGGCCATCAACTACCATCTGCCTCAAGCCACAAATATTTAGGGGTCACCCTAGACCGCCATTTAACTTTCAGGGACTATATTACTGACGTCATAAAACGAACGAAAAATAGAACCAACCGGCTGAGACCATTATTAAACAACCGGAACCTTTCTCTGCCTAACAAAATCCTATTTTACAAAACGTTAATACGTCCTATCTGGACCTATGGTCTAGCAGTCTGGGGGACGTGTTCGGATTCCCAATTCAAGCGCTTCGAGAGTCAGCAAAACATAATCCTACAAAGAAATGTCATCCGCACGCCACCATTCGTTCGCAATACTACAATTTATAATGACTTCACCATGGAAACGCCAAGTGAACTCCGTCTATCATGTATTTAAAAAAATTCTCCAGCCTTTACTCCGACCATTCCAATCCACTAGTCATCGACAGCTTTGCATCTTTTGACAACAGAAGACCCACCAGACCGCGGCATATCAAAGACTTTATGACACCATCATCTCAATAAACGCCAACTTTACAATATTTGAGTATTTAAATGTGCTTACACACTTGTCTATGAGGTATGATATTATTATGTAACAGACTCAAACAAAATAAACAAAATTAAAAAAAAAAAAAAAAAGAGTAGTCTCTTCTGGATTCATCTCATTGCTCCCTACTTTCTGCAGCAGCGCCCTTTGTCAAGACTGCCGAGAAAGACCAACTTAATCATTCATAAGCGTCCCGGAGTAGACTTTTCGAATCTCACCTTTACCTACTTGAATGAAAACTTTGAGTTCCTAGCCTATAAAATATTTATCCCTTCAAAATGATTGTAGCGTATTAGTGGTCATGTTGTGTATTAGGTAGGTTATCTTCGTCTTTTCTCATTTCATCAATAGTACGGGCAATTTATAATTTCATTATTGCATTTCATAGTATTTTCACGTTTAATTCATATTGCATTCGACTTTCCCGTGTTGTAAAATAAATAAATTAATGATTGAGTGAATCGATGTTATCTTTTGGCTAAAATCACTAGGTTTTGTAATGCATGTATTATTTTGTTGTGCTGTGTTGCACTGAAGTAAAAGTTGCAGCGCCCGCACCACCAGTCAGTCAATAATGAATCAGTAAGTGAACAATGAAAAATATCAAAACCCACAATTAATCTCAGCCAGTGAACAGTCACAAGAAAGTACTCCCTCATAAATATGTGATTTTTCGAGAAGCTCTCAACCTCCTATAGGTAGCCTTATTTTTCTTTGGGCTTACTAACACTCAAATATATCTTTACATAATATCTTTCTCCGATTCACTTCAGACTCGTTTGTACGCATTTTGAAGATCCAACTTCTCTTTAAATTTATTCATGTTTTTATTTGATTAATTAATTAATTTATTTTCATTTTTTCTTGAAAAATAAAGAAATATTTTTCTTTTCACCCTTCGCTTTATCAGAAATCCGATCTTTTCCCCTTCAATCAGATATCTGGTTGTGGATACGTTTGCATAAAAAGGTTTTTCTAGTTACAAAAAATTCAATTGTAGGGCAATGCTGCACTATTGTTTTTTTTTTTTTTTTTTTAATAATTATTTAGTGCGTTATCTATACAGGGTGTCTACATTAGTTACAGGTAAAACTCAAGGAATCTATTTTAAAGCCCATTTTAAGATTTTTTTCGTGTTTTGTACCTTATAACATTAAAACGGCCATAACTCCCCCTAAAATCACAGTAAACTCAAAACTAAGAACACATTTGAAAAAAAGCGTTTTCTATAACCCTGATATAAAGTAAATTTGTTTTAGTGAGTTTTAATTGGTTAAAAAAGGCCAAAGTACGAAATTGGAAAAAATATTTATAACAGACGTTTTTCCTCCCGTTTTTCTGCTACCGGTTTGGGGACTTTCTGGGTGCAATCTTCGGAAAAAAAACTTCCTCAAACTGTCAGCTTTTGAATGGTACAGTCAATTCTCGTATGTCAAAAAACATGGTTTATTTCTACGAAATCGATGGTTTAAGTGAAAAATGACCCTCTTTAAGAATGCGAGTTTGGGGCCGTTTCTAACCTACTTATTGTTTCACACCGAATCGAATGGCAACACTTGCAAATCTCTCCAACTCCGTTATGGCCGAGTTTTACACTTTGACTCACGAACTTTTCGTTTATTTTTTATGCATAATTTTATGTGTTTTTAGGGGTGAAACTAGTTAGTTAAAGTGTAAAACTCGGTTATAACGGAGTTGGGGGAGATTCGCAAGTGTTACCATTCGATTCAGCGTGAAAAAATACGTAGAAACCGGTCCCAAACTCACATTTTCATAGAGGGTCATTTTTCACTAAAACCCTCGATTTTGTAGAAAAAAACCATGTTTTTCAACATACGAACATACTTTTCTTCCATAATTAGCAAAGTTAAAGTAAAATTGACTATACCGTTTAAAAGAAACTAACTAAAACAACTTCACTTTATATTAGGGTTATAGGAAATTTAACGCTATTTTCAAATGTGTTCTTAGTTTTGAGTTTACTGGATTTTAGTGGGAGCCATGGCCGATTTAATGTCATAAGGTACAAAACACGAAAAAAAATCATTAAAATCGATACCGAGTTCGTCCCATAATTTCTCTAGACTCCCAGTATAGATTTGTTTAATTATTGGTCTCTTAAAATCAGGGAATTCGTGAGATTGCACTAAGAAATACCCCCTGGAAATGTTTGAGATCTAAGCTGCCTAATGTCTTAGTAAAACATACAGCAAAAGATATTTTATGAAGTGAATTTGAGAAGTCAAGAGATGACATTGTCGCATTTTTATCATATTTTACTTTTATTTCTAGTTTCTGAAATTAATTTTCCGCGAGGGCAAGGATGACCCAGTGATAAAATGCAGGTGCAACCGAACGAATGATCCAAATGACACTACCACATGGTACTCCGCCAACGTGGTACTACCAGATCACTACATTCTTACGACAAAACAAGTTTACCTCTACAGTGTTATTACCGACAACCTTTACGCAACGCTATTCGTCGGGCTACTTTTGCTATTCTTGACTTTTACACTTTTGTGGGGATATCGACTCGATAAGCAAGACGAAACCTCAGTAAGTACGGAGAAAAACTCAAAACTTACAATTTGCAGTACAAAGCGGTGTAGAAACCAAGTTTAGATGTCTCAAACACGTACAATGGCAGTTGGACTCGTAGTCATAATCCTGTGAGTCGTTTTCTCCCTCTATTGGTAGCGGAAGCTTTGTTTTAATTTTCGGGAGATGAAAACAAGTTTTTTCGCCACAATTTAAATTTCCAATCGCATTTTTAATTTTTAAAGCATGCTGAACAACTTGCATTTCTTGTTTGTCCTTTCGGGTCTTGTTTTTCCAGCCACAGTATTCCTGCGACAGAGGAGGGTTTTCCGCCTTTCCCACTGTAATTATACAGGAATGCATTATTATCACATCAGCATTAAAAGTTCAAAAGGTCATTTTACGTTTAAATAGCTCACATTTTGCCTCAATTTCGTCATCAATTTTATTTTTGATCCTTCATAGATACAATTTTTGTGTGTATGCGTGTCAGCATACACTTCTAACAAGCTAAATTTTTACAGTTTTCAGACGATTTTGATGAAATTTTCGGGAAATTAAATTTACAGGAGACAGGCTTGTTATAGTTTTTGATGGTTTTCAATCAGTTTTATCATCAAACATACTTTTCACTTGTCCACGTCGTCGTATCTCGGTCAAATTTGGAGAATGACCAAAATGCAATTTAATCATCTCATATCAATTTCAACGCGATTGCACTAACGTGAAATCCTTGTAAGTAGAGTTTCTTCTACAATTTTCATTAGATTATTATGAAACTTTCTGGGAATTTGCAAGTTAAGCTGAGTCCCTAATGAGTTTCTACTGGCAGAAATTAATAATACCCACTGCATGAAACAAATCAGCCAAGACCCATAACCTGGCAGTCCTGGAACGTTTTATCTGACCCTCAGGCAGTGTAAGGAAATTTATAATAATTCTAATCATAAAATCGTAGAGAATGCAAACAATTCGATGTCCCCTTAAGCCCCAAATAGTTGCTCCCCTTGTGTGAGAAAGATTGAAAAAGAATTGACGAATCGTCCCGTTGCCGGTGAAAGTTACCATTACCATAGTTATTATTCTGTTACAAGCTTTCATGCTTCAAATATTAATCTAGTTTTCTACATTTCAGAAATACATTTTACTGATGGAAGACAACTATCCTGGTGATTATCAAGCTTATGTGATAGCGGTGTTCACAGGGCAAAGCCTTGGAGCAGGGACGACTTCCAAAGTCGCTATTAGACTCATTGGGACACGTGGATACAGCAGAGTAAGTTAGGTATTTAAAAAGAAATTGCTACCGTAAGATATTATTTTAATTTTAAACATTTTAATAGACAGACTATATTCGGAAAAAAATGTATGCGAGGGAAATGGAAACTACTGCTATTTCATATATTGCACTAATATTTTATACAAATTACATATTTATAGTTCACCTATTATACTATGGGAACACTTATATTTTAATAAATACTTTGATTCTGACAATATACGTGCACTTATTTTTAAGTTATTTTTTACATTCATTACATAAAAGTACATTAATTTATTATACGTGCGACACATTACAAATCTTATATTTTTATGAAATTTTATAGTTTTTATATATATATAAATAAATAAATATATATATAAATATATGTACATATGTGCATATATATTACATGTTATTATAGTTAGTATACTTTAATTAAACAAGAACGTACGAATTATATTAATAATAATTTTACCAACTAATATTAACAGTATTTTGGTATTATTGGTAACTTTCACGATCATTCATTCCTTAGAAAAGTGCGGATTCTTAGGGAATTTTCTATCTAATAAAACATATGGTTCAACTCTTGCGTACTTTTACAATTCAGATAAATTTGGGCAAAATTATCTCGGGTTATGTTTTGTGAGGAGCTTATGTTCAAATGTGCCTTTCGTAAGTGAGAATAGTGTGGACAAACGATTAGAAAGTGATAAATATCTTCATTTTCATTTTTGTTACATATTGAACATATCTCATCTGGGTTCCATGAGTATTTTATCCCCTTGACGTAAAAGTAAATGTAATCATTTTTCATTGATCTTAGCTGGCATATTACACGCTTTCGGCTAATAAGGCCAGGTAGAGGGGGGCATGGGGATCCTATGAGAGTCTTGTAGAAAACAGAATACGACGATTTTTAATTCTTGACACATCATAATCTCTTTTTTTCTTTTCGTTTGTTTCAATTATTGTGTCTATATTTTCTGAAACTACTTTTGCGTCCTGGCTATGCCAGATATGTTCAAAACCCAAGGAAACCAGAATCGTCTCAATTTGTAGAGGCCAGTTATATTTCTTATCTTTCAAGTTTGTATTCGCCGATTTCCTCAGACTATCATAACAAAGTCTAGGGAATCTTTCCTTGTCCATTCTCAGTAATCGAATCCACCAATTTAAGGCTCTTTTCAGAATTCTACTGCTAATACTAACAGCTATAGCCTCGTTCCTCACAATATAACCTGGAGTTCGTTTAGAAAGGTGAAGGACGGATTTGAAAAATTGACATTGAGATTTTTCTAGAATTTCTTCGTACCTAAGTGCCCAAATCTCAGCGCCATATAACAATACCGAAGAAACCATAGAATCATACATCCTACAGACAATATCCCATTCAAAACATTTGGACATGTTCAATACGTTCCGCAGATTGGCTCCTGCACAACTAGCTTTTTGGGTTGCCAAAGAGGCGGCTCTTCTGAAAACCGCC